>JAQPPZ010017226.1:12245000-13495000 GCA_028583015.1 Wollemia nobilis | reverse complement strand
ATTATTCATTATGAAATTTAGAATGTACAAATAGAACAATCCCAATAGGTGGATATGTCAAATAAAATGAAGTGTGTGAGTCAATAAGTGATGCAGTTGGAATATTTGTCTTTTTATACACATAGCACCTTAAAATTTCTAGAATACAATCATTTTATTGGGTATAAGCTAATATATTCTATGAGAAAACAAATTGAATTGATCGTATGATCAAAAAATCTATTTATGCTCTAGTTTTAGAAAATAAGGTAATCGAACAACCAAAGGAAAAATCCACAAAATCTTATTCTTGGCCACAAATAATAATACAACCCTTACAAAGTCAATGTCTTTTGATTATTATTTAAAAAAAAAAAAAACTATTTTGTTAATTCTTCAAAATAAAGGGAATGCAAGGGCCAAAGACCAAGAAACCAATGCTCTTTCCATTAAGAACTATTAGAGATATACAACCTTTGCCAATTAACAATTAGCATATTATCAATTATTACCTAGCCCTAGAATTATAGGAAGAAATACCATACATGGATGGGTTGAGAGAAATATCTTACAAGAAGGAAAAGAAGTTCTAGGACAAAGTATAAAAATCTAAAATGAGTTATCTCTTGATTGACGATAGTTTGCTATGTTGTAAGCATAAAATAAAGCTTTCTTGCATAATAACTATTTTAAGTGCTAACAATTTTTTACTCCTAAAATGGACCATTATTTACCAACAACATTTTGGATTCCAATATTTCATTTAATGGTATGTGCTTAATTTGAATGCATCCTTATATTACTAGTACCATAACAAAAAAAATTCTACAATTTGATGTATTGTTATTAAAATTGCTCCCAAATCCAGATAAATGCCATCAAAGCAAGCAATTATTTCATTGTACATCATATCAAATAATATTTGACTACTGGTAGGATGGTATCAAGACACGTTTCTATTGATATTACCTCCCAAGGATCCTTTTGAAAATGCAACCGAGATTGTTACATCAATACATATATCTATGACAATGTCTTCTCTCTCCTCACCACCATACAAAATGTGGAATGCCTTAAACCCAAAGGAATGATACCTTTATATATGCCAAAGTATCAAATATTGGAATTGGTTTTGATGAAAATAATATTGGAATGGCTAATTCTTCATGAAAACTTATCAACCAAGATAGGATTGATAATTACAAGTGATTGCGATTTTAGGCACGATACAGTGGATAAATAATTAAATTTTTGAGTCAAAATTTTACAACTTATGTTACATAGATTATCCTTTAGTTGAAATAGAGAAAGGAGGGGACATGAAAAGGTGACAACTAGGAAACACCCTTAAATTTTGGTAAAACTAGGATGACAAATGGAACAACAATATAAATTATTTAAAATATAGAAATATAAGAATAAAAATTACAATGACATAGCATTTTGAAGGGGAAAACAATTGTGTTAATCATTGGTTTACTCATTACTAATCAGAAACCATAGACAAAATAAAAATATAATGATGAATTATTAGAATATTATAGTAATTAATTCAATGTTATTGGGAAACTGGACAAATAAGGATATTATGTGGTAACATCATGCACACACAATATGTACATAAATGAATTGCAAATTTTTTTTAGAGATGCTAATGTCGGGTGTTTCAAATTTCAATAAAATTCATGCAGGCAAACACACAATTGCATTCTCGTATTACTAAAATTTTCACATTTTGGAATAAGAGGGTAATTATATTTATAGATATCATTTGCTTATCTAATCTAAAAGCTCTTGATATTTTGGAAACAAATCTCCATATTCTCATATCTCTATGTTAAGTGTTTAGATTTAAGTTGTGAAATGCCATATATTATATTGGGGACTCCATGACATACCACATCCCTTAAGTGGATGTATGGGTATCGCATGCACATATTGACACAAATGATATTACAAGGGGATGTTTTTTTGGATGTCCTCTAGTTGATAATATGCGGGCTCCAAATAATGGTGTAGAGGACAACTCCCCTAAACCAACTTGTAGTGTTAAGCGAGTTACAATATAGAGTGGCACTATAGAATTAACCATTAATAAATTGATTGTACTTATGAAAGAAGAAAGACACAGATGATTTATGAGCTAGGAATTGATTGTGACATATGCTATAGCAATAGGAAATGGTTTATTGTGCACTATGGTGTTAACACCAAGGTCAAATGGTAGATGCTACACAAGGGACTACTTAGAATAGATGTTAAGAAAAGACTATACATGGATGAAACTCATGGTGCTAATACACAAGGTGCTAAAGTTGGTGATGAAAAAACTATGCATTGTGTCAAGATATATTAGGCATAATACTAACATGATAAAATTCATTCACTTAGAAGTGAACACAATAGATAGCCATGAAACACATCCATATTCATTACAAAAGAATATTACAATAGTTCTATATGAAAAAGAAATATACATTGAGGTATAAGCCAAATCCCTAATAAAGGATGTGAGAGAATGCAAGCCAAATATCTATCTAAATATGTGAAGACACTGGATGCATTATTGAGAAAAAATATGATGTGGCATGTCAGGTCCCTATGTAGAGTGTATTGGAACCAATCATGTCTCTTTTATATAGATGCAACTATAGATATCACAAGTGCGATGTGAACTACCATTGACTACTCAATCCATACTCCTATTTTTTCCTTCTTCCTTCTCAATTTTTTTTCTAAAATAATCATTTATGCAAGAGGATATAACTAAATGGAAAAGGATAGTGTTGTAAGATAGAACAATTCATTGTCCAACTACAACTAACAATTTCCAAAAGGGTAAAATCATTTACCTTCTAGCAATGACTAATAGTTACAATATTATGATGTTATCCACCAACCTCCCAGGTTGAGGTGGCACCAACATGACAGTGACAAAACGTTTGATGTCATCTCTTGCAATATTGACAAGTGGTAGTTTAGCACCAATAATAGGTCAAAAATATAAATTATAATTTGAAGTTTTTCAGTGTAATTTTTGTCTCAAAAACATTAGGAGTGCTAGAGTTACCTAGAGCACATCCTGAAATTACCTAAAATTACTAGCCCAAGTTATTGATTTCATTAGCTCCACTATGCATATTACCATTTGATCTTGCATTACATGTTACCCTAAAATTTTAAGAAAAGGCTTAGAACACAATTGACAACACAATTTCAAACCATTCAAATTTAAAAGCATGAACAACATCCTAATTACTTACTTTCTATATTCATTATTTTTTATCTTTGATATTATAATAATTGTATGCAACAAGAATAAAATGTGCTACTACAAATTGATTACTACAAAGAGTGAAAGTATAGAGAAACCCTAAAACAATTTTATCTATAAATGTGTGTGACAACAAAAAATGACATAAATTTTATCATAAAGGCATACAATTCGTAGATTTCATAAAAAATTCCAAAAACCCTAAAATAATTTTATCCACAAAGGTGTGTGGCAAACAAAAAATGACACAATTTTGACCATAAAGGTAAAGCATTTGTAGATTTCATAGAAAATTCCAAAAATCCTAAAACAATGTTGTACACAAATGTGTGTGACAGCAAAAAAATGACACAATTTTGACCATAAAGGCAAAGCATTCGTAAATTTTGTAAAAAAATCCAAAAACCCTAAATATTACTTACAACTTGCTTCTTGCCAGCTCAAAACTTCCAAGCCCTATGCCACTTCAGCTCTTTAATGGGTAAAAAATTGCCTTGATACTAAAATATCCAAAATGTGCACTTTTTTATGAGATCTCATTTGCCCCTCCTTTTCAAAATCTTGAGAAAGAGGAATAATCACTCTTGCCTCTCCCCTAAGGTCAAAAAAGGATAATCACTCTTGCCTCTCAAGCCCCTCTCTTTAAATTAAAAAGGTTTGTCGAGCGTTGAGAATTCCTAGTTTGAAAAGGTTGAGGCCATGGGAAGCTTATAACAAAGAGCTTGTGAAGGTTAAGGCAACTATCAAGTGCTGAGCATTCCCAGTTTTAAAATTTCAATGCTATGGGAAGCTTAGAACAGAGAGCTTGAAAAGGTTAACGTAAACTAAAATTTTCATGTGCCAAAAGGTCCGTGAATCCTTTATATATATATATATATATATATATATATAAGGCTAATTTTTAAGGGTGGTTTTAAACCACCCTCGTAGGGTCTATTAGGGCAGTTATAAACTTTCATAAAATACTTTTTTGTGTGTAGTGTTTTAAGATTAATTTTAAACTACCCTCTTAGGGCCTTTTAGTAGTTCTTAAAAGGCTTATTTTTGTGTAGTTTTTTAAGGGTGGTTATAAACCAACTTCTTAGGATCTATTAGGGAGGTTTAAAATCGTCATAAAAAACCACCATATTTAGCTACCCTAAAAAACCTTTTTGGTGTAGAGTTTTAAGGGTAGTTTTAAACTGCCCTCTTAGGGTATATTAGGATGGTTTTTTGCCATCATAAAAAAATATCATCTTTTAGCTGCCCTTAAAATCCTTTGTTGGTGTAGTGAGTATGCTACAACTTTACTCTAGTTTTCTAGCACTTCACTCCTACAAGCCAATCACTCCATAAAGTAGCATATCAATATCATAATCCCATAACTTAATCAAGCTAGTAGATTTATCCTATGAGAAAATTGATCCTTTTAGAGCTAATCAGTTTTAGTTTTTATTTAAAAAAAGTTGGAGGGTTTTGGAGATTTTAATTGTGTGATTCTAAAAGTTTCTATAACTCTTCAAAATGACATAATTACCAAGGTAGTGATATTTTACTATATTTTTTATGACTTCATATAAGACAAACTTGATTGATGTGAGATCCCAAATCATATCTTCATCCTTGGGCACACAGTATTCAAAATTGAAATCCCTGCTATAAAACTATAAAATTGTTGGTCCTATTAGTGTTGCACTTATCATAACAACGCCAGATGTTTTTGCCACTAATTTATTGGCAAGTAGATGTCTTTTATATCTTTTTCATCCCCTACCAAGTGTTCATATGGGTTTTTAGAAAACCTACATTGCTTTTGCACCAAATATTTATCTTGGCAAGCTATGTCTTCAATTGTTCAACATGCTCAATTGATGTTTCTATTCCAAAATTGGCCTTTTTCTCTCTGATCATTGAATTTATGATATCATCATTGAGTAAGTTCTATTAATGGTTGAATACATTAGGTATTATAATAGTGACAGACCTTGTATTTCCTTCTCCATTTCATGTATCAAGCCTTCTAAACAATCCATCATGTCCTTACATGTTTCTAGGTATCTCTAAGTGTTAGGGATACTTTTAGCCTTATAACAAGATATTTTATTATCTATTTCCATCTACCATAGATGAGTCACCATTACCATGGCCAATAGTTTGAGTATTATTGTCATATTTAATTGTATTGGAGATGAGATTTAGGAAAATCCTACCTTGGGCAAAGTGACACAACAAGGCCAACCTCAAGAGCATGGTGTTTGGCTCAATCTAAGGTCTTTGAGATTTTTTTACAAGGCTAAATCCTTTTTAAGATGTAATCCTTTGGTGCACCTTCCTAATATAAAAAATTGTAGGGGAAATGGGTTAGGTAAAATAGGAAATGCAAATATAGTGGAAAGAAAAAAGAGTCAGCTAACAAATGAATGATGCACCAAAGATAAAAAAAATCCTCTTGCACAACATGCTTGGATTCTATGTGCTAGCATGACCAATTCCTCTCCTCAACATAAATGAGCCCAAATAAGAGTTACAAACATACACACACATAAAGATATGGTTTAGGGCATGAGAACCATATATGACTACTCCAAATAGACGTGCAGGCCTCCCATATACACACATATGCAAGTAAAACCCAAAAATAGGTAAACATTACAAACACACACATACATAACAAAGATGGATCAGAGCATGAGAACCATATATGACCTCCCAAAATAGACATGTAGGCCTTTAATATATGTGTGTGTGTATGTGTGTGTGTAAGTATATTTTACAAATATTGTGCCTGGAGTGGGGGTTTTATTGCCCATAAGTTGCTTAGAATCTTGTTAACTGCTATATAGGAATAAATTAAAGGAAAACTTTACAAACTTGTCAATCCTTAACAAATATAATACTACTACTATTTATAGATTACAAAGGAGATAATTTCCTTCCAAAATTTTCCAAGATGACTTGACCCTTTTAACTACCTCTTTTAGGGATTCTAAAAATTGAATGGAGTCCTAAATTACTATGATTATAGGTACCATAAACTCATTTTAAATGGTCCATATAGCTATTTTTTGGTTAAATATGAAGTGTCCTTGATAGGAAATATAGTCTTCTCTTAGCAATAACACATTACTTTGACTCATCTACTCTTCGTAGAAATTTGTGCACTAGTACTCATGTTTGTATCCTTATTTTGATGCACTTTTCTCATCAAAGTATTTGATATTCTCTTTCAAATTTTTTTGCCCAACTCTCTATAAAATATTTTTCTTCATAACATGTGCTTGTCAAGACTTTTATTTTTTCTCTTCTCTCAAAACTTTCAAAAGTCTCAATCACACTATCTTTAGCTTCTAAGGCTACTATCAGACTATATCTTCTATCTTGGTCAAATTTATCCAAAAATATTTAAACCTCACCATTTTTCCATGCCTTTAGGTCTTTGCCTTAGCCTAAATTTTGGGAAGATCTTGATGCACTTTTCCTCCTTTTCAATAACTTTTGCCTTTTGATCAAATGTTTTCCTTGATTATTTTAAGGTGAGATCCTTCAAAGTCCTTCATGGTACAAAATATAGATAATAACATTTAGTATATGGGAATTTCCTTATAGGATATTTCCATGTCTACTAATCTGCTATCATTTTTATTTTCTCTTCATATTATATAAGTATTTAGTGTACAGAAGCTTTACCCGAGTGGTCTACATTGCTGAATACAGGGAGATCTCGTAAGTCATCATATCCTTCCCCTAGTTACTGACTCCCTTTCATCTATTTCTCATTATAAGATATTATCTTGAAGCTATGATGAAAAGATGGTGTATGGGGTGAAAGAGTTCATGAAACCAGATAAATGTGGTTGAGAACCAATTCTACTAGCTCACCCATATCCCTTCTTTTGTTTGAACCTTCATCAATGATGGGGCTTTTTTAGTTATCATAAAAAATTCTTATTAGCCACCATCAATAGTAGGTTTTGGTACAAATATCACTAAAGGGCTAAGAAAAAATATCGTGGGCCTATACATATGATAATTTTATGATTGCCTTGGTTGCACAACATAAGGGTTTTTATACCCATCCTTACCCTTTGAAAATATCTACTTGGTGATTCTTGATATGGAATTATTGGATGTTGATGACTATTGAAATACTCTTATTTTTACCCTAGGCTCTGCATCATCATTAGGTATAACCTAGCTATATTGTAATGAATATTAACTACAACTTTAATGGCTCTCAATAGGCCTTCTACTTGCAAGAGGAGTTGAACCTAGAGTATAGGGCCTTATCTATTGGGTACAAAGTCATTGAAATATATCTTTGGAGAGTGCTAGACCATTTCATTTATAGTATTCTCTTGAGTATGTGAGGTGATAACTCACATCGATTTCATATTTCTTTAGCCTATGACTCTCTCTTTTCATTATTCTTGCTCTTTAGCTCAGGCATATTTTGACACTATAGGGTGACACAAGATTTATTTTCATGTATAATCTTATCATTCACCTTACTTATTAACTTGAGACTCATGCAAATTTTCCACCATAAATTATTTGAAATTTTTTATTTCCCGATGCTAATACCAAGAGTATGTTTTGTCAGTGGTCCAACATTCTATCCTTGCATCTAAAAATATATCCTATATTTTTTGTTATACATATTTATAGGACACCATAGGGGTTAGGTTTCATATCTAGCTATCTCTATCCCATGCTAGTTTGTTTGTATTATTTTTGGGTGTCCAAATACACCCCTCTATTTCCCAATTGCTCATCTAGTCTTATGGAATGTATGGAAATATTTCTTTTGTCATCACACAAGGTTTAGGCTATTATTACTTAATTGCCAAGATTTGATCATAATTTAATTTTTATAGGAGCAACTTTTCTACATGGTGAATATATAGAGGCTCCATCAATATTTTGATTCTAGTTCCATATGAATTTTGTAGGACCATGAGGGACCAATACAAATATAGATACCCCCTCAAATTTACAGTAAAATATTTTGATAGGTAGATGCCAAAATATGAGTATAGTCAATTACTAATATATCCTACACCACCATTTAGATTTGGTAGGTCTATAGAATGAGTAGAATCCTTTGCATAATTCATAATATTTAAACAGGGTTAATCTATTTGCACCACCCTCTTATCTATAGCTTGATATCTTAAACCTAATCCATTTGTTCCTCCTTTCGACATAACATAGGTGCTAGCCCTATAATCTATTATATAATTGTGAATAAATTTATGTTTGTAGATGATGTCTAGATAGAATGCAAGGCTTCAAATTTTTAAGTCTATGGGATGATATTTGTAACATTGTGGTAGCTTGTTGTTGCCCCTTATTTCTTCTTCTAGGTCTTTCTATAGATTCTCCTTCTATCCCAAAATTTCTAATATGTCCTAAATTGGCACTGACACTATTGACCTCTTTAGATGATCCATTAGGCTAAAAGATGCAAGAGATATATCATTTTGGTTGGCCTATGATGGGGTGAATCATGACTTATTTTGATTGGCCAAATATTTCTAGCTAGTTTCAATGGTGATGCTTGCTACCTCAGAGATTTTGAGGTGCTTCACTTGGTGAATGCCAAGACTTTTGGTGATGTAGATGCTAGGATCCCCAAGCTGATAATGATTTTTTTAGCCTTCCTGCTTGGAGCCTTTTGTATGTTGTGATAAATTATAGTAGAAGGTATAGGTGCCCTTGAATATTGAGGCATTATATCTATAAGTTGCCATTATGGTTGGGCTATCTTGTGCTAACTACCATGGGTTACTAGGTTGCTTTTACCCCTTTCCTCCATTGCCTACTTCTTAGGTTATATTTGATAGTCTAATTATACTTATGGTCTTTTGGCCATAAAATTTTCCATCTTATCAGACACAACATAAATCTCCTCTTCATCCCACTTCACTAAGACTCATTCTTGAGGGGCATAATTAGGCTCTACGAAAGGCTATGTTGGAGTGGTTTAATTTGACATCTAGATCATGAATCTTAAATATTAATAGTTACTTGGGGGGCATTACATAAACCATTGTAGCTATAAGGAGTTGAGACATTTCATCTATGTTAGTTTAACTGGAGTGGATATCTAGAGTAGGGTAGTACCAAGAGGTATACTCTTCTACATTATTTTTTTAGATAAGGGATATTTCCTTAGCATGATTAGGGAGTTCTATTTTTAGAGAATTTTATACCAAGATTATTTGATGATTTTGACCTTGACCATTGTCTTAATTACTCTATAAATGAGGCATGGGATACCTATTTTATTGGGATCAATAGCCTTCATTTATTTGTGTAAAAGGTGGTCTTAGGATGATCTGATAAGGGTATATTATAAGACTTCATTTCCTTATCATGACTGGCACCTCATTGGAAATAAATATAAGATACTTTTATGATGCTTTCCTCTATGGGTATTATAGAGTGGGAGGGGCCTAGATAACTATAGGATAAGCTAGGATTGACTAAAAAGTTATTGGTTGATAAATCAGGGTAGATTGGTAAGGGGTTTGCATACTAGGATACAAAGGCATGGGAGGACTAGGTGCTAGTCTTCCAATCTAAATTAAATCATGCTAATATTATATGTGAAGGGGAGGAAGTAAGAAAAATCCTCTATATACAACGGATTAAAACAAACTCAAATAACAAATTATTAGTATGCGACATATATAATTACACAAATGGAAATAGCATAAAATTTAATAAATAAAAAAATATGATAAAGTAAGATAGAAATAAATCAAACCACATAAAAGACATCAATATTATATGGAAACCATGTAAAGGAAAAACCATAGCCAAAATTGTATCTCCACTTTTGTATTATCTCCAACAAAATATACAATTATTTTTCCTCAAATGTGATTGGTGCAAACCGCCAATGTCTCAAGTAAATAATAGTGTCTTACAGTTGGCTTTGCATAATTTACACTACATAGTTAGCATTGCATAGTTAGCATTACATGGTTGGCTCTCAAATCACTCATCCAACATAAGGAGTTTAGCCCAAATATACAGTTTGGGCTAACCTCCCAGTGGAGAATAGCCATGGAGGAAAACCTCCACAACATGTGCCACCACTCTTAAGTCACATGACACCACACCTATTCCACATGCCACCACACTCATACCACATACCACCACACTCATGCCACATGCAATTATGTTCCCCACACATGCCACCATACTGAAGTCTCATGCCATGTCACCTTTGACTTTGAGTTGACTAGAGTAGACTAGATATTGAAATTATTTTAATTTAGTAATTTTAGGAATAATAATATTAAGGTGTAGGATAAAATAAATATAATTATGTATATATTTTATCCATATACCTTAATATATATTATTCTGACCTAGGTATATATATAAATTAAATACCTATCTATTTAATTTATATTAAAGCCTAGATACCTAATTTTATTATTCAGCTTTATATTTAGTTGAATTTACAATTTAATCCCAAAATTGGATTATTTCTTCCAGCACCCCCCCTTAATCTAGTTTTGGGGTTATAATACAATTTTATAAGATGTGAGGTTCTAAACAACCAATTTACCAAGGAGCATACATTTTGGCAAACACTTCTTCAACAATGGCCTAGTAGATACTCCAAGCTATGTGGCAATAGACAAGGCACCATCCATCAACATGGATATACAAAGAAAAACATGACATGGATTCAATAATTATATATATAATATGTCATATAAATAAGGTTTCCATAAACATGGAAAATATAACATCCATCAACATGAAAAAATAACATTCATCAACATGGCTAAAAAAGTGGCATACATATTCCATAAACATGAAAAATTAACTTCCATAAACATGGATAAATAAATGTCATATATAAAAAATATGGCATGTAAATAAGGTTTCCATCAACATGTAAAATATTAATAATAAGTGGTATATATATTCCATAAAAATGGAAAAAATAACATCCATTAACATGGATAAACAAGTGGTATACATATTCCATCAACATGGAAAAATAACATTCATAAACATGGATAAACAGGTGGCATACATATTTTATCAACATGGATAAATAAGTGGCATACATATTCCATCAACATGGAAAAAAATAACATCCATCAACATGGATAAATAAATGATACACACACATATTCCATCAAAATGGAAAAAATATAGCACCCATGAACATGGAATTCACAAAGCCTTAAAAAACACTTAAAATAATTGACATCATAAAACATTATGGATTAATCCCTCTTGAGGGCAATTATTTTAGGCCTAGTTTACTTCTAAAGTAAGAAAATTTAGATTCTACTAATGGTTTTGTGAAAATATAAAAATGTTCTCATTTGTGGGGCAATATATGAGTTTAATTGTTCCATTCAATACATTATCCCTAATTAAGTGTGCTTGAATCTCATTGTGTTTTGTCCTTTGATGCATACCAAGATTCTTTGCCAAAGCTATTGAAGGCTAGTTATCAAAAAATATTTTGAGAGATTTATTTTTACTAAACCCAATTTTTATTAGTAGTCTTTGAATCCAAATTGCTTATTGACATGCTAGAGTGGCACTTATATACTTAGACTCAGTTGAGGAGAGTGCTATGTTTAGTTGTTTCTTACCACACCAAGAGATCACACATGATCCCAAGGAGAAACAATATCCACTTGTAGGTTTTATTTTAATATTATCCATAACATATTTGCTATCACAATAACTAAACAAATTTATATGAGAATTACTTAAATATTCCAAAGCTAAATTAGTAGTTCCACTTAGATATTTAAGTATTCTATAAACAACATAAGATGAACATCATAAGGTTTATGCATAAATATAGCCATTACATTAACAACATAAGCAATATTAGGCCTAAAAATAGTAAGATAGATTAAACTACCTATAAGTTGCCTATATTGAGTTTTATCTACAATCTTAGAATCTTTATTAATTTAAAATTTTCTAGAAACCATAGGAGTAGAAACACATTTCTAAATTTTTATTTTAAAACTTTGTAATATTTCTAATATATACTTATATTGGGAGATCATAATACTATGGGATTATTGTTAGATTTGCAAGCCTAAATAGTAATGCAACAAACCCATGTTATTCATTTCAAATCAATTTAGTAAAATTAATATATTCCAATCATACATTCATTGTTTCTTGTTAAAATTAAATCGTCTACATATAAAACAATGATAGTAAAACTATTATTTTTCCTAGAAATATACAAATCCAGATCAAAATAACACTTATTAAAAACTAGTTGAAGAAAAATACTTGGAAAACTTATCATACCAAGCTCTTGGAGCTTGCTTAAGTCCATATAGGGATTTCTTTAATATACAACATTATTTAGCTTTTCTAGGTTCTCAAATCTTTGAGGTTGCTCCATATAAATCTCAACATCTAATTTACTTTTAAGAAATACACTCTTTGCATCTAATTGATAAATTTTCCAATTAAAAGTAGCAACTAATGCTATTATTAATCTAATTGTAGGTATTTTAGCAATCGGAGAAAACATTTCCTCATAATTTACTCCATAATTTTGTGAGAAACCTTTTGCTACTAATCTAGCCTTATGTTTGTCAACTTCTCCTAAAGAATTTAACTTAAGTCTAAATACCCATTTACAACCTATTACATTTATCTTAGAAGTCCCTAGTACTAAATCCCAAACATAATTTTTTGTAAGAGAACTAAAATCTTGTTCCATAGCTTTCATCCAATTTGAATTATTTTTAGCTTGATTATAGGCTTGAGGTTCATTCAAATTTTTAATTCTAGACATTAAGGTTATACTTGATGTTTGGATTCTAGTTATATATTTGTACATTTCACCAAATGTAGATTATTTGGTTGTTTTCTCTAACCATTTTGATCTCTTAATTTGATTTTCTAAGGGTGATTTTTCATCAAAACTAAAATAACTAGATTTATATAAGTAGACTCATCAAATGTGATATACCTATTCACAAAGATAGTCCTTATATTATGTTTTTGCAATCTATATCCTTTGGATTGATTATCATAACCTAATAACAAATATTTCAAATATCTATCATATGATTTTCTAATATCATTTGAATTAGTATGATGTGCATAAGCAATGCACCCAATTACTCTCAAATGCTTAAATGATGGTTTTCTTTGAAACCAAGCCTCAAATGGAGTGAATCCATTTAGTGCCTTCGTGGCACACTTATTAAGAAAATATAAAAAATTAAAACATCATAAAACCCATAAGAAATTAGGCAAGTTTTGGAGGAAAGTATTTGCCATATTTGCAATGGACCTATTTTTCCTCTTAGCAACCCCATTTTGTTGGGGTGGATATGGGCATGTGAATTTTATTGAAATACCCATTTCAAGATAGTAAGAGCTAAAATCGTTACTCACATGCTATTCATTATCAGTCCTTAAGAATTTTATGGAGGAAGAGGTTTCATTTTCAACAAGTGCCTTAAAAAATTTAAAATATTCAAATGTTTGAGACTTGTTTTACAAAAGATACATCCAAGTGTACCTTGAAAAAACATCAATAAAAGTTAAATAATACAAACATCAACTTAATTATTTAACTTGAAATGGACCCATAAGATCAAAATGAACTAATTACAATCTATAAGAATATTTAAAATAAGTTTCATCAAACTTAGTCCTAGGTTGCTTGGATAAAATGCAAGCCTCACAAAATCCTCCATCAAATTCTATTTTAGGAAGACCAATTACCATGTTTTTGTTAAACATTTAAATTATACTTCTATAGTTTATATGTCCTAATCTATTATGCCACAATTTAGAATTATTGTCAACATACATGGCAAGGCAATGCTTACCTAAAATTTGATGTGGAGATGATACATACAAGTTGTTGGAAAGTATACATTTTCCAACAATCTCTCCCACATTGTTTTTCATGATGCATCTATTATCAAAAAAATGAATGCTTCTTCCTTGATAAGCTAATTGTCTTACAAAAGTAGGTTAGTTGCAAGATTAGTAATAAACAAAACATCATTATATACTTTTCTACCTATCTTAACATTACCAATTCCTTCTACAACAATTTGGGAATTATCCCCAATAGTAACTACATCATTGTAATCTAAGTTTAATGAAGTAAAATATGACTTAGAATTAGTCATATGATTAGTGCATCCTGAATCAATAATCCAATAATTATGGTCTATTTTATCATGAATGTAATTCAATGCATGGACTAAAGCAACATTATTAGTTTACTTACATTCCTTCTTGCTCTTTGTATTTTTGGAGGTTGTCTTTTTCTTGTAATAATTATTTTCTTTGTGGTAAAAATGCCACAAAAGTTACAATTACCATTAAATTTAGGATTATTACTCTTTGATTTCTTCTCAAAATTAGATTTTTAAGAACTACTTTGATTCTTACCTTTAAAGTTCTTGCCTTTGTTCCACTTTATAGGTTTATTACCTTTATGAACATTCAAGGCAATAGAAGTAGAGCTAGGGTCCTTACCTTCACTTACCTTCGTACCTTCTTATAGCTTTATGGTTTCTTCATGTTGAACAAGTAGGATGGAGAGCTCTCCTAGTGTAGGTAGATTGTTTTCTTGACCATTTCTCATATTGAGGACATATACAAAGTACTTGAACTTTTTAGTGAGATTTCTAAGTACAATAAAGCATAAGATGTTTTCATTCACTCGTTCACAAACACATGCAAGTAGTTGTGTCCTAATTTTCCTCATTTTAGCTAGGTATATTAAAAAATATAATTCACATGACATTTATATTTTAAATATTTTTGAAAGAAGGGAAATTTTTCCACCCATGTTTGACCCTATGAACATGGTTTTTAACTAATCCTATTTTTCATATAGACAAGAAAAATTAGAAATATACACTAATATATCATCAGTTATAGCCCTAAATAACATTAAAAGGGCTTGTTGATCTTTTACATTCTATGGTTCAAGTGCTTTTCCATTTTTGGGTTGTAGCTTCTTGTTCATGACCTTCCAAAGTTACCTTGCTTGGTATTCTGCCCTCATCCTAGGCTCCCAAATATGGTAGTTTGTCCCTTCAAGAATATGCTCAAGGGTAAAGCTAGCAATATCGTTAGAGGACATGATTGGAAGAACACACATGATTGTAGAAGTATTTTTACAAAACATAAGAATAAACAACTTATTTAAAAAAAAAACATATTAAAAAACCTTTAATTTAAAAAATTAAAGAAAAAAGAGGGTTACTATGGACCCCACCACCAAATAAAAAATTGAAAATAGGGAGGTGGCCCTATATGCCTACCACCCTCCCTTTTTAAATATTATTTTATTAAAAAAATAATGGATGTGGGCAAGGCTTGAGCCCCCCATCATCTCATGCAACCTCAAGGGTTGATGTCGGCCAACACACTGTGTTGCTAATAGGCTGCTAGTGGTTGTTTTCTGGTCACCATTTGGCCACCACCTTGGCTACCATTAATAAATTGTCAAGCCACCGACGTGTAGGCTAGGTCTTGACATTGGTCAGTCGTATAGCCTACCGTAAGACAAGTCGTATCAAAAAATAACTTTAAAAAAATTAACAACTTATTAAATAAATAAAAAAAAATGAAATTTAATACAATATTTAAATGAAAATCATTTAATTATATAAATAAGAAAAACTCTTTTTCTCTGATTTTTTTATTAATAAAAAATCAAACCCTCTTTTATATATATATATATATATATATATTTAAAAAAAAAAAACAAATAAATGAGTGTTTTTCATTTAAATATATAAATAAAAGAACCATTTTTCTCTAATTTTTTATTAAAAAATTCAAACCCTCATATATATATATATATATATATACATTAAAAAAAAACTTTTTCATTTAAAAAATCAATAAACGAGTGTTTTTAAATAGAACTAACATTAAATTTGTACAAAAGATAAATATTTGATTTAATTTTAATAGAGTTTTAAAACATTTTTTTTACTTAAATTAGAGAACTCACCAGAGATGAACTTCGGCATACCAAATTAAGGGGAGGAAATAAATGAAACCCCCTAAATGAAGTGGATTAAAACAAACTCAAATAACAAATTATTAGTGTGCCAAATATATATTACACAAATATAAATAAATCCAACCACATAAAAGACACCAATATTATGTAGAAACCCTATAAATGGAAAAACCATGGCCAAATTGTATCTCCACTACATAGTTAGCTCTCCATTTACTCATCCAACACAAGGATTTTAGCCCAAATATATAGTTTGGTCTACCCTCCTATTAGAGAATAGATGCGGAGGAAAACCTCCACAAAATGTGCCACCACACTCAAGTTACATGCCACCACACCTATGCCATATGATACCACACTCATACTATATGCCATTATATTCCCCACACATGCCACCCCATTGATATCTCATGCCATGCCACATTTGAATTTGAGTTGACTAGAGTTAGACTATATATTGGAATTTTTTTAATCTAGCAATTATAGGAATAATAATATTAAGGTGTATATATGGATGAGGATCACCTATTGGGGGAGGCAGAGGCCTCCCACTCTGGGTAGGAGGCCACCATTCCAAATTTATTGCTCCCTCCCTTGCTCCAGTCATGAGGTGATCTTGGGCGGATTTCCTATTTGGATTATTTGAAGGTGATCTCGGGTGGATTTCATCTATTTTTGTTTCACTCTTTTGGTGCTAATAGGGCGAGTGAGTGTGATCCTATTCTATGTAGATCAATAGCACCTCTTTGGTGGTCATTTCATCCTTTGCTTGCATGATGTGCGAGGTGGTCCAATGGGATTTTTCTCCATGAATTTAGTTGGTATTTGGGGTGAGACTAGGCAGTACATGACATGGAGGAAGAATTTTTTGGATAGCCTCAAGGTCAAGCAATGGTGGAAAGGGGTGGTGACCCTATGCATTCCATGTGAGATATTTTAAAAGATGCTTTTCTCTATGGTGTTTTGTGGTCCTAGGAGGGAGACCATGGGCATGCACAATGCCCATGGAGAAGGATTTACAAAGGTCACCTATTGGTAAGATAGCATTGATCCTTTGCCTATGTTGGGGGATCTTTGGTAATCCTTTATTTACAATTTTTTTCTCATTGGGGGAGAGATATCGTTCTTTCATGATGTCTACATTAGAGGGGTTTCAATGTTGGATATCTAGGCATGCCCTTTGGGGTTGGCAATATTTGTTTAATCTAATGAGGAGTCTATTCCTTTGAACCCTATTCTCTATAGATTTATGTGGTCTTGAGGGGGACCTAGTGCTTCCACGATGGTTGTAGAGGAGGGGTTCTAGTTTTGGCTTCATGGTCAGGTATTTGGAGGGACCCCAATAGGTGGTGGAGGTGTGTTACTGGTTCACATATTTTTGGGACATCCTTTGCAACCAACCCTTAGTTTTATTTGTTTCTTTTTTATTCATATTTCCAATGAAGTTTTACCTGGGTGGGAAACCTCTTTTCAAATTTTTGAATTGTTGGTGAAAGTTTCCTTGGACGATAAACCTATTTTTCAAAATTTTGAACTATAGGTGCAATTTCTTTGTTTCAACTTATTGGTGAAGGTTTCCTTAGGTAGGAAACATATTTTCAAATTTACTGGTGAAGCTTTCCTTATGCGGGAAACCTCTTTTCAAAATTTTGAACTATAGGTAAAGTTTTTTCTATTTTAGCTTGGTGGTGAAGGTTTCCTTGGGCAGGAAACCTATTTTCATTTTTTTTGGTTTTGGAAATTAGCTTTCTAGCTCGACTGTGCTCCAAGTAGATCTGTCCCAAAACAACTTCATTTTTGAGTTTGAGATGTTTCCTAGGTGGAAAAATTTGTTTTCCTTTTTATTGTGTAGGAATATATTTTAGATATTCTACAAAGATTCCCTTGATTTTTTTTACCAATTATTAGGGGAAGTAGGATTACCCTATTTATATGGGAATCCCTTTTCCAAATTTCTTTGGTCTCGATTTTTGGTGGTCTTATAGAGATTCTCCCTGCTTAGATGGTCCTATGGAGATTGTCTTCTAGATTTTTTTGTTCTTTGTTTGTCTCCTTAATATAGTTTCTTTTGTTGTGTTTTTATTGTAAAAGGTTCAGGTATCCTTTTGATGTGAATCCAGTTGCAAGAGGTCAAAACAAAATACCTCCCATTACATAAAAACTACGGTAAATGAAAATAATATGTAAAACCCTCCATTTACATAAAAACTGCAATAAATAGAAATAATCAGTAAAACCCTCCATTCACGTAAAAACTGTAGTACATGGAAATAAACTAGTAAATAATTTATTTTCTCATTTTTGGATTCACTTCCCTTTTACAATGCAATACCCAGGGAATATATATACCCAAAGAAACCCTAAAATAAAACCCTAAAAATTGAAGCCCTAAAAGAAACCCTAAAAGAAAACCTTAAAGCTTAAAACCCTAAAAATAAAAAAATTACTATTTTTGGCAAATTATTTTTTCATAAAAAATTGCCTTTTTTTAGTAATTACCATTTTCAATAAATTATATTTTTCGTCAAATAATTCCATTTTGAGTAATATAAAAGTACTTTAAAACATATTTTACAAAAACCCTCTAAAAATAGGCTCCTACGTCATTCTCCTTTGGTTGAAAAGAACTCTGCTCCTGCGAGTTCCTCTGATCAAACTCATCGCTCTCCATAGAGTGTCACACATCTACAAGTACTCCTCAAAGTACCAATCTTCTTCTGATTTTTTATATCTCAAACCTCCTACAAGCACTACACATAGTGCCAATTTATTCCTTCGAGGTTTTAAAATAGCAAACCTCCTACAAGAACTACACAAAGTGCCAATTCTTCTCTCTGAGGTTTTTAATGAAAAAACCTCCTATAAGCAGTACACAGAGTTCCAATTTATTTCTTTAAGGTTTTACAAACCTTCTGCAAGCACTACACAAAGTGCCAATTCCTCCTTCTAAGGTTTTATATAAAAATACCTCTTGCAAGCACTTACACAGAGTGCCAATTTCTTTCTCCAAGGATTTACAAACCTTCTGCAAGCACTACACAAAGTGTCAATCTCTTTCTCTGAGGCTTTTACATAAAAAAACCTCCTACAAGCACTTACACAGAGTGCCAATTTCTATCTCCAAGGTTTTACAAACCTTCTGCAAGCACTACACAAAGTGCCAATTTTTTTTTAGAGCCCCTTTGCTCTCCTCTCCTTTTCTCTTTTCTTTTCTTCTCTTTTCTCCCCAACAAGATCCAACTTGCTCTGATACCAAATGATGTGAATCCAGTTGCAAGAGGTCAAAAAAAATACCTCCCATTACATAAAAACTACGGTAAATGAAAATAATATGTAAAACCCTCCATTTACATAAAAACTGCAATAAATAAAAATAATCGATAAAACCCTCCATTCACATAAAAACTACAATACATGGAAATAAACTAGTAAATAATTTATTTTCTCATTCTTAGATTTACTTCCCTTTTACAATGCAATACCCAGGGAATATATATCTCCAAAGAAATCCTAAAATAAAACCCTAAAACTTGAAGCCTTAAAAGAAACCCTAAAGCTTAAAACCCTAAAAATAAAAAAATTACTATTTTTGGCAAATTATTTTTCATAAAAAATGCCTTTTTTAGTAATTACCATTTTCAGCAAATTATATTTTGCGTCAAATAATTCCTTTTTTTTAAAGCGAAAAATCCCTTGTCTTGATCTGAGAGACCACGGACAGGGGGTTCTACACCGTCAAAGTCACCCGGGAGTCGCACCCGAACCTACCCGCACCAACATTATTAATTGGATTTTGGATACCCAATTCAACTTTTTGGTAGGGTGGAGATTTGAACCTGGTACCTCCCTTGGAGGATTGCCCTCTCCTCTCCAAATCACCTACAACACCTGGGTTAATTCCATTTTGAGTAATATAAAATTACTTTAAAACTTCTTTTAAAAAAACCCTCTAAAAATAGGCTCCTGCATCACCTTTTAATACCCCGTCTTTCAACCAATAAAAAAATTATTAAGATGGAGGATAAAATAAATAAAGGTATATATTTATTTTATCCATATACCTTAATATATATTAGTATAACCTAGGTATATATATAAATATAAATTTAATACTTATCTATTTAATTTATATTAAAGCCTAGATACCTAATTTTACTATTCACCTTTATACAATATAATCCCAAAATTGGAATATATTTTCCAATAGGATGGGTATGCTATAAGCATCTAGTAGAGAATTCCCATCTTAGGCCTTGACCATTAATAAGTTTTCAGAATCCAAGGCTTTCAAATAATATATGAATGTCATACCTAGAGGAGGATGGAGCTCTTAAGGTATTCTATTGGAAGAAAAACAACTTTATTCCATGTTTGCATAAACTAATATAGTGTAAAGACTATGATTAGCCTATAAAAATATGGTCCCTAATCCTACCAGCCCAGCTAATAATGACATACAAAATATTTACAATGCTAAATTAAAAACTCATTTCTAATTTCTTAATTATGCATGTTGGCTTCTAGAATGCCACCCTAATGTGCATTAAACTAATAAATAAAATAATGTAATAAACATAATAACCTAACATCCTCCCTTATTACATTATTTGAAATACATAGAGAGTTGCAAAATAACTCAAATTTTACATGTAAAAGTGACTTAGTGAAAATGTACGCAACTTGCTCGTCAATGGGAACATATTGGAGCTAGATATTGTGTTTTGGGACTTCATATTGAATGAAGTGAGATTGAGTGTCAATGTGCTTCATTCGTTCATGGAACATCGGATTCTTTCCAAGTTTTAAAACACCTTCTCTATCATATTTCAAGTGTATTGGAATATTTTTCTAAAGAGCCATACTTGAACTAATGTAATGTATCCATATCACTTCACACACAACTCCTTGTGCTATGCAATATTCTAAATCTATGGATGAAAGTGCAATTACTTACTGCTTCTTACCGTGCCAAGAGACAGGTCTAGATCCTAGATAAAATATGTATCCTAACATTGATTTCCTATCATCTACAGATCCAACATAATCTAAGTCTATGTATCCTTGGAAGAACTTATCATTCTTCTTGTATTTTATGCCATATTCTACCATGCCATGAACATAATGTAAAACTTGCTTTATTGCCTTCTAGTGAATGATCTTAGGCTTCTACATGAACCTTGAAAGATAGCTCATAACAAAGCTGAATTTTGGTCTGGTGTTGGTCAAATATATGAGACTCCCAATTATTTTTTGATAGAGAGTTCCATATATCTAAGGAGAGTTGTCATATCTAGATAATTGTAACCCTTGTTCCATTAGATTTGCTTTGGTTTTATAGTCTATCACTCGATTTTTTTCTATTAGTGCCTTGGCATATTTAACTTGTGTGACCCTTATGTGGTTCTTCTTTTATACAACTTCCAAGACAAGACAATAATTTAGAAGTCCTAGATCTATCATTTCAAATGACTTCAAGTATTTCTTCACAGTATTTACCATATCATATGAATTGTCAATGATGATCAGATCATCAACATACAGTACAAGTATAACTATTTCAGACCTAACTTTATTCAAATAGATATTTGCATTTGAGGGACTCCTTTTAAAACCATCTTGTGGTAGGTTATTATCAATTTTTATGTACCAAGATCTCAAAGCTTATTCAACCCATACAAGGACTTAATCAATTTATAAACCTTTTGTTCTTATCCTTCAACAAAAAAATCCTTTATGTTGAACCATGTACACTTCTTCTTTGATATCACCATTCAATAAAGCACTCATCACATCCATATGATGAATCTTCCATTCAAACTGAGCCATCGTTGCATAGAGTACACGAATGGTTGTCATCTTTGTTGTTGGTGTGAATTTTTCTTCATAACCAATGTCTTATTTTTTAGCACAACCCTTTGCAACAAGGTAATATTTATGCTTATCGATAGTTCCATCTACCTTATACTTGATTTTGAATACCCATTTGTAACCTATGAGTTTCTTTTCACTAGGTATATCAACTAGCTCTCATGTTTTGTTTTTCATAAGAGAATTATGTTCAACATCCATAGCTTTCTTCCATTGAGGTAAGCTATGTGTATTTTGCATTGAAGTAGGTTATGTATGCTCCAAATATAAAGTCATAAAACCCCTATATTCTTCTTCTTCACTCCTATATTCATATTCTTTGCCTTCTTCTTCTACTTCTTGATATGACATACTTTAAGTATGTGGCCAATTTGAATTAAGATTAGGAGGTGCATCAAGTTTTGCATCTCTCATTGTGCTTGTGTACCATTTTAGATTTTTCTTTTGTTGTGGGGGAGATTTTACTTCATGCTCCTCAAATTCTTGTTGTTCCCATTGCACAATCCACCCCAATTGGGGACCCACTTGAAATTTTTGGTTTTGATCTAAATTTTTCTTACATCAAGGTTTTAGACTTGCTTGCTTTGAATTTTTTAAATGCTTAAATTTTGATTGCATTGACCTTATTTAAATGACCTCGATGAAATTTCTTTTAAAAATGCCTAGGTTTTTCCCTTCAATCATTTTTTGTACTAACTAAATCATTGAATTCTAATGTCTTTTGGCGATAAAAATTTCTTAAGGTTGGTGAAAAAAAATAAAAAATAAAATAAAGAATAAAATAATAATAATAATAATAAAATATTTATATAATAAAAAAATTTAAATTACACATATTGGAAATAATATAGAAGCTTTACCGTGAAAAAAATAATCTCAATGTCAATCCTCATTAATAATCATACTGTTTAATGCAAATAGTTTTAATGTGATCCATTAATTTTGGTCATCAACTTTGATGTTTTCTAAGGTTAAGCTAAGGTTCATTTCACACAACCAAACCCTAAATTGCTTTTGCACAAATTTCTTATGACTGAAATATTTTCTCCTAAATTTTGATGAGCAAACCCTAATCCCACATCATTAAGCCAAAAACACATGAGTGGCTGGAATGATTCGATTGAAATGAAATGAATGAACAATATTAGTTTGGTCAAATAATATGAATGGCCAATATTATTTTGAATGAAGCGATATGAACGATATAATTTAATTTGACTGAAAGGAATTGAGTGGCCCAGACTATTTCACATTGACTTACTTTTCTAGAAAAATAATTCTAGGTGACACATTGATTAATTAAAATTACTAGGGCACCTTGATTAAGTAAAATTATATCATTAGGAAATTAAGGTTGGTTTTAATTTTTTGGAAAGAAGAAATCTTAAGCAATGTCGAAATTCGAATAATTTTTTTTTATAACCCTAAGAGTTTGGGACCTTATTAAACAATGAAAATCTTAGCCCTTAGTACTAATAATTTGGCCCTAAAATTAAGTTTCCTGAAAGGCAATGAGTGGTCCATATTTTTTTGGTAAAACATTCCACATCTCTCATTTTTAAGAAATTTTATGCCTTAACCCTAACCTAGGGCACTTGAATTAATTAAGATAATATCATGATTTTTTTTGAGAAAAAGCTAGATTATATTAATTCATTAACTGAAACATTACAATATTATGTTGCTAACATTGTCTGCTAATTAAAAATAAAATGAGGTGGATAAGGAGTAAAGCATCCATAACTAAATATACATAATAATAGAAGCTAAAAGCAACAAAAAATCTATAGCTATATCGTGCTACAATACACCATATATCAACACTCATCGATGAGATAGCTTGTTATATGGGGTAATTTTTGTATATCTTCCATGATATCTTCTAAAGTCTACAAATAAGAAATAGAGGTAATCAAATATTGAATTTTCTCATCATTATTCATTACTTTCTTTTTAGTTTTATGTTGGACGAATACCCTAAACCATAAGAGAAAGTTGATGAAGTATATCAATAAAATCTCTTGGTGTGGTGTAAGTTCCATATACTTGGGAATGAATGTGTCCCACATGTAACAAAAGATCAAAGGTCAAGTCTACTAAAACTATATCCCATGGAGGATCAGAACTAGTAAACACATTTTTGCATATGCACTTCCAAATGTACTTTAGAAGGATGAGTCTACAACCATCCCAGAGTTTGGGGCATTAATCCAATTGAGAAAAACCAAGAAGAGAATGCTTCCAAGATCTAGTGAAAGAGGGAAAAAAATGTAGAAGACATCCCAAAACTATTTCACCATGTCACAAAAAAAAAACAAGTGAATAAGAGTTTCTAAAGCATTACAAAAATTGCATTGAGGGGAAATGTGTAAAATTGAAGCCAAACTTCCAAAATTTGGAAATTTTTGATGCAAAATTTACCATCCAAGAAGCTGAGTTTTGCATTCAACAAAAAATTTCTAAATTTGAGTAGTAAGAGACTACCATTGGGTATTGGTAAAATTAAATTACCACTTAACATTGAGCTTAGAGTCTAAATATGGACGACACAAAATATTTTTGTATATCAAACTAGAAATAATGGAAGAGATTTTATGACCTTTAAGCCATATCGAGTCATTCCATATATTATGGAAAGTTGTTCCCAACTTTATAAGAACCTCACAAGGGATGGAAGCCACAACTAATCCATAAGAATATTTAAACCTAGAGGGAAGGGAGCAATAACTATAGATATGGTTCTAGGTAAGAATTAAGCAGCTACTCGGATCCTAGATATATCTAATTATATTAATACCTTTATTTAAAAATGTTAGACTTTGAATAGCATTGCATAAATATAAAGGTTTAGCATTATGGAGTATAAGTTTATTCCACCAAGGATTGTTGAGACTAATGCTCAGACCATGTCTCAAGGAGTCAGCCTTCCAAACCAATAAATGAGTAACTAATTGCTAATATTTCCAGTTTTGGGTAACTGAAATAGATCCTTTAACCATATAGTAAGGCATATTAAGGACCTTATCCTCCCATAGGGTTTCTTTCCATTTACCTTTATGAGTAGCTAGAGATATTTTTTAACGAAATAGGTGTTTCTAATTTTCATCATGAGTGATGGCTCTAGCAACCCATTTTGTAGTCAAAATTTCGCTCTAGGTAAGAGGATCAATGATGCTTAGACCTCCTAAATCCTAAGGTTGAGTACAAAATTTCCATGTGATGGCTATCATTCTCACATCCCCATCCCATTGGTCCATAAAAATTTATGAATGGCATGATATAATTCGTTATAGGCTACCTTGGAGGTTATGCAACAAGGAGTAATAAACATGAGAGGCTGCCATAATTTTTTTGCAACTTGAATTCTTATAAATAAATAAAGAAATTGAGTTGGCCAAGCATTATTTCATAAGATATATCATGAATGCTAAAATATTTATGTTGGAATACTAAAAATTTCACCCAAGAGATACCAAATGCTAAAATTTTTATCAAAATAAATCGAACAACTGATATTTGTTTGATCGAAATGAATCTAATGACCCATATTGATTCAGCCAAAATAAATTGAATGAATCATATTTGTTTGACCAAATTAATTGAACAAACCGTATTTTTTTGGTTAAAATAAATCGAACGACCCATATTCGTTGGATCAAAATGAATAGAATAACCCATATTTGTTTGGCTGAAATGAATCAAACAGACCATATTTGTTCGACCAAAATGAATCAAACTACTCATATTTGTTCAACTAAAATGAATCAAATGATCCCTATTTTTTTGACTAAAATGAATCAAATGGCCCATATTTGTTCGATAGAAAAGCACCAAATGATCTTAACCCTTCTTTTCATTTCACCCGATACATTGCTATTCATATATTTTATATGAAATTAGCATGGGTACAGTTTTTGATATGAAATTAAAAAAAAAAAGTAATGGAAGAAAATTTTTATACCACGACCTTAATGAATAATGGAAACCTTAGCATTAAGTTTAGTACTTTGACATTAAAATCAAAATGAAACTTTAGAGTTAAACCTAATACTTGACCTAAAATTAACACTAATTAAACCTTATAATTAATAAAATTTGAACCAAAAATAAGAGCACGCCTCGAGAAGATTTAATATGAAAACCTAAAGTAAATCCTAAAGGCAAATTAATTGGATAAAACTCATTAAAACTAAATAATAATATCACAATAAATTTTAAAGAAAACCTTTAAAAGCATATATTCTAATAAAATATAAAGTCATCCAGATTATTGAATAATAATAATAATAATAGAATAAAGTAAACCCAATGATTAAATGCCAGAACATCATAAACATTAAAATGGTAATAATAAAATATTGTGAATATTAAACCACCAACCTTGGCAATAAAAGAAAATAATAATTTTAATAGTTAAAATATCCATATCAAAATAAGTTTTCTGCCAAATGTAATTTGAACTAATTTTACTTATCTTTTTTATTTACAAGCAATGGAGTAGCAAAACAAAAATTGAAATTTAAGGTCAACAGAGAAGGAAAGGTGATAGTTGAACAAAGAAATAGATATTCATTGAACCTAGACTGAATCTTGACCACCATGTGCATGCCAGCTCAACTTACTTAGCTTCAGAGAGATGCTTCCAAGACAGTTAGAAGATCAAAGTCTGAAATTGAAGATCAAGATCAAGAAGAACCTCAATAGAACATATCATCTATTCACTCAGTTGAAGATAACTAATCCATACAACTGTAAAGCACTAAAAATCTGATATTGTAATGCATAAATAGCCATTCAGACCTCATTCCAAAGGTTTAGATTCCACTTTAGAAATAGGTGTTTTAAAAATTTATTTTCTTTGTAGACAATGGACATCTACATCCTTAACATTGTGCCTTCGATATTTATTCTCACAATCATATGATTCTAGCAAGTCTAATATGTAATAATTGAACATATTATCAATGTGATATACTAGAATTCTTGGTGTTATATGTGCATGTTGATGGTGGTTGCATTTAAGTCAATTATAGTGTTGTTTCTTTTCCCTTTGAAGATGAAACCACTTTGATATCATATTATGCAAAGGTTGGTTGAGTAAGCTAGTTTAAATTCAAAATTGCTACTTCAAAAAATTCAATTTAAAATTTCAAGAATGCAATGGCTTGTTTTATTTCTTTCTCTAACCCGTTTCTTTTAATTTTTTTTGAAATCTACTTAGAATAGAAGTATATTAGTCCAATTTCATTTTTGAAGCTCATTTTTATGTGATATATTTTTATACATTTTAGGATAGACATTGCTACATGCCATATTTTTTATGATAATGATACAATGTATGTGATATATTGATAATTTTAAGGTAACAAGCCTAGAATATTGTTTTTTCTTGATTTCTTTGAAGAAATATTTAATATTAAATGTTCATACTTTGATAATTACGTCGATAGGCGTCCTAAAATGACAGCCAGGAAGGTCAACCACATCATAAAAAATATTAATATTTTATTAAAAAAGTCGACATTAAGAAAATTATCCATCGACATTAAGGGTTACGGTGGATTTAAAATATTTAAACTAGCTTAGATATATAAAATATATATATATATCTATAAACGTCGAGAGTTATCAATCTCGAGGTGCCTATCTATCACACCCCCAAGAAATGAGATAGGCGCCTTGAGATTGATAACTCTCAATGTTTTTAGATATATTTTATATATCTAAGCTAGTTAATAGAGCAATTGAATTAGATCTATGTTAAACAATGAATAGATACTCACCCTTGTAATAGTTATATGTAACCTCTAAGTAATCCACCTGCTTTCCCTTTTCATACTTTTGATTTAAAATTTGACAATAACATATCCTATCACCTAAACCTTGGGGGATAAACGTTCCCTTTCAAGAGAGAATAATTGTTGTTCTAACCATTGGTGTACATTGACAATTGGATTAGGTGTACCACTCAATAAAAAATAGCACTAGAAGGAGGGCCTCAACTATTATTTTCATTGTTACTTTAGAGCACTGAATTGTTTACTGTTACTTTAGGATCATCATTTGTTAGATTTATTATCACTTTAAGATGTGAATTGATAATATTCTAAGTCCTTTGAGACCTCATCATGCAATAGGAAATGGTGCTAGAAGGAGGGCATGAATTACTAGATTTATTGTCACTTACGACGAATTATTGATTTATTGTTACTTTAGGGAGATGAATTATTTGATTTTTTTGGACATTTTGAGCTTATTTAGTTTTCATTGATGTCAAGGTGAAAATTCATCATTTATACCATGGAGCACACCATCAATAGCACCAGGAAAAATGCGAAGAGTTGAAGAGAAAGTTGGCAAAATAATATTTTATGAAGGTTTATGGTAAAACCCATGGTGGAAGATTAAATGGTTTCATTAAAACCATTATAGTTGGCAAAATAATATTTTATGAGGGTTTATGGTAAACCCATGGTGGAAGATTAAAAGGTTTCATTAAAACCATTATAGTTGGAAAAATAATATTTTATGAGGGTTTATGTAAACCCACAGTAGCAGAATATATTACATTTAAAGGTTTAAGTTTGAACCCAAAGTTAAAGTTTATAAAAATAATTTATAAAATTTAAATTCTTTAGAATTTAAATAACTTATAAATTATAAATATGGGAGCATTGACGTCATGCAATAAAAGGAAGCACCGAAGTCCAAGAAACAAAGGAATTTGTGTATAAATAAATGCCAAGGAGGCATTCAAAATGTACCCCTTCGATTGATTGATGCATGAGATAAAAAAGTGAAATATTTTCGTGCTTGTTGATCATGAGGAAGAAGACAAGAAATTTTGCTTGTCTTTAGCACTAGGTAGAGGAAAAAAGAGGAAGCACATATTTATTGAAAATCATAGGACATGGTGGTCCATTGGTAGTGCATGTTTTACAAAGGCATTGGGAGTTGAGGAAGCATGCGATCGATTCACTTGGAGTGGTGTGGCTTAGGCGCCAAGGGAAGTTCATTTTGCATGTGGTTTTTGCACTTTAGTCGAGGACAAAGAAGACGAAGAGCACTTAGGCTCTTAACCATGCGTCTAGTGCACACATCGGTTATAGCCATGGCTAGAGTGCTCGCGAAGGTAGAGATCGTGGGTTCGAAACCCACTATGAGGTAAAGATAACTTTTTGATAATTAATTTTTGCCTAAGATTTTTTAAAGGATATTATGGAGTAATAAGGGTTTGTGAAAAGTTGTGTGTTTGATTTATGTTATTATTGGAATTATAAGGGTTTGAGAAAGGTTGTTGATTTGATATTTGATTTTTATTATTGTGGAGTAATAAGGATTAATGAGAGGTTGTTTTATTGATGAAGTGATTTATATCTTTGGAACCATAAAGAAAGTTGATTTTATTTTTATCAAAGTTTCTCTTGCCATTAAAATAAATTAAAGAGGTTTGAATTAATTTTGGTGGATGTTAAGTTTATTCTAGTTGGGAGTTTAGAAGGTGTTATTGGATAAATATTTTATGTATGTTGATGGTTGTTTTTGTAATGTGGAGTGATAAGGTGTATTTGAGTATTTACATTATATTGTGAGAAATATTTATCTTCTAACCTCTTTGAGATTGGCATAGAAGTTGTTATGGTTGTGGTAGATTTATGAGATCCCTTCATCATCAAGAAAAAGGTATGAGCACATTCTTCCATAGTTGAGTTGATTGATTGGTTTTCTGGAAAATAAGTTTGGAGTGAAAAGGACTTGATTAGGGTTTCCTTTTCAAGAGTGTTTGAGTTAATGCTTCAAGATTTTTTGGAATGAATAGTTGTTGTTAAAACCTTTTTTTATAAGCATTGTTGTTGAAACCATTGGTTTTGTGAAGAACTTGAGTTAGGGTTTTGAAAAGAACATGAGTATTATTGTTATGTGAAGATTGTTTTATAAGCATTGTTGTTGAAGTGAGTTGTTGTGCAAATAACTTGAAATAGGGTTTGAAAATACCATGAGTATCATTGTTATGTGAGATTTGTTGTTGTGCATTGTTAGAAATATTTTGAGTTAGTGGTTATATGCTTGGACTAGGGATTGTGAGAAAGGATTATTTCATTGAGTGATTGGTTGAGTAGAATTGATTGAGCCTAGTCAAGTGGATGTGTGAAGTGATTGTTCAAGTTCCATAAAACAAACTATTATATATTCTGATTTGAGTTGAGATTGAGCATTGAGTTGAAACATATTGGGTCTCTAAAAATTCTCTTTATGTTTCTATGAGATTAAAACAAGTTCTGTGTGGAATTGTTAAGAAAATTTAAGGTAAGTCTTTGAGAAGACTTGTGGATTGATTTTGTGTAAGATTTTTGTGGATTCTTACAATACATATTTGGTTAAGTTCTAGAGAGGACTTATTGAGCATATTTGAGCAAGTTCTGAGTGGACTTATTGAGCAAATTTGAGCAAGTTCTGAGTGAGCTTGTTGAGAATATTTGAGCAATTTTTGAGTGGACTTGTTGATCAGATTTGAGCAAGTTTTGAGTGGACTTGTTGATTATATTTAAGAAAGTTATGAGTGGACTTGTTGAGCATAATTGAGCAAGTTCTGAGTGATCTTGTTGAGAAGATTTGAGCAAGTTCTGAGTGGACTTGTTGAGAAAATTTGAGCAAGTTATGAGTGGACTTGTTGAGTAGATTTAAGAAAGTTTTGATTGGACTTGTTGAGCATATTTGAGCAAGTTATGAGAGGACTTTTTGAGCAGATTTGTGCTAGATCAAAGGACTGAGTTTAGTGTAGATTTGAGATAGATATTTGGAGGTGATAGAGTAGAGAGGATAGTAGTCTCTAGTGGGTATAGATCCATCATCCAGGGTAGTGAGTATAGGTCTTCTCAGTGGGGACAAGTGTATTCAGTGGAGAGATATCTACAAGCCTTTACAGTGGAGGAAGCAGTCTTCTAGAGGAGCACCATCCAGAGCAGAGGAGAAGGAGTTCTCCTCTGGATAGAGATCCATGAACTTTATTTAGGGGATTGGTATCTCCTTTGGAAAGATATCCATAAACATTATAATAGGGAAGGATTCCCAAGAGATTGATTGAGAAAATTTTAGTGAAATATTTTCTCTATGGAGTAGCCCACATTGGGTGAACCACGTAAATTGTGGTGTCTCTATTGTGTATGGTGTTTTGTGCATTGCTTGATTACTATTGTTGATATTGCTATCTATTCATTGCATAATATTGATTGGGAAAGAAAAGTAAAAAGTGCTCTTATACTGTTCACCCCCCCTCTCGGTATAATATTGTGTTCTTCAAATTTTTTGTAACCGTAAAGGCTATAAATTGCTAATTTTCTAAATCTTATAAACGCTCAACACAAAATAAAAATGATACTAGGAGGGCCTATAATATTTGATTCATTGTTACTATAGGATTAATCTGTTTAATAACCCAATTCTGTAAGTTTTGATTCATTTGTATTTATTTTAATCATTGATTTATTGGATTCCAAAATTATTGGATTCTCACTATTATTTGTTTTCATATATCTTGCTATAATATCTTGACTATTGAAATTGGAACCTAGAGTTATTGTTACCAAATGAAATTCTTTTGAAGGCAACACTAAATTCCATAGTATTTCTCCTCCTAGAAGACCTAGAAATACCAAGGAGTAGTCACATACCCTTTCTTCCATCAATACCTCATCCCAACCCATAGTACCACTTGTTGATCCATTTTTCTCCATTAAATTCGCCAATGGAAGCTTTTGCACCATGGTTATAATGTGGTAGTACACTGAATATACCTGGACCAGCCCATGACATGGCTAAAAATGTAGAAATATATCTTCCTAGATACAAACATGATGGAACCAGGATCGTTAAAGAACATATTTAGGCATATAAGGATGATTTGATCCAGTTACAAGTTGAACATGAAGATGTATCTTACAGGATATTTCCTCTTACCCTAGATGAATTGGCCTATGAATGGTATATTAGCTTATCCATGAATTCTATTACTTCTTGGGCTCAACTTTAGATAACTTTCATTGGTTATTTTAGGCTGCCTATAGACCTTGCTATCATATATCACTAGTTTGCCTTAATAATAATGGAACCTAATGAACCTTTAATATTATTCAACACCAAGTTTCACAAGATTTACAATAGGGTCACTCCTTATACTCTCAATACATAAGTAGTTATTTAGATGTATTGTTGGAATTTTGAGGTATTTTATGTTGTAATTGATGTCACATGGATCACATTGAGTTTTTGTGGCCAAAGTATTTCATAAATAAGCATTTATGATATTTTGGAAAGCATGGATATATACAGGGTTTTTGTGAAAACCAAGGCAGGAAAAATAAAAGGTTTTATTTAAAACCATGGATGGCATATTTGAAATGGGTTTTACTTAAAACCCAGGTTGGTTTTTTGTTTCATCAAAAAAGGTGCCCCAGTGAAGGAGATATTTAATTTTAAATATTTAAGTTTAAATTTTAAATTATTTATAATTTAAATTTAAAATTAAAATTAAATTTAATATTTTATTATCGCCGACGTCGAAAACAATGAAGGTTTGATTATAATCCTTCGATGTATTTTGAAGCATTATAATGTGTATATTTAATGGTTAAAAGCTTTGCCTATTGACTATGCCAAGGTTGAGAAAATCGAAGAGTAATTCGTGCATGGAGGAAGTGAAAGGTGAAAAAATAAATAAGTCATTTTTGAGGGTTAAATAGAATCGAGGATGTCTAGACCTGACGTCACGTTGGACAACACATTGCAGTTGGCAAGTGATAACTTTGGCACAAGGGAGGTCTACGTTTCGAATCTCAGTTTTGGTGGAGTATGTTTTTTCATTTTAAGAACAATCGAGCACAGTTTATACAACAAGGTTGGGATTTAGTTCTAATGTGGGATTATGCCCACATGGTTAGCATCTCACAACACTAAAAAGGAGGAATAGAGTTCGACTCCTATAGGTGTGAAGGTGCTCATCAATATTTGTGAAACGTTTTCAAAGGTTAAGGTCACGATTTCGAAATTAAAGGTATTTATGAGAAGTGCCTTGCATAGTTGATATTGTGAATGCTTTGGGTGTATGAAAAATAATTTTTAGAGATAGGGAGTTATAAGATTTTGTAATCTTGTTATTTCTATGAGGAATAAGGGTTGTGATCCACTTTTGAAAAAGAGAAATTTTTGGTGTTTTTCCTTTTAGAAGTATATCATATTATATATCGTTGGAAAACTTATTTCGAGGGCTATTTGATTAAATTTATTAGAGGGAGAAATAAGGTGTATGTAAAGAGATATTTCTATTTTTATAAAGGGGTTCAAAAGTGAAGGTTGTTTTGTTCTTTTTCAAAAGTGATTAATTATTTCATAATGGGACATGATGCATTTTGTTGAGTAGGAGTGATAAAGTGTTATTTGGATATTGTTGTTATGATATTAATCATGATATCTAACTCTTGTTGAAAGTTGAAAAAGAAGTTTTTTGAGTGTGGCAAATTTACAAAGAGGTTTATTCATCTTCATAAAAGGTATGGGCACATTCTCTTATTGATTGATTATGGTGGTTGATTTCTAAAATATCATTGGAGAGAAAATGATTGATTGTGGTTTCCTTTTTGAAAGTGGTTGGTTTAATGCTTCAAGGTTTTCTAGTTTGAGAGTTGTGGTTAAAACTTGTTTTATAAGCATAGTTGTTGAATCCCATTGGTTATGCAAAGAAATTGAAAAGAATATGAGTATCATTGTTATGTGAAGAATGTTTTATTAGCATTGTTGTTGAAGCCCATTGGATATGCAAATAACTTGAACTTGAGAAGAACATGAGTATCATTATTATGTGAGATTTGTGGTTGAGCATTGTTGAAAACATTTGAGTTGGTTGATACATTCTTGGACTAGGGTTTGTGAGAAAAATATGTCTCTTGTGATGATTGGTTGAGTTGAGTTGATTAAGCCTAGTTAAGTGATGTGTGAAGTGATTGTTCAAGTTCCATGAAAAAAAATATTCTATAAATCTGATTTGAGTTGAAATTGAGATTAGAACATAATTGAGTCTCTAACAATTCTCCTTATGCTTTTGTGAGATTACCTTGAGTTGAGAAAGCTATTGGATTTGAGTATAGAACATATTGAGTATCTAAAAATTATCTTTATGCTTCTATGATATTGATTTGGGTTCAAATAATTATGGATCATAGTTGTCATCCTTTAAAGAGTGAATTACCATTCATTTTTTAGCAGATTTGGACAATTTCTATGTGAGCTTGTTGAGCAGATTTGGACAAGTTCTATGTGAACATGTTGAGCAGATTTGGAAAATTTTTGTGTGAGCTTGTTGAGCAGATTTGGACAAGTTCTGTGTGAGCTTGTTGAGCAGATTTAGACAAGTTATGTGTGAACTTGTTGAGCAGATTTGTACAAGTTTTGTGTGAGCTTGTTGATCAGATCAGTGGAGTTCCTAGCTAAGTAAATCATTAGTTTGCCTACCTGATAAGATTAGTGTGTTGCCTAGCTGATCATATCAGTGGATTGCCTACCTGAGCAGATCAACATGTTGCCTAGCTAAGAAGATTAATGGATTTCCTACTTGATCATATCAGTGTGTTTCCTATCTGAGCAGATCAATGGATTGCCTACCTAATCAGATCAGTACGTTGCCTAGCTGAGTAGATTTGTAGATTGCCTACCTAAGTAGATCAATGTATTGCCTAGCTTTGAGCAGATCAAAGTAATCATTGTATTGGATAAGGATCCTTATTTTTATGTGAAATATTATAAGAAGATTATCTTATGAAGTACCCCACATTAGGAGAACCATGTTAAATCTTGTGTCTCAATTGTGTGTGGTGACTTGTGCTCTTGCTTACTATTGTTATCTAAGTTATTAATGCACACTACTATATTTGTCTATTAAAATTAAGGACATTAATTGATATTGGTCTGAAATAAAGTAAAAATTAGGTGTTATACTATTCATCACCCCCCCTCTCAGTATAATCTTATGTTCTTCAATTGGTATCAGAGCAGGTTCCTTAGAAAAGGCTAATAGCTTAAGGGCAGATTCTACAAGAACATAGATGAATTCACAGAATGGATCATCTACAAATAAGGCCCCATTGTTTGATGGTAACAATTATGCTTTCTAAAGTATGAAAATGAAGAACTACTTGATATCACAGGGATATGAGGCATGACAGATGGTTTCAAAAGAGTATAAGGTTGAAGGTGATCCCAAGGCAGATAATACTATTAGGAAATTGGTTGAGATAAATGCAAGGGTAATAAATTGTATTTTGAGTGGGCTACATGAGACAGATTTTACAAAGGTCATGGTATGTAATTTAGCTAATGAAATGTGGACCAAGTTGCGAAATATTTATGAAGGAGATTCTAAGTTAAAGTTTGCAAAACTACAAACTCATAGAAAAATATTTGAGGAATTGAAAATGGAAGATTATGAATATATTGTAAAGTTTTTACTTTGAGTTGATGATATTACTAACATCATGAGAGGCCTAGTATTTGAGATGAAAGAATCAAAATTTACTCAAAATGTTTTGAGATCACTTCCCATGAAGTCTGATGCAAAGATTTCAGCAATAGAAGAAACAATGGATATAAACAAGCTAACAGTGGAAGATCTACAAGGAACTCTTACAGGTTATGAGATGAGGGTGAGTAAGCATCAAGTTTCAATAAAAGAGATTGCATTCAAGGCTTTAAAAAAAGAAAAATGGAAGGTTCCAAAGATAGATAGATATCCAGTTAACAATGAGGAAGCTAAGTTCATCAAAAGGAATAAGGACTCAAGGAATTTTAGGGATATGAGAAAATTCAGATGCTACAAGTGTGGTGATCTTGGTCACTATGCACACAAGTGTCTACATGAAGAAAATAGTGATGATGAAAAATTGGGTCACAAAAGAAAAGAAGATGAAAATCATAAGCATGACAAATAAAGCAAATTTGGTATGAGAGGAAGAAATTTTTTTGTAAGGTAAAGAAAGCTTACTACATTGTAGAAGCAAGTGATAGCTCAAATCACATTGATATAGACAAGTCAGATGATGAAAAGGAAGAACATCTATTCCTTGGAATAGAAGGTGAAAGAGAACAATGCTTTGTGTGTGGTCAAAGAGATCACAAATCAAGATATTACAATGGATTCAGTGATAGTGAATATGAGATGACACATCGAGAAAACAGGCATGGTCAAATAAATCATGAGAGTTTTTTTGCTATACAAGATGATAATGATATCAGTAAAAATGAAGATAAAGAAGTCTCACTTTTAGTAATAAAAAGGAAGAGGATGAGCCAAGAAAAAAAATCAGAAGTCAAAAGGCTAAAATAAGAATACAAAAATCTTGAAAACAAGATTCGAATAGATGTCAAAATCAGAGAAGAACTACTTTAGACAATCAGCAATCTCAGATAAGAGCTTCAAAATGCAAAATGAATAGAAGAAAGGATGAATGAAGAACTAAGGATAATAATGGCAAGACATGACATGGTAGATGAAAAGGTTCAAAAAGAAGTGGAAACTTATTTTAAGGTCATATCTCATTTCCAAAAAGAATCACACTCAAAAGGAAAGGAAGTTCTTACAGATGAAAGCAAGGAAGCACCTAAGTTTTATAAAGAAAGTTCTAAAGTTCCTATGGCTCTAAATATTCAGTTTGGATCTTATTTTGAGATAGGTGAATCAAGTTCAAAAGGAAAATAAATACTTGAAGAGGAAAGCAAGGAGGAAATAAAGGAAATAGATTTAGATACTACAAATAAGGTTCAAGGATGCAATGCACAAACTGAAAATGATCATAGGAAAAATGGTCAAGAAAGGTATGAGGAACTAAGGCATGAACAAAGGGATTTTTAAGGACATTTTTTTTCTTGTAATGGATTTGGACACATGGCTATACACTACATGGTCCATGGATAAAAGAAGTTTGAATTTTCTAGAAGAAACTTCAAAGGAAGAAGGTATTATTTTTAGGGACATTGCTTCTTATGATCATAGAGCTTCTCAGTGCAAAGAAAATGAACAAAATGGTTTTGGTTTTAGAGCTACACAATTCAGAAGTCATGGTCATAATGGTCATGAAAACAAAGCTTCACAATAACAGGTTCAAGAAAGGAATGAATATGGAAATTATTTCAAGAAATAATTCAGGATTTGGGCACCATCCAAAGGCTACAATATCAAGTGTTTTAATTGCAATAACTTTGGACATGTTGTAAAATGGTGTAGGACTCAATTCCAAATAGGTTCAAGGTAAGAAGGCCAAATAGGTTCAAGACAAGAAGATCAAGTAATTCATCAAGAGAAGGATATCAGAAAAATATGGAAGGAAATTGATAAAGGAAAGAAACAATGTAATATGGGAGTAAAAGTACTCCCATCCCAAAATTAAACACCTCAAGAGAATATGGTGAAGGGGCTAAGATTAAGAGTCATATATTTTAGCCCCATAGGTGTCCCTTTTGCCATTTATGTCAAAGGAGGAGAGATTTGAGTTAGGGGAGAAACCTCCAAAGAGAGAATTGAGTTAGGGGGAGAAGCCTCCAAAGAGAGTATTGAGTCAAGGGGAGCAGCTTTGAATCTCAGAAATGGTTTTTTCAGTAATTGTAGTGATTTGCATTAGAGGTGTTGCCATCAACGACAAAGGGGGAGATTAATGGAAATTCGAGGTACTTTAAGTTGTCATTGATGTCACATGGATCATTGATGTCACATGGATCACATTGAGTTTGGGTGGCCAAAGTATTTCATAAATAAGCATTTATGATATTTTGGAAAGCATGGATATATACAAGGTTTTTGTGAAAACCAAGGCAAGAAAAATAAAAAGTTTTATTTAAAACCATGGATGGCATATTTGAAATGGGTTTTTCTTAAAACCTAAATTGGATTTTTGTTTCCTCGAAAAAGGTGCCCCGGTGAAGGAGATATTTAATTTTAAATATTTAAGTTTAAATTTTAAATTATTTAAAATTTAAATTTAAAATTAAAATTAAATTTAATATTTTATTATCGTCGACGTTCAAAAGAATGAAGGTTTGATTATAATCTGCCAATGTCTTTCGAAGCAATATAATGTGTATATATAATGGTTAAAAACTTTGCCTATTGAGTATTCGAAGGTTGAGAAAATTGAAGAGTAATTCATGCATGGAGGAAGCGAAAGGTGAAAAAATAAAGAAGTCATTTTCGAGGGTTAAAGAAAATCGAGGATGTCTAGACCTGACATCACGTTGGACAACACGACATAGTTGGCAAGAGATAACTTTGGCACAAGGTAGGTCTGCGTTTCGAATCCCACAGGGGCAAAAGTTTTGGTGGAAAATGTTTTTTTCATTTTAAGAACAATCAAGCACAATTTATACATCAATGTTGGGATTTATTTCCAACGTGGGCTTGCTCCCATGTGGTTAGCATCTCACAACGCTAGCAAGTAGGAACAAATTTTGACTCCCGCAGGTGTGAAGGCGCTCATCAATTTTTGTGAAACATTTTCAAAGGTCAAGGCCACGATTTCGAAATTAAAGGTATTTATGAGAAGCGCCTTGCATAGTTGATATCGTGAATTCTTTGGGTGTATGAAAAATAATTTTTAGAGATAGGGAGTTATAAGGTTTTGTAAGATTGTTGATATTTCTAGGAGAAATAAGGGTTGTGATCCACTTTTGAAAAATAGAAATTTCTGGTGTTTTTCCTTTTAGAAGTATATCATATTATATATCATTGGAAAGCTTATTTCGAGGGCTATTTGATTAACTTGCTTAGAGGGAGAAATAAGGTGTATGTAAAGAGATATTTCTATTTTTATAAAGGGGTTCAAAAGTGAAGGTTGTTTTGTTCTTTTTCAAAAGTGATTAATTATTTAATAAGGGGACATGATGCATTTGATAAGGTGTTATTTGGATATTGTTGTTATAATATTAATCATGATCTCTAACTCTTGTTGAAATTTGAAAAAGAATTTTGTTGAGTGTGGCAGATTTCCAAAGAGGTTTCTTCATCTTCATAAAAGGCATGGGCACATTCTCCTATTGATTGATTATGGTGGTTGATTTTCAAAATATTATTGGAGAGAAAAGGATTGATTGTGGTTTCCTTTTTGAAAGTGGTTGCTTGAATGCTTCAAGATTTTATAGTTTGAGATTTGTGGTTAAACCGTGTTTTATAAACATAGTTTTTGAAGCCCATTGGTTATGCAAAGAAATTGAAAAGAACATGAGTATCATTGTTATGTGAATAATGTTTTATTAGCATTGTTGTTGAAGCCCATTGGTTATGAAAAGAACTTGAAAAGAACATGAGTATAATTGTTATGTGAGATTTGTGGTTGAGCATTATCGGAAATATTTGAGTTGGTTGATACATGTTTGGACTAGGATTTGTGAGAAAGAGATGTCTCTTGTGATGATTGGTTGAGTTGAGTTGATTAAGCCTAGTCAAGTGATGTGTGAAGTGATTGTTCAAGTTCCATGAAATAAACTATTCTATAAATCTGATTTGAGTTGAAATTGATATTAGAACATAATTGAGTCTCTAACAATTCTCCTTATGCTTCTATGAGATTGCCTTGAGTTGAGAAAGATATTGGATTTGAGTATAGAACATATTGAGTCTCTAAAAATTCTCTTTATGCTTCTACAAGATTGATTTGAGTTGAGATGATTGTGGATCATAGTTGTCATCCTTTGAAGAGTGAATTACCATTCATTGTTGAGCAGATTTGGACAAGTTTTATGTGAGCTTGTTGATCATATTTGGACAAGTTCTACATGAACTTGTTGAGAATATTTGGACAATGTGTGATCTTGTTGAGCAGATTTGGACAAGTTCTATGTGAGCTTGTTGAACATATTTGGACAAGTTTTGTGTGAGCTTGTTGAGCATATTTGGACAAGTTCTGTGTGAGCTTGTTAAGTATATCAGTGGAGTTCCTAGCTAAGTAGATCAGTGGATTTCCTACCTGAGTAGATCAATGTGTTGCCTAACTGAGCAAATTAGTGTGTTGCCTAGCTAAGCATATCAGTGGATTGCCTACCTGAGTAAATCAACAACCTAGTTGAGCATATTAGTGGATTGCCTACCTGAGTAGATTAGTGTGTTACATAGCTAAGCAAATCAGTAGATTTCCTACCTAAGAAAATTAGTGTGTTTCCTAGCTGAGTAGATCAGTGGATTGCCTACCTAAGTAGATAAGTGTATTGCCTAGATTTGATCATATCAAAGTAATCATTGTATTGTATAAGGATCCTTATTTCTGTGAGAAATAATATAAGGATATTATCTTATGGAGTACCCCACATTGAGGGAACCATGTTAAATCTTGTCTCAATTGTGTGTAGTGACTTGTGCTCCTGCTTACTATTGTTATCTGAGTTATTAATGCACACTACTATATTTGGTTATTGCAATTAAGGACATTAATTGATATTGATTTGAAAGAAGCAAAAAGTGGGTGCTATACTATTCACCCCCCTCTTAGTATAATCTTGTGTTCTTCATGTATTAAAAAGCTTTAGACCCTCTCACCTCTATGTTTGTAAGGAGAGCACCTCATGTCACTACTCTATCCATGGAATATAGTGAGGCCTTGATAATAGAACAACAATTAATACCTCAAGGTTTTGGAATAGGTCAATTACCTTCTTTAGGGTAGCTAGGTGCATTCAATCAAGTGCCTATGATTAACCAAGCTTTTTCATAGCAATTGCCAATGTTGAATACTTTACCATACCCTAAATATAATTAGACATTCAATATCATTCCTACTCATACTTATCCTACCATTCCTTCATATCTAAATAATAAATTTACCACCTATAGAAATATTGATAATAATCCCCAAATAACACTAGCATTTTTGAATGCTAACCCAAATCCAATGCCACCATTCCAAAATATTAATATCTTACAAAACTCTCCATCTTTCTTGAATTCCATTTTATCTTCAAATAATGAAACAAATCAGACTACTACATCCTTGAGTAATAATATTAATTCTCAGATAAATAATCTACAAATATTAGTCTTGAAGCTCAATAGTGATATGATTTAGCTACAGAAGCAAGTACCTCAGAATCCACATCCTAATAACCCTACAAGCAACATTCAGAATAGGAATTTTCATTTTCAAAGAGTAAATCAATGGAACACACAACCAAATAATGGAGGAGTACCTAACCCCATTTTTAATTAGAATTAGTCCAATACAGTAGTCAATATTTTGGATTTAGCATTGAACAATTATGGTGAAGTGCATTCCATTGCACAACACAATAAAGATGATTACCCTGAATCTAAGACAACCTTAGATATAGTATAGAAAGAAATAGAAAATATAGAAATAATACATAATGAAGACAACCTAGGAGCTTCCATAATTTTAGTTGACCTTGCTAAAAATGATTGTAAAAAATTTAAAATTGCTTTAGATATTGACCAAAAAGAGAAAACCTTTGGAGTCTATACCCTTTAATGAGGATTATAGGAATCAAGTTGATAACAACGTAGGAAAAACCTTTGTTTCAAAAACATATGAACCTTTAGAATTGTATGAAGATAAATAAAACTAAGATGAAGACGTGGAATATCACCAACTATTTGATAAGGATAATGATTATATTCTTCAGAATAAATAAGAGGAATCACTAATTTCTTTTACACCTCCTAGAGAAACTTCCATCCCACCTAAGGTGCAAGACACTGAAATCCCTATCCCACCTAAAGATCTTGTAATTCTTATACATTCAAAAATAGAGAAGAATCTAGAACCAAATAATCTTGGATATGATTTTATTGAAGATCTTAATGAATCCAAGGAAAATAGTTTAGTTGACTGATCATAAGAATTTTTTGCTTGAGAAAGAAGAAACTATAAAGGCTACTCATGCTCTGGTGGTTGTAAACATAGAAAAGGTAGAATCCCCACCTTTCCTTCTGACTACTAGAATTTTTGGTAAAATTTTACATACTTTTCTTGTGGATTCAAGGGTTATTGGTAATGCAATACCATATATTACCAAATAATAAGATTCATACAATGTACAAGACATAAGTAGATATGATTGAGGTACTAAATCAGGTTCAAAAATTATTGACTACTGAACCTGAGATACAAAATTACTATGATCCTTATATGGTAGATATCCTAGCTGTATGTAAGATGTTAAATTATGATTGGTCTAAATAATGAATAGTTATATGGCAATAATTTTTTTATAAATAGGATCAATATTGAAGGACTCATTAGTGATCAAAAGAATGACAATAATAATTCATGCACTAATCTCAAAATGGGAATGTACATCATGGTAGTAGAAATTGTTACTGAAGATAAATACTTAATAGTAGATATTCCACATAGTAAACAAAAAGTAATTCAAGACCAGTTATGGTCCCATGAATCTAATGGATCAAATTCTAAGTATGGTAGTGGTTATGGAATCAAGTAAATCTAGTGGGGTGAGAGAGGCAAAATGAAATATTTTGGTTCTATAGGTTGGTATTGCTATGATATAATGCACATGAAATCCAATATGCTTGTCATTACCACATCTCCCAAATTATAGTAACCATATATGGGATCTTGGTAAATTCAATCACATTAAGGTAGTCCTATATTAAAGTTTATTTTATTTAATACTTTCTTTTGTTTCTTCCTTTAGATAAGTTTTTGATTTTATTCAAATTTAGTTTTGTTTTAGATTTTTTCAATATTTTATTTTTGCTTCATATTTAAATGTTTAGTTTTGTTGTATTTTATTTTTGTTTGCTTTTACCTATTTTGTTTGATTAGTTAGATTTCATTGTTGTGAGTTTTTTTTTATGATTTTAGTTCCCATCTACATTTTGCTCCTCTAATTGTGGCATGTTCATGCAATTGCAATTGAATCTTGGTTCCTCTAAAGGGAAATGTATTCAATTAATTGAGGATGAACTACTTACTTTGAAATTGGGTGAAGCTAAGAATTAGTGAATTAGATTATTTGGTCTTATTCTTTGATTACAGGGCTAAAACAAATGAAGTTGGAAATAGTGTAACATGATGCTGAAGCTTCACATTCATTAACAATGTTAATGTAATTCTTAGGTCATCAAGATGAAATCATATTGGTTTGATTATTAGGTAAAAATATACACACTCTACTTTTAGCCTTATAGATCCCTAACCCAAAAGCACATTCAATGTTTGCAATTGATAAAAATACTTCTCAATCAAGAAGGAAAATATTAATAATGTAATAAACTAAAGTGTTTGGGTGATTTAGATAATATGTACAAGGGCTATAGATGCTTGGCTGGTAGTAGAGCAATACCTATAAGGGATCAAGATCATCTCCACTAGAGCTATAAATGTTTGATCGACAATGGAGCAATGCAAAGGTAAATCATTTTTATGAGTGACATATTTAATAGCCTAATTTCAAACTAAGTGATAAAATTCTAATGGATCTAAGAATGGAAATGAATGCACTAGCACACACTTTAATATAAATAAAAATGAAGCATTAATTTCAAGCAAAGTTTGTTTAACCCCATTTTTCTTAGAATGTTGCCAAGTGATTTACATTTCATTAGTTAAAATTTCATTTATTTCAAGTTGGGTTCTTTATCCAAAATGCTCAAGAGCATTTTCCAACAGAGTTACCATTTGTTGTTGCCATTGCACAACCCACCCCAATTGGGGACCCACTTGAAATTTTGGTTTTGATCTAAATTTTTCTTACATCAAGGTTTTAAACTTGCTTGCATTGAATATTTTAAATGCTTGAATTTTGATTGCATTGATCTCATTTAAATGACCTCAATAAAAATTATTTTAAAAATTCTTAAGTTTTTTCCCTTCAATTATTTTTTGTTCTCACTAAATCATTGATTTTTAATGTCTTTTGGTGCTAAAAATTTCTTAAGTTTGGTGTCAAAAAAATAACGAATTAAATATATATTAATAAAATTACACGCATTTGAAATAATATAGAACCTTTGGCACAATTAATCTCTATGTCAATCCTTATTCATTAATAATCATAAGGTTTAATGCAATACATTAATTTTTGTCATTAATTTTGATGTTTTCTAAGGCTAAGCTAAGGTTCATTTCCCACAACCAAACCCTAAATTGCTTTCACACAAATTGATTACGACCGAAATATTTTCTCCTAAATTTTGCATGAGCAAACCCTAATCCCACATCGTTCAATTAAAAGTAGAGGAGTGGATTGGAATGGTTCGACCCAAATGAGATGAATGACCAATATTAGCTCGGCTGAAATGAGATGAATGACCAATATTAGTTCGATCGAAGTGAGATGAATGGTCCGAATTAATTTTGTCGAAAGTCATTGAGTGGCCCAAATTATTTCACATTAATTTAATTTTTGGAAAAATAATTCTAGGCAACACATTGATTAATTAAAATCATTAGGGCACCTTGATTAATTAAAATAATATCATGAGAACATTAAGGTTGGTTTTAATTTTTAAAAAGAATAAATCTTAAGCAATGTTCAAATAATATATATATATATTTTAATAACCCTAATATTTTGGGACCTCAGTAAATAATGAAAACCTTATCCCTTAGTATTAATAATTTGGCCCTAAAATTAAATTGCCTGAAAGGCAATGAGTCACCCATATTTATTTGATGAAACATTCCACACCACTCATTTTGAAGAAATTTTATGCCTTGACCCTAACCTAAGGCACTTGAATTAGTTAATATAATATCACGAAAAATATTAACGTTGGAATTAGAACAATTTGTTTGGCCAAAATTAATGGAATGACACATATTTGTTTGGCCAAAATGAATTCAACGACCCATATTTGTTTGGCCAAAATGAATCAAATGACCCATATTTTTTCCTCTGATTCAACAACCCATAATTTTTTGGCCAAAATAAATTGAATAACCCATATTTGTTCGATTGAAAGACACTAAATGACCTTAGCCATTCATTCCATTTTGTCTGATACATTGTTATTCACCGATTTTCTTTCAATCATGGTCCTTGGATTGGTTTCGTTTGACGATCCCCAACCAATTTTGAATTGTCCATTTATCATCCAATAGGAGTTCGATGCTAGAATTTTCCCAAATCAATTTAATTCATGCATTTTGTAAATAAATCCTAGGTGGATACATTTAATTAAACCTTAGCGGACACTAAGTTTTAAAACAAAAAAAGGGAAAATCTAATCTCAACAAAGCTCAATCCTAATGAATTTAAATATTCAAGTGTTTGACCTTAATATGGGCCTTTTGTGCCACAAAACATTTACCAACACATGCACTTTCAAAAATATTAGGCACATACCTTAATTTTTTTAATGACGAAACTTTAGCATGGGTATAGTTTTGGATATGAAATTTTAAAAAAAGGTGAATAACAAAAGAAATTTTTTATACCATGACCTTAATGAATAATGGAAGCCTTAGCATTAATTTTAATACTTTGGCATTAAAATCAAAATGAAACTTTAGAGTTAAACCTAATACTTTGGACCTAAAATTAAAAGGAATTAAACCTTATAATTAATAAAATTTGAACCACCAATGAGAGCACACCTCGAGAAAATTTAATATAAAAACCTAAAGTTAACTCCTAAAGGCAAATTAATTGGATAAAACACATTAAAATTGAATAACTAAATAATAATGTCGTAATAAATGTTAAATAAAAACCTTTGAAACCATATATTCTAATAAAATCTAAAGTCATCCAAATTATTGAAAAATGATAATAATAATAATAATAATAATAATAAGGTAAATCCAATGATTAAATGTGAGAACATCATAAATATTAAAATGGGAAAAATAAAATTTTACGAATATTAAACCACCGACCTTGGCAGTAAAAAAAATATATTTCTAATAATTAAAATGTTTATATTAAAATAATTTTTTGGGAAAATGCAATTTGAACTAATATTTCTTATATTTTTTATTTATAGGTAATGAAGTAGCAAAATTAATACTAAAAGAAAAGGCCAATAGAGAAGGAAAGGTGATAGTCAAACAAAGAAATGGACATTCACTGAACCTAGATTGAATCCTGACCACCTCATGCATTCTAGCTCAACTTACTTAGCTTCAGAGAGACACTTCCAAGACAGTAAGAAGATCAAAGGCTAAAATTGAAGATCAAGATCAAGAAGAACCTCAAGAGGACACATCATCTATTTATTAAGTTGAAAACAACTAATTCATACAATTGTAAAGCACTAAAATACCATTGTAAAACACTAAAAATTTGAAATTGTAAGGCTATAAATAGCCATTCAGACCTCATTCCAAAGGGTAAAATTCAACTTTAGCAATAAGTATTTTAGAATTTTCTTTTCTTTGTAGATGGTGGACATCTACACCCTTGAAATTGTACCTTGGATATTTATCCTCGCAATCATATGATGCTAGAAAGTCTAATATGTAATGATTGAACAAATTATCAATATGATAGACCATCATTCTTGGCGTAATTTGTGCATGTTGATGGTGGTTGCATTTAAGTCAATTGTAGTGTGTTTTTATTTTTTCTTTGAATATGGCATTACTTTGATCTCATATTGTGCAAATTCTAGTCAATTCAGAGATGGTTTAAATTCATAATTGTTGCTTTAATAGATGTTGGCAATTTTGGGTACCTTGAGTACATTGCCTTTGCCTAAGTTTAGTTGTTGTCATTGATGTCAAGGAGCTATTGGTAGATGTTGTTTTTGATGTCGAGGAATTTTTGGAGCAACTTGTTTTTATGTCCAAGTATGTGTTTTTGTTGAAGGTTTCGGTTGGTCAGTAAGTCTCCAAGAAAATCAGAGTAGCCCAGTTGCCAAAAATCCAAACAAAGATAAAGTAGAATAAGTTTGCAGGCTACTGGAAAAACTATCGCAATTTTGTGACATGTTTGAGGAGAGAGAAAGTCAAGATTTCACGACATGCAGGAATGCAGAGGAAAAGCGGGCAAAAGTGTCATGATTTCGCGACATGTTTGAGGAGAGAGAAAGTTTGGCCAAAACTGTCACAATTTTGTGACATGCAGGAAGGCAGAAGCATAGCAGGCAAAAAGTGTCGCGATTTCGTGACATGTTTTGATTTCGCCACAAGTTTCAAAGAAGTGGTACGGATGCAGAAAGTGTCACGATTTCACGACATGTTCCAGTTTCATGAGCAGTTGGCAAGAAAGATCCTAAGGCAGTGAAAGCGTCACGATTTCGTGACATGTTTCATTTTCGCTAGTGCAAATCAATAAAAGGATGAAGAAGTAAGAGGTGTCGTGATTTCGTGACAGAGTTGCGAATGACATCAGCAAAAGGCAAAGGTGTCACGATTTCGTGACAGTTGCGGAGAAGAAGGCAGTGAAGTCCAGAGCGTCGCGATTTCGTGGCCAAAATCATGATGACGTCAGTAAGAGGCAAAGGTGTCGTGATTTTGCGATAGTTGCAGAGAAGAAGGCAGTGTAGTCTAGAGCGTCATGATTTCGTGACAAGATTCATGATGATATCAGCAAAAGCTGTAGCATCACGATTTTGCAATAGCAACAGAGAAGAAGGCAATGAAGTCTAGAGCATCATGATTTTGCGACAAGTTTCATGATGACATCAACGAAGGCTATAGTGTCACGATTTTGTGACAACAACGAAGAAGAAGGCAGTGAAGTCTAGAGAATTGTGATTTCGTAACAAAGTTTACGATGACATCAGCAAAGGTTGTAGTGTAGCGATTTCACGACAACAAACCAAAGAAGGTGTTCAGCAGACCAAGGCGTAGCAATATCATGACAAGATTTACGATGATGTCAGCAAAGGCTGTAGTGTAGCGATTTTGTGACAACAAACCAAAGAAGGTGTTTGGCAGACCAAGGCGTAGCGATATCGTGACAATATTTATGATGACGTCAGCAAATGCTGTAGTGTAGCAATATCGCGACATGTTTGAGTTTCACACGAGAAAAGCTATAGAACAGCAGAGGCAGTTGAAGCCGACGAAGTTAACCTTGGCCAACGAAGTATAATTTTTTACAGCCGACGTGTTAGAAGATTGATCAGCTGACTAAAGAACAAGATTTCATCTTGAGATTGTGAGTATTAAAAGAAGGACTATTTGAGCATTTTTGTGTGTCGATCGATGTGTGCATTCGAAGCATGGTGTTCACAGAGTTAGTGCGACAAGCAAGGTTCGACAGTCAAAAAAGCAAAGAGCAAAGTCTGATTACAGCATCAAAGTGCATTTAGCTGAATCTTCTAAGAATAGAAGTCTGTGCTGTTGTATACACGAAGAATGAGCTACTATTTATGAGAAGACCGTGCGTAGAAGATTTTGTTGTGATTGTGACTGTGTTCGCACAGGTTGTGTAATAGAAATAAAAGTGCACGTAGTAGATGCTGCTATAATAGCAAACAGTTGTGAAGAACAAACAGTGAACAAGTGCTGCTGTAAGTTGAGAAGAGAATGTTGCTATAATTTAAGAAACTGTGCTACTATAGTTTTGTAGACAGTGAAGAATTTTTTTCCAAACAAAGTGCCAAAAAGAAAAAATAAAGAGGATAGAATTGTGCCATACCGAAGGACTGTGTTTTGGTGCAGAAAAGAGGACCAACTTGCTGTGACAGAGTTGAGGACAGAGATCTCCAACTAGAGCAGGGAAGATAGGTGTCTTATGTGGAAAGAATTCCACTTGCTAAGGGCAAAAGAGATAGAGGTCTTCTAGAGGATCACTAGCAAAGTAGATTTAGGGGAAGGTGTCTCCTTTGGGCTGAGGCTTATAAACATTGTAATCGGGAAAGATTCCTAGAGTTTTTGATATAACTTTTAGAGGAAAAGTTTTATCCGTGGAGTAGCCCACCTTGGGTGAACCATGTTAAAATGGGTATTTTATGTGTGATGCTTTCTGTCTTGTTTAATGTTATGTTGATGCCACTGCTATCTGAAATTAAAATTATTAAATGGTTTTATCTTATACTATTCACCCCCCCTCTTAGTATAAGTTCATGTTCTTCAATTGGTATCAGAGCAGGTCTTTCCAAAAAAAGCCTAACAGCTTGGAGAAGGATCTAATAGAGGAACATATAAATTTAGAAAAGTTTGAATTCGATCTCAAGAGTGAATTCTTCTTGGCATTGAGAAAGCTTGAGAAATTCAGGGAAGAGAATTTTGTTCTTAAGCAACATTGTCAAGAAAAAGAGATAGCATGATCAGAATTGGCTCAACATATTATAAATTTCAAAATTCTAGCTGAAGAAGGGAAGAAGATTGAACAAGTTTTAACAGAAGTTCTAAAATAAAAAGTAGCTGATTGTGAGAAACTAGAAGGAGAGATTATGTCTCTTAGAGTAAAGTTAGAACAGTCAACTCTCAGATAGAATTTTTGGTGTGACAAGAAGGATGGCATCACCATGTATGAAACAGGGTCTTCAAGCAAGAACAATCTTCATTCTGAAGGGCAATGGATTCCAGTTGATCGCAAAAAGAACAAACTTCCAAAGCATCAAAACAGGTTACATAATACCTTCCATGGATATTGTTTTTCTTGTAAAAAATTTTGTCACATAGCTATGCATTGCAATAAATCTCTGATGAGTCATAGTAAGGAAAATGTTAACTCATTTGCACCTCTTATGAATAAAAATATCATGTGTTACAAGTGCAATAATTTTGGGCATATAGCAAAGATGTGCAGCTTGGATAAATTTAGCTTTGAGGTTTCAAAAAGGAGGAATGTGATAAAATCTAAATCAATGATAGTTATAACTGCTTTTCATGCTCAAGACAAAGTAGAAAAATGGTATCTTGATAGTGGCTGTTCAAAACATATGACTAGCGAAAAAGGAAAATTTTTGTCTTTAAAAGAAGCAAACAGAGGAACAGTCAGTTTTGGAGATAACAGGTCCGCAAAGATCTGTGGTAAAGGAACTCTTAGTTTGGATGGGAAATCCAAAACCTAAAACGTGTTTTATGTAGAATGGCTAAGACATAATCTTCTTAGTGTGAGTCAAATTTGTGATCAAGGGCACATAGTATCTTTCTTTTCTGATAGATGTGAGATAAGTAAAGAATTAAATGGAAAGCTTATTGCTAAAGCTACAAGGACTCCAAACAATCTTTACATGCTGAGTGAGATAAAAAGATAAAAATGTCTCCTAACTCAAGAAGATGAGAGTTGATTGTGGCATAAAAGATTGGGACATTTGATTTTTGATAATCTGGTCATTATTAGTAACAAGGAAGCAATTAGAGACTTGCCCAAAATAAAAGGGCCTCAAAACATCATTTGCGGTCCTTGTCAACATGGTAAACATACCAGAACCAGTTTCAAATCGAAAGGGTATTCCTTGTCCAAACCCTTGGATCTTATTCATACTAATTTGTGTGGTCCTACCAGAACTCAGAGCATTCAGGGAGATAGCTATTTCATGTTGTTTATAGATGATTACTCGAGAATGAATTGGGTTACTTTTCTCAAAGAAAAATCTAAAGCTTTTGAAAAATTTAAAATTTTTAAAGAAATGATTGAAAATGAGACTGACAAGAGAATAAAATGCTTAAGGTCAGATAGAGGAGGAGAGTTCACTTCAAATGAATTCATGGAATACTATGAACAACATGGAATAAAAAGAGAATATTCAGCAGCAAGAACTCCTCAACAAAATGGAGTAGTTGAAAGAAAAAACAGAACTGTTGAAAATATGTCTAGAGCAATGTTAGATGAGTCAAAACTTTCAGATGGTTTTTGGAAAGAAGCAGTAAATACAGTAGTCCACATCATTACCAGAGCTCAACTCAGAGTCAATCATCATAAAACTCCCTATGAGCTATGGAAAGGAAGACTAGCTACAGTTAAACACTTCACAGTGTTCGGGAGTAAGTGCTTCATCAGAAGGGAAGATCAAAATCTAGGTAAGTTTGATCCTAGGTGTGATGAGGGAATTTTTCTTGGATATTCTAGCAAAAGTAAGGCCTACAGATGCTTCAAAAAAAGAACTCATACAGTTGTAGAGAGCATAAATGTGACAGTAGATGAAAAGACAAGAATAAGAGAACTAGTCAAGGAACTCAATGATGGAATCTGTCAAGAAGAATTCAGAGAAGTGTCAGATGAAGAAGAGGAAAAACAACAGATGCTTCCCAAAACCCCTTCACGGCATGTTCAGAAACATCATCCAAAATACTTGATCATCGGTGATCCAAATAGCAGGCAAACGAGAAGAAGAGTCATTTCTTCACATGAATCTACAAATGTTTCATTATTATCTCAGATTGAGCCAAATAATTTCAGTGAAGCATGTACAGATGATTTTTGGATACAAGAAATGGATGAAGAGTTAAATCAAATAGAGAAAAGTGAAACCTGGGACTTGGTTCCAAGACCTAAGAATAAGAATGTCATTGGCACAAAATGGGTCTTCAGAAATAAACTTAATGAGGATGGAAAGATTGTCACGAACAAAGCAAGGTTAGTCTGTAAAGGGTATGCTCAGGTCGAAGGTGTTGATTTCGAAGAGACGTTTGCGCCCGTTGCTCATCTTGAAGCGATCAGAATGTTTTTGGACCTGTCTAGTTTCAATTCTTTCAAAGTGTTTCAAATGGATGTAAAGTCTGCTTTTCTAAATGGAGTGTTGGATGAAGAAGTCTATATAGAACAGCTAGAAGGTGTGTCTCTTTCAGAATAGCCAGACTATGTGTGTAAACTAAAAAAAGCACTGTATGGGTTAAAGGAAGCACCCAGGGCTTGGTACTCAAGACTTGACGGGTATCTTCATGAACAAGGGTTCAGGAAAGGCGTGGCATATTGCAACTTGTACATTAAGAATAAAGGTGATGATATGATTATCATAGTTGTTTATGTCGATGATATTATTTTCAGGGGAAATAATACTCGGATGTGCAAATTTTTTGCTAACACCATGCAAAAGGAATTCGAGATGTCTATGATTAGAGAGTTGTCATTCTTTTTAGGACTACAGATTGTGCAAACAAAAAATGGTATATTTATTTCTCAAGAAAAGTATATCAAAGAGATGTTAAAAAAATTTGGGATGATGGACAACAAACCTGTATGTACTCCAATGATTACAGGGTGTAATCTGAGTAAGGATGATGAATCGCTAGCAGCAGATCAGAAATTGTACAGATCTATGATTGGAAATTTACTATATAGTACAGCTACTAGACCGGATATCATGCAGGCCATTGGATTAGTAGCAAGATTTTAGGCAGCTCCAAAAGAATCTCATGTTATGGCAGTCAAGAGGATATTCAGATATTTGAAGGGCACTATGGATTTTAGGCTTTGGTATCCCAAAGGTGGTGATTTCACCCTCACAACCTATATAGATGCATATTGTGCAGGCAGTATTGATGATAGGAAGAGCACTAGTGGTGGAGCATTCTTTCTGGGAAAGAGTCTTGTTTCTTGGCTAAGTAAGAAACAACCTTCAGTTTCCTTATCTACAGCAAAAGTTGAATACATAGCAGCAGTGGCTGGGTGTACTCATATTTTATGGATGAAAACAACCTTGGAGGATTTCAAAGTCATGCATGAACAACCTATTCCTATTCTTTGTGATAATTCAAGTGCCATAAGTATTTCTAAAAATCTGGTAATGCACTCAAGGACGAAGCACATTTCTATCAAGTATCATTTTCTAAGGGAAAAAGTGCAAGAGAAGCAGGTCAAGCTAGAATATGTACCCACTAAAGAGAAAATTGCAGATATCTTCACCAAACCCCTTCCAAAAGATACGTTTGAGTATCTAAGGGAGAAATTGGGAGTTGTACTCTCACCTCAAGATTAATCACCTCATCAGGAGGTGGGGGAGAGGCCAAGCCCAGAGGCTCTTTCTTAGTCCCAAGCCCCAAAGGTGATCCTTTGCCATTGATGACAAAGGGGGGAAAGTTAAGTAAGGGGGAGAGTTTTCAAGAGAAGAGGAAAGCTTCAAAATAGGGGGAACAAAACTTGGAGAGATTGATTTCAGTTTTGACTCTTGAAATATGTGTTTTAGATAAGGGTTGCCGTCAAATGACAAAGGGGAAGATTGTTGGCAATTTTGGGTACCTTGAGTACATTGCCTTTGCCTAAGTTTAGTTGTTGTCATTGATGTCAAGGAGTTATTGGTAGATGTTGTTTTTGATGTCGAGGAACTTTTGGAGCAACTTGTTTTTATGTCCAAGGATGTGTTTTTGTTGAAGGTTTTAGTTGGTCAGTAAGTCTCCAAGAAAATCAGAGTAGCCCAGTTGCCAAAAATCCAGAAAAAGATAAAGTAGAATAAGTTTGCAGGCTGCTAGAAAAATTGTCACGATTTCGTGACATGTTTGAGGAGAGAGAAAGTCATGATTTCGCAACATGCAGGAAGGCAGAGGCAAAGTGGGCAAAAGTGTCATGATTTCGCGACATGTTTGAGGAGAGAGAAAGTTTGGCCAAAACTGTCGTGATTTCGCAACATGCAGGAAGGCAGAAGCATAGCGGGCAAAAAGTGTCACGATTTCGCGACATGTTCCGATTTCATGACAAGTTTCGAAGAAGTGGTACAGATGCAGAAAGTTTCACGATTTCGTGACATGTTCCAGTTTCACGAGCAGTTGGCAAGAAAGATCCTAAGGCAGCGAAAGCGTCACGATTTTGTGACATGTTTCATTTTTGCTAGTGCAAATCAAGAAAAGGATGAAGAAGCAAGAGGTGTCATGATTTCACGGCAGAGTTGCGGATGACATTAGCAAAATGCAAAGGTGTCACGATTTCATGACAGTTGCGGAGAAGAAGGCAGTGAAGTCTAGAGCGTCGCGATTTCACGACCAAAATCATGATGACGTTAGCAAGATGCAAAGGTGTCACGATTTCATGACAGTTTTGAAGAAGAAGGTAGTGTATTCTAGAGCATCGCGATTTCACGACAAGATTCATGATGACGTCAGCAAAAGATGTAGCATCGCGATTTCACGACAGCAACAGAGAAGAAGGCAGTGAAGTCTAGAGCATCATGATTTTGTGACAAGTTTCATGATGACGTCAGCGAAGGCTATAGTGTCACGATTTCACGATAGCAACGGAGAAGAAGGCAGTGAAGTCTAGAGCATCGCGATTTTGCAACAAGGTTTACGATGACATCAACAAAGGCTATAGTGTAGCAATTTCGTGACAACAAACCAAAGAAGGTGTTTGGCAGACCAAGGCATAGTGATATCGTGACAAGATTTATGATGACGTCAGCAAAGGCTGTAGTGTAGCTTTTTTGCGACAACAAACCAAAGAAGGTGTTCGACAGACCAAGGCGTAGTGATATCGCAACAAGATTTACGTTGACGTCAGTAAAGGCTGTAGCATAGCGATATCGTGACATGTTTGAGTTTTGCATGAGAAAAGCTATAGAATAGCAGAGGTGGTTGAAACTGACGAAGTTAACCTTGGTTGACGAAGTATAAGGTTTTACAGCCGACATGTTAGAAGATTGATCAACCGACTAAAGAACAAGATTTCATCTTGAGATTGTGAGTATTAAAAGAAGGACTGTTTGAGCATTTTTGTGTGTCGATCGATGTGTGCATTCGAAGCGTGGTGTTCACAGATTTAGTGCGACAAGCAAGGTTTGACAGTCGAAAAATAAGAGAGCGAAGTCCGATTGCAACATCAAAGTGCATTTCGCTGAATCTTCTAAGTATAGAAGTCTGTGCTATTGTATACACGAAGAATGAGCTACTGTTTATGAGAAGACTGTGCATAGAATATTCTGTTGTGATTGTGACAGTATTCGCATAGGTTGTGTAATAGAAAGAAAAGTGCACGTAGTAGATGCTGCTATAATTGCGAACAGTTGTGAAGAAAAAACAGTGAACAAGTGTTGCTGTAAGTTGAGAAGAGAATCTCGTCGTAATTTAAGAAGGCGTACTACCGTAGTTGTGTAGACAGTGAAGAATTGTTTTCCAAACCAAGTGCCAAAAAGAACAAAGAAAGAGGATAGAATTGTGCCATACCGAAGGACTGTGTTTTGGTGCAAAAAAGAGGACCAGCTTGCTGTGACAGAGTTGAGGACGAGAGATCTCTAGCCAGAGCAGGGAAGACAGGTGTCTTCTATGGAAAGAATTCCACTTGATAAGGGCAAAAGAGATAGAGGTCTTCTAGAGGATCACTAGCAAAGCAGATTTAAGGGAAGGTGTCTCCTTTGGGCTGAGGCTCATAAACATTGTAATCGAGAAAGATTCCCAGAGGTTTTGATATAACTTTTAGAGGAAAAGTTTTATCCGTGGAGTAGCCCACCTTGGGTGAACCACATTAAAATGGGTCTTTTATGTGTGATGCTTTCTGTCTTGTTTAATGTTATTTTGATGCCACTGCTATTTGAAATTAAAATTATTAAATGGTTTTATCTTATACTGTTCACCCCCCCCTCTCAGTATAAGTTCATGTTCTTCAATAGATTCATTTTAAATCTTCAAGAATGCAATGGCTTATTTTATTTCTTTCTCTAACCCTTTTCTATTGAATTTTCTTTGAAATGTGCTTATAATAGGAGTAGATTAGTCCAATTTAATTTTTGAAGCTCATTTTTATGTGATATATTTTTATAAGTTTCAGAATAGAAATTCCTACGTGCATTAATTTCCATAATAATGATGCAACGTACGTGATATATTTGATAATTTTAAGGTAACAAGATGAGAATCCTACTTTTTCTTGATTTCTTTGAAGTAATATTTAATATTAAATATTCGTACTTTGAAAATTAATAGAACAATTGAATTGGGGGGCGGAGGTCCAAGGTTCAAATCTCACGCCTCGTTGGACTGAACGCTTGTCCCTTTCATGGTGCTTTCAATGATGTAAAAGGTTTAAAATGATTGTGGCATGGTGGTTATAGGGATGGACTGCATGAAGATCTATGTGGTGGCTTTTGGGGTGGATTGAAGAACACAAGCTTATACTGAGAGGGGGGTTGAACAGTATAAGACCTCTTTTTACTTTTTCCTTTATACCTCAAAATAGTAAAGCAATATACCCAAAGCAATATCAAATCAATGCACAATATCATCCACAAAGTGACACCAATTTTAACGTGGTTCACCCAAAATGGCTGGGCTACGTCCACAAAAATTTTCTCTAAAAGTTATCTCAAAGTTATTTGGGAATCCTTCCCAATTACAATATTTATGAGCCTCGGCCCAAAGGAGATACCTTCCCCTAATCGGAATTTATGAGCCTCTGCTCAAAGGAGATACCTTCCCCTCTACTCTGGAAATTATCCCTTAGAAGATAAACTGCCTCTACCTCTTGCCAGCATGTGGAACTCCTTTCCATCGAAGACCTCCTATCCTTAATGCTTAGCCTAAGAGACCTCTGCCTCCTATGATCATGTCCATAGCAGGTCAGCAACCTATACCAAACACAGTCAGTCGGTCTAGTACAAGTCTTCCTCTATCTATCAGATTTGTCCAATGCTTGAACAAATCAATCCTCTGCACACAAGCCTTCTCAAAGACTTGCCAAATCTGTCCTCAGGTTCTTATCAAAGAACCAGTGCACCTCTGTCCTCAAGTTCTTTGATAGAACTATCAAACTCATCTCAGGATTCCTCTGTTAGGACCTGTCCAAATCTGCTCATAAGTCCCCATCGAAACCTGTCCAAAAATGCTCACAAGTCCCCACCGAAACCTATCCAAGACTGCTCACAAGTCCCCACCGGAACCTATCCAAAACTCAGCAAGCTCACCAAGAAAAAAAAAACTTTCTTAGTAGGAAATAACAAGGTTAATTGTTAGAGACCCAATGTGATTTTTCAAACTCATAGAAGCATAAAGAGAATTGTTAGAGACTCAATATGTTCTATACTCAACTCCCAATATCAAAACTCAACTCAAATCAACTCAGCTCAAACTCAATCTCAAATCTGAAAACTCAACTCAATATCTAAAATGGATAGGATAGAATGCTTTCTTTCAAGAACATGAAACCCCAACAATTGCCAACTATGCAAAGAATCACATAACAATGATACTCATGTTCTTTTCACCATCAATTAGGGCTTCAACAACAATGATCATCAAACAAGGTTCAATCAACACAATTCAACTCAAAACACAACCTTGAAGCATTTCACAATCAACATCAGAAAAGAAACAAGTAGAACTCCTTTTCTCTCCAATATTGTTTGAACAAAAAGCATCCACCAACTCAAATCAACAAGAGCACACACAACTTTTCAAATCATCAACAAAGGAGTAAGCCCAACACTTTAACCAAGTAAAGAATAGCTTGATTATTACCAATTTAATGAAAGCAAATGTCAATCTCAAAGTTGCCCACTTAAGGTTTCACAACTTCACACAAGAAGCAATTTTAACCTTAAAACATCATGCTTTCATTTACATAATCAACCAAAAGCACTCTCAACATTACAAGAAAAATTTATCCCTTATACACCTTATTTCTCCCTTATAGTCTTATCAAAAATAAAATTTATCTCTCATAAGAATGCAATAAGATATTTCAAACAACACCTTCAAAAGAATATTTTATCAAAATAAACCAAGCTTTAAACTCCTTATAACTCCTAAGTTGTTTTTCCCTCTAATAAACTTCCTCCATCCGCAAAATACACTTAGCAAAAATTGATTTTGAAAGTACATTGGCCAACATCAAAAATCGTGCTATGAAGAAATTATGCATGAATTCTAACACCAACCCATTGCGTCCACTTCATGATGAAAAACCCTTTTGCATTATTTGAATGTAGAACCTCCTGTTTGGGTAGCGCGCCAACAGCCTAGCCGCTATCGGTGCACCAAAGGCGCCTGGTGAGGTTTAAACCTCATGTTGTTAGCCTTGTTTAAATAAAACAACAGTGCCTACCTTTCTTTTGACGCGAACACGAAGACGAAAACCTTATGGCAGATTTACGACAAATGGTGAGTACAAAAAAAATGAACAGCGGATTCACGAAAATGACGAAGACATAGTCAGAGAAGAAATACGAACAGCGGATCACAAAATCACAGTGAGGAAGAAATCGAACAACAGATCATGAATTCACAGTGAGCAACTCTTTTCAAAATGCAGATTATCATTCTTGATTTTCATCGAGGGAGATTTATATGTAATTTTACCATAAGCTCTTGACATCGGCGAGGAGTTTAACACGTCAACGGAAGTCTTGGCTAGCGCCCACAATATTAAAACATAGCGCCATGGGTTAGGATAACCCATTGCAAACAATAATTTAATATTTATTTAAAAATAATTAAAGGGAACCTTAACAAGGTTTTTAATTATTTAAATAAATACTTCCTCCTGGACCCAAATGCATTAAACTAATGCATCCACCTGTAATATTTAAACTTGCCAACTTGGGGTTTTCAAAAGACCTTTGAAACTGTCATGCCATAACCTTCATCAAAAAAATTATTTGACATCAAATCAAATTCCTTCAAGAGCTTCTTGACATCAATGACAACTTATACACTTGAGCAAAGGCAATGTATCCAAAGTACCCAAAATTGCCAACACGAACTGCACAAAATATTGTGGCGGCCATAAAAGCTGGACAGCCTGCCCAGATTCGTGGCGGCTATTGATTCCACCATGTAAATTCAAAAATCAAAAAAAAAAAAAAAATAGAGCAATTGAATTAGTTCTATGTTAAATAATAAATATATACACGTTCTTGTAATAGTTATATGTAACCTCTGAGTAATCCACCTTCTTTCCCTTTTCATACTTTTGATTTAAAATTTGAAAATAATATATCTTATCACCCAAAATTTGGGGTATCAATGTTCCCTTTCAAGAGAGAATAATTATTGTTCTAACTATTGATGTATCTATTTTACAACAGGAGATATTTCCTTACTAGATTCTTTAGAATCTATTGTATACAACTTGGGAGCTTCATTGAATATCACATCTCAACTTATATGAATATTCTTTGTAATAGGGTCTACATATTGATACCCTTTTGAGTCTTCATCATAACCAAGAAACATGCACTACAAGTATTTCTCATCTAGCTTGCTCCTTTTCTTATTAGAAATGTGCATGTAGACTTTGCAACCAAATATCCTTAGATGAGAAATGGATGGTTTTCTTCCACTTCAAGCTTCTTCAAGTGTGAATCCTTGAAGAGATTTTGTAGGTGCTTGATTTAGGAGATACACAGTAGTAGTGACAAATTCTGCCCAATATTGTTGCCCAAGATGAGCTCCTATGAGCATACATCAAACCATATCCATGTTGGAATGATTCCTCCTTTTAGCAATGTTGGACATTTTGAGTTCCTAAGCTAATAGTTGCCATTGATGTCAAAAGGATCTATGTAAGCTAACACTATGTTTGTGTAGAAGTAAAGGTTTTTATCAAATATTCAAGAAGATATGCATGGCATTCGGTTCTAAAAGGAGCCTCAAGGGAAGCTTAGCAAAAGGCTTTTATTTAAAACAATGGATGGCAGATTTGAAATGGGTTTTTCTTAAAACCCAAGTTGGCTTTTTGTTTCATCGAAAAAAGTGCCCCGATGATGAAGAAATTTAATTTCAAATATTTTATTTAAAACCATGAATGGCATATTTGAAATGGGTTTTTAGTAAAACCCAAGTTGGCTTTTCGTTTCATCAAAAAATGTGCCCCAATGATGGAGATATTTAATTTTAAAGATTTAGTTTAAATTTTAATTTATTTAAAATTTAAATTTTAATTTTAAAATTAAATTAAAATATTATTTGTCGACATCATAAGGGAAGGCATATATATATGCCATTACATTTTTTGAAATAAATCATCCTTGCTCGATTGAGATTTACGATTTGCTTTTGCGAAAGAAGAGCTCATGTTATTTTCATTTTGTAAAGTAGCAAATATTAAAAATGAACCAGGTCCATTTTCCAAAGCATTTTGGGTAGTGAGGCCTAGTGGTAGCTTAGTTTGTGCAAAGGTGTTAGTGGCAGGAAGGTTAAGCATTCGATTCCTACAAGCATCATTTTGGCTTTGTTGAGGCGTTCAAGGTGCATTTCTTTTTTGCTTCGTGGAAGGAGTGAAGAACAAGAAGCAAGTGGCACTTATTTATTCACAATGATCCTCTAGCTCATGTGGCAGCTTGGCCATGGCTAGGGCATTCGTGTTGGGTAGGACGGGGGTTCGATTCCCCTCGAGGTAGGTATTGAGGTTTTTATTAATTTTGTTATTGCCTAAGGTGGAGTGATAAGGGGTAAAGGTGATTTGATAGTTGATGTATTGAATAACCTTAGGAATAAGGTTATAGTGGTTGTTTGAGTTGTGGAGTTAAATTTTTAATTGTGATTTTTAAAATTATTAGGAGTAATAAGACTTTTTGATTAATTTCTTTTAGTGAAAGTTATTTTTGAAGTAAGGGTTTTCTTTTAAAATAAATTTGGTGGATGTTAAAATAAAGTAGGAGTAATAAGGTGTTATTTGGATATTATTTTATTGTTGTGTTATTACTCAAGATCTCTAACCCTTGTTGAAATTGAATAAGGAAAAGTGTTGAGTGTGGCAGAATTAGTGGACAACTCATAAGGCATCAAAAAGGTATGAGTAAAATTCTCCATTGATTTTATTTGGGTGGTTTATTTATGAAATATCATTGGAGTGAAAAGGATTGATTGTGGTTTCCTATTCAAAAATGGTTGGTTTAAAGCTTCAAGGTTTTTTGGTTTGAGAGTTGTGATTAAAACCTTGTTTTATAAGCATTGTTGTTGAAGTGAGTTGTTGTGCAAAGAACTCGAACTTGAGATGAAAATAACATGAGTATCATTGTTATGTAAGAGTTGTTGTTGAGTGTTGTTGAAGAAATTTGTATTTGGTTGATTCATGCTTGGAGTAGGGTTTGTGAGAAAGATTTGTTCCTTGTGGTGATTTGTTGAGTAGAGTTGTTTGAGCCTAGTCAAGGTTATGCATAGTGGCTATTTTGGCAAAATTAGCTAAAATTAGGATTTTCAAAATTTGGAATTGGCTAATATTTAGGACCCTTGACCAGGGTCCATTAGCCAAAAAAAATTGGGTGTAAATTGTTTTTTTGGTCGATTCGCCCCAATTCTATAATAATTTGACCATTTTATGTTTAAATTTTCAACATTGCCCCTAATAATAGTGAACCTTATACATGTGTTTTAAAACCATTCACCTAGATTTTGAAATCGATTCGTCAAATTTTTATAAATATATTTTTGGGCCGACCCCTCATGCATAACCTTGAGCCTAGTCATGTGATTGTGTGAAGTGGTTGTTCAAGTTCCATAAAACAAACTATTCTATATTTTGATTTAAGTTGAGTTGAGAAAGAAATTGGATTTGAGTATAAAACATATTGAGTCTCTGACAATTCTCTTTATGCTTCTATGAGATTGTTGAGTTGATATTGGTATTTGAGTATAGAACATATTTAGTCTCTAACAATTATCTTTATGCTTCTATGAGATTGAGTTGAGATTTTGTTGAGCTGATTTGAGGTAAGTCTTTGAGAAGGCTTGTGGACTGATTTTGAGTAAGCTTTTGTGAAGACTTGCTATGTATATTTGAGCAAGTCCTAGAGATGACTTATTGAGCATATTTGGGCAATTTTTGAGTGATCTTGTTGAGCATATTTGGACAAGTTTTGAGTGAGCTTTTTGTGCAGATTTGAGCAAGTCCTAGAGAGGACTTATTGAGCATATTTGGGCAAGTTCTGAGTGATATTTTTGAGCATATTTGAGTAGGTTCTAAGTGAGCCTATTGAGCATATTTGAAGAGGTTATGAGTGAACCTATTTACAAATATTTGGAGGTGACAGAGTATAGATGACAGAGTCTCAGTGGATAGAGATCTAGCAGGCAGGACAATTGAAGATAGATCTGAGTGAGGAGTCTTCAAGTGGAGAGCAATCCATAAGTCATTTCAGCAAAGAGACAAAGTCTTCTATAATATCACTAGCCATAGTAGAAGGAGAAAGAGTTCTCCTGTGGAAGAGATCCACGAACTTGAGATTTATGGGATCAGCATCTCCTTTGGATAGAGATCCATAAACATTGTAATTGGGAAGGATTCCCAAGAGATTGATTGAGAAAGTTTTAGCAAAATATTTTCTCCGTGGAGTAGCCCGCATTAAGCGAACCACGTAATTGTTGTGTCACTTTTGTAGATGGTGTTTGGTACATTTCTTTGACTATTGCTATTAATACTGATATCTATACATTGCATAATATTGAATTGAAAATAAAAGTAAAAAGTGGTCTTATATTGTTGACTCCCCCTCTCAGTATAAGCTTGTGTTCTTCAAGTAACTCCATTTTGTTAAGGAGTATATGTTGTTGTAAGCTATATTTTTATCCCATGTTTGTGAGAAACCTAGAGAACTCATTGGAGTTAAATTCCCCCCTTTATATGAGTGGAGGGCCTTGATTAAATATCTTTATTCTTTCTCAACATGTTTTTAAAACTCCTAAAAGTATAGGAAGGCACATGAATTCAACTATACGAAGAAGACCCACATATTTCTAGAGTAACCATCAACAAACAACTAAAAAATATTTCTTTCCATCAAAACCATTTGGCATGGGACCACACAGATCAGTTTGTATTAGCTCCAATAGTACTTTTACCTTGGAAGAACTCAATTCAAATGGTACTCGATGTTGTGTCCCTGATAAAAAATCTAGGTATACATGCAATATAGGTGAGAGGTTGGGCATTCCTAACACCATATCATGTTTACTCATTTGGAGTAAGTAAATTAAACTGATATTCCCATACCATTTTTGTGATAAAGAGGTTGCTTATTTTGTGTTGGTAGCTAAGGCAACATGAGGTGTGTTGAGGGTATCTAAAGAAAATAATCATTATTATAAGAAGTAGTTTCTATATGTTTACCATGCTTGGTGATGAAATAACACTTCTCTCTATCAAATAATTTGAAGTCAACCACCATATTTTTGTTCAATATTTATGGAACTAACAACAAATTGTTGGACAATCTTGGTATTTGGCATAGTCCATCTGGAAAATTTACTGAAACATCATCTACCCCTTGGACTTGATAGGTTTTATCTTCAATAATGGTGATAGTTTTTCCTTCTTTAGCTTCAAAAGTTTCAAACCACCCCTTATCACCTATCATGTGCTTGCTTGCTCCTAAATATATATACCAAACATTATCTTTATATTTGGAATTAGTCTAAGTCATTAGCACATTATGTGCTTGCTCTAAGTATGAATCTAATTCTTCAATAGTAACATACCCTTTTTATTTCCTATATTTGGGTCATGGTTTATATTACCCTTTCTTCTTTAGTTTTTGTCTATTATTATCACATTTGTTGGAAGAATTAAACCAACATTATTTTGTGTCATGATTGTATTTCTCACAAATGTGGTAGTACCCTTTTTACTTTTAAGGTGTATTGTATGAGGAGGTAGAGGTTATAAAACCCTTGGATGAAGATCCCTTCAAAAATAACCTTGTTTATTATACCTATATTTCTTATAAATGAGTGCATTGTTGGAAAATTGGTCTCTTACTTTGTTAGTTACTTCTTATTGATGTATCAAATTAATTAACTCTCAAAAGAGACTTTTCTATTGGAAACTTGGAGGGAAGTGAAAAGCATTCTAAAATGATTTGGTAAATCTCTCAAAATGATGGAATTTAAGAGCTTATATTCCACTTTTTATTCTATTTCATGAAATTTGGATCTCAAATTAGCAACTCTACAAAGAAACACCTCTACACTTTCTCCATTCTTCATGCTAAGAGTGTGAAATTGGGATTGAAGGTTAAGAATGGTTTCTTGATTCTTTCCTTCATAAATGGTGATCAATGTATCTCATGCATCTTTTGCATTTTTTTCATATATATGCAATTGAATCTCATCAATAGTGGCAAGAACTATGATCATCAATGCTTTGTAATTTGCATCATCATATGTTTCTCTTGCATCATATCCAAAATTTGGATATGTGACTCTACCAGTCATGATGTCCCATAACTTTTCAACCTGCAATATGGTCCTGATATTTGTCTTCCATGTATCAAAATTTGGACCTCTCAAGATCTAAGAATCTAAAAGATAGGCATTTGCAATAAACATTGTGAGGGTTCCTTATATCACCAAATGGTCCCCATTTCTTTATACCACTAGTTTGATATACCTAATCTATCTGATATATCTGCTTTTCCTATAATAATATTTAGTACATGGAATAAGTTTGTCCTCTCAATATATGTGATCATACACGAGAGATATTTTAGGGTATGTATAACAGATTGATCCATTATACATAGCTAGTACTACAAGGGATTCACTCTATATTTGACACTTGTTTAAAAGTACCTCTGCATATGTAGGGAAAGAAGTCCCTTAAATACTTGGAAGAAATTAATTTTAGGATTTACGTCAAGCGATAGTAGTGAATAGGGTAATGATGGAGTGAAAATAAAATTGGCTTTCCTTATTTCTCCCCAGTAGTTTATAGGGATAAACCCTAGAAAATATTTATGTAGCTATGTTAGGCATTAATTGTAGTAGCCAAATCATGACAACATTACCTATAAGTGTGGTCTAGAGGCATCGTAATTACTGAACATTGCCTTGCCTAAAATTGCATAAAAATAGGGTAAAAAAATGTGGTCTTTTGCTAACACAATATATAAGTGAATAAAATAGAAAATTAAATTCATTCACATATTCATCATGCCCACAAATTTATATTTTCAAGGTGTCAGATTCCACCAAAAATGCACCTTGTTTTACAATGCCAATTTTGTTTCAATTGTTGATTTTGTGCAATAAATTTTGATGTATTATTTGCAAAACAAAATAAAAAATGTTCCTCCAAAAATCCAAAAAAAAAAAAATTCCCCCTTTGGATTTACGGATTTGGCAACAACAAAAAAATATTGTTTCACTACTTTGTGGTGTTTTAAACTTTGTATGTCAAAACAAATGCATTGAAAAAACTAAGAGACATTATTTAGCCAATTAATTAAATTATTTTAACAAATATTTAACTAATTAATAAAAAATCAATTAAATAATCAATTAATTAGCTAAAATAAAAAAATCGCTAAATATGTCAATTAATTTAAAAATGCAAAAAAATAATTGGTTTAGAACTTGGGGGTACGTTGGCTCCAATTGGTAACTCAACTTCCCATAGGTCAATAGTGTAGAATTCAGCCATGTTGGACATCAATCAACATCTAGTGGCCCCCTCAGACTGGCACTATCAATTGGCACTCAGGGGACTGCTCGCATGGGGGTCTGGTGCATCCAACTAGTGTAGTGAATGGCCTCATGTGAGGGTGACTTGACCACCATGTGGTGGTCAAAGGGCATGGTTGCACTATAAGGCACTAATAGTGCCTTCCCACTGTGAATGTGGAAAAAACCAAAAAATTACAACAACAAATAAATGGTCTGCCTCCCTTACACTTGAACCAATATTAGTATACCACGTGTTAGAGGATGGATGGAGGGTGTTTCATGTAATGTGATTAAATAAGAATAAAACCTTAAGAAGAGTTTTAATTTTTTAGTTTTTCATCGATGACTTTTTTTGCAACTAAGTTTATCACTATGATATTCTTCGATCCCATGGGTGATGGTCTGGGTTGGTCTGCCTATGATCTGTATCATAGGATCTTATGAGGTCAAGCCAAGCCTATGGCACTCGAACTAATTGGGACTATAAATAAGGAGATGCCCTATGATCAGGCTATGACTAGGCTCTAGGCTCAGATAGAGGTAGAGCCTAGGCTACGATCAGGTATATTTGGCTATGATCGTGCCTATGTGGCTCTTAAGATACCAATCCTATAATTGTTGATCGAGGTGGTTGTGCAACTCTAATATATACCCACATTGATTGCAACTACCTCTATTTTTTATATGTGGTTAAAAAAACCCTTTCCTAATCCTAGGATTGAAGTGCACAAGTACTATGTCTATGTCTCCTCTACACTCTATTTGCACGATCTCTCTTTGATGGAGAAGATCGATATGTTCCAATGGTCAGGTAGCATCATGCGGTCTATGAACATAATAACATTAAAAATAGAGCATTCATATCCCTAGAGGATCGAAGGATGCTCAAATATTACTATTTGAATAAGAACAACCTTATTACATGTTTGCATAAATTTATATAGTGCAAAGGCTATGATTAGCTTGTAACAATATGATCCCTAATCCTACCAACCTAGCTAATAATGGCATAAAAAAAATTTACAATACTAAATAAAAAACTTATTTCTAATTTCTTAATTGTGCACATTGGCTTCTAGAATGCCACCCTAATGTACATTAAGCTAATAAATAAAATAATGTGATAAACCTAATAACCTAACATATTCTATCCCAAGACTTATGTAATTTGAGATTGAAATGTTCCACTAACTCTATGGGATATCTCTTTATGGGTGACAACTATTGTAGGAGAGACACCTTGTTCTAGGAGAGACATCCTATCTACCTTTTCTCTAAATATTTATGTGAGCAGAGTGTTGAGTTGGTTCCAATTAGCTATCGAGTTAGATTGTAGTGTAATATGCCATTCTCAAGCCCTTCCCTTGAAAGAGGTTGCTAGCAATATTAGAACCATATTTTTATTTGATGTATTGTAAATCATACACAAACTAGCCATGTGGTTCATATTCTCAATAGGATAATGATATTTTTCCCAATTAATTAAGGGATTTTAGTGTATATTGAGGTATCTCCTCTCATACTTCATTTGGAGCCAAAGGTGTTAAAGGACTTCTATCATTCTAGGCATGGTATATTTTGGGAGGTGGTGGTAGAGCAACCATATTATGACCTATTACTCTTATTCTTCATGGAATGGTGGTGAATGGATGCAACAACTCTTGTTAACCTTCACAACATAAAACCCAACAACATGTCTTCCATTTGGAATGGAACCTCCCAGTGAATGTAGTTTACACTTTGAGAGTATATTTATTGAGAACTTCACCATAACTTCAACCTAGTTCTTCATAGTGGCTTTGATGTTCATTATAGAGTAGAATCACTATGTTAGTCAAAGGCACTTCAATAAGTACAAATATGTAAATGCACTCACAAAATTTGAGCCTAAATTGCTACTGCATTGAGGGACCAATGATATATTATTGGGGTCCCATTAGACGTGCCATTAAACTATTGCATTCTTTCATTTTACTAGGAAGAGAGTTGGGACAATCATACCTCACATGGAGGAACACAACATGGCTAGTCCTAGAAGCATGGGGTTTGGATCAATCATGGGCCTTTGAGAGTTTTTTACAATGTTGAATCCATGTTAAGATGATATGTTTGGGTGCATATTCCTAATATAATATCTTGGAGAGAAAAAGGGTTAGGGAAAATAGGAAAATAAAAGATAAAAAAAATAAAAGATAGTCATAAGATAACAAAGCAACAATGCATCAAAGATAAAATAATATCCTCTTACACAATAGGCTTGAACACTATGTGCTAGTATGAGCACTTCCTTGCCTTGACACAAATTGGCCCAAAATATTTTTATAAGTATACATATGCATAAAGATATAGGTCAATGCATGAGAACCATTTATGGCTACTCAAAATAGGCACACAAAACTTCCATATACACACATATGTAGGTAAACCTAAAATTAGGTAAATATTGTAAACACATACATACATAACAAAGATGAGTCTGAGCATAAGGGCCATAGATGCCTACCCAAAATAGATGCATAAGCCTCTAGTGTATATATATTTATAAGCAATATTAGAAATAGTATTCCTAGAGTGAGGGTTTGATTACCCACAAGTTGCTTAATATTATTCTAACTATTATATAGGAAGAAAAGGAAGGAAAGCTTTACAAACTTCTTGATCCTTGACAAAGCTAACACTATTGCTATTTAAATATTACAAAGGAGAGATTTTCCTTCCAAAATTTTGTAGCATGACTTGAAAATTTAACTATCTCTTCTAAGGATTAAAAAAATTTAATGGATATGTTTTCCATCATTACTTTTTCTAGTTTTGAATTATTGTTGTTTTACGTGCCAACACTTCATTTCAAATGGTCCATCTAACTCTTCTTTTGGTTAAGCTAAAGTGTCCTTGATAGTAATGGTATTATCTTAGCAATAGAACATTACTTTGACTCATCTACTATTATTAGAATTTTGTGTACCATTACTCATGCCTTCCCCATTATTCTAATGTGCTTTGCTTATTAAAGTATCTGACCCTCTCAAAAAAATTTGCCTACCTCTCACTTAGACATTTTCCTTTGTAGCATGCGCTTCTTGGAATTTTTACTTTTAGTTTTATCTTAAAAATTTCAAAAGTCCTAATCATGCTATATTTATCTTCTGAGGTTGCTTTCAAAATTTATTTTTTGTCTTGGTCAACTTTCTCCAAAAACTTTTGATCCTCCCCTTTTTCCATACCTTTAGGGATTTTCCTTAACCTAACTTTTGGGATGATCTTGACGCAACGCTTTTCATTTTTATTTATACCAATTTTTACCTTTTGATCAGATATTTTTCTTGATTCTTTTAAAGTAATATCCTTTAAAATTCTTCATTGTACAAACTACTGATAATGACATTTTGGCCATAAGACTTTTCTTTTAGGATATTTCTATATCTACTACTTTAGTATCATTTTGATTTGATCTTCTTGTTGGATGAGTGGTTAGTGTAGAGAAACTTAACTCAAGTGGCCTCCTTTGCTAAATATAGGGAGATGGATGACCTATGGGATCTCTTGATGTAGAATTCACACGTCCTCATCTCCTTCCCCCCATTATTAACTCCCCTTCAACCATTTCTCACCATAGTATATTATCTTGAATGTGTGGTGGAAAGATGATGGATGGGCTACAAGAGGCTACAAACAAAAACAAATGTTTATGAGAACCAATTTTTCTAGCTCATCCACACCCCTCCTTTAACTTGAACCTCTGTTAATTATGAAGTTTTTTTAGCTATCATATAAAAGGCTCATTAACCACCATCAATAGTGGTATTTGGTTCAAACATAAATGAAATAAATAAGCTAAACTATGATGGATCTCTAAATATGATCATTTGGTGATTGTCTTGGCTGCCTAGCATGAGGGATTTTACACTTGTGCTTACTCTTTAAATATATACTTGGAGATTCTTGACTTGGAATTTTTAGATGTTGGTGATTATTGAAATTCTCCTATTTCTACCTTAGAATTTGCATCATGGTTAGGTATGACCTAACTAGATTGTAGTGAATATTCACTACAAGTACCTCATGATATCTTTCCTTCATAGCCAATCCCTTAGTTTACTTGGTAATGTTTTCCATATTATTGAGGCCATTCTAAATGTTGGCCATAAATTCAATGCACCTATTGGTATTCATAATCTTTATCTTTGTTTTATCCTATAGGGACTTCACTTTCTAAATATTTGAGCCTCACTCTTTGTTGGTTGTTACTCCTTTTTATTTATTAGTTTATTCCTACAGCTTAGATGTTTTTTGATCCCTCACCTGGTGGGATTCTTGTAACTATATTAATTGATATCTCTAATTGATATTTCTCTTGTTCATTCTTTTTTTATAGCTAGCCTTACAAATGTGCAAGCTATTATGAGAGATCCTCAACTTGTTGCTTTTGTTTATCAATTTTAAAAAGTTAGGACTTGAGGTCCTCAACCAGGCATTGTAGCTCTTCCTTATCCATGAAAATTTTTCATATAGCCTCATTTTATTGTTGGAGTTATGCCTTTTATATATTTTGTTGACCCACTATTTCTTCCACTTATTTGAATTTCATTTTTAATGTATCATTTTCCATTTCCATTTGGCTAAAGTGTATTGTTATATTTATTGATATTTGATGTGTAAGCTATATCATCTGATATGGATGTGTTATGGTCAACTCTATAGCTCCAACAATTTGGTAGTGAAGTTAGTAGGTTCTAGTGTAGGTCTTGAAGGGTCATTGGGGACTACTTTTACAATGAGAATTTTCTTCCCCAAAATACCAATTGGGACTGCATATGTGGTAGGAACCTAGGGTTCCTAGCACATAAAATGATAAATAAATAATAAATAGACCTAAAACTAAAAGAATCACCTTTTGTATTGTCGGGAAGTCCCTTCAATAAATTGTATTATATTTCATATTCATGGATATCTCTTATGATAGAATAGTATGGTGTTTTATACCCACTTATGGTTATAGGTGAAAGGTTGCAATGCTTCCTAACCCTAACCTTATAATAATATAATAATTAATATAATTAATTATTATATTATTTTATTATTATAACCATAGGATAAAATATATTATTATTATTATTAATTAATGTTAGGATAGTATCCTAACATGCCATCCCTCTTTGAAGAGCTTTGTCCTCAAAGCTAGAAAAATTTGGAAATATGTTTCTACTTATCCCAACATCACATGATCCCTTGTATTTAATTTGATCACCCTGCTTCCATGTTTATCTCCAAGAGTGTTGCAAGAGATTGTTTGTGAGATATGCAAACTGAATTCATTATTTCCAACTCAACCTCATTTCTTCTTCAAATATGCATCAGTTACCATCTTTGTGTTTTGTAGTCTCAAGGGCTAGATGGAATATACACATACTATCATGGTTCATAGAGCTCAAAATTCTCCAAGTTTAATTATTTGTAAACTTATATTAATAAAGCGATTTCAAAATACTTTTTTTTTTTTTCAATGCAAGTAATAAAGCAACTAAGGTTTTATTCCTTAATTCTCCTTATACCCTCATGAAAGGCCAATGTCTAAGGTTGGAAGTTGAATGAAATTACCTTTCAATGATTGCACTGCATATTTTATTTGAATGCTATAGAAATATTGTTCGCTAGTCAAAAAATCCTAATGGTTATAGTTATGAATGTGAGATGGACTCCAATATGTCAATCATTTAGTGCCTTCACTATTTGATAATACTTCTAGTGTACAGTATCGATTATTAAGGTAAAACACCTCAAGAAAGTGTATTTTTGCATTGGGACTGGATAATTTTACCTTTTTCTTCAAATCATTAATGACATCTCCAACAATACTTTCTTTGGGTAATATTATGATGAGTACAAATACTTATTCTTTTGTTAAATTATGAAAAGCTAATTTTAATGTCTTTAGCCTTGTAACTGTGGGAGTGTAATATCCAAAACTTCATAGTATAAGATATCATAAGTCTAATTGTAATAAACCAACATATGAGTTAAGTGATCAACACCACGGTACTTGATAGGTTGAGGCTTTGGTTTTGGAGAGTAAAAATTGTTTGCCTAAGTCTAATTTTAGGAGGATCATCCAGACCAAGATGTTGCACAATCCTTTCCACAACATCATCATATGTGTAGATTTTTGAATTTTTTCTACTTTTGATAATTCAAGACAAAATTCATTTTCATTTAACTTATCGAGGCACCAAAAATGGATAATATATCGATTGTGCACATATTCCAAAAATGAAGGAACATGAGCGAACCGATATCTTTCTTTATCTTCTTTTGAAACACCCCTCTGGTAGCAAATACTTAATCCATATTCAAGTTGGCTGCCATGAAATATAAGTCTCTTGTCAATAATCTCACACAACATTGGGCTCGAACATGATTTCCTCATAAATATTAATAACTTCAGTTGGTGAATACCCAGCCTTCTTATTCAATTTTTTTAGAATATTAGTTTCATTACTTTTGACAAAAGATCTACCAACATAAGGAAGCTTTTCTTTCTCCGAAGTAATAATTTTTTTTTTTTAAATCTCTTGGCATATTTCAGCATGATAAGTGATATGAATGTTCTAGAATAAAGTATTAACCATCAATTTCTATCGATTAAATCGTGTGCATTTTTTTTCTAAAAAATATAATTGTTTGCCTTCGGTGTGTATTTTCCATGCATTCCATGCTAGCAGTAAAACATTTGGATACATTTACACACTTTCATTGGACGAGTTCGGATATTGGTAATAGATTCAAAGGTTGAAAGTGTAACCAACCCAGATGCTAATTATGGGTAAGATATATCATCTGTCAACATCCCTATCATTTTTAACACGTCTATGTAAAAATAACACCCCTATAATTTTTAACACGTCTTTGTAAAAATAACACCCCTATCATTTTTAACATGTCTCTGTGAAAATTTCTCACATTTGTTCTCAGTGTTATCAAGTATCCCAGTAGGATGAGAAATGTTTCTTCTGTAGCTTTTGGCGATGCTTAACCTCTGGGAAAAGTTGATTGGTGTTGGGATTGCTAGAGTTATCTTCAGATATACAAACGATATATCAACAGTTCTTATCAGTCCACCACACGTCATGGTAGCACCAACATGTAGTTGCTCACCAGGCCCGTAATATTATGTCCACATTTATTAGAATTTCCTAAATTGAAAGCGACGAATATGAAGATGAGCTTTATTGCATTCATTTACATTCTCCACTTCACAATCCTCATAGGTAAGTTAATATCATCATTTTCCATTGTGATTTTTATAATTTCATGCCTGAATTTTAGTGAATAACTATTCAAATATGTTTATAGCGTGTGCAGATGTTGCGTAGATAAGAGCTAAAAATGGTATGATGGCAAGTAAATTGCCACTTCCCTAAAACATTCTTAGATTTTGTAGAAACGCATATTTCATTAATGGAATCTCGTTCCACGTACCTCACGGTTTGTAACAACTTTCAAATTTCAAAGAATTATCGCCTAAAGTGATAGTACCCTAATATTATTTCATATCACTATAAATATACATGAGAAAAATTACAAAACTATCATTCGCCCTTCCCAAAACCCAATGAGGAATAACATCTACTATCATTCTTGACAGTCTGTATCAGAAATAACATCGTTGTATAACCCATATTCCATGTAATTAGCCAAATAGAAATACAATAAACATGGCTTCAACATGCCCGAATTCTCAGCCATGACAGATGTATTCTCTAATAAATCACTCCAAATTTATAGAGTGACTTGCTTTTGCTTCCAAAACCTTGAAGTAGACTGGAGATGATTTCACTGCCTTTTTATACTGTGGAGATGTAGTGTGGCATCAACAAACTGACATTGTGTGGTATATATATATATATATATATATATATATATATATATATATTATTGTAACAGTAAATTCGATGGCAATGGCAACCATAGAACACATTAGTTTCCAATGATTGCTAAACTTGGCCAGAACTATAGACCATGAGAAATCCGTGATATCACATTCTAAATTAATAGAGAGCAACCATATCTTATTTCCCATGAGGACAACATCGTCTAGCTCAAAGCAACCTTCCATAGCAGAAAAATCGATTGTTCGTAGGAATAGGGGTCCATTTCTCTATGGATCAGAAACATCAGCACGAGGAGATGCATAGTCATTCTCATATCCTCTAAAAAAAACATATTTTCATGGATGGCAACAACCACGAAATTTTGCCTTATGTTCAGTTTATCAATGCACTATTTGCACAAACACTCCAATACATTCTTTAAACTGGTAATGTCACTTTATTATTGGAAAAATGGTGGTGGCCATGGATGAGGTCGGTCATGGTTGCATTTCACATTCTTCTCACCACGATTTTCTTGCAATCCACTTTTCTTATTAAATAAATGATTGATTTTGTTAGCATCTAAATTTATTTGAGAAATCAATGTGCTACAAATAGCAAGATCAATGTCACCTTGATGTCTATGTGCATCACTCATATGCAGATTTGTAAAATAGAATTTTTGTAAACTTTCATGCTTGATATCCTTCTCTTCCTCGTGCACTTTTAAAAATAAATTTTCATTGTTATTTTTAGAAACTTTCGTTTCTTCTTCTGCATTAAAAAGAAAATTGCAAACAACATTGGAGATATTTTTAGGGTTTGGATTTTTTTCGTTCTTGGGGAGTGCAATGGGTACCCTCTAGGATTCCCTGGTTATGGGCTCTTCCTCCTCCTCATATTCCATGGCTATGGGTTCCTCTTCATATTCCATGGCTATGGGTTCCTCTTCTTCCTGGGATTCCATGGCTAGGGTCTCCTTTTGCATTTCCATTAAATATTGTATAATACGATTAGAACATGCCATTTGTTTTCTTTGTTTTTGTTCAATCATTCTTCTAGTTTTTGCAATGTCATTTTTCATTTCCTTGACCAATGTGGTTGGATCCATAAGGCTATGATACCATATGGTAGGAACCTAGGGTTCCTAGCACATAAAATGATAAATAAATAATAAATAGACCTAAAACTAAAAGAATCGCCTTTTGTATTGTCGGGAAGTCCCTTCAATAAATTGTATTATATTTCATATTCATGGATATCTCTTATGATAGAATAGTATGGTGTTTTATACCCACTTACGGTTATAGGTGAAAGGTTGCAATGCTTCCTAACCCTAACCTTATAATAATATAATAATTAATATAATTAATTATTATATTATTTTATTATTATAACCATAGGATAAAATATATTGTTATTATTATTATTATTATTATTAATTAATGTTAGGATAGTATCCTAACAATATGACTAGTGCCTAGGAGGTCTTATTATTTAGTTGCTTGTACTCCTTTTGGCCTTCCTCTCATCCACTTGGAGGGAGTTAAATACCTCTTATACATCAATATTGTCTAGATAATTTGAGACACCCCATATAAAGGCCTAGATACGCCTTGCAACTAAGGTGGTTTTGAGGAGACTTTTGTATTCTTAGTAATAGGAGTGAGTGGATGATGTCATTGTTGATAGAAATGTATATTTTGATTTTGATATGGGATAACATGGTGGGTGTTATGATATGGTAAGGGAAGCTAGTTGTATAAAAATGGCAGTGATTGGTAATGTGGAATGGATGTTTTTATTTCCATCTAAGCTAATATTTCAACTAGTGGAGAGACTAGATACAAAGATGTCAGACTCATAGTGTAGGAAATCAATGATTGTAACATGGTATTAGAAGGTGGAGGGTATGAGTTTATTAGTGTGGTATCAATAAATTGGATTGAGGTGGGATGTAGACTATATTTATGAGAATTGATGGACACACTAGTGAATGATAAGAAAAATGTTATAAAATAATAGGTGGGAGAAAAATAAGAAGAAGAATGAATGAATAGAAGAAATAAATAGGAATAAATAAGCAAGAACAGTAGAAAGAGAAAGGAAAGTGGTAATGAAGGGGATGGTGGACATAATTTTGGTATTTTTAACTTAAAAGGATTTCCTAATTAAGGTATTCTCCCCTCATAGAGCTAGGATGCTTTTTGTTGCTCTATATTTTACTATGCTACTAGATTTCCAAACATAGACCCATGTGTGGTACCTTCCTACTTATAAAGCCTCTCCCTAATTGTATCTTGAAATATAGTGCTTATGATTTCCAAAGTTGTTAGTACTACATATATGATAATATTTGGTACTACAATGGAAGGTGGACTTGCTGGATTCTCTAGGGCTCCTCTTTTTATTTGGGTGTTATTGGAAACCCTCCTATGCATCATATCCAATATAGCTAAGAACTTGTCATAAAAGGAACCCCTTCACATTGGCCTTGTGGTGGTTCTAGTTTTATATCACATATTTTGTTAGTAAAGGATCTCCTTCCTTGAATATTCTAGGTTTTCTAAGGCCTTCAATACATAGTTGTTGGGATTCTTAATATCTATGTCAAAATCATATTTTACCTTCAAATCAACATGGAAGGTGTACCACTCTATGAGATAACATGTCATTGTTGAATTTCATTTTTGAACCCCTATGCACTACCCATAGTGACTTTGGCTACTTCCTTAGATGGGTTGGCCTCCTTCTCAACTCCATACCTCCTTTCATGCATGAAGAAGTGATGTAAACCCTTTTCTTTGAATGGTAATTAGAAGTAAACCTCAAGATCATAGGACCATGTAATATGGGAACTATGTAGCATTAATGTAATGTTCATGACCTAAGGCTTGAGTAAGTAGAAGATGGTCTTCTTCTAACCCCTAAAGTATTTCAGGTTCATATGGTCAAGTTCCGAGATATATTTAAGGTTGAATAAGTATTTTGACATGTATATTGATATCTTTAAGGGAATTTCTAATAACCTAAATATACAAATAAATAATATTGATCTTCATAAGTAGAAATTCATGTTCAATCATTCTTTTAAATTCAATAGGTTGTAGGCCTCATCTAAAATCCTTGGCATATTTCCTTTCATATTCTCCATGATCATACTTAGATTACATCATAGAAGTGGTAGGTTCTCATCTCTTGGAAAGGTAGGTCTATGTAGTCTACAATAGGAAATGGTTTTCTATATAGACTAGTTTGGTTAAGTTTGAGGGAGGTAAACCAATCCTTCTTCTAGTAGACGACTAACCAAACTAGGTAGGATATGTATGTGAATTTTCTCTCCTCTATAAATGCCTTCAATTATTGGTTTATTTTGTCTAAGATATACCTAACATAATTGATCATTTAGAATTTCCCATTATATTTTTCTATAGCATATAGATGTTTATATGTTTTTTATGCACTTAGGCATCTATTTTATTCCCTAAAATTGATGCATTCCCTAACAAGACCAACTATACAAAATATTTGAACCACTCTAATTCTAATGGAATGTTGAAATGGAGAGCTCTATTGGGGTCCTTTAGATATGGGATTAAGATATCCTACCAATAGTGCTAGTGAAACATTTAGTAATAGTCCTTTTGCACCTTGGGGTTGTACATGAACCATGGCTGGATCGTTTATTACATTTAGAATTTTTGGATACCATCTTCCTTGATTTAAAAGAAATCCTTAATCCAATGTGGAGGTTTGACAATCATCCTGTTGGGTGGTATTTTCACCCGATTATGAAAACACACTCTCCGATAGGATTTGGGTTCTAAATCCTCTCTTGCAAAGAAATTTAATAAACAATTTCTCCAAGGTTTCGCTATGTTAGCATTTTACATCCGTGTATTAATGATCTCAAATGAAGACGTTCTATTAAAATGCTTGGAACACCTTAGTGGTTGCAAGTAACTGAAAACAAGGGGCAATGCTGGTTTATTTTACTGTGAAACTTTAATGATTATTCTTTAAACCCTAATAAAGCAAATATGATTTGATCTCTATATTACCAAGTTGTAATTTCAAAATGGAAACTGATGAAATGCCTTGAAACATAACCCCTTCAATGAAATTGGAATTTTATGAAGGGAATATCATCATCTGCTCATGAATGAAAAACAAAACTATAAAATGAAATTCTGGCCTAGAAATGGAAATTTTCTATTTTCTGACTTTGACATTTTTTAGTTTTTTTATTTTTTTATTTATTTTAATGCCTGTAAATAAAATAAAGTGCAGAAAAAAATGAAAATAAAATGTAAAAGTAAAATGAAATGCATTCAGGGTGATGCAATCCTATTCTAACAAAATCGAAGCTAATGAGGTTTCCATGCATGCAACCTAACTTATTGAACCTGCAAAACACGCACAATCCAAATAAGTTAAGTGCTGGTCTCTGGGGTTTTAACTGTGATTTCAGATTTAGACATTCGCATGAAGCAACCAAGAGAACTTGCATTAAACTTCACCTATAAGCCTAGAAATCTGAAAAGGGAAAAGATAAACATTTAATCATGCATGCAGAAAACAACTCCTTCTTTCTTGCCAATGAGGTGCAACTCTCTGAATTTTTTGTATTAAAAATTGGTCATTTTACAATAACAGAATCTCTAGTTTTCTCAAAACCAGAAAAAGGGGAAGAAAAACACTCCTAAGCAGGCCCAGAATGGCTTCTCGCCTTCGACACTACAACTTTGCTCGCAGCGGTTTTCGACCCTCGTACCAATATGTGCTTCCACTTTTAAAGTTTTGGTAAATTGCTTCTCCTTCCATGATGGTTTGTTTCATCTTCCAGATTGCTTCTTTTCACCTTCCCCGCCTTTCCATTGCTTTTGACTTTATGCTCGACATTGAGACGCTTGATCTTCTCTGTGAATTGTAACGCCTCTGTAGCCCTTACACATGTACGCAATGTGTTCCACACTTTTTTGCATGTTCTGTAACGGCCCCATGTAAATCATGACAAAAAATAGCATGTCACGATATCACGACATTTTTATGCATGCAGATTTGCTCCTTTACTTTCACCGCGAAAACGCGACATGTCGCGATATCGCGACATTTTTCTGTCAACAGCCTTGCAAATGCAACCTATTGTGAAATCATGAAGTTTTTCTGTTTTGAGCTATGAGGATGCAACCTGTCGCGAAATCGCGACGCATTTTCATTTTTCTGTGTTTCCCTGTACCTGGCTACAAAAACGTGACATGTCGCAAAATCGTGACACTTTTTCATTTGGCATCATCTCACTGCTTCCTGTCGTGAAATCACGACGCTTTTCATTTAGAGATATCTTGTGGCTTTCTGTCACAAAATCATGATGCTTCTCCATTCCGTACACTTTGCCAGCTTTTCGTCATGAAATCGTGACGCTTTTCTATTTCGGGCTGCTCTTACTATATTTGGTCGCGAAAACACGACATGTCACGAAATCATGACATATTTTCCTTCCGTACCACTTCGCTGCTTGGAGCCGCAAAAACATGACCTATCATGATATTGCGATGTTTTTCTGCTTTGTACCCCTTTGCTGCTTCCTGTCACAAAATCATGATGCTTTTCATCTTTGGCATGTCTTGCTGCTTTAGGTCGTGAAAACGTGACATGTCGCGATATCGCGACAACTTTAGTGCCTTGCCCTGTTTGACTGGTTTGACCATGATTTTATGACATGTCGTGATATCGTGACAATTTTCCATTTTGTCTTTCTCTCTCTTATCTGGACCGCGATTTCACAGCACATCGCGAAATCATGATAATTTTCGATCAACACCTCTTCCTGCTTTCCTGGGCCGTGAAAGCTTGACATGTCATGATATCGCAACGTTTTTTCATTTCTGGCCGTGACGGAGCAACACGTCATGAAATTGCGACACTTTATTTTTCTCAACAGTGACAGAGCAACATGTCATGAAATCGCGACAGCTTTCATTTCTGGGCAGCGACGGAGCGACATGTCGCGATATCGTGACGTTTTTTATTTTTCAGCCGCAATGGAGCAACATGTCGTGATATCATGACAACTTTTCTTTTTCGGCCGTGATGGAGCAACATGTCGCGAAATCGCGACAACTTTTCTCTTCTGTGAAATTTTGCCTTTTTCCTTTATTTTTAGCATCTGGGTCACTGAGGTCTTCTTTGAAAGCATGCAAAAAATGTGGGTCCCCAATTTTGGGGTGTGTTGTGGATCAGCCACAACAAATGGTGACTCTGCTATCAAATGCTCCTGAGCATTTTTGTGAGAACCCAACCTGGAAGTATACAAACTCGAAAACCAGCATTAGCACATAAGAAATATAAATGAATGCCCATAGATCAAAAATACATGAATCATCAGAATCATTAAGTATCATCTTGGTGTGTGCAATGTGTTTCATTCCCTATCATTTGAAATTGATCAACATTCCATCGTCATTTTTACATGAATGCATATGTGAGATTGTGAATGATTTGTGTAACCTAATAAATATGCTAAGAGATTTTGCTTTTATAAAAGGCATAATCCTTCTAGTATCATACACAAACATTCAATATTATCAAACCCTCTTAGGATCAACTATATGTATAATTAATTGCTTTATTAGATCCCAAAGTTGGTTATGAGTTGCTACTATATTGAAACCATGTGTAAGTGAAAGTGAAATTAGAGCTTTGGGAAATCAGACTCCCAACCTAATTGAGATGGGAGTTTAACCCTATTCTTACTACTCTGATTTGGAATACATTACCTCACTTTGAGCAAAATAATTTAACCAATTATGGAAGAAATGGTCATGCTAGTCTAACCCTTTGAACATTCAGTGGTCTTGTTTTTTAGACAAGACATGCTGCCATGCATGGGCATACTTAACCCCATAATCCATGACTTAGCTTCATTTCTTTAGACCTTGGGGATGACTACCCATCCTTTGCAGAGGACAAGTAGTACGATCCTTCCAATCCAATATAAAGATGAGATGGGAAAATTTAATTTTTTACTTCTTGAACCTTGGGGATGACTACCCATCCTTCCCAGGGACATAGTACGATCCTTCCAATCCAAGCTTTAGATGTAAATGGAGAATATTAATTTTATTGCTTGGACCTTGGGGATGACTACCCATCCTTTGCAGAGGACAAGTAGTACGATCCTTCCAATCCAATATTTATCATGAAATGAGACATAGGATCTTTAGGGAATCAGATTCTCAACCTAAGTGAGATGATAATTTATTCCCTATCCTTACTACTCCATGTAGTTCAAATCAAAGCTTTGGGGAGTTGGATCCTCAACCTAAGTTCAATGAGGATTTAGCCCTATCCTTACTACTCTTATTTTAGGCTTTAAGCTTTATGGAAGTGGTCAACACCACTATTTTAAGGATCATGTTGCATAATGGGATAGACATGAAATACTTACTTCGCCCAACCTTTTCTTCCAAGCAAGGTTTTGATCATTTTTCTCAAGATCCTTTTTAATGTGTATAAAATGTGCTTGGTTCTAGATATCTCAAGACTCAGTTCCCAACCTTAGGATTTTCTTCTTATTTATGTGATAGCATAACCCTAAGAGGATTTGACACACTTTAATGATTTGTATTTGAAATGCATATGCAACTAAGATGGCATGCATGTGAAAAGTGAGATGTAATATGAATGCATTGTCTTTTGAATTGTAGATGAAATATTGCCATATAAAACTGACTACTTCATGCATCACAAGTTTCAAACGATACTATTAAACTGTTTGTATTTCTTGCGGAGCTTTCTACCACATAATTCCAATGTTCCATATTTCCCTGATCTAGAACATAAGTTAGCATCTCAAAGAAACTTTTTCATCATTTTTTTTTTTTTTTTATATAGACAAACAAAACATGTCAAATAAACACACAACTTTAAATTAAAACTTATTCAATCCAAAACCAAATTGCAATCCCAAAAATGAAAATTTGAAAACACAAACCAAAACCCAAAAAACCAAAATCTATATACAAATGTACAATATAATACAAGATGATGCAAAGCTTGGATTATCACTTTCCTAGATCCCAAACATGATTAGAACATTTCAACAAAAATATAACATGATATGCATGCCAAATGTTGTGGGAATCCAACACAAACAAGACTAGACCAAACAATGCAACAAATTTCCACTTGCCATGCTCACCATACCAATTTGATTTAGTTCCAATAATACTCCCATAGGTGAGCATCAAATTACTAAAATGATTAGACAATAAATGATTTTTAATTTTATCATGTCTATTCTTTAAAATGTAAATTTCATAATTCCCTCCTTGATTTAGAATTAGGCTATCCTTTTCAAATATGCAATTTTGTAAGTAGTAGCCTATTTCTACAAATTTCAAAGCCAAATCATTTTCCAAATTTATAGGCCAATCAAATTTGTGTAACAATTTACAAGCATCTAGGATATTTACTAAATTAGGATCATTAAAAGTTTTTATCCTAGATTCAATTAGTAATTGTTGATGAATTTGGTTTAACAATTCAAGTGCATCAACTTCTTTTCCATTCATTAAAACCATGTTATTAAAGGTGTGATTAGAAATCATACCCTATTTTTCATTTACCTTTAATGACATTTCACCATAAACATTATTTAAATTCAAAATATGGTCATCCTTTTCAATCCTCAAACATTCTTGGTCAAAGTGTATGTCCCATGACTCATCTTGATAATCCTTCATTTGAGTTGCTTCCAATTGATCAATCTCTTTGTCATTTGGTTCCAATTCTTTGTTCACTATCCATGGTATCTCTTCATTTGAATCCTCCAAATCATCATGCAAACTTGCATCCGCACCTTCAATGAATTTATATTCAACATGATCGAATTTTGTCACCTTTTCAAATCTTGTGAATATGAGATCTTCGTATGATGTAGACGGTTCAACATCCTACATATCAAGTGGAATATGAGTTTCATTTATAGGGATGTGAGAAAAGAATGCATTATCATATCTCCCCCAACCATTGTGAAAATCGTCATCCAGATCTGTGGCATGAAATTCCATGATATTTGTGACATGATCTTTTGATTCATTCATCAATTCATTTTCTTCTTTGTCCTTGGTAATATAATCATTATAATATTCCAAAATTTGATGATATTTGAAACCCTCTTCCAAAACATCCTCAAATTGTACAGGAGTTGTAATATCTTCCTTCAAGTAGGCGATTATGTTGTCCTGTATATCAATTGGCACACAAGTTTCATTAGTAGTTTTGGAATGAGTGAAATCTTCCCACTTCTTCCAAGCATCATAATAATCATCTTTCAAAATCAAGTGGTGACGTTCAACTACTTCTTCAACATCTTCCAATTCATCAATATGCTTCTCATCAAACTCATCTTCACCTTCCTTAGATGATTCAATTATTTCCAAAAGTGGGTCGTTTCTTGAATTCAAATTTGTAAGGCTATCATCGTACAAATTAGTAACCCATGATTCGATTTTATCATAATTTTGAGGGTGAAGAATTTCTTGATCATTAATTTTACACGTCTCATCAATAGTATCTTCCAAGAACAAGTGGTGAAACTCTATCATGTCCTCAAATTCATTTATTGGTTTTCTTTCCATTTCACTTTTAACCACTTCATTCAATTCTATGGTGGGTTCCATCCTATCACATATATCAAACATTTTTGAATTTAGAACCCCTTCATCCGGATAATCGTGTATCTCTACATGATCCTCACTAGTGGATGTTGTCTTAGCAATTTGCACCTCCTCTTGGACTACATCTAAGGTGGTCGTAAAATTTGGGTATTCAAATTCATCCCCTTGATCATTCACCTTAGGTATCATTGGAGTGGAGGGTGCTATGTTTGATGGTTGGTGTAGGTTGGCATCAAAAGAACAATTTCTCATGTGAACATGTTGTGCCTTTTCTTCTTCAAGACCTTGTCATTCTATCTCTTCTAAGACCTCATGGATTTTCTCTAGAGACAAACCACTCAGTTTTTCCTCAATGAGTGAAGCAAGTGTGGGGTGTATGGCTCCTAGGTATACTTCCATGGCTTCCTCTTCTACTATGTTAAAATTTTCCCACATTTGGGAGTGCAACTCACGAAATCTCCCATTGAATTGACTCAAGGATTCATTAGGCTCCTTGCATATGGAGGTAAACTGATTTTTCAAGATTTCTAAATCAGCCTGATTACCAAAATGATAAAGATAGGCTGCTTCTAATTGTATCCAAGAAGTCCTAACCTCCATGGGTAGTTGGCTATACCAAAAGAATGGTTTATCATCCAAAATGTATGCAAATAACCTACAAGCTACCTCCTCATAGAAAATCTGGAATTGACATAATGTATTCTTGTAGACATGTAGTTTTTGCAAGTATCCTAGTGGCACCTCTTGATTAAAACATTGTAGAAACTCTAATAGCAGTTTAGGAATTTGATGGGGTACCACAGGTATAGGCAAACCCTTATAATGATCCTCTATTATTAATACCATTATTTCTCTTAGAGATATCATTTCAGCTCTCAGGGATACCATTTGCTCCTCAAGTGTTGCCATTAGTGAAACTTGAAATGTAATTTTAGGACCAAATCTGTTGAATATTCAACCTGCAATGTATAACAAAAATCAAGTTAGCATCAACTAAGAGATGTATTCATTAAAATCAAATGAAAATTAATTGCATGAAACTACACTTTCTTAGTCCGATCCAAAATTTTCAAAACTAAATCAAATCACATTGTTTCTGTATGAACAATCAGAAAAATATATAGCATACCTAAATTGCTTAAAATAGAATAAAGTAAACCAATTCAGGCCGTCCTTTTAACAATCTGCCAAGCGTTAGAGGACTAAAGCATACAAAAATTTAAATTTAAATCCCACTAAAATAAACCCATCCGGCCCTCCTTTAACGCCAATTTTTTGAGTGGTGTTAGAGGAGGCCGAAGATGCTAATCAAATGGACTTAAAATATTAAGCAATGTAAAATCATTTTAAAATAAACCTTTTCATGCCCTCCTTCTAGATCCAATCTGTTGAGTGGTGTTAGAAGGCTAAATATAACAATCAGTAGGGCATGAAATATACAAAAATTTTAAATCTCACTAAAATAAACCCATCTAGCCCTCCTTCTAGCACCAATCTGTTGGGTGGTATTTTCACCCGATTGTGAAAACACACTCTCCAATAGGATTTGGGTTCTAAATCCTCTCTTGTAAAGAAATTTAATAAACAATTTCTCCAATGTTCCACTATGTTAGCATTTTACATCCGTGTATTAATGATCTCAAATGAAGATATTCGATTAAAATGCTTGGAACACCTTAGTGGTTGCAAGTAACTGAAAACAAGGGGCAATGCTGGTTTATTTTCTTGTGAAACTTTAATGATTGTTCTTTGAACCCTAATAAAGCAAATATGATTTGATCTCTATATGACCAAGTTGTAATTTCAAAATGGAAACTGATGAAATGCCTTGAAACATAACCCCTTCAATGAAATTGGAATTTTATGAAGGGAATATCATCATCTGCTCATGAATGAAAAACAAAACTGTAAAATGAAATTTTGGTCTAGAAATGGAAATTTTCTATTTTTCGACTTTGAGATTTTTTAGTTTTTTATTTTTTTATTTATTTTAATGCCTGTAAATAAAATAAAGTGCAGAAAAAAATGAAAATAAAATGTAAAAGTAAAATGAAATGCATTCAGGGTGATGCAATCCTATTTTGACAAAACCGAAGCTAATGAGGTTTCCATGCATGCAACCTAACTTATTGAACCTGCAAAACACGCACAATCCAGATAAGCTAAGTGCTGGTCTCTGGGGCTTTAACTGTGATTTCAGATTTAGACATTCGTATGAAGCAACCAAGAGAACTTGCATTAAACTTCACCTATAAGCCTAGAAATATGAAAAGGGAAAAGATAAACATTTAATCTTGCATGCAGAAAACAACTCCTTCTTTCTTGCCAATGAGGTGCAACTCTCTGAATTTTTTGTATTAAAAATTGGTCATTTTACAATAACAAAATCTCTAGTTTTCTCAAAACCAGAAAAAGGGGAAGAAAAACACTCCTAAGCAGGCCCAGAATGGCTTCTCACCTTCGGCACTACATCTCTGCTCACAGCGATTTTCGACCCTCATACCAATCTATGCTTTCACTTTTAAAGTTTTGGTAAATTGCTTCTCCTTCCACGACGGTTTGTTTCATCTTCCAGATTGCTTCTTTTCACCTTCCCCGCCTTTCCATTGCTTTTGACTTTATGCTCGACATTGAGACGCTTGATATTCTCTGTGAATTGTAATGCCTCTACAGCCCTTACACATGTACACCATGTGTTCCACACTTTTTTGCATGTTCTATAACGGCCCCATGTAAATCGTAACAAAAAATAGCATGTCATGATATCGCGATGTTTTTATGCATGCAACTTTGCTCCTTTACTTTCACCGTAAAAACGTGACATATCGCGATATCGTGACATTTTTCTTTCAACAGCCTTGCAAATGCAACTTGTCATGAAATCATGACATTTTTCTATTTCGAGCTATGAGGATGCAACCTGTCGTGAAATCGTGACGCCTTTTCATTTTTTCGTGTTTCCCTGTACCTGGTCGCAAAAACGTGACATGTCATGAAATCGCGACACTTTTTCATTCTGCATCATCTCACTGCTTCTGTCACGAAATCATGACACTTTTCATTTAGAGCTATCTTGCGACTTTCTATCGCGAAATCATGATGCTTCTCTGTTCCGTACACTTTGCCGACTTTTCATCGTGAAATCGCGACGCTTTTCTATTTCGGGCTGCTCTTGCTGTATTTGGCTGTGAAAACATGACATGTTGCGAAATCGTGACATATTTTCCTTCCATACCACTTCACTGCTTGGAGCCATGAAAATGCGACCTATCGCGATATCGCGATGTTTTTTTGCTTCGTACCCCTTTGCTGCTTCCTGTCGCAAAATCACGATGCTTTTCATCTTTGGCATGTCTTGCTGCTTCAGGTCACGAAAACGCGACATGTCGCGATATCGCGACAACTTTAGTGCATTGCCCTGTTTGACTGGTTTGACCGCAATTTTATGACATGTCATGATATTGCGACAATTTTCCATTCTGTCTTTCTCTCTCTTATCTGGACCGCGATTTCACAGCACGTCGTGAAATCACAACAATTTTCGATCAACACCTCTTCCTGCTTGCCTGGTCCGTGAAAGCTTGACATGTTGTGATATCGCAACGTTTTTTCATTTCTTGCTACGACGGAGCAACACGTCACGAAATCGCGACACTTTATTTTTCTCAGCAGCGACAGAGCAACATGTCGTGAAATCGTGACAACTTTCATTTCTGGGCAGTGACGGAGCGACATGTCGTGATATCGCGACGTTTTTTCTTTTTCGGCCGTGACGGAGCAACATGTCACGATATCGCGACAACTTTTCTTTTTTGGCCGCGACGGAGCAACATGTCGTGAAATCGCGACAACTTTTCTCTTCTGTGAAATTTTGCCTTTTTCCTTGATTTTTAGCATCTGGGTCACTGAGGTCTTCTTTGAAAGCATGCAAAAAAGGTGGGTCCCCAATTTTGGGGTGTGTTGTGGATCAGCCACAACACATCCCATCATGGTCATGTTGTTTTCACCTTATTCCATAAGTTCTTGATAGTTCCAAATATGATGCATGCAGTTCATTGTTAGAAATAAGTTCAAAATCATGCTTATACTCCAAAAGTCTATTTTTGGGTCTAAGTTGTATCTTTTTGGGACTCTTTTTAATTGCACCTAGAGAGTGTTTATGTATGTCCTCTTATAATATTATTTAGGTATCATAAAATATATCCTTTAGTCTTCGAGGAGGAAAGGTGAGATCTTGTATCTCCACTTTTATTTCAATTTTCTCTAGAAGCCCCACTTTAGGTGTTCCTACTTGTATTGGTATTGCTAGTGCTAAAACTAGAGGAGTAACAATGGTTTTTCATAGGGTAATAAGGCTTAATTTTAGCATTTATGAAATAGAGGGAGCACAAATTTGTCCACGGTGAGTTAGGGAGATGATGGATGGTTTTTAGAAGATGGAGGAGAAATTTTTAATTCCTAGTTTAGGGAATGATTCACTCAATCATGGGAGTATTTTACTAGGTGAGGTGAGGAAATCACTCATTCTACAAGATTTTAGATTTTTAGTTATTAGAGAAATTTTCTCATCTTGGATAACAAATCGCTATCAAGGATAGACTTGAGAAAAACCTTGATGGATGACCAATTTTTTAATAAGAGTGAATGAGTAAATAACCTAGCCACAACTAATTTAACATTATTTTTCTGGATAAGCAATTCATTTTGGGGATTCCTTATAACAAACCACCAACTCAACCCAAGGGAGAGAGCTAATTATTTATTTATTTATTTACAAAGGATGACTCACAAATATGACCCAATATTTTATTTTCAATAGTATAACCACATTTGAGTTCATTGTCACTGTCTAAAACACTCAAGTGGACAAGAGTGGCCAATATTCCATAATTCTAGGGTTAAATTTTTAAAGTAATCCTCCAAGATTAAAATATACTTGGTTATTGCATCACCACAACTCCTTCTAAGATTCACAAATTCTAAGTTATTATATCATTGTAACTCCTCCCAAGATTGGGTACAATTATCTAGTTATTGCATCACTGCAACTCCTCCAAGATTGTAAATACCTATTTATTACATCACCACAATTCCTCCTAGGATTTACAATTACTTGGTTATTACATAATCACAACTCCTCCTAGGGTTGGATACAAATATCTGGTTATTGTATCATCACAAATCCTCCCATATTACAAATACCTGGTTATTGCATAATCACAACTCCTCCTAGATTTGAAAATACTTAGTTATTGTATCACCACTAGGGTTATGCATAAAGTATCAGCCCCAAAATGTATCTATAAAAATTTGGCAAATCAGTTTCGAAATATAGGTGAATTGTATCCAAACATATATAGAAGATTCACTATTATTAGGGGCAATGTTGGAAATTTAAACTTAGTATGGTCAAATTATTATAAAATTGGGGTGAATCAACCCAAAAAAATTGCACCCAAATGTCTTTTGGCTAATGGGCCTTGGTCATTGGTACCAAATATTAGCCAATTCCAAAATATGAAAATCCTAATTTTATCCAATTTGGTGATAAATAGCCACTATGCATAACCCTGCTCACCACAACTCCTCCTAGGTTAGGTATATTTTGATTCAAGGGTTTTCTAATATGAATTTAAAACATGCCCAAAGACCCATCAACCCAAGAGTCTAACATACTTCTCTCCTAAAAGGAATAAGTTCTATATTAATTCATAGATTTAATTCAATATAACACATTGCTAAAGACTAGAAATTTAAAATACTTCAAATCATAATTTTAGCATCTAGTTTTTCCTTATCTACAATTAAAATAATACATCATCAAGGTATTATAATCATTATCCATGAATTAAAACTATTCTTCTATTTTTGTAAATAATTAATATTCCAAGAACTATCATAAAATAATAACAACATATAATCTTTCCTCATTGATCAAGTCTTTAAATACTAAAACAAGTATATTTACAATACATCCTTCTTCATTTCAAGCTTTGCATAATTTCAATACAAATACTTTTCAAGTTTTTCTTTCTTCAAATACAATAATATGTTTCAACATAAATGGTCCCTAGATCCACCTTCTCTTCAAGTTCTTTCTCTTGGTGTATCTTTTCCATGAACTTCAGTAGAAGTTTTAGAGATCGGGATAACTCTATCATGCATATACAATTTAAGAAATAAACAATGCACCATACATAGCAATTACACGGAAATATAATGGATAATCCTATACTTCTTCCATGTATGGATTCCTTGGCTACTCAAACCTCATCCATATTAAGCCTAAATGCAATTTGAAAATTATACAATAATGAACCATTAAAATCAATCCCAACAATAAATATAAACACACACACACACACACACACACACATATATAACACCCTACAATACAATAGTGAAAATCAATAAACAATAAAACTAAATTTATTCAAAATAAATAATTTATATTCTTTTGAAACCAACCAACAATACCACATAATTTTATTCAAAGTAAATATAAACTCTTTTTCAAAAAAATAGCCAACAATGCGATAGTGAAAACCAACCAAAAGTACAACTGAATTTTTTCAAAATAAATAACTTATTTTCTTTTGAAACCAGCCAAAAAAACCATAGAATTTGATTCAAAATAAATATAATTTTTTTTTTCCAAAAAAAAACCCAACAATGCAACAATGAAAACCGACCAACAATGCAACTGAATTTTTTCAAAATATATAACTTTTTTTTTTTTTGAAACCAACTAGCAAATGCATGAAATTTTATTCAAAATAAATATAATTTCTTTAAAAAAATAGCCAAAAATGAAATAGTGAAAACCAACCAACAATACAATCGAATTTATTCAACATAAATAACTTATTTTCTTTTGAAACAAGCTAGCAAACCAACAAAACTTTATTCAAAATAAATATAAATTCTAAAAAAAAGAAATAGCGAGCAATGCAATAGTGAAATCCAACCAACAATACAACTAAATTTATTCAAAATAAATAACTTCTTTTGGGAATCTAGAGAATGTTGTTTCGATTTGATACAACTTTCTTTGCCACTTCACTTGTCTATGAAGTGCGTAGGCTTTTTTACAATCACTATCCTCTCTCTCGAATGGGTGACTTAACCCCATTATATAGACATCCTTCATGCTAATAAAAACTCAAACCTAATATTTTTAAATTATTATCTTTTTCTAATAAAAATAAACCAACTTTTGGTTGTCTTCTTTACTATTATTAACTTTGCACAATAATAATAATAATCAGACTTCTTTTATCTGGTTATCTTAATTACTATTATTATCTCTCCATAATAATAAATTGGCTTCTTTATCTGGTTTCTCTAGTTATCTCCCCATAGTATTAAATTAATTAATACTAGATTTAGTTAATTATGTCCATATTCAAACCTTAACTTAATAATATTTAAATTGCTAATTGATTTTTATTGGTTGGATGAAGGGGTTTTGAAAGGGTCCCTGAACCTTGTACAACAAAAGACCCTCAAGAGAGACTATCTTCCATAGACAAAAAGAGAAAATCCTACAATGGGAATAAAAGAGACCTTTTTTTTTAGAGAAAAAACATGTTCACAAAAGAGAGTGTCTCCAAAATAGGGAAGGTCTCCTTAACAAGTAAGGAGATGATCACAAAACCAAAAACCATCCAAACATAGGGTATAGGCCCATCATTTATCATTCCTAGGAACAAGGTAGTCTGCAATGTCCATTGGTTCATCACCTTTGAACTGGATCTAAAATTCTTCTAGGATGATATCGGCTTGCAACAACAGAGATGCATTCATTTTTGTTGCTCTTTAAATCACACTCATCAAGTCATCCAACTCTTGCAAGTAGCCCTTCCTGGTGATTAAGGAAACACATGTACATTGTTTGTTGTGGTTGGATGGTTTAGAGGAGCCACTATAGAGAGCTATTTTTTGGTATGAGGACCACATTGAAGCATACTTGCACTTAAATTTATGAATCCCAATGGGAGAGTCCTCAAAAATTTCATGCTTTTGCTCCAAGATAATGGGAGACTTACACTTCACTATTTGGGACTTATTGTGGGTTGAGTGATGTCAGGATTTAGATTTCATAGTGGGAGGAGTTCCAAAAATATTAATCTTGAACTCCAACATTTGGTTAGCCTTACGAGAGGTAGGATTTGGAGCACATATTCAAAATCATCAAGAGGAGGGATTTTGTAGTGACTTAACACTTGGGTAGGGGGTGATGGTCTATCAATGCAAGAGATGATTTCCTTATTAGAATCCCTTTGTAGAACATGCCTATAGATGATAGGGTGGAAGCCTTGGTGTACAATAAGGGAAGAAGATCCTTTCTTGAAATTTGTAACAGACCACTCAATAGATCTATAGATATATTTTGGAATGTTGATGAATGTATTGCCTTAGAGAAGATTTATAAAGGCAAGGTGGAAGCTTTGAATAATTGAATTAGGATTATCTACTATAAGGTACTAAAATCCAAGCACCATGACCCTATTCTAGGGCTTGGGAAGGGACTCTCTGATTATGCCATCCTTATTTTTGCTCAACCTTTCCAATTTATTGGTGAAGAAGGATAATTCACCAGCAAGGGAGTGTTTATCACACTACACTATCTCTTTGTCATTGGGAATCCCAAAAAATTCCTCCAATAGATCAATGACTATGATGAACCAAAGTCTTTTGATCGACACTACACCATCTTTCCATTACTAGATCAACTCTTGGAAAAGCTCCATATCATTTCCTTTGAACTTCTATAGAAATAGGAGGATCCCATGGTCCTTGAAGATCTCTACAATAGCATCCAACTAAAGAGTCTCTAGCTCAAACCTGTAATCATGGTTGGCCATTGCTAGAGAAGGGGAAAATGAAGTGGAGAAGAGGATATGGGAAGGGATGTGTATGGTATGGTGATAGAGAAGATGAGGGTGGTGATAGGGGGACAATAATGGTTACCAAGGCCAATGACATGACTCTCCATGGACCACTAGGGTGGAAATTGAAGATAGCCAACAATCAAGATACTAGCAGGGCAAATTCATCTATAGCAAGATATGTTGAGAATCTAGACACAAATCAAGATTACAATATTGTTGGTTTGGATAGATGAAAGAATCAAGAATAATTCATTGTACCTACCAATGCTCCCAAGATCAAATTACTTTCATTGTTGTTGATCATCTTCATGTTGCAAATCCCTCTTTGTCTCTGACACCTACGTTGGAAAGGAGGAAGAGGTGGAATTCACATTGTAGTAGCTAGTAATAGATGTGATAGTCATAGAGAGTATCCTTATAATTTGCATAATCAAGAATGCATGAATGATTTTGGAAAGACACAAAAAATCTTGAGGGAGATAATTGAAGATACTTATGCATAACTTGGAATGATTAGCAAGCAAGAGGTGGCTAGTAAAATATGACCAAGCATGGAGATAATTAGAAATGCAAATTATGATGAGGCGGTTGTGCCCGACATAGATATGAATTGCAAACCAACGACAAATAATAACACTCCACAACAAGCTTTGAGTGTCACATGGTAGAGAAAGGCAACAAGGTAAGAAAGCAGGACATGTGATGAGGGGATAAGTAACTCTCAACCTAGGGTTGAGGAAGAACTTGGAGGACCAAATATTCAAACAAGTTATGTGGATTAGGAAGGGAAGGGTCCACTGTCTAAGAAAAAATAAAATGAACCAAAACATCATGTGTAAAAAGATGATCCACATTATAACATCAATGAGACTCCAAGTGTGAGAGGAAACTCAATCCATAGCTTGAGGGATTAAAGCAAAGAGTGACTCTTACTAGGATAGTCCCTAATCAGATATTGGGGGAAATTTGTATGCTATATATAGAGATTTTATTGGGATAGGCCCAAATTGACCATGACATCCACAACTTGATTGCCTTCATGATAAACGTATTGAATAATATAGTTGCTTAGTTTTTGTAATATTTCATGGATTTGTCAATAATATTTTGGATACTCCGAGGGGGGATGGATTCCTTTGAGGTAATTTATTATATTCATGGATTCACCCTCTATGATGATATTTTTTGAGGAGAGGTCATTGAGAAGAGAAGATCCTTGGTAGAGGGCCCTTGCCTCAACAAAATGATTAGTTTGAATTCCAGTATTTTTAGCAAAGGCTAGGAGAATTTTACGTTGATCATCCCTGAAGAAACCGCCATATATAGCGCATCTTGGGTTGCCTTTGGATGCTCCATAAAAATTAATCTTGATTTATCCCACCAGAGGAGGATACCATATGATTTTGGATCTGTTGATAGAGGTTCCAGTGGGAGGGAAAGGAGAGAAGGAGGAGAGGCCTAAGGAAGCAACTAATCTAGAATCCATAATGGGATCATGAGATTCAAAATAGGGGACCAAAAGAGAATTTTATTTGGTGGAAGAGAGAACATAGATCCCAACTAAAGAAGAATATTTGGAGATATTGTGGAACGCTCTAAATTTTCTCTCTCTCCAAAATTCCAAAAGATATTGAGGGAGGCAAAAGGACCAAAGGGATTTGATATGGAGACCAACAAAAGGTGAGGGCCACTGAAAATAAAAGTCAATGACGAAGTTGGGGTGGGCCCAAACAGTAACACAACTAGAGAATATGGAGTGGAGGACACTCAAGCAAAATATAAAATCAAGAAATATGTTAAGGGCAGATTCAAAATTTGAATTGCGGAGATAACATTTATTGGGGATGGTCATTCTTTTGTATAGGAGATTATCAATGGTGGGAATGTTTTTCTAAGCCACTAGCCAAAATAAGAAAGCAATTTTTGTGGTAATATGCTTAAGCCATATGAGACTAGCCAAAAACCAATTATTTCTATAGTCTTCCAAGATGTAGTAGGTCATCTTGACTAATAATTAACCATCATCATTGGCTTTCTATATTGGAGAATATTTGAAATTATCACTTGTAATTACAAAGGTCCTTAGTAGATTTAAAAGGATTTTTGTAGCTCTCACCTGTCCTTCATTTATATTGTTGAGGGAAATACTTTTCCAAAATTTTCTCTCATGATTTTTATCCATGAAGTTGTAAACTTTGATTTCAAAGAGGTTGTTAGGAAGAGGCTTTAAAATAATGTTCTAAAAGGGGAGATTTCAAAATCCATGGGTCTTGAAAAAATCAATGCTTCTATCATTGCCAAGATTCTATATAGCCCCTTTTCAGATGAGGTCTTTAGAATTTAGGATAGAGTTCCAAAGGATGGACCCTTTAGGAAAGGTGTCTCTAGCCCCTTTTCCCTTGATGATTTCAATCTAGTAAACTTTTTCATTGGTGAGGAGTCTCCATCCGTGCTTTGCTATGAGATCCAAATTCATCTATTTGAATTTTCTAAATCCTAGCCCTCCATGCTCGTTTTTCAAACACACTTTGTTCCAGGTGACCAAAGGAAATATTCTATTGGCCTCAGACCTTAACCACAGAAAAAATCTCTAGAGTTGCTCAATTTTGTGTCAATTGGATGAAGGCACTCTAAACAAGGAAAGGAAAAATACAATGATACTTTGGAGGTAGTATTGGACTAGAGTGGCTTTTTTGGCCTGGCTAGGGAGAGCCCCTTTCCAACCTGTAAGTTTTTTGTGCAATATTTCGATGAAATTGGTTCAAAGGCTATTTAAGCACATCCAAAAAAATTGTAGCTCTAGATAGGTGGAAGGAAGATTTGAAATGGTGCAACTAAGAATATAGGCTATCTTGAGTTACCTACCAATGCAGGTTTTAAGAAGTAAGAGCTTGATTTTGAGGAAGTTAATTTTAAGGAAGTTAATTTTTTGTCCTATAACTTATTCATAAAGAATAAGAATGGATTTGATGTCTTTAGCTTGGGGAATAGAGGACAAGGTGGTAATGATAGTATTATCAGTAAATTGTTCATGTAAAATGGGGTTGATAGAAGAGGATGCTTTGATTCCAAATATGAATTCATGGTGATAGGCCACCTTAAGGGCTATTTCCAAATCTTTAGCAAGAATTATGAAAAGAAAGGATGAGAGTGGTTCTCCTTGCCTAAGGACTCTACCACTCTTGAAATAGCCAGTCTTCGACCCATTGAAAATAATAGAGAAATTTGTAGAAGAGATACATTCTTTAATGACCTCAATCCAATTAGGATGAAAGCTAAACTTGGATAATATTGATAAGATAAACTCCCATGACACCCTACCAAAGGCTTTGTTCATGTCTAGTTAAAAAACAAATTACCTTCCCACTTATAGCAACCGAGTGCATGAGTTTATGAATTGAGATAATTCCATCTATGATGAGCCTTCCTTAAATAGAGCTTCCTTGACAATGTTCAATGATGAGGGGGAGAAGGTCTATTATTTTTATTGCAATAACTTTGGAGAGGATATTATAAATAAAATTACATAAAATAATATTTATAAAATCTAAAAGAGACTTTACATCAAGGGTTTTGGGTATGAGAGTTAGGAAAGTGGAGTTGACATCATTAGTAATATTTTTATTTCTTTGGACTTCTTAGATGGAAACAATAATATCAGGGCCAATGATATTCCATACATTGTGGAAGAAAAGGGTAGGGAATTTGTCATGGCCTAGGACCTTGTCTCCAACCATGGAAAAAATGGCCTTTTTGATTTCTTCATGTGAAAGGAAAGTAATAAAAGGGAATTTACTTTAGGAGAAATAATACATGGAATGTTTCAAGCAACATTTCTTATGCTGAAGAATTACAAGAGTTACTAGAACTAAGGAGGCTTTCAGAGTGGATGATAACTTTAGATATGATCTCCAATAAGTCTTCAATCACTGAACCATAAACCTTAGTTAATTCTCTAATTTTGTTGAAAATGCAATGCCTGAGTGTGGTTGAATGGAAAAATCTAGTGTTAAAGTCCCCCTCTATTATCCAAGTTGCTCTAGACTTTTACCTCCAGAAGACTTCCTCATAGGCCATAATGTTGTGAAATTCAGATAGGAGCTCCTTTTTAGCCCTTCTAAGGTCTAATGAAGAATTACATTTTTGGAGGGCATCTTCTATGCTAGTTAACTACCTTTTAATGTTTTATTTTTATCAAATATGTTGCTAAAAACTTCCTTGTTCCATTTTTTAAGGTTGTCTTTAATAAATCAAGGTTTTTTGGAAACTTGAGTTATGAGTGGTCTAGTGAAACTCTTGTTCTACCATTTAATGATGAGAATTCTGAGGTCATGATGATAGAGCCACATAGCCTCAAACCTGAAAGGAGTTTTGAAAGACAAAGTAAGTTGAAGGCCTTTAAGAAGGATATGATTATGATCAGATCCTATTTTGGGAAGGGAATGAAAAGTGGCATTGCCAAATAGATAAATTACCTCTTTAGAGAGGACTCTATCAAGCCTAATTTGAATGGGTTGATTATTGAATATTTTGTTTCTCCAAGTGAACTTTGTACCTCTAAGTTGAATGTCCATTAATTTGTTGTTGTCCAAAAAATTTAGAAATTCTTCATAATATATAGTTCTGATGGCTACTCCTCCTTGATTATCAGAAGGAGAAAGAGGAGAGTTAAAATCACCAACTAACATCCAAGCTTCATTGGAGAATATGTTTCTCATCTGAATCAAGGTGTTCCAAAGGGTAGTTTATCATGAGGGTTTTTTCAGAGCATATACTTTTGTAAGAACCCAGTTGACTTTGGTGTCTTTAAAATGGAACAAGATATTTGTAATTCATTCTAATGATGAGAGGAGTCTTCCTTCAGCTTTGGATAGGTCCCATAGGTAGGAAAAACCTATAGAGGTTACCTTTACTAGGATAACAAGATATTAACTATTCTTCCATAAAATCTTGGATACTTTTTCAACATTGAAAGATTCAATTTTGGTTTCCTAAAGAAGGATTATGGTGGTTTTTAATTCTTTCCTCATGGATGCAACCAGATAAATTTTGGGGTGTCTATTGAGACCTCTCAAATTCCATGAGAGGATATTAATTTAGAAATTTGGAAGAATATTTCTTCCCCCTACCATTGGATGAGGGGGGGTTGGTTAGGTGTTCATTTTCATTGGCTTGGTCTAAAAGGATGTTCTCATTTTGAGATACGCATATGGTGGACTGAGTTCCATTAGCTATATCATCTTTCAAATTTTTTTGCTTGATGTATAAAATAGAATGCCATCCTATCTTCTTGTCATTGTTGACATTAGTTGAACATTTCTTTTGATTTTTTGTCACCAATTAGGGAGGGCTTGAGGAAGAGCCATCTGGCTAAGGATTGGGGATAGAAGCACTCTTGGTAGGGAGGCCCTCTATCAGGGTAGGGTCATGACATAGCAGTAAGAGGGAATCCTTGGAAAATGAGAGAGAAACATATTGGATCATAGTTAAAATAGTGATAAGGATATCATCAAAGGGGGGAATGAGCTCCTTAGTGGAAGAATCCTCATTCAAGAGACAAGAGAAACAGATTTGGTCAGTGAGAAGAGGAAATACCTAGGATGAGATACCAACAACAAATTCAATAAGTGGATCCTTACCTTTAAACACCATTGCTTCATTACCAAACCCTGAGAGGGAATCATCCATATTTTTAGGCTCAATATTTTGTGGGTTTGATGAAGATTTTGTGGGTTGCAATTAAACTCATTCTTTCTTGGATCTCTTAGATTTGTTTTCCACTACTATATTTAAGGAGGGGCACTATGAATTGAGGTGGTCTTATTTTTTACATTTCGTGTAGAAGGTCGATTTGTTTTCATATTCAATGGGTTGGTGTCTACTTCCCTTATTTGAGACAAGATTAATGAAAGTGGGTAGTTTAGATTCCAACCTGGTATTGATGCACATTTGCTCATAGACCATCTGAGATTTAGCTTTAGTTGTTAGATCAAAATTTATGAGTTCTCCAATGGAATAATCAATTCCCCATAGGATGTCCTCATTCTAGAACTGAATGGAAAGGCCTGGAAGCTTGACCCAAATTGGGGTAGATAATGCTTTGAGAATCAGGATCAAAATTTGATTTCCATTTCTTGAGGAAGAGGCTACGTCACCCAAAAAAACAAGGTACTCTAGTGATAATACAAGTTGAGTCTTCCACATTGTTCAATTTGATGATAAAGAAACCTTTAGGAATCATGATTTGTTCCATATGGAATTGGAGGTACTAGTTGGTGAAATACCATTTCCTAATGGACTCGATATCTAGCATGGATTCAATAAATTTCTTGATGATGGAGAAGTAATCTTGGGACACATTCAAATCCATGAATGTTTTAGGTACTTCCAAGGTTCCTTAGCTTGAGATAATAATAAAGGAGCCACTTGAAGAGAGTAAAGCTAGTGGAATTTTGGATTATCTTACGAAGGAGACAAGATGAGTCTTTTGAGACAAATAGGATGGATCAGGATCGGTAGGAGCATCCCCACCAACACCCCTAACCTCTACACCTTTTGTAAAACCTTCATGGTTACCATACCCATGATTTATAGTGCCCCCATAGTCACCTCTAGAATTCCCACCATGATAAAGTTCAAAAACTTGAGGAGAACCGCTCGCCATTTCTCCACACCTCAAAAAGGAAAAAGTTTTAAATTTTTATTTAAATTGCTAACTTTAGCAAAGGTATTAATAGATAATCTATTGACATAGTATTAATACTACTGAAAATGCCACCTTTTTTAAAACATAACTAAATATTTAAATTGCTAACTTTAGCAAGGATATTATTAAATAATTTATTTACTCATAGTATTTTATTAATTAGTACTATTAATTATTCACGTATATCTTAACTTAGGATTTAAATTTCTAACTTTAGCAAGTCCAATCTTCCTAGCCTATCGATGGATGTTCCAGTCTACCCTAGCATGCCCATTCATCTTGGTCCATAATGTGAGACTGGATCACATTGTGTTGGCCTATGTAGGGGTTGGACCACACTATGTCCTCTAGTTCAAGGATTGGATCGTATTGCATTGGCTCATAGGACACAATGCACGGTACAATGTGGCATAGTCTAGCCCATGCGCAATACTGGGCCACATAACATCGACCCACCTAGGTGCTCATGTCATGTTGGCCTATGTATATCATGTTGCATCTTCATAGTATTAAATTAAATATTACTATTTTTAATTTTTTTGGTCTATTGTTAATATTATCTATTAACATTTTATTTATTAATACCTTACTTTAGCAACTAATTAAGATTTATAATTTGAAATACAAAAATTAATACATTCTAAATATAAATTAAGAGCCTAAGCACATAAGGGCTCTTGCTTAAGGAAATCGTTGCCCAAATTAAGAATAAAATTAAGAATTAATCAATAATAAGGAAATATGTACATACATCACAATTCCCTAAGTAGGTGGATTTATGATAACTTCAAGGTTATTAACCACCTATGAATGATTCCCCTACATTTAGGGTAAGGACTATTTTACATTTATATCCTCATTGTCCATTTACTCATCTAGTCACACACACATGCAATTGCTTCTACATGATAGGCTTGCATATTACACTTTTGGCTATCAAATTTATTACAATCTATTATTTATATTTTTATTATTACTCTCAGCTCTAGTGGTTGTCCCATACCAATCCACCAATGAGAGTACCTGGTCCTATGACCACAAAATTCATCAAAAAAAAAAAATTCTAAAAATAGCATAGGTCTATAAATAGAATATTTCTAAATAACATATCCAATTTTTTAAGAAATCATAAAGTATAACTATTAAACTCATCTTGATAGAATATCATAGGATTATGCATTAAATATCCACACATCAATATATAAATCAAGTATCAATATTAAGTCCTACCAAGGAGGGTCATTACATACCCCCACCCTTGGACTAAACACAGTTCTCTATGTTTTTTGAAAATAAATCATAAATAGTTCATTCATATAAATATGGGAATTGCTTCCACATTTCTTCAACATCTTCCCAAGTTGCATAATTTTTTGAATAATTTTCCTATTGGAGCTTACATTGATCTAGGTTTCATTTTCTCAACATCTTAGAATGGAACCCTAGAATTTTTGCAATACTTGATAGACAAAGTTAATGATGCTATGTGCTTTCTTCTACTCATGGGACATAGCAGCATTAACTATGTGCTTTCTTATACTCAAGGTATTTGCAACCTTATTTTCTTTTCCTTTGATATAATCAATACCAAAATCATAATCTACCAAGAACTCTATCCACCTTATATATCTTGCATTCATCATAGGTTGGGTAAAAATGTACCTTAGACTATGGAGTCTATGCTTAGCTCAAAATATTTCACCAACAAATGGTGCCTCCAAACATTTACTGCATGCACAATTACTACCAACTCTAGGTCATGTGTGACATAATTCAATTTATGCTTCTTGAGTTTCCTAAACACATATGTTACTGTAGCTTCATTCTGGAACAACACCCCTCCTAAACCTTCTAAGGAGGCATTTGTACATATTATAAAATTCTCAAGAGGATCCATTATCTTGAGAATTGGTGATGTAGTTAGTTTATTTTTTGGACTTTCAAAGGTGGTCTCACACTTATCCATACATTTTAACTTCTTTCCTTTTCTTTAAAGGTTTGTGATAGAGTAAGCAATATTTGAATAATCCTTCATAAAAGTCCTATAATAACTAGTGATCCCCATGAAGCTTCTTACTTCAAACACATTTGTCAATGTAGACCAACTCAAAATAGCCTCAATTTTCTTAGGGTGTATAAAAATCCCTTCAGTATATATGATATGTCCCAAATACTAATTTTTTGAGGCATAGAAATCACACTTAGACAACTTTCCATATATTTGATTCTTCCTCAACACCTTTAACACTAACCTCAAATGTTGGTCATATTCCTCTTTAGTGCGAGAATATATCAAGATATCATCTAAAAATACCAAAATGAACTGATATAAATATTTTTTGAACACATTGTTTATTAGATTCATAAAAACTATTAGTGCATTTTTCAGCCCAAATGGCAACATTGTGAACTCATAGTGTCCATATCTAGTCTTAGAGGTTATTTTATGAGTATCCTTCTCTCGAATCCTCAATTGATGATATATTGATCTTAAATCAATATTTGAAAATATAGTGGCATCCCTTAGATGATCAAATAAGCCATAAATCCTTGGTAAAGGATACCTATTCTTGATGGTCACCTTATTCAACATCCTATAATCAATCCACTATCTCAAGAACCATCCTTTTTCATAAATGATACTAGATCACCCTAAGACGAAACACTAGGTTCGATTAGATCCTTTTTTAAAAAAATTTGAAATTGTACCTTTAACTCTTATAACTCAATAGGGGTCATTCTATAAGGTATCATGGCAATAGGATGAACTCCAAGCATTAGTTTAATGGTGAAGTCAAATTTAAGTCAAGGTGGTAGGCCTGAAAGATCTACAATTTCTTATATTTTTCTTAATTTCTATTTTTATTCCCAAACTTAGGGTTCCCTTTACTTTTCTTATTTTTCTCCTTATCCCATTTCATAAGCTCCACACTCTTCCTTTTTTGAGTTTCTATTGCTCTACCTCTATCAACCATGCATAGTTAAAGAAGGTCTTTTTAGTTTAAATATTGGCCTCTTCCTACCTGGCAAAATTGTAAATTTTTTGTAGGGTTTTGAGTTGAAGCAAATTAATTATTGTTCTAATATTAAGGATCCACACCAATATGAACTTATGCACCTTTAGTTTATCATTTATCTCATATTCAATAACATACTTTAGAATTTTAATAAATATTTGGTGGTATACCTTCATAGAAAAAGTACGGTATTGAGGCATAGAAAAATCCTAGTATATTCTTAAATTCCCTAACAAAACTATCACATTTAAAGTCCATAGATTAGATTCCTTTGCCTACCCTAAAATTTTTCCACCATTCTAAGGATACATCCTAAAGATGAAGATTAGGCCACACAGTTTGGGTTTTAGATGAATAATTTTCATGGAGAAGAAATTTTTCAACACATTTAGCCATGAATATATTGCATCACCCCCTTCTCTTCCATTAAATTTAGCCACCCTAATGTTCTTAAGGTCCTTGGCTAGCTTAGCCTCAATTCAAGCTTTACCTTCATGGATTTTTCTAACAGGATTCTCTTCTCGTCTGTCCTCTATATCCCTATTATTTGTTTCCCTATTAAGTAAGGTTTATATCATTTTCATTGGTGTTCCATCTATTCTTAGAGAAGTCTAACTAGGAAAGAAAATTCTTCCACCTTCTTACTAGAATCCATTGTTATTCTAGTTTTTTGGCTAGATTCTATTGTCCTTCTAGACTTCTTTTGGGTACGTACCACAAATTCCTCCTAGGTGGATGATCCCACCTTCTTGGATGATCCTCCTCGTAACATAGGTGTCATATCCTATCCATAAAAGGAGTTGAATAAGTTATAATTTTCTTCCAATTATATTTACAATTTAATTAGTTTTTATTTCCCCATGAACTAACTTAGACCATTATCACTAACTTGATAATGATCATGGTTACACTTGCCTCACTACAATGTGTCATCCCCAATAAGAAAATATACCCTCTAGGATTTTCACTTCTTCGTCTATCTAGTCTAGTTGACGTGCAATACCCATCTTATTCTAGATTACATTAAGGTCCCTAGAGGAGTAAGTCTCCCTAATGTAGCACATCAAGTTAAGGCTCATCCTAGGTTCTCTTTGTGGAAGCTTCTAGTCCTATGACCTAGAGATTTGATATCAAATATAATAACCCACCAATTCAAACCGAGGGAGAGAGAGCTAATTAATTAATTATTTATTTAGAAGGGATGACACACAAAGATGACCCAAAAATTACTTTTTAGTAGTATAACCATTTTTGAGTTCATTATCGCTGCATACGACACTCAAGTGAATAGGAGTGGCCAACATCCCATAATTTTGGGGTTCTCTTTTTAAAGGAATCCTTCTAAATTTGCAAATACTTGGTTATTACATCACTACAACTCCTTCCATGATTCACAACTTCCTAGTTATTGCATCACCGCAACTCCTTCCAAGATTAGGTACAATTATATGGTTATTGCATCACCAAAAATCCTAAATTAAAAATACCTAGTTATTGCATCATTGCAACTCCTTCCAATATTCACAACTACTTAGTTATTACATCACTACAACTCCTCCCAAGGTTGGATACAACTACCTGGTTATTGCATCACCATAACTCCTCCCAGATTACAAATACATGGTTATTGCATCACCACAACTCCTCCCAAATTTGCAAATACCTGGTTATTACATCATCACAAATCCTCCCAGGTTAGGTATATTTTGATTCAAGGATTTTCTAATATGACTTTAAAACATGCCCAAATACCCATCAACCCAAGAGTCTAACATACTTCTCTCCCAAAAGGAATAAGTGCTATATTAATTCATAGATTTAATTCAATATAACACATTGCTAAAGACTAAAAATTTAAAATACTTCAAATCATAATTCTAGTTTCTAACATTTCCTTATATACAATAAAGAATAACCATGATGAAGGAATTATAATCATAATCCATGCATTAAACCTATTATTCTATTTTGCACATAATTAATATTCCAATAACTATCATAAAATAATAACAACATATAATATTTCCTCATTGATCAAGTCTTTAAATACTAATAAATACTAAAACAAGTATGTTTACAATACATCATTCTTCATTTCAAGATTTGCATATTTTCAATACAAATACTTTTTAATTTTTTAATATGCTTCAACATAAATGGTCCCTAGATCCATCTTCTCTTTAAGGTCTTCCTCTTGGTGTATATTTTCTATAAACTTAAGTAGAAGTTTTAGGGACCAAGAAATATCTATCATGCACATGCAAGCCTACCATGCACTATGCAATTTAAGAAATCAACAATGCACTATACAAAACACTTACATAAAAATCCAATGAAGAATCCCATACTTCTCCTATGTATGGATTTATTGGCTACTCAAGCATAATCTATATAAAGCTTACATGCAATTTGAAAAGTATACAATAATACACCATTCAAAGCAATTTCAATAATAAATATAAACATATATTCTTTTTTTGAAATAATCAACAATACAATAGTTAAACCAGCTAGCAATACAATTGAATTTATTCAAAATAAATAACTTATTTTCTTTGCACAGATGCACGCATGCATGCACGCATGCACATGCATGCGTACACACACTTACATGCACACACGTGCGCGCACACACACACACACACACACACACACACACACACACACACACACACATATATATATATATTTAAATTATAGTTTTTAAAGGGTTACCCATTCCCTTTTATATTGACCTAATCACATTGAGGTATTTGGTGCCATCGAGATTTGAACCTTGGTGTGGGCTGTATCAATTATTTGTCCCAACCATTGAACCAAGGACCAATTGGCACAATACCATAAAATTTATTATAAGTAAATATATATTTTTTTTCTAAAAAAAATTATTGGCAAAGCAATAGTGAAAAACAACTAGCAATACAACTAAATTTATTCAAAAATAAATAACTTTTCTTTCAAAACCAACCAACAAAACCAAAAAATATTATTCAAAATAAATATAAATTATTTCTCAAAAACCAAATAGCCAGCAACGCAACAACAAAAAGCAGCCAATAATACAATTGAATTTATTCAAAATAAATTAATTCTTTTATTTCAAAACCAGACAACAAAACCCTAGAATTTTATTAAAAATAAATATAAATTATTTTTTCAAAAAAATAGCCAAAAATGCAACACCAAAAACAAACCAACAATAGAACTAAATTTATTCAAAATAAGTAACTTTTTTTTCTTTCGAAACCAGCCAACAAAACCACAAAATTTTATTCAAAATAAACATAAATTACTTTTCAAAAAAAAAAACAACCAGCAACGCAATAGTGAAAACTAGCCAGCAATACAACTGAATTTATTCAAAATAAAAAACTTTTTGGGGGATCTAGAGAATGATGTTCCAATTTGATACAACTTCCTTGGCCACTTTGTTCCTTTCATTGAATCATCCCTGAAGTATGTAGGCTTTTTCCAAATTACTATCCTCTCTCTTGAATAGGTGCCTTACCCCTATTTTATAGACATCATTCATGCTAATAATAACTAGACCCTAATAGTTATTAATTGTTATCTTTTTTTTAATAATAATAAATCAAATTCTTTATCTAGTTTCTCTATTTATCCCCCCATAGTATTAAATTGATTAATGCTATATTTAGTTAATTATGTCTCTATTTAAACTTTAAGTAATAAGATTTAAATTGTTAACTTTAACAAAGCTATTATTAGATAATTTATTTACTCATAGTATTAATACTATTAAATATGCCCCATTTTTTAGAAACTTAACTTAAGATTTAAATTGCTAACTTTAGCAAGGGTATTATTAATGTAACATAGAAAAGGCACACCATTGCACTAAAAATGAATCATTTTATTATATCGTAAAATGGATATTTTTATTACAATAAACCCCTTTGAAGGGGGTTTTACAATACAAATGCCCAAAAGGGTGATTCCCTTTTAAAATGAAAGATGATGCACTCACTTCTTCTATACCACAATGAATATTGGATGTTGGGTTTGTGGTTGTGACCACCATGATGGATTTGAGCTTTCGAATCTGGAACCTACACATATGCAAAAAAATAAAGGATTTAGTAGCACCTATCATAATGAGTACAATGAAATGACTAATGTAAATTGAAAATAGAAAATAATTATTACATACATGAGTCATGATGGTACCTTTATAGGCCTTTTGAGGATTTTGGAGGGAAGGATAGGTGGCAAGTGAAGAACACAAGCTTATACTGAGAGGGGGTGAATAGTATAAGACCACTTTTTACTTTTATTTCCCAATCAATATTATGCAATGTATAGATGGTAATATCAAAAATAGTAATCAAAGTAATGCACAAAACACCATACACAATAGAGACACCATAATTTACATGGTTCACCCAATGTGGGCTACTCCACGGAGAAAATATTTTACTAAAATTTTCTCAATAAATCTCTTGGGAATCCTTCCCTATTACAATGTTTATGGACCTCTATCCAAAGGAGATATCAATCCCCTAAATCAAGTTCGTGGATCTCTATTCATAGGATAACTCCTCTGCTCTGGCTGGTGATCCTCTAGAAGACTACTACCTCCACTGCATTGGCTTATGGATATCTCTCCACTAAATACTCTTGTCCCCACTCAAAAGACCTATCTTCACTACCCTGGATGATGGATCTCTATCCACTAGAGACTATTGTCCTCTTTGCTCTATCACCTCCAAATATCTATCTCAAATCTTCTCAATAGGTCCACTCACAACTTTCTCAAATCTGCTCAATAGGTCCACTCAAAACCTGCTCAAATATGCTCAATAGGTCCACTCAGAACTTTCTCAAATCTTCTCAATAGGTCCACACAGAACCTGATCAAATTTTCTCAATAGGTCCAATCATAACCTTCTCAAATTTTCTCAATAGGTTCACTTAGAACCTACTCAAATCTGTTCAATATGTCAACTTAGAACCTACTCAAATCTGCTCAATAGGTCCACTCAGAACCTGCTCAAAATGCTCAACAAGTCCACTCAAAACTTGTCCAAACTGCTCAATGAGCTCACTCAGAACTTGTCCAAACCTGTTCAACAAGTCCACTCATAAATTGCTCAATCTGCTCAACAAGTCCACTCAGAACTTCTCCAAACCTGCTCAACAAGCTCACTCATAACTTGTCCAAAACTTCTCAACAAGTCCACTCAAAACTTGTCCAAATATGCTCAACAAGTCCACTCAGAACTTGTCCAAATCTACTCAATAAGCTCATACAGAACTTAACAAGTCTCATAGAAACATAAAGTAAATTTTCAAAGACCCAATATGTTTCAACTCAATGCTCAAACACTTTGTTCAAATCAAATCAAAATATAAGATAGTTTGTTTTATGGAACTTGAACAAACACTTCACATATCCACTTGACTAGGCTCAACCAACTCTACTCAACCAATCACTCAAGAAAAAACCCTTTCTCACAAACCCTAGTCCAAGTATTTAAACATCAAATCAAAAAATTTCCAACAATGCTTAGTAACAAATCTCATATAACAATGATACTCATGTTCTTTTCAAACCCTAGTTCAAGTTCTTTGCATAACAACTCTCTTCAACAACAATGCTTATAAATCAATCTTCACATAACAATGATACTCATGTTATTTTCAAACCCTAGTTCAAGTTCTTTGCATAACAACTCTCTTCAACAATAATGCTAATCAAACAAGGTTTTTACAACTCTTTATTCTAGAAAACCTTGAAGCATGAACTCAAACACTCTAAAAAAGGAAACCCTAATCAAATCCTTTTCAATTCAAAATTTATTTTCCATAAAGTCAAGAAATCAACTCAACTATGGAATAATGTACTCATATATTTTTCTTGATTATGAAGGGATCTCATAAATCTACCATACTCACAATCACTTCTTTGCCAATATCAAAGAAAGAGTAGAAGATAATAATTTTCTCAATGAATCACAATACAAAATGATATCAAACAAAATACACCTTATCACTCCAAATTATAAATAATATACAACATATTCATAATAATATCTTTGGCAAAAATCCCTTTACAAATAAAATCAAAACCCTTAAATTCTTACTCCTCCATTTATTTAAAAATAAAATCAAACTCCTTATAACTCCAAACTTTATTAAAAATAATTTCCAACAAACACCAATTTTCAACTAGAAACCCTTTCAACTTTTTCCAACTAGCAAACCTTTTAACTCCCAAATTTAGGCAATATTAAAAATAATTAAAATTTAATTACCTTACCTTTGGAGGGATTCGAACCCTCAATGCAACCCATGACCAGTGCCTTTGCTGCAGGTCCAACCATATCTCGAGCTAAGCACTCACTTGGGAAGTGGAGAGCACAATGTGCTCAATGAACCTCCCTCTCTCTAAAAAATAAAAACGTGCACCGTTCCTTGGTGCTTTCAATACAATGCAAACACTACCACTGCATTTTGAACACAGGCTACTTGGTGCCTCAACGTTTTATCCAATGCCTCCTCGCCACTAGGCCATGTTTCCCAGCTGGATCTCAAAATTTTGGTGCTATTGATTTGTTCTCAATTGCTATCACACAAAATACAAATTTTCTATATTTTCTCATGAGCTCCTCTTCATTCAATTCACATACAAAATAATGTTCTAAGAAAGGATGATTAAAATATTTTTAAGGCATGGTATATATATAGCCTTACATCCTTTATGCAAACACATCAGTGCTCCTCAAATCTTATTCGACATCGGCATTCGAATTAATTTATAAGTAATTTAAATTTATTTAAATTTAAATGTTATAAATTAATTTAATAAATCCTTTGGTTTTATTAGGGCCTTCTCTTGTTGCACAACTTGGTATTAGTGATATTTATTTATAAAATTTAAATTCCTTTTGAATTTAAATATTTTATAAAATAAATATTAGGCATCCTTTTAACTTTGCAATAAACCTCAAGTTTTTATGAAACACCTTTTAAACTAAGCTTCCATATAAAATTAAAATATTATGGAGCCCTTTTGCCTTTAACTTCTGCACTGATTCTCTTGACATTTTGTGTTATTTGAAGCTTCCAACTGGATATCAAATGACAACCTTGATAAATTTATTTCTTGATAAATTTCTTGACAATAATGACGACTTCATCTGGTGACATCAATTACAACTTTGACTTAATGACTCAAAATATCCAAAAACAAGCCACGGCTACCAAGTGGTAGGGACTAGATAACCACCTATCTTGGCAATTGTAGTAATTCACCACTTAAATAGGGAGACGTGGCAAGTGGGTAGGTGCAAGTGGAGTGATGTGTGGAATGAGGTGTGAGATGTGTCAAGTGGGTAGAAGCAAGTGGAGTGAAGTGTGAGATGTGGTAAGGGGAGGGGTAGTGGTTTCTAGGACACATGTCACATGGGAGACATGGTATCCTAGGGGGATTTTCCAAATTTAATAAAATCTAGAAAATAGGATAATGTGCAAAATTAATATGCCTAAGTCAAACTTTAGACACATTATTATTATGCAGATTTAGAATGTGCTATGTGAATGGATAATGTGCAGGAATTATATACCTAAGTCAAAATTTAGACACATTATTATTATGCATATTTAGAATGTGCTATGTGAATGGATAATGTGCAGGAATTATATGCCTAAGTCAAACTTTAGACACATTATTATTATGCAAATTTGTGTGATGGGATGTAAATGCCTAGGATTTAGTGTTTATAGATGTCCCTTTTTGTATCGCATTATGACAAGCACAATGTGGCATAAAAATAAGAGACACTTGGGTTTATTGGATGGAGAAATGAACTCATATCTTCTTGATGTGCAAGAATGAATGAATTTTGAAATTTTTAATTTGTATCTTACCCCATCAATTGGCGAATGGGTGAATAATGAAACCCATGAGCCAATTGGCTGAATGTGGATGATGAATATGGATGGCTTAATTTTCACTCTATTGTGATCCAATTCACTATGATCGCGCCATTGTTTGCAGCAAAATAATTAATACCAAACACATAGAATGAAAATAAAGCACTTGCAATATAATGAATGAATATTTGTATTAAATAGGGGAGCCTTGATCTCCTTTTTTTACAATTTTGTTATCCCAATGTGAAGGGGTAAGTATTACAATGTTTACTTGTAAAAAATACAATGCTCAAGATGATGGTATCTTGTTCTCTAAGCAAGTTAAGTTGGTGTCTTTCGCTCCTCTACTACAACTTCAAAGTTTTGAGTGGGCTTGAATATCCAGAGAATGGGGCCACTCCAGATTTATTAGTTGCTCAAGGATCTATCTCCTTCATATATAATATGCAAACAAATATTTAGTAGCACCTATATATATGATTGAGAAGTAATACAATAAAACCCTTAAATGGATGCTTACAAAAATCAAAAGTGCAATGCAAAAAAAAACATCAAAAGCAAACCTAAATGCCTTGCCAAATTCTAGCTTACCGATCTCTACTATTAATGGAATTGATGCATTCTGAGTAATCGTAGGCACAAAATTAGGCATATATATCTTGCACATTAAAAGTATTCTCCAGATTTTCTAAATCTAGAAAATCTACCTAGGATGCTCTGCCTAACAACTAGACACGTGTCCTTGCCACATCACCACCACCCCTTGCCACATATCACACACCCATTTCACCCTTGCACCTTCACATGGGACATCCTTCACACCTCACTCCACTTGCACCTACCCATCAGCCACATCACCCTAGTTAAGTGAGACATCCTAGGTGACTCACTCTAATTACCCCTTCCATTTGGCAGCCTTGGATTACCACTTGGCAATCCTATCCTACCACCTCCATTTCCCTCCAAAATCCCAACGGGTCTATAAAGGCACCTTCAACCCTTACACCACAGGAGGCTGAAATAAGATACCATCAATATATCAAAATTACACTAGGATTTTACACGCATCTTAAGGAGACCAAATATTCAAAACCCTGAAGTACCATTTTGAAGCTTCTAACATCCAATATTAACCACCTGCCCGTGGTTACATAGTTGCAACCACCTTATTGTAGTTACCTAATTTCCCTCCCATGTTTACCTAGCCCCATGATTACTCAGAACACATCAAAGTCATTAACAATGAAGATCGGTAAGCTAGAATTTGGCAAGTCATTTAGGTTTGCTTTTGATGTTTTCTGCATTGTAATTTTAATTTTTGCAAGCATCCATTTAAGAATTTTATTGTATTTATTCTCAATAATATATAGATATTCTACTAAACCTTTATTTGTATTTTATGTGTGCAAGAGATAGATCCTTGAGTAGCTACTGAAGTTGGAGTGGCCCCTTTCCTAAGATACTCAAGCCCACTCAAAACTTTGAAGTTGTAGCAGAGGAGCAAAATACACCACCTTAACTTTCTTGTAGAATAAGAGACCATCATATTGAGAATTATTTTTTATAAAAATTAAGCATTGTAATACTTTCCCACTAACATTGGGGAAACAATATTGTAAAAATGGGAGATCAAGGTTCCTCTGTTTAATAGAAAGATTCATTCATTATATTGCAAGAACTTTATTTTCATTCTATGTGTTTGGCGTCAATTCTATATTTGGTTTTCTTTTATTGTAATCATCTATATTTGCACTTTTTTTTTATTGCATGTATGGATGCATATGAAATGATGTGTGATTGAGTGTAATGAATAATGAATGTTATGTTTTGATGATCATTTGTGTATGTTATAGACATTTGCTTGATCAACTTTATTCTCGTTGTTTAATGAGGGGCACTAAAATTTGGTATTTATAAATGACATGTATTATGGGATGCAATAGTGGAAATTTTATGGAATGGTTTGGATAAAGGATATAGGGTCATTTTCCAAAGACTTAGACATCCTAGTGATCTCAAAAAAACTCATCTATGTATCTCACAGATCTTCATGATGCTAAGGTTGTCCTAGTGGTTTCAAATTTCTTCAAGGACCAACTGTGTGTGCAATGATTGTTCATTTATCATTATGAGTAAGGTCTAACTAATCAATTGGTAAATTTTGCCAATATGCTAGCTCATCCATGAGAATCCATAGGTCTATACAAAATAAGATCGTTAATGTGATAGACGTGGTGCAATGCATAAGGATACCCCATTTCCAAGCGAGTTTTATTCAACCTATTGCTATAATTATTATCACCCCACGATTTTCAAAACACTAAGAATTCTAGGGAATCAAGATCCTTTCCCTTATTTTATTGCATTGGATTTTTGGGATTTTATTTTTGAGTTTGCTCATTTTTGCATTGGAGCAAAATGAATTTTTATTGGTTTTGGGATACTTGCTTGTTTCGAAGAGGAGAAAGGGAATTTTATTATTTTTGGGACTCCTACTAATTTTGAGGAAGAGAAAGGGATTTTTTTATTGCTTTTGGGATGCTTTTGGGATAATTGCTCATTTTGAGTAAGAGCAAGGGATTTGTTTTATTGCTTTTGGGATGCTTTTTGGGATACTTGCTAATTTTGAGGAAGAGCAAGGGATTTTTTATTGCTTTTGGGATGATTTTTGGATACTTGCTCATTTTTAGGAAGATTAAGGGAATTTAAGTGGAGCTTTTCCTTTTGTCAACTCTTTAGCATTCTATACCATGCACATAATTGAATGAACAAGGGAAAACCTTTCACTTTATGGCTATAGCAACTCATGAATTCGTCTTTCCTAAGCTTCACAATGTTTTAATGTGTTTTTATGTGTGTGGTCCAAGAGAAAACTTGATTGACCAAGAAAAACTTATTGCATCTCAATATTGTTTGATTTTTAATGGAGGTTTCTCAAAACACTAGGAGTGGCTGAGTGACTAAAAATACTTAGATTTTGCTTATTGACTATTGTGTTGTATGAAATTTTGTGATACCTTCGCTACAAAATTTTGAAAATTAAAACGTGTACATATAATAGTTAGTGGTTGCATAATCATTATCGCTAATTATTATATAGTATCTATCCTAGTTTATGTGAATCCCTTAATCATCAAAATATTGTAAGGAAAGCTACAAATTATTATAGATGATGAATTGATGACTAATATTTGATATAAGGTGCCCCTGATTAAGGCAACAAGGCAAAGTGGAATAGCAATCATCCAAATTAATCAAATGGTTCCTAACATGATGAATGGTATGAACAAATGTAAATGTATGAAATGAGTATATGAAATGTAGGTGGAATGCATGGATGAATGTATAAAATGTAATATATAATGGCTTTGGGCATAGAATGCCTTTAGGTGTATAATATTTAATGGCTCAGGTTCCAATGTTCCCTATAAATTTACAAGTCTATATGTCCCTAGACCCAAACTTTACTTGAAAATATATGGACCTAATCAATTAGCCATGAATTTATCTCTTAAGTGTGGCAATGCATTGGTGTTCTATTGATTCTATTTAAAAATGAGTTCTCCTACTTGGAATTCATGAGGATGGACTTTTGCATTATAAGAATGCTTGATGTGATGTTGATATACTCGTAAATATTCTAAGGCATTGATTCACTTTTAATAAAGGATTTTAAGTTGGTCAAGATGTGATTGTCTAGCTATATCGTCATCCATGAATTCTTGTAACACAACTTGTAAAGAAGGGATCTCAATATCAAGAGGTATGATTGCTTCAGCTTCATAGACCAATTATAATGGAGTTGCCCTTGTTGGAATTTGTTTGATAAACCCATAATGTTAAGGGGATTTGAGTATTCTAATATCTATGGTTCTCTTTGACAAGCTTCTTGAGAATGGCTATCAAGGTCTTATTGGTTGCTTCAGCTTGTCCATTTTCTTGTGGATAATAATGATTCAAGAAAGTGTGTTGGATATTATACTTGTTGCATAATGGTAAAAAATCCTTGTTTTTGAAATGCTTACCATTATCAAAAATTATCTTTAAGGGAATGCCAAAATGATAGATAATATGCTAAAGTATGAACTCCACAATTCGAGGTATAGTCATAGTTGTCATTGAGATTGCTTCTACCCATTTGGTGAAGTATTTTGTGGTATTTATGATGAATTTATGTTGTCCCAAAGAGGCAGGTGAAATTTTATCAATTAAATCTAGGCCCCATTATGAAAATGTCCAAAGGCTTTGAATGGGTTGTAATGCTTGTGATGGTACATGAGTCAAATTCACATATTGTTGACATTTTTGACTTTTCTTCACATACTAACAACAATCATTTTCCATGGTGGGCCAATAATAACCCATGCAAAAAATGCACTATGCAGTACCATCATGGGCCTCAGTTATGGCTTTTTGTACCTCTATGGGATCTAGGCATCGAAGTAAGACTCCATCATAGCCATGTCTATACAACATGCCCCTAAAGAGAGTGTAACAAGCTAAATTTTTTTAAATGTCCTCTTTGCGATTCACGTAAAATTTGATGGGAGGGTCCTAAACTTGAGAAAGTCCTTTATTTGACCAAGGTAAGACTCATATGGCTTTGCCTGAATGAAACATACACTTCTTTCACCTTTATATTTTGATCATTAGATTGTAGATTTAGACATTGTTGTGATGATAAGTGGTTGGACTTATCCATTTTAATTCTTTGGAATCAATTATCCTAAATAATCCATCGCATCTACAAACCTATTAGTCGAATGAGGCAAGTTTTCAATCTTGTATCAGTCAAATTTTGATAGCAATTTCATTTCTATTTCATGGTATTATTTTAGGATTGGTTCTCTACATTGGTAAGTTCATTTCACTTAGCAAATGACAAGTTTGGAATCACAAAAAATTCTTATCCACTTAATACCCATAGCTAATGTTACTAAAGTACAAATATTAGGGTTTCTTACTATGCATTGTTATTTGTGCATGGAAAGTCAAGTTTAAATGATAAATAAATTGGTATTCCTTCGAGTGTATAAAATATGACTCCAGCACCTTGTCTTTTTTTGTACTTTGAACCATAAAATAAGAGAGTGATGTCAACATCATCCTTAGGATGGACTAGTTCTTCTTGTTCAATTATGGAAAAGACCTAATCATCTAGAAGCTCGATAAGAAGGGGTTGATCATTTAGAAGTGAAGCTTCTGCAAGTTGATCAGCCATCACCTAAACCATGATGGTTTTTTGTTTGATGAATTCAAGATTGAATTCTATTAAGATAATTATCCATTTTGTGGTTTTGGTGTTGTTGTATGTGTGATTCATCATATAACACTGGTGATTTTCTCTAGCTATGATATAGGTAGTGTTACTTAGCATATAATGTATGAGTTTCTTAGTGGCAAAAACCACTGGTAAGCACAAATTATCAATATAAGCATACCTTGTTTCATAACTAACCAAATTTTGACTAATGTAATGGATTGCTTGATCTCTCTCATTTTGGCTCTTTTGTGCAAACAATTTTCCTAACACAAAATCTATGGCAGAAATGTAAATATGAAAAGGGATTCCTTGATGAGGCGATATTAGTACTAGTGGTGAAGCCATATATATTGATATCATCAAAAACCTCTTAACATTATTTTATCCAAGAAAATGTGACCCCCTTTTGTATCAAGTGATTGAATGACCTGCATTTATATGAGAGTTGTGCAATAAATTGATGAATGGATTGAATATTTCCTTGTAAACTACACAACTCTTTCAGATTTTTTGGAGGGGTATTTCAATCATATCCTTGAAATTATTAGGGTCCATGTCAATACTTTGCTTGGAGATAATGAATCCTAGAATTTTACTTGATGTGACTTTGAATACACACTTATTAGGATTTAACCTCACCTTATGTTCAAGCAATTGATCAAAGACTTTTTCTAGTACTTCAATCTACTCAAGACATGTTTTGGATTTTGTGATAATATCATCCATATAGTATTCAATAATTTTGTGCATATAGTCATGGAAGATATACATCATGGCATGTTTATAAGTAGCTCCTACATGTTTAATACTGAATGGAATCACCTTGTAATAGAAATTTCCGCAAGGTGTGGTGAATGTTGTTTTGTGTTGGTCCTCGGGATTGATTTGAATTTGGTTGTATCATAAAAAATTTCCATGAGAGAAAGCAATGCATGACCTGCATAACAGTCTATAATTTGATCTATGTTCTCTAATGGAAAATCATCCTTGGGACACGCTTTGTTTAAGTCTCAAAAATCTATGCATACGCGTATCCCACCATTCAGTTTGTGAATGGGTACCCTATTTGAGATCCATTCAAGATAATCAATGGGTTGTATGAAACCCACATACAATAATTTTTGTAGCTCTTATTTGACAATGAGTGCTATGGTAGGATGAATTTTACTTAATTTTTTCTTGAATGGTGTAGCTCTAGGAGCTAAGTTGAGTTTATGGACCACCAAGTTGGGGATAAGACAAGGCATATCCTTGTATGACCACACACAAATCTATTTCTTCATTGTCAATACATCTAGGATACACTTTTTCTCTTCTACGGATAGATATGTTGCTATTTTCATAAATTATGGATTGTTCACATATTTTCTTAGGTTCACATCAATGGATTATTCAATAAGAATGTGAGAACCTTCTTATAACTAATGTAACATAGAAAAAGCACCACCATTGTAGTACACATCACCACTCACCATAAAATCCCTCATTCAGTGGCAATACATTTTGCCACTCATATGGTTGCCACCCAACTATACCAATCATCTACCATCTATATGGCCATACCATCTTAATCCACGATTGATATGCAACATGTATTTTTATAGTTGTAGAAATTGATTATGGATAATGGTAATTGAAGTATTAATCACAATGTGTAATGAAAATCATAGGGGGAAGATCAAAACCTACCTTCCACATATCATACGCACACCTTATTCACTCAAGATCCATATTGGGTGTCACAACCCCCAACCACGACCTTACCCACTAATCCATTTCATCAAATGTATGCTAGATATTTAGGTCAGCATACTATAATACCCCCATCTCATCATCATCATTAAAACTATCACCAACAATAATTCCATAATCCATTTCACACTAACATCCAAAATCATCAAATCTCCACTAATAATGCACATTATTTCCATTAGTAGCAAACCAATCAAGGTTTTAACCCTTTGGTAGAAGATCCTAAGTTTCAATTTTTGCAAAGTTAGATTGATATATTAGCCATACAAACACTAGGTATGCAAAATAAGAAACCTACTCTAAGGTACCTAATAAATCATCCAATTCATGCTTTAGTACCATCATGACCTTACCTAATAGATTTTCAAATACCAAAGTTTGATAAATTCAAGGGGTATGAGGACCCTCGAGAGCATGTGAGTGGATTCATTAATGTGTGTTTTAGAATAAAAAACAATGATGTATTCATGCTCCATAATTTTCCTCAGATGTTTGGAGGGTATGCCCTAGATTGGTACAATCATCTCCTGAATCAAAGTATCTATACTTTTGAACAACTAGTAGACCAATTCTTGGAGCAGTTCTCTTTGAATGTTAGAAAGAAGACAACATTGACTGATTTGCTCAATTTACAATAATATGATGATGAATCGGTCTATGAATTTGGAAACCACTGGAGGGTAGTCACCACAAAACTACCATTCTTCCTCCCTATGGAAGAATTAACTTGAATGTTCACAAGGAGTTGTTCCAAACTAGTCTTATTATTTTTACAACTACAACAATATAGAACATTCAAGGAAGCACTTGCCCAAGCTAGAGTGATAGAATAAATCAAAATCCAAGAGGGCAAGATAAAACCAAAAAATAAAGAATGAAAGAGGAAAAATCAAAAGGATAATAACCATGGTCAATTCAAGGTTGGCTAGGTTAATAAAGGACTCTTGAGCCAACCTCCATAGAAAATTCAATAGGCTCAAGTGCAAGTAAAACAACCTCTACAACAATAACAACTTCAACAATAAAATTATTAGGCAATTCCACCCCCACCACAACTGCAAAAATCAAACCCAACTTGCAAAAAATCATCAACACCAATACAATCAACCAAAATGTAATTACACCCCATTTCCTAAACCATATTCATTCATATTCCAAAAATTGTATGATACATAGGCTTTCACATTGCCAGAAATGAAGCCTAAATATCCAAAATAGCCAAAATCTAGAAGCTATAAGGAGCATCTGTATTGCACCTATCATCAGCAGAAAGGCCATGAAATCAAGACTTGCTATGGGTTTAAGAACATTGTGTAAGATTTACTTGAAAAGGAAAATATCAAGATTGATAACCTCTTAACCAAACTAAACCAAAACCTTGGAATATATCAAACACCATTACCTTGTCATTAGGTAAATCAATAAAAAATGGGAGCATCAACTTCTACAGTTCCTTCTAATCAAGTCAATCATGTGTCACAATTATACCAAGGTTTTATTGGGGCTATTCACATAGTCACCCAAGGGCAAAGAAAAAAAATCACACACAATAAAATGAGCCAACCTAAGTAGTACCAGCTCCTATAGTGCAACCAAATGTGCCCATAAAACTAAACCCCACCATTCTAGCTCCACCCATTCATATTACAAATCATACACCTAGATCAATCATCACATTGAGAAGTTGATTGACACCAAGATTAAGGATGGCCTCAACCAAGTTGTCAATATATGAGCTCATACAACAATCTCCCACACATTGTGAGGCATTGATGGAAATCTTAAAATCCATTGAACTTCAAGCAAAATATCCCAACGCCTTAAAATTTTTTTTGGGGAGTGTTTAGAATTGTATGAAACCTTCAAAAGCATTCTATAATTTTGAATAAAAGAGCATATCATCGGAGTTACTTGATCCTCCATTGCATATTGTAGCTCATATTGATCAAAAACCCTTTAAAATAGTGCTCATTGATATTGGCTTCTCTATCAATCTCATCATTACCCCAACCATCAGACACCTCAACCTGCCATCATATCACATCACCACATCCACCTTCACCCTATGATCTTTCAAGGATGCTTTGTGCTCCACTATATAAAATTTAGTTCTACCTATAATAGTGAGGGTGGAAAAAATCCATGTACTCTTCCATATCTTGGAAGGAGCCATGCAGTACAACATACTTCTTGGATGTCCCTGGATTAGAGAAATGAAGTGTGTTACCTTGATATTACATCAATGTTTGAAATATATGCATGAGGAAAAATTCCACTGCATTCCAACTGACACCAAACCATTCAAGTGCTACAACTTGATATCCAATCCATATGATCCATCCCTTCCATTCATCCATATTTCCATTCATATCCTCATCGTTCGAACCACCCTAAACAACAACACCTCATACAAAGTACCCATCTCAGAGGCTTTTCCAATATTTAATCATACCTTTGCATCTAAATCCATCAACCCAAGTCAACCCTCATCCACTTCATACTATTTTTCCATCACACTTGATCATCTTGCCAACCAACAATCATCTTCATTAAATACACCTTCTACTTTGTAAACACCCTTCATGTTTTCATCCCAACCAAATCCACCAACCACTAACAAATCCATTAAACCAAATCCATCTCAAACTCCACCATCCATTATTTCATATATAGGGTCACCTATCCAAGAAGAACCATTACTAAGTGAGCCATTGCCTCCATACGAACCACAAACCACCATTGAAGCCTCCACTTTGGCACTTGATTCATCCACATCCCAACCAACTCAAGTTGTAGTCCACCTCACCAATCCAAGTATTGGTTAGTACATAGTTGAGAGTGTAGCTATAACACCACCTATCTAGTCTGTTAGATATTATGGTCACCTACATGACCCACATTTGGACATAGGTATAGTGTATAGAATGGGTTTTGAGCCAAAAAAGATTAAATTTACATATGGAGGAGTGGATTCTTCATCAAATCCACCTCCTCCTAATGAAGAATCCATGCAAGAATTTTGTGTTATCTTAGAATATTTTTCCAAACTAGATTTCCCCATGCGATACTTTTGTTGGGTTAACTAGCAGGGATTTGGTCTTGGATGAAATGAACAAGGACCACATCATATCATTGATCCCTAATATTGAGAAGCAAAATATCACTTTGGCTTAGGATACATGCCATCAACCTCAAACTCCTTCGTTGAGCATACATTTCAAAAACTCACCCTAGAGTCCAAAGAGGAGGATGAGGAGAGTGAAGATAGTGATGATAGTGATGATGAGTATTTTGACCCTGAGTTTGCACTTTATTTACATAAGATATTTTTGGAAATGAGACCCCATATAGTTATGATCGATTACATTTTTGATGATGATTTTGAGGAATTTAAGGAAATGGGACCAAACATGGACATGATCAGTCACATTTTTGATGGTCCCAAAAATGATGTGCCCCCTATAAAGCCCATTTAGATAGATGAGTACTACATTATAATGTTTCCTATCGATCAATCCATCTTTCACTTGCATATTCCGTGAGAGCGACCTGAACTAGATCCACCAATATCATCTTGGTTGTATTCACAAAATCATAATTCAACCACCATAGGTAAGTTGCTCCCTAAATAGAATGAGCAAGATAGTTCACCATCCAAATCATAGCCACTTCATTTCCACCAAGTTAACATGATTTTTGTTGACTTGTTCACCCCGCTCTACAATCCATAAGATTTTGTAAACTAATTCCAATTGATTCTAGCCTTATCAATATGGATATAATTTCATCCCCATGGTCCATAGTTGAGTTCATCCTATTTGAAGAATTACTAAGAGCTTCTAATGCTTAGATTCCTCAGCAATCTTCACCTTCACCTACTTCTATTTTTTAAATTGAAGTAGTAGAAACCTCACTCGAGTCCTTTGAAAATATGGAGGATGATAACCATATCATTTCTACACCACATCAATTAGAATAAGGTTCTCACATGCTTATTAAATAATCCATTGATGTGAACCTAAGTCAATATGTGAATAATCCACAAATTATGAAAATAGCAAAATATCTATCTATAGAAGAGAAAGAGTGCATCCTAGATGTATTGATAAGGAAGAAAGATATTTTCACATGGTAATACAAATATATGCCTAGTATTGACCCCAACTTGGTGGTCCATAACATCACCTTAGCTCCCGAAGCTAAATTGTTCAAGCAAAAATTGATGAAACTTCACCCTACCATAGCACTCATTGTCAAAGAAGAGCTACAAAAATTATTAGATGTGGGTTTCATACAGCCCATTTATTATACTTATTGGCTCTTAAACATGGTACCCATTCAAAAACTGAATGAAGGGATACACGTATGCATAGATTTCCAAGACTTAAACAAAGTGTGTCCCAACGATGATTTTCCATTATTGAATAAGGATAAACTTGTAGACTCTTGCACAGGCCATGCAATTATTTCTCTCATGGATGGTTTTTTAGGATACAACCAAATTTGAATCAATCTTGAGGACCAACATAAAATAACATTCACCACACCTTGGAAAATTGTCTATTACAAGGTGATGCTATTCAGTCTCAAAAATGCAAGAGCTACTTATCAATGTGCCATTATGTGTATGAAGAACACAAGCTTATACTGAGAGGGAGGGTGAACAGTATAAGACCACTTTTTACTTTTTCTCTCAAACCAATATATGCAATGTAAATATAGCAATATCAACAATAGTAATCAAAGCAATGTACACAACACCACACACAATAGAGACACCACAATTTATGTGGTTCACCCAATGCGGGCTACTCCATGGAGAAAATATTTTACTAAAACTTTCTCAGTTAATCTCTTGGGAATCCTTTCCCGATTACAATGTTTATGGACCTCTATCCAAAGGAGATGTTGATCCCCTAAATATGGTTTGTGGATCTCTATCCATAGGAGAACTCCTTCTCCTCTACTCTAGATGGTGATCCTCTAGAAGACTACTGCCTCCACTACACTGGCTTGTGGATCTCTCTCCACTGAAGACTCTTGTCCCCACTCAGAAGACCTATCCTCACTACCCTGGCTGATGGATCTCTATCCACTGGAGACTACTATCCTCTCTGCTCTATCACCTCCAAAGCTCTATCTCAATTCTGTACTAAACACAATCTAGTCGGTCTAGCACAACTCTGCTCAACTCTTGTACTAAACACAATCCAATCGGTCTAGCACAAGTCTGCTCAACAAGCTCACTCAAATTTGTACTAAACATAGTTTATTTGATCTAGCACAAATCTACTCAACTCTTGTACTAAACACAGTCCATTCGGTCTAGCACAAGTCCACTCAAATCTGCACTAAACACAGTCCAGTCGGTCTAGCACAAATCTTCTCAATAGGTCCACTTAGAACCTGCTCAAATATTCTTAATAGGTCCACTCATAACCTGCTCAAATATTCTCAATAGGTCCACTCAAAACTTGCTCAAATATGCTCAATAGTTCCACTCAGAACCTGCTCAAATATGCTTAATAGGTCCACTCAAAACCTGCTCAAATCTGCTCAACAATCTCACACAAAACTTGTCCAAATATGCTCAATAAGTCCTCTCTAGGACTTAACCAAATATGTATTGTAAGCTTCCATAAAAGCTCACACAAAATCAGTCCACAAGTCTTCTCAAAGACTTACCTCAAATCTGCTTAACAAGTCCACACAGAACTTGTCCAATCTCATAGAAACATAAAGAGAATTGTTAGAGACTCAATATGTTCTATACTCAATGCTCAATCACTTTCTCAACTCAAATCAATCTCATAGAAGCATAAAGAGAATTGTTAGAGACTCAATATGTTCTATTCTCACAACTCAATTTATTTCACAACTCAAATCAGAATATAGAATAGTTTGTTTCATGGAACTTGAACAATCACTTCATACATCCACTTGACTAGGTTCAATCAACTCTACTCAACCAATCACTCAAGAACCAACTCTCACTCACAAACCCTAGTCCAAGCATGTAACCCCAACTCAAAATGTTTCCAACAATGCTTAACAACAAATCTCACATAACAATGATACTCATGTTCTTTTCAAACTCTAGTTCAAGTTCTTTGCATAACAACTCACTTCAACAACAATGCTCATAAATCAATCTTCACATAACAATGATACTCATGTTCTTTCCTAACTCAAGTTCAAGTTCTTTGCACAATCCAATGGCTTCAACAATAATGCTAATAAAACAAGGTTTTAATCACAACACTTAATTCTAGAAAAACCTTGAAGCATTAACTCAAACACTTTCAAAAAGGAAACCCTAATCAAATCCTTTTCACTCCAAACTTAATTTTCAAGAAAGCCAATCAACCAACACAACCAAAGAAGAATTTGCTCATACCTTTTTGCTTGACAAGGAGTTGATCTCACAAATCTGCCACACTCACAAATTTCTCTTTTCCAATCTCAATAAGGGTTAGAAGACTTTAATAATAACACAATGCAAAATGATGACCCAAAATACACCTTATTACTCCAACTCAAAAATAACATTCACCATAGTCTTCTTTTAATAGAAAAACCCTTATACAAAAATAATGCTCAAAAGTCTTAATAAGAATTTAATCAAGACTTTACTAAAACTCCTTATTACTCCTAAAATAATAAATCTCAAATACCAATCCCTCCAAAATAATCCTCAACAATCATTCACCATAAAATTTATGCCTTAATGTATATTAAAAAATAATAATCAATTATTCACCCTTATTCCTCCAACATTATGCCAAATTTTTCGCATGAGCCACACTCATTTGAGATTAAAGAAGCACCATATGCTTCTTAATATCAAGTCTCCTTCCACCTAAGGTAAAAGGTCATGCGCCTTGGGCACCTCAATCAACACACCAAACGATGCACCACAAAGATTCAAACGTAAACCTTCTCACTACCAGTGCCTTCGCACTTTCCAAACTACCACTAGGCCATGCTTACCCAATGCAATTTCGAGGATGGAAACTTCCTCCTTTATTCGCTTCGCTGCCACATTTTCAAAAATACATGAGCTCTCTTTTTGCATGCCACCAACTTTCTGATTCGAGCAAGGATAATTGAAACTTAGGACTTTGGGCATATTTATATGCTCCTCCATTGCATTAATGATGTCGGTGCTCACCATGCTTCCTTCCATGACGTCGATGGTAAAGGCTTCGAATACCTTTAATTTAAACCCAACCCAAATTTAGGTTTGGTATAAAAATACCATTAAGCTTTGAACCTTTGCCTTAAACCCAATTTGGGTTTTTTTAAAAATACTTAAACCTTTTTATTTATAAAATATTATAATCAAAATTATAAATATTTTATTTGGGTTTTCTCACCAGTCACTATATTATAATAATTATAATAAATTATATTCTTCCACTACTTCGGATAAATGCTTCCTTGGAAGAAGTGAAACCACTTTCTGACCCATTCTCTTGGGTGTAAAATAAATATATTTTGACCCATTATGACTTCCATTAAACTTTGCACTCGAACTGGAGAAGAGCTATCACTGGCATCTTGACATCAATGACAACTTTGACTTAGGGACTCAAAATGTCCAACAATCTCCCCCTTTGTCATTGATGGCAACCCATATTATTTTTACTAAAACTTTGACCTTTCTTTTTATTCTGCTCCCCCTGGGACATTGCTCCCCCTGGCTCAATGCTCTCTCAAATATCAAATCTCTCCCCATTACACAAATCTCTCCCCCTTTGACATCAATGGCAAAGGGTCACCTTTGGGGCTCGGGGCTAAGAATGAGCCTCTTAGCTTAGCCCCTCCCCCACCTCCTTTTGAGGTGGTTAATTCTGGGGTGGGAGTATTTCTACTCCCCAAAAGCATTGTTATTTACCTTTATCCTCTTCCCTTATTTTCTGAATTTTTTGATTCCTCTAATTATTTCTATCTATGTCATCATTCCTATTCCTGTCATCATTCATGTTCATGTTCCTATTCCTATTCCTGTTCACATCCATATTCTTGTTCTTGTTCATGTTTCTGTTCATGTTCATGTTCCTATTCCTGTTCATACCTATTTTTGGAATATCTTCTCTACACCATTTTGTTGTGTGACCATTATTATTGCACTTATAACACTTAATGTTATTATTCCTTGGAGGTGCAAATGTCTTAGGATTTCTCCTAGTGAAGCCATATCTTCTTCTTTCATGAACCCTGCAATTCATTGCCTTGTGACCAAACTGATTACATGAGTAGCAATACCCATGGAAAAGTTGTCTATTCCCATATTCCTGTCTTTCATGTGTCCTACATTAGTGAAGCCATGTGCCCAAACTCTGTGACATGAAAAACATCTTCCATTGAAGCTTCCTTGTCTTGACCTCATTGGTCTCCTATTCTGATTGTTGTTCCATCTGTATCTTCTTTGTGCATTGTTCCTATCTTTGTTGAACTCTCTATTGTCCAACTATTCCTCTGATGTCTGACTTTATTTTACACTGTCTTCTTCTGAAGTATCTTCATCTGAAGTTTCCTCTTCCGAACTTGAAGTTAACTCTCCTTCCTATTTCTTTTGAGTCTTCTCAAAACCAAGACCTGTATTGCTTGATGTACGCTTTTGTTTCTTGATGAACTTATCCATATTCTTTGAGCTATTCTTGAATCCTTTCATCTTGATCTTGGAGTCTTCTAAATATTCTTTTAGTAGTGCCACTTCTTGTGCTAACTTCTCACATTCCAAGATCTTTGCTTCTAACTTATCCTTGAACCTTTTTGCCTTAGCCTTTGATTTTTCTAAATCCTCTATGAGCAATCTTCTCTCTTCATCACATTCTTGAAACTGAATTTCAAGTTTAGAGTGTTGCTTCCTTACCTTATTTACCATGTCAAGGGCATAGATAAGTTCTCCCTTGAGATCATATCCATTCTCTTCTGAATATTCTTCTATTTGTTTGCCTTTGTCCACATCATTACTTTCTTTTGGCTTGTCTTCTATAGGATCACTTACTTCTTCTTCTAAAGCCATTAGAATATTTTCATCTGGTCCTTCAAGTGCATTCTCATATTCATCATCACTGAAACTATAACCATCCCTTGTACAATCATCTTCAAGATGTCCAAAGTTACCACATCTAAAACATTTGAGAATAACTGGAGTCTTTTTCTTAACTGGTTCTTTTCCTCAATCATAAATAGGACTTCATCTCTATCATTATCTGAAGAACTAGCATCACTATCATTTGAGTACTTACTTGCATTATCCGCATAGTAGCTCCTCTTTTGTCTTTGGAAGAACTTATTTCCTTGTCTATTTTGTCCATCCTTGCTTTTATTTTGATGCCTATATCTTTCTGATTCCCTGTACCTGTGATCCTATTTTTCTTCACCATTGTTGTTCTTTGGTTCTTTACAATCTGTTGCAAAATGTCCATACTTTCCACAATTGAAACACTTAACAGATCTTAGATCTATGGGTCTTCTAGAACCTTTATCTCTTCTACCATAATTGGCTTCTTCATCACTAGAAGACTCATTGCTTGATTCTGACTTCTTACCCTTTGTTTCCTTGTTCGCTTTGAATGCAGCCTCCTTTGGAGGGATAGGATATTTTGTTCTTATCTCAAAGGTTGTAAGCATGCCAAGAAAATAATTTCTTGTCAGACAATCACTATCAATTGATGTTTCTATAGCAGAGACCTTTTCACTGTACCTTTTTGGAAGAGTTCTCAAGATCTTATCACAAGCATCAGATTCATCGACCTTCATTCCAAGTCCTCTCATCTCATGTACAAGTTCATCAATCTTACTGAGATAGTCATGAATGTTTTCATCATCCCGCATTCTTAAGTTTTCAAATTCTCCTTTGAGATTTCTGATCTTAGCTTTCCTGACACCTTTATCTCCTTCATATATGTTATGCAGTAGTTCCCACATTTCTTTTGTTGTTTTACAATCCATAACCTTCATAGATTCTGATCTATGCAACCCTTTTATAATTGCATTCATAGCTCTTGAATTTGCATGCATTAGAAGCTTACCTTCCTTATCTATAGGAGGATTGATTGTTGGATCATATCCAAGTTCCACTGCATCCCAAACTTCATTGCCAAGTGCCATCAGGTGAAATCTCATCAACATACACCAATACAAGAAGTCACTTCCATCAAATATTAGTGTTGTATTATATGAGGACCCATCCCTTTGATCCTTTTGATCCATTGTGTTCTTGACCACTTTTCCTTCAAGTTATCAAACTCTTCTGAAGGAACCCGCTCTGATACCAATTGAAGAACACAAGCTTATACTGAGAGGGGGGTGAACAGTATAAGACCACTTTTTACTTTTTCTCTCAAACCAATATATGCAATGTAAAGATATCAATATCAATAATAGTAATCAAAGCAATGTACACAACACCACACACAATAGAGACACCACAATTTACGTGGTTCACCCAATGCGGGCTACTCCACGGAGAAAATATTTTACTAAAACTTTCTCAGTTAATATCTTGGGAATCCTTTCCCGATTACAATGTTTATGGACCTCTATCCAAAGGAGATGTTGATCCCCTAAATATGGTTTGTGGATCTCTATCCATAGGAGAACTCCTTCTCCTCTACTCTGGTTGGTGATCCTCTAGAAGACTACTACCTCCACTACACTGGCTTGTGGATCTCTCTCCACTGAAGACTCTTATCCCCACTTAGAAGACCTATCCTCACTACCCTAGCTGATGGATCTCTATCCACTAGAGACTAATGTCCTCTCTACTCTATCACCTCCAAAGATCTATCTCAATTCTGTACTAAACATAGTCTAATCGGTCTAGCATAACTCTGCTCAACTCTTGTACTAAACATAGTCCAGTCGGTCTAGCACAAGTCTGCTCAACAAGCTCACTCAAATTTGCACTAAACATAGTTCATTCGGTCTAGCACAAATATGCTCAACTCTTGTACTAAACATAGTCCAGTTGGTCTAGCACAAGTCCACTCAAATATACACTAAACATAGTCCAGTCGATCTAGCACAAATCTGCTCAATAGGTCCACTCAAAACCTACTCAAATCTGCTCAATAGGTCCACTCAGAACCTGCTCAAATATTCTCAATAGGTCCACTCATAACCTGCTCAAATCTACTCAATAGGTCCACTCAGAACCTGCTCAAATATGCTCAATAGGTCCACTCATAACCTGCTCAAATCTTCTCAATAGGTCCACTCAGAACCTGCTCAAATCTGCTCAACAAGCTCACATAGAACTTGTCCAAATATTCTCAATAAGTCCTCTCTAGGACTTAACCAAATATGTATTGTAAGCTTCCACAAAATCTCACACAAAATCAGTCCACAAGTCTTCTCAAAGACTTACCTCAAATCTGCTTAACAAGTCCACACAAAACTTGTCCAATATCATAGAAACATAAAGAGAATTGTTAGAGACTCAATATGTTCTATACTCAATGCTCAATCACTTTCTCAACTCAAATCAATCTCATAGAAGCATAAAGAGAATTGTTAGAGACTCAATATGTTCTATACTCAAAACTCAATCACTTTCTCAACTCAATCTCATAGAAGCATAAAGAGAATTGTTAGAGACTCAATATGTTCTATTCTCACAACTCAAATCAGAATATAGAATAGTTTGTTTCATGGAACTTGAACAATCACTTCATACATCCACTTGACTAGGTTCAATCAACTCTACTCAACCAATCACTCAAGAACCAACTCTCACTCACAAACCCTAGTCCAAGCATGTAACCCCAACTCAAAATGTTTCCAACAATGCTTAACAACAAATCTCACATAACAATGATACTCATGTTCTTTTCAAACTCTAGTTCAAGTTCTTTGCATAACAACTCACTTCAACAACAATGCTCATAAATCAATCTTCACATAACAATGATACTCATGTTCTTTCCTAACTCAAGTTCAAGTTCTTTGCACAATCCAATGGCTTCAACAACAATGCTAATAAAACAAGGTTTTAATCACAACACTTAATTCCAGAAAAACCTTGAAGCATTAACTCAAACACTTTCGAAAAGGAAACCCTAATCAAATCCTTTTCACTCCAAACTTAATTTTCAAGAAAGCCAATCAACCAACACAACCAAAGAAGAATTTGCTCATACCTTTTTTCTTGACAAGGAGTTGATCTCACAAATCTGCCACACTCACAAATTTCTCTTTTCCAATCTCAATAAGGGTTAGAAGACTTTAATAATAACACAATGCAAAATGATGACCCAAAATACACCTTATTACTCCAACTCAAAAATAACATTCACCATAGTCTTCTTTTAATAGAAAAACCCTTATACAAAAATAATGCTCAAAAGTCTTAATAAGAATTTAATCAAGACTTTACTAAAACTCCTTATTACTCCTAAAATAATAAATCTCAAATACCAATCCCTCCAAAATAATCCTCAACAATCATTCACCATAAAATTTATGCCTTAATGTATATTCAAAAATAATAATCAATTATTCACCCTTATTCCTCCAACATTAGGCAACTAATAAAAATTAAAATAAAAAATCAGTACCTCGTCTTCGGAGGGAATCGAACCCTCAACCTTGCCTCAACACAAGCGCCTTAGCCATGGCCAAAGTCACCGCATGAGCCATGCACTCATTCGAGATTAAAGAAGCACCACGTGCTTCTTAATCTCAAGTCTCCTTCCACCTAAGGCAAAAGGTCGTGCACCTTGGGTGCCTCAATCAACACACCAAATGATGCACCATGGAGATTCGAACGCAAACCTTCTCGCTGCCAGTGCCTTCACGCTTTCCAAACTACCACCAGGCCATGCTTGCCCAATGCGATTTCGAGGATGGAAACTTCCTCCTTTATTCGCTTCGCTACCACGTTTTCAGAAATACACGAGCTCTCTTTTCGCATGCCACCAAATTTCCGATTCGAGCAAGGATAATTGAAACTTAGGACTTTGGGCATATTTATATGCTCCTCCATTGCATTAATGACGTCGGTGCTCACCATGCTTCCTTCCATGACGTCGACGGTAAAGGCTTCGAATACCTTTAATTTAAAACCAACCCAACTTTAGGTTTGGGTAAATAAAATTGCCATCAAGCTTTGAAACGTTTGCCTTAAACCCAACCTTGGGTTTTATAAAGAATACTTAACCCTTTTATTTATAAAATATTATAATCAAAATTATAAATATTTTATTTGGGTTTTCTCACTAACTTACTTTAATATTATAATAATAATTATAATATTATACCTTTTCACTGTCTCGGATAAATGCTTCCTTGGAAGAAGTAAAACCACTTTCTGACCCATTCTCTTGGGTGTTCACTGAAGATATTTTGACCCATTATGACTTCCATTAAACTTTGCACTCGAACTGGAGAAGAGCTATCACTGGCATCTTGACATCAATGACAACTTTGACTTAGGGACTCAAAATGTCCAAAAATATATCTTCCATGACTATATGCACAAAATTATTGAAGACTATGTGGATGATCTTATCGCAAAATCCAAAACACATCTTGAGCACATTGAAGTACTAGGAAAAGTCTTTGATCAATTGCTTGACCACAAGGTGAGGTTAAATCCTAAGAAGTACATATTCAGAGTCACATTAGGTAAACTTAGAGGTTCATTATCTCCAAGCAAGGCATTGAAGTGGACCATGATAAGGTCAAGGCTATTGTTGAAATACCCCATCCAAAAAATCTGAAAGAGTTCCTCAATTTGCAAGGAAATATTCAATCCATTCATTGATTTATTGCACAAATATTAGATAAATGTGTTTCATTCAATCGCTTGCTATAGAAGGAGGTCAAATTTTCCTAGACAAAAGAATGTCAAGAGGATTTTGATGACATCAAGAAATATTTTGCTTCACCACTAGTACTAACGTCACCTCGTCTAAGAGTCCATTTTCATATTTACATTTCTACCATAAATTTTGCATTAGGGACAATGCTTGAACAAAAGAACAAAAATAAAAGAGAGCAAGCAATCTATTACATTAGTCAAACTTTGGTGAGTTATGAAACAAGATATGCATATATTGAGAAGTTATTCTTAGCAGTGTTTTTTGCCACTAAAAAACTTAGATATTATATGCTAAGTAACACTATTTATGTCATAGCTAGAGAAAATCCTCTATGTTATATGATGACTCACACATACAACAACACTCGAACCACAAAATAGATAATGCTCTTAATAGAATTTGATCTTGAATTTATCAGCCAAAAATCCATCAAGGGTCAAGTGATAGTCGATAAACTTGTAGAATCTCCACTTCCAAATGATCAACCCTTTCTTCTCGAGCTTCCAGATTAGTCAATATTTTTTTGTCACTGAACAAGAAGAACTAGTCCCTCCTGAGGATGATATTGACATCACTCTCTTCTTTGATGAGTCAAAGTACAAAAAAGGACAAGGTACTAGAGTCATATTTTATACATCCGAAGGAATGCCAATTCCTTTATCATTCAAACTTGACTTTCCATGCACAAATAACAATGTAGAGTATGAAACCCTAATATTGGTGCTTCAGTCAGCATCAGCTATGGGCATTAAGCGTATAAGTATTTTTGGTGATTCCCAAATTATTATTTGGAAAGTTAAAGGAACTTACCAATGTAGAGAACCAGTCCTAAAATAGTACCTTGAAATAGCAATGAAATTGCTATCAAAATTTTATTGGTATGAGATTGATAACTTGCCTCGTTTGACTAATAGGTTTGTGGATGTGATGGCTTCTTTAGGATCATTGATTCCAAAGAATGAAAATGGAGAAGTCCAACTGCTTATCATAACAACAATGTCTAAATCTATAATCTCACAATCAAAATATGAATATGAAAAGAGTGTATGTTTCATTCAAGCAAAACCATGAGTCTTGTCTTGGTCAAATAATGGACTTTCTCAAGTTTGGGATCCTCCCATAATATTTTACATGAATTGCAAAGAGAATTTTTAAACAAAAAGTAGCTCGTTACACTCTCTTGGAGGATGTGTTGTATAGATGTGGCTATGATGGAGTCTTAATTCAATATCTAGATCTCGTAGAGGAACAAAGAGCCATAACTAAATCCCATGATGGTACTTGTGGTGGCCAATTTAGTGGAATAACCATTGAAAAGTGCATTTTATGCATATATTATTGGTGAGCAAAAATTCACGTCCCAAAAAACATTCATTTCTCTTCCATAAATTATCAATACGGTAAGTCCGTAAACTTATGAGTGTCACACATAGTATATGCCTATAGTGTTGGGGAAAAAATCTGGTTGTACCTTATTTAGTTTGGTGGGGAGGTTTGTGTAATTGGATTCCAGCCAAACCAAATAAACTAAGTGCAGGAAATGAAATAAATAAATTATAAACAAAAAGTAAAGTGCTAGAAATAAAATGTGGAAATAAAATGCGAGGAAATAAACACACACAACTGAAATTAAATAAAGTAGTAAACTAATCTACAGAAAGCAAATGCACAAATTAAATAGGGGAGGACTACTGCAGGGAGTGGGCCCAAGCTCCCGTAGATAGTCCTCCCGGATAGCTACGTAGAGCTTGCTCGAATAAGAGGAGTTGCACTCTTAATTAATTAAACAATAAAATAAAATAAGTTATGTGTAAAATTAATCATTCATCTCCCTCTATTCATCTGGCCTGCATCTTTATATAAAGTGCAGCCAGATCTCATTACAATAAAAAATCAGTCTATTTTAATCACGTGATGTGATTTAGTTACAATTGATTCTACACATATTTTATTCTTCTATTTTAAAGTATGTTCGTTCACCGAAAGGATAAATATAAACATCCTTAGGTGTACGTAACAACAAATCCTAAACTAATGCATCCTAAAAATAATAATATGCTTTAAGAGCTTTACAAGGTCAATCAACCAATCGATTGATAATAATAACAAATACTTTATTCTATTTAATAAATGCATGATTAAAATAGATCTCCTTTGTCTTCACGTGCAACCTCCTCCATAGTCCTTGGTCAACCATTCAAAGTTGACTTGGTAAATCTTGCAAAGTATGAAGGCATGGAGGCGCCTTCTTCATAAGGAAGGTGCCTACTTTTGTTGGGCACCTTCCTTATAAGGAAGGCGCCTACTTTTGTTGGGTGCCTTCCTTATAAGGAAGGCGCCTACTCCTGCTGGGTGCCTTCCTTAAGGAGGAAGGTGCCTACTTCTGCTGGGTGCCTTCCTTGAAGAGGAAGGCACCTATTTCTGTTGGGCACCTTCCTTGAAGAGGAAGGCGCCTATTTCTGTTGGGTGCCTTCTTTGAAGAGGAAGGCGCCTACTTCTGTTGGGCACCTTCCTTGAAGAGGAAGGCACTTGCTCTCTTGCCTTAGTCTCTGTAAGTAGAAGTATGCCAGGTCCAAGTGGATGTAGACTGGAAAACACCATATTAGTAATAAAACCTGCATTTATACACATTTCCCACTAAAAACACCAATCAAGCATAATACCGGATTTTCTATCAATTATATGCATAAGTTATATAAAATACATCTCATATGCTAATTGAACCAGATGATAATTCTCCTTAACCGTGTATATAAAATGAGCATTTTTGGTGCTCATCATCCCCCCATGCCTAACATGTGCCACGCCCTCGTGGCACCAAAATGTGAAGTTATCCCTCTCGCAGGCTGACCATGCCAAAAAGTTTGTCATGTCTTCATGACAACAACCCCTGGGATATATATTTTTTCCCTCTTTTTTTTTTAATGGCCTTCAGCATCTCTATTTCTCTGTCGCTGAGTGCTGCTATTTTTCATCCATCGAGTGTTGTGGCACCAACAAAAAGTCAGAAACACTTCCTGACTAATCACTGCGGATAAATAGTTAAATTGTGACCACACTGTTTAGGGCAAATGACCATTGCACTTTTTTATATAAATGTTGGCATCTTCCAATGTTGCTCATTGGTCATATTTGGTGAGACCAAATTGGTTTAAAATAAGTGCAGTCACCAGCTACTACTTTTACCCACATCTGAAACATATTTGGCATCTCCAAAACCTCCTTTGTGGTAGAGAGTAGCATCATTTATATGTGTTCACTCAAGATGACTACCATTGTCAAGAGGCAGCAATGAAAATGATGCCAAATTTATTCATGTAGATGCCATAGCCTCTCTTCTTTTTTTTTTCAAGGCACATCATGTGTTTGAATTCTAATGGGAGATTTTGAAAAACTATGGAGGCGTCGATTGGTATTAGCATAGAAATGATTTTAAAATAACTATACACATAATTAACAAGAAAATCAGTACATACCCGGGTGAATTTCGTAGAATCTGATATATATGATGTTGGTGGTGTGAGACGTCTTCACGTTGGTGCTCCTGGAGATTTTATTTATTTATTTATATGTATCTTTATCTGTTCTACCATGAACAGAATAGATCTTGACTCTCTCCCTTTTTTTTTTCATCCTCTGACACGTGTGCATCCAAAATGATCTCCCCTCTGAATTATTTCTTTTGCATGCATAATTGGAACAACACTGCATTCCTTTGTTTTTTGGAGTGAGGAAAAACAATATTTCTTTCATCATTCATGGCATCTGTCAGGTGCATTGCTGAGATGTATGTGCTGTATGTGCTGGCATTGGTAGGATGTTCTCATCCGTTGGTGCGAGCCCCAAATTAACCTACATGACGTAGAGTTGGAACTACACCAATTTTTGTTGCCCACGTCATGCTTGTCTAGTCAATGGGCGAAGAACAGGGGTGCCTTCCCTATGAGGAAGGTGCTTGCCTTCTAGTGGCACCTTCCTATTGGCGCCTTCCTATGAGAGGAAGGTGCTTGCCTTCTAGTGGCACCTTCCTGTGGCGCCTTCCTATTGGTGCCTTCCTGTGGATGCCTTCCTGTGGCACCTTCTTGTGGGTGCCTTCCTATGGTGCCTTCCTGTCGGTGCCTTCCGATGAGAGGAAGGCGCTTGCATTCTTTTGGTGCCTTCTTGGAAGAGGAAGGTGTTGGCCTTCTATTGGCGCCTTCCTGAAAGAGGAAGGTGCTTATCTTTTCTTGGTGCCTTCTTGGAAGAGGAAGGTGCTGGCCTTCTATTGGCGCCTTCTTGGAAGAGGAAGGCACTTATCTTTTCTTGGTGCCTTCTTGGAAGAGGAAGGCGCTGGCCTTCTATTGGCACCTTCCTAGAAGAGGAAGGCGCTTATATTTTCTTGGTGCCTTCTTGGAAGAGGAAGGCACCTACCTTCTTCTGGAACCTTCCTTGAAGAGGAAGGTGCCTACTTACCATGCGTTGATTCCAAAGGAAATAGATATTTGACATCTATTTTTTTTCAAACTCCTCCCCCATTTTATTTAGCTACCAGTTGGAGGTTTCTCATTTCCCTTCGGGACCAGGCTGGTCCTCGGGAAAGAGGATACTCTCTTCCAACGGGCAGCAAAAATAAAACTTTGCTTCTAATTTGCATTTCATCGTGGAGCTATTTCAACAAAAGGGTTTTTTTTTTTTTTTTCATAGGAGTAAGTTAGGCATCGACAATAAGGCGTCTTTCCCCCCATGTCTAAAAATTGTCACGTCCTCGTGACAATAGCCTTCCGAACTCCCCTTTTTTTTTTTATGCTGAGCCTTCTTCTATTGGTGTTCCCGTACAAGATTTGTTTCTAATTTGCATTTCAATTGGGAGTCAAACAACAAAAGTTTTTTTTTTTATTAAGGGAGGTTCTGGTTCACCCGCATCTTCCCCCACTTAAATTGGTGATGCCCTTGTCACCAGTGTCAGGTCCCTCTATAAAACAGGTCTGCAACCCTCTGAACATCAGGTCCCACACTGAGCAACAGGAACCTCCATCAAAGGGAGAAGAACATTGCTTATTGGTACCTTCCTCCAAATGGAAAAAGGCACTACTATATTGGGCTGATTGTAGGCACTCTCTTCCTAGTGGGAAGTAAGTGCCTTTTCCACTTTGCTGCACTCCTAATTGCAGGGCACAAAATGTCACATCTGTTAGGCCTAGTTTAAGCCGGCTCCGCCTACAGATCATGCTCATGGTTGTGTACTGTGAAACTACACCTACAAAAACTGGAAAACAAGAATCATGGCCTGTGCCTGAGGACCTAGCTCTTAGGATGCCTTCAGATTGCACTCATCGGGCATGATTACCTGCACACATGAAAGTAGTAAAACATGAGTCATGACTCTATGCCTATTAGGCCCTGGCTCTTAGGATGCCTACAGCTTTCAATTCGGTTCATGGTTTCCTGCAAAGCAAATAAAAAGAAATTTTTATGCTAAGCAGGACATGTTCTATGCATTTTATTTTTCATTGGGAGGATTCGCATAATTTTTTTTTTATTTTTTTTTTTTTTTTTTATCAAGGCACCTCTACTGTATGCCATCAAGGCGCCTCGTCACTTATTCCTCTTTTTTTTTTTGTGCCATCGAACCACCTAGGTGCGGGAAATGGATCAAGGCACCCTAGATGTCAAGGTGCATGCTTGTTGTGGAAGGCGCCTGCTTGTTGTGGAAGGATATTGCTTGTTGTGGAAGGCGCCTTCAATGTATGGCACCTTCTTGATGTGGAAGGCGCCTCCAATGTATGGTGCCTTCCTGATGCGGAAGGTGCCTCCAATGTATGGTGCCTTCCATGTGCCTCCAATGTATGGTGCCTTCCTGATGTGGAAGGTGCCTCCAATGTATGGTGCCTTCCTAATGCGGAAGGCACCTCCAATGTATGGCACCTTCTTGATGTGGAAGGTGCCTCCAATGTATGGTGCCTTCTTGATGCGGAAGGCGCCTCCAATGTATGGCGCCTTCTTGATGTGGAAGGCACCTCCAATGTATGGTGCCTTCCTCATGCGGAAGGTGCCTCCAATGTATGGTGCCTTCCTGATGCGGAAGGCACCTTCATTGTATGGTGCCTTCCTGATGTGGAAGGCACCTCCTTTGTATGGCACCTTCTTCATGAAGGCACCTTATTGATGATCAAGGCGTCTTTCACTTTATCATTTTTTTTTCTTTTCTTTTTATTTTTTTCTTCTATTTTTTTTAGCGAATGATTGAACATTCGTCCAAGCTACTGGTATGGTATGGGGTCTCCCCCATGCCGATGTTTGATCCACTCTCGCAAATGTGAGGCGATTGTTAATAGAGCTCGTTGACCGTTACTTGAACATTGTCTCGACACTCTACTTTGTACGTGGTGTAGCATCTTTGACTCTGCTCATCATTTACTCAGGTTGTAACAGTCACACACCTTGATGCAAAACATTCCCAAAGTTTCACAAGCACCTTGGGCTGGAAGCCTTTCGCTTGATCAGGGTTACTTAGCCTACCTTTAGGTGCTAATGTTGCCAAGGTAAAACTCTGCTAGCTTTCACCTACTAGATTGGATGCTACACGATAAGGTACACGAGATAGTTCGTATAGTGTTATTACAAACTCCACGTATGAATCTCAATTCACGAGATCTTCACAGACACCTCCTTATTTTTCTACTTCGCACTTCACGTTGTCCTACAAAACATAAAAGAAAAATCTAAACTAAAGGCATTAAAATAAAATTCTAACTAATTTTTTTTTTTTTGTTTTTTTTTTTGTCTATTCTGCCTTGACTAGAACAGATCTTGGATTATCATTTTTTTTTCATCATCTGCATCAAAGAACAGAATGTCAACTTCAACCATTTGAGCCGGTGATTTTCACATCTGGAGGTTTGTCAATGATCCATCCTAAGAATTTGGCAAAATGTGCCATGTACTGAAACATCTTTGCCCTCACACTTTTTGTGAAAAGCAGATTTCTCCATGGTTTCAGATCCTCTCAAAGTTGATGTTATCTTCCACCATAGTGAGACTCTGCCTCTCTTTTGTATATTTTTTTCACATATTTTAATAGAATGAGAATGCTACCATAAAAAATGTAATGTTGGCATTGTGCATTCAAAAGTGGAGGTTGTGTGAGTCAGGTAACTACGTAGCCTACTGTGTGAAAGTTACATTCCATGTACCATTATGAAAGGATTTTATGACAACCAACAACTCACATTTTTGAAACACCAAGCTCCTCCTCAATTAGCACATAAAAAAATGTTAATCCTGCTCTAATGCATATCCAAAGTATTGGACTCTTCGTATGCATTGCAGGGATTAATCTTCGTGCACTATTTTCTCATCGTGTGCCCCTGAACGCATCACTTTTTCAATTAAGTAATCTTTACACAATCCTGACACATGTGCATCTGAATAATCTCCCACTTTGAATTATTTACATCGCAGGTGGAGTTAGAGTGGCCCTACGATCCTCTATTTCTCAAAGTGAGGATAAAAACAAATATTTTCCATAATCTACAACATGTGTCGGGTGTTCAAGTGTGACGCCTTCATAAAATGCCTCGATGAGATTTATGTGCTATTATTTTTCTAGCCACCTTGAGCTCCATTCACACATTTTTTTTTTTGTGCTCAAGCACCATGTGGCCTTTGTGCAGACATTTGAAATCTGATCTCCTCCAAGCTCTTTCCCTTTTTTATTTAGCTACCGGTTGGAGATTTCTCATTTCCCTTCTGGACCAAGCTGGTCCTCGGGAAAGAGGATACTCTCTTTCAACAAGCAGCAAAATAAAACTCTATTTTTGATTTGCTCATTAACTTGGAGCCTTTTCAGCAGATGATTTATTTTTTCTCTTTTTTTTTTTTTCACGAACACTATAAATAGCGTTCATTGTGTTGTTGGCGGCATTGATGAAGGTGGGGTCTCCCCCATGCCTACATCTGAACTAGTCTTCTCGAAATATATATATTTTTTTCAACTAGTCTGATATGTTGTAGCATGAGAAGAGTATTTTCCTTCATGGCCTCGCAACCAAACTTCTTTCAACATAATGGCAAAGTGTGCAGGCCAGCCAATGACTATCCACGAGCTAGAAACCTGAAGAAAACATGGCATAGCAGTCTGTTAAAAACACATGCTAGTTTCTGATTCACTAGGTCGCCTTAAGCGCAAGTGAAGAGCATACTCCATAACAAGGCGTTCTCTTTAAATTATGCTCTATCATTTTCCCTGCATTATTAATTTCATCATAAAAAACATTTACCAATACGTTGCAAAAATTTCAAGCCTGTAAAATTTTTTAATTTAAAACCAAGCTTCTAGAGGCACAATTTTTTCAATGGTTTCTATATAAAAACACGTCCCTAAAAATTTTCAATCAGACTTGGGTTGTGCTTTTTCTTTTGATTTCTTGAAACCATTTAGAACATGATGGAAATCCTTCAATGCCAGATTTTTTCTAATTTTGTTTTTTTTTCAACAACACGTTTTATTCCTACTTCTACACTTAATTTGGTACATCAGGTTCATTCCCACGTTTACCTGAGAAGCTATAAAATGCAAATAGTTGCCAATGGAATTTAGCTCTGACTATGCCGACAACTATTTTTGGCCTTATAAAAAGGCCCACGGTGGACTCACACTTCTCAGGTAAAATATCTACAGGTAATTTTAAATAGACTTTTTATCTGACCTGTAAATTAGAACACTATAGTTTAGACACTCCCCAACAACGGTGCCAAAATGGTGAGCAGAAATTCACGTCTCGAAAAACATTCATTTCTCTTCCATAAATTATCAATCCGGTAAGTCCGTAAACTTATGAGTGTCATGCACAATATATGCCTGCAGTGTTGGGGAACAAATCTGGTTGTACCTTATTTAGTTTGGTGGGGAGGTTTGTGTAATTGGATTCCAGCCAAACCAAATAAACTAAGTGCGGGAAATGAAATAAATAAATTATAAACAAAAAGTAAAGTGCTGGAAATAAAATGTGGAAATAAAATGCGAGGAAATAAACACACACAACTGAAATTAAATAAAGCGAGTAAACTAATCTACAGAAAGCAAATGCACAAATTAAACAAGGGAGGACTACTACAGGGAGTGGGCCCAAGCTCCCGTAGATAGTCCGCCCGACTAGCTACGTAGAGCTTGCTCGAATAAGAGGAGTTGCACTCTTAATTAATTAAACAATAAAATAAAATAAGTTCTATGTAAAATTAATCATTCATCTCCTCTTGTTCATCTAGCCTGCGTCTTTATATAAAGCGCAACCAGATCTCATTACAATAACAAATCGGTCTATTTTAATCACGTGATGTGATTTAGTTACAATTGATTCTACACATATTTTATTCTTCTATTTTAAAGTATGTTCATTCACCAGAAGGATAAATATAAACATCCTTAGGTGTACGTAACAACAAATCCTAAACTAATGCATCCTAAAAATAATAATATGCTTTAAGAGCTTTACAAGGTCAACCGACCAATCGGTTGATAATAATAACAAATACTTTATTCTATTTAATAAATGCATGATTAAAATAGATCTCCTTTGTCTTCACGTGCAACCTCCTCCATAGTCCTTGGTCAACCAGTCAAAGTTGACTTGGTAAATCTTGCAAAGTATGAAGGCATGGAGGCGCCTTCTTCATGAGGAAGGCACCTACTTTTGTTGGGTGCCTTCCTTATAAGGAAGGCGCCTACTTTTGTTGGGCGCCTTCCTTATAAGGAAGGCGCCTACTCCTGCTGGGTGCCTTCCTTAAGGAGGAAGGCACCTACTTCTGTTGGGCACCTTCCTTGAAGAGGAAGGTGCCTATTTCTACTGGGCACCTTCCTTGAAGAGGAAGGCACCTATTTCTATTGGGCACCTTCTTTGAAGAGGAAGGCACCTACTATTGGGCACCTTCCTTGAAGAGGAAGGCACTTGCTCTCTTGCCTTAGTCTCTGTAAGTAGAAGTATGCCAGGTCCAAGTGGATGTAGACTGGAAAACACCATATTAGTAATAAAACCTGCATTTATACACATTTCCCACTAAAAACACCAATCAAGCATAATACCGGATTTTCTATCAATTATATGCATAAGTTATATAAAATACATCTCATATGCTAATTGAACCAGTGATAATTCTCCTTAACCGTGTATATAAAATGAGCATTTTTGGTGCTCATCAATTATTATTGGCCCATTATGGAAAATGATTGTTGTTAGTATGTGAAGAATTATCAAAAATATCAACAACATGCCAATTTGACTCAGTTACCATCACAAGCATTACATCTCATTCAAAGCCTTTGGCCCTTTTCATAATGGGGCCTAGATTTGATTGGTAAAATTTCACCTGGCTCTTCAAGACAACACAAATTCAACATAATTACCATATAATACTTCACAAAATGGGTCGAAGTAATCCCAATGACCACTATAACTAGACCTCAAATTTTAGAGTTCATACTCCAACATATTATCTATCATTTTGGTATTCCCTTGACGATCATTTCTGATAATAGCAAGTATTTAAAAAATAAGTATGTTCGAGAATTATGCAACAAGTATAATATCCAACACAGTTTCTCGACTCCTTATTACCCATAAGCAAATGAACAAGTTGAAGCAACCAATAAGACCTTGATAGCCATTCTCAAGAAGCTTTTAAAAGAGAACCATAGAGATTGGCATACTCAACTCCCCTTGGCATTATGGGCTTATCAAACAAGCATCCGAATGTAAACAGGGGTAACTTCATTCTCATTGGTCTATGGAGCTGAAGTAATCATACCTCTTGAGCTTGAGATCCCTTCTTTATGAGTTATGTTACAATAATTCATGGATGATGACACATCTATACAAGCACATATTGACCAACTTACACTCCTTTATGAAAGGTGAATAAATGCCTTACAATATCTACGAGTATATCAAGATCACATCAAGCGTGCTTATAACACAAAAGTCCATCCTCATGAATTCCAAGTAGGAGATCTCATTCTTAAATAGAATCAATAGAACACCAATGCATTGCCACACTTGAGAGATAAATTCATGGCTAATTGGTTAGGTACATACATTGTCAAGAAAAAGTTGGGTCTAGGGACATAGAGACTTACAAATTTAGATGGAACATTAGAACCTGAGCCATTAAATATTATACACCTAAAGGCATTCTATGCCTAGATCAGATTGTAAATATGTACATATACATGGCTATATAGATATATATTGTATTTCATACATCCATCCATGCATTCCACCTATATTTCATATACGTATTTCAAACATTTACATTTTTTCATACCATTCATCATGTTAGGAACCATTTGGTTAATTTGGATGGTTGCTAGTCTACTATGTCTTGTTGCCTTAGTCAAGGACACCTTATATCAAATATTACTCATTAATTCATCAACCACAATAATTTGCATCTTTCCTTATGATCTATTGATGATTAAGGGGTTCACATAAACTAGGATAGATACAGTATAATCATTAGCAATAATTATTAGGTGGCTATTGACTATTTTTAATACATCTTTTAATTTTTAAAATCTTGTAGAAAAGGTATCACAAATTTTCATACAATACATTAGTCAATAAGAAAAATCCTAGTGTTTTTAGTCACTCAGCCACTCCTAGTGTTTTGAGCAACCTCCATTAAAAATAAAACAATATTTAGATGCAATAAGTTGTTCCTTGTCAATCAAGTTTCCTCTTGTACCACACACATAAAAATATATTAAAATATTGTGAAGCTTATGAATTATGAAGTCATGAATTGCTATAGCCATAAAGTGAAATATTTTCTCTTATTCATCCAATTATGCACATGGTCTAGAATGCTAAAGAGTTGACAAAAGGACGAGCTCCACCTTCATTCCAAAAAAAAAAAATCTTTCTCTTCCTAAAAAAGAGAAAGTATCCCAAAAAACATCCCAAAAGCAAAAAAAAAAAAAAAAATCCTTGCTCTTCCTCAAAACAAGCAAGTATCCCAAAAAGCATCCCAAAAGCAATAAAAAAAACCCTTTCTCTTCCTAAAAATGATCAAGTATCTCAAAAAGCATCCTAAATGCAATAAAAAAATCCCTTGCTCTTCCTCAAAGAAAGCAAGTACACCAAAAAGCATCCCATAAGCAATAAAATTCCCTTGCTCCTCTTCTAAATAAGAAATTATCCCAAAACTAATAAAAATTTATTTTGCTCCAATGTAAAAATGAGCAAACTCAGAAATAAAATCTCAAAAATCCAATGCAATAAAAGAAGGGAAAGGAGCTTGAATCCTTGGAATTCATAGTGTTTCAATAAATCATGGGGTGATAATCATTATAGCAATGGGTTGAATGAAACCCATATGGCAATGGTGTATCCTTATGCATGGTGCCACGTCTATCACATTAGCTATCTTCTTTTGTACAAACCTATGGATGCTCATGGATGAGCTAGATTATTGGCATAAGTTACCAATTTATTAGTCAGACCTTACTCATAATGAGAAATGAACAATCATTGCACACACAGTTGATACTTGAAGAAATTTGAAACCACTAGGATAACCTTAGCATCATCAAGAACTCCCTATACTAAGCTCATCACCCTGATGCCTATACACAACCAAAGCATCAAGATATCCCTGCACAAAAACAAACTATTGCATCACTTGATAGAACTGAATGAACTCCATCTCTTCCTTATGCCAACCAACCAACCACCTGTCTCACCTAATCCATCATAGTTATACCGAATCACCATCCCAAGTTAGGACTCACAATGGTTGCCAAAAGATGTCACCACTAGTCAGAGTACAAAATATATCTCGATACACCTATCCATAGTGGCCAAGGTGACTCGGTAAAGCCTCCTCACTGGTTCACCAATGAATAACACAAGGCAATGAGTGATCCCACTCACAAGGTAGACCCTCTAGATGAGTAATCATGATGTTCTCCCAAGCCCAAAGCTAAAGAAGTAAACTATATCCAAGTACATTCTACTCTCACCTCTTCACCTCATATAACTCAAAATACAACTAGAAAATTAGAGTGGGAGACCAAGCATAAACCCGAGGCTCACCAATCAAATTAATCACAAGCCTCACCTAATTCCAAGGGAACCTAGACCCCATACTGTTAGGAAAAAACATGTTACCTAATATATACATAACAAACATTGGAAGTGTGTCTAACTTCCCATCCTTGTACAGTTGAATGTATAGAATACCACCCTTGTTGACATCCACATCCTAGTCATCACCATATATTAGCCTCAATTCATGCTCCTTATTGTGGCCAAACCAGACTGGTGAGCCCTCGATAGGAACATGGAAGATGCCATAAACATCCTCCAAGGTGATAGTAAGCTCCCCTATAGGAATATAAAATGACCCCTTATAAAGGTCCCATCTCTCCACTAACGTAGACACGTACTCCTCATATGCCCTAATAGTCTCCACTCACCCACAACCATCCAACTGCACCATCGCTAGCCACTTCCAATCATCATTAGTTAGTGCCTTCTACACCTGAGATATGATACAAGGTCATCGATGTCGAGCCTCAATAAATTTCACTTGCAAAAAGCACACAACAAATCCATATTAGTGCATTCTCATCATTAAAAAAAAAAACAACATGAAAACACAAAAATATTTTGCATTATTTTCATTCCAAAAACATAAAAAACACAAAAAAATATATTTCTATGCATTTTTCTCACACAAAAACATAAAAACACAAAACCATTTTTCATTATTTTCATTTAAAAAGCATAAAAACACAAAAATATTTAACATTCTTTTACCTTAAAAACACAAAAACTTAAAAAAAAAACTTTCACCTCCCCCTTTATCATCGTCAAAAAAAAAAAATTACCATCCCCTCTTAGTTTAAAAATAAAAATTAAAAAAACACAAAAAAAAACAAAATAAAGGGAAGGGTATTAAAATCCTACCTTCGCTACCCATGCACCAAATCCAACTCCAACCTCTACCTCACCAACCACTTTGCTAGCCTCACAAACCATCTCTATCACTCAACCTCTCAACTGCTCTAAAAAACTCCAAACGCACAAATGAATCCAAACCGCCTACTAAAATATATTTATAACCACATTTTGCAGAGCCAACTGCATGTCCGCATTTGGTGAGCACACATAACCATGGATGCGTGGTTTTTAGACACAACCAAATGCAACCATGTGGTTAAAAAATAAAAACAAAATTCAAAAACATTCAAAAAATAAAAAAAACTACCCCCTCAAATCCAAATAAAATCATCAAAACATCATTTTTCAACCATCAAAATCATTTAAGTGACCCTTGTATCTAGTGAGTTACCCTACATACCTCACGGTTGTAGCGACTGGTAATCTATGCAATATTATAGGATGGGTAGCTCACCATAAGGACACTTGTTCAAAATAATTCAACATCATCACATGTGGCATTAAATCAGATGGGTCCCTCAATATTTGAGTGTGGTTGTGTTCAACCTAATTTGCACAAGGTTATCATTAAGCCCTTTTCATTGGGTTACAAAAGTGAAAAACATTCACTCACAATTTGGTAATAATTACCGAAACCACTAAAGTGTTTGATATCCCAGAGTGCCTGGTTCCTAAAACCATATTGTTTGGTAGGAATTTCTCTAGTCACATGGGCACCCAAACTCCCACAGTGGTTGGTTATTTTACCATAATATTTTATGCCTCATAAAAATCAAAGGTAAATTAGCAACAACACAAACCATCCCAAACTTGGGGCATCAAGTTAATCTTCAATTATAAACATTAGCATACGTCACATCCACCTCATTTCATCATCCACATCTAGTCAATTAGCTTGTGGGTTTCATTCATTACCCATTCGTCAATTGAGGGGGTAAGCAAACAAATAAAAATTTTCAAAAATCATTCATTCTTGTGCATCGAGAATATTTGAGTCCATTTATCCATCCAATAAGGACATGTGTCTCTTATTTTTGCATTGCATTGTGTTTTACACAACACAGTGCAAAAAGGGGCATCTGTAGACACAAAAACCTAGGCACTTGCAAAACCTTATTCACATTGCACATTCCAAATATGCATAATAAAATATATTCCTAAGTCCAAACTTAGGCATATAAATCCTACACATTAAAAGTATTTTTCAAATTTTCTAAATCTAGAAAGTCTACCTAGGATGCCCTACCTACCCACTAGACATTTGTCTTAGCCACATCACCACCACCCCTTGCCACATATCACACACCCATTTCACCCTTGTCCTTTCACATATGAAATCCCTCACACCTCACTCCACTTGCACCTACCCATTAGCCACATCACCTGAGTTAAGTGAGACACCCTAGGTGACTCACTCTAACTACCCCTTCCATTTGGTAGCCTTGGATTACCACTCGGTAATCCTGTTTTGCCACCTCAATTTACCTCTAAAATACCAAGGGGCCTATAAAGGCACCTTCATCCCATCAACCATAGGAGGCTCAAATAACATAATGTAAGGTTATTAAAATCACATTAGGAGTTTGCACGCATCCCAAGGAGACCAAATATTTGAAGCCTTAGAGTGCCATTTTGAATTTTTTTCCATCCAGTCTCAATTACCTACTCATGGTTACACAATTACAATTACCTTCTTGTGGTTGTCTAAATGTCCTCCTGCGGTTGCCCGACCCCACTCGTGCACTCGTGGTTACTCAGAACACATCAGAGCCATTAACAACAAAGATCTATAAGCTAGAATTTGGCATGACATTTAGGTTTTTTTTTTTATATTTTTTGCATTGCACTTTTGATTTTTGTAAGCATCCATTTAAGGGTTTTATTGCATTGCTTCTCAATCATATATACAGGTGCTACTAAACCCTTGTTTGCATTTTATGTGTGTAGGAGATAGATACTTGAGCAGCTACTGAAGTTGGAGTGGCCCCATTCTAAGGATACTCAAGCCCACTAAAAACTTTGAAGTTGTAGCAGAGGAGTGAAAGACACCAGCTTAACTTGCTTGGAGAACGAGAGAGCATCATATTGAGCATTGTATTTTGTAAAAAGGAAGTATTGTAATACTTGCCCCCTCACGTTGGGGCAACACCATTGTAAAAATGGGAGATCAGGGCTCCCTTGTTTACTACAAATATTCATTCATTATATTGCAAGCGTTTCATTTTCATTCTATGTGTTAGGTGTCAATTATTTTGCTGCAAACAATTAAATAATTTATTTACACAGTATTTAATTAATTAATAGTATTAATTATTCCCCTATTTAAACCTTAACTTAGGATTTAAATTGCTAACTTTAGCAAGGGTTTTAATTACTCTTCATAGAATTAAATTTATTAATACTATTTTTAATTTTTCTTATCTAATGTTAATATTATCTATTAACATTTTATTTATTAATACCTTACTTTAGCAACCAATTAAGATTTATACTTTGAAATACAAACATTAATGCATTCTAAAGATAAATTAAGAGCCTAAGCACACAAGGGCTCTTGCTTAAGGTAATCCTTGCCCAAATTAAGAATCAATCAATAATAAGCAAAGATGCACAAACATCACCATTCCCTAAGTAGGAGGATTTATGATAACTTCAAGGTTATCAACCACCTATGAAGGGATCACATGAATTCAGGGTAAGGACTCCTTTGCCTTTATAGCAACCTCATTGCTCATTTATGCATCTATTCACACATATACATGTAATTGCTTCTACATGATAGACTTGCATATTACCCTTGTGATTGTCAGATTTATTTCAATCCATAATTTTCCTTTTTTTATTACACTCAGCTTTGGTGGTTGTCCCATACCAATCCACCTGGTCCTGTAACCACAAAATTCATTAGCAATACCATATTCTAAAAATAGCATATTTCTAAAAATAACATATCCATTTTTTTAGAAATCATAAAGTATAACTATTAAACTCATCTTGATAGAATATCATAGGATTATGCATTAAATATCAACACATCAATAGATAAGTCAAGTATCAAGATTAAGTCCTACCTAGGAGGGTCATTACATTCCTAGTGAAGTTTGACCCAATTAGATAAAAAATGAATAGTGGATGAGCAAAGGGGTTGTTCAAAGGTTTGTGATCTTGAATCAATTATCGTATTAAGAGACCTTATTAGGGTTAGATCCTACCAATCATATAATACTTGTGTGATAGATTGTGATGATCCCCTATTGTGTGCTTCATTGGATAAGTCTTAATGGTAAGTGAGAGCAAATCAAGTGTGGGAGAATACCTTGGTGAGATTGGTTCAAGTGCAATGGATTTGCATGGTTTCTCAAAGCTAAGCAATATCTAGTCAAATAATTGGAAATTTGCAAATGATAGAGAATAATGCTTTGGGTAGGTTTACACCCAACAAGGAAAGGATGATATTTGCTTTTGTAGACTGAATTAAGGATAACATCCATGATGGATTGGTTAGAATTGAAAAGACTCATAGTTTTTACCTTTTTAGTTTCTTAACCCATTTGATCTTGTTCTAGAACTAGGAGATATACCCCAAACTAGCTATAAGGGCCAAGGATGTGTCAAGCAACCCATTGGATATCTTCTCTTGGAAAAAAGGATTGAGGAGGTCCTCTTCTTACTATGATTTCATAAAGAACTTTCTAGTTATAACACTAATGATCCTCAAAGGAAAAAAACCTAAGCACCCCACTATAAGTTGTAAGAATTTTTTAGGAGGACAACATCCTTGAGATTGGATTTATGTTGAATATTGGACTCTCATTAGGATATATGGTTTTACCAAGCAAGCATACTAGTTTCTAAAATGTGTGATCAAGTAGGTATTTGTATTTGAGGATTTATTCTAGTTATATTCATTGATACCTTATACATGAGTGGAAGGAACAAGACCAACCTATTCAATATACCCTTCAATTTTGGAAAAGTTATCCTGGCAAAGTGAAAGGCTCATGAGATTCTAGAAAAGAGGCTCACAAAATTTAAATTATGAAAGGCTTTGGGGGAGTGGAAATATGACCCTAATAGAACATTTATGGATTGGTTGGATAAATTTAATAATTCACTAGAGTTTATACATAAGTCTAGACTAGACTTGGTAGCTCTCTAAAATCCCATAGACAAAGATAGAACGTCCCTATTGAAACTATTTCTAGAACATGCTCCACTACCACCACTAAAGAGGAGATATTATAAGATATTCTATACAATAATAGGGAGGGTATATGCAAACTACTAGATCCACGTGTCCAAGATAATATTCCTACTAAAGAAAAAATGGAAAATAGAGAAGATTAATGCCTAGTGGGAGTTTTGACAAAATATTAACAATACAACACCTTTGTTTGCACAAATATATAAGGATTCAGATTTCAATGAACACTAGGATAGGAAATATGTATAAGAAAAGATCTCCAATATAGTTAGAGATAGTGGATAAATGGTCATGGAGGCCATTGCCCAAGCAATGCTGAAAATATAAGCAATGTTAGAGGAAGTCAATTGAGTGGAGGATTCTCCTTTATAGGAAACAAAGGCTACAAACCTTGAGAAACACTCACCAAATCAAGAGTCACTATCTCATGTATCTGACTCAATATAACATAAGTAAAAGGAGTCATATCATGATAATGGAACCCTACCTTCCTTCCAAGAATAAGAAAAACCCCTCCAAGGTGAAACTCTAAGCCACCATGGCCCAAAAATCCAAGTAAGCACCCTACACCCCTTCTCATTATATGTTAGATGCAAGAACCTCACCATATTTGGAACCAACCTCACCAAAACCAAGCAATATCTCTCTTTCCTTAGTGGCCACCCTTCCTCCAAAAACACCCATTAAACATATCCATAATAAAATCTTGAGGTCCTCACATTGTTATATTCCATAACTACCACCCCATAGGTAGACCTCAAATCTACCTTGACTAGGAAAAATTTACCCTTCCATACCATTTTACAATTACTTCCATATTTCCCATTCTTCTAGCTAGTGTGGCCACCTCCTCCACTAGGGAAATTAGTGGTTAACTCTGCCACTTAACTAAGAATACCATTATACTTCAAAGAGATCTAGAAGAGGGCATTTGAATATGAATAAAAGAAGGAGACTAAAATAGTATCCATGTCAATAGAGAGTGGAATCATGACTCAAAATTATATATCAATAAGGGTTCTCCACTTTACCTATGTGGACATGGAGGTCTTCAAGCTTCAGGGGTAAATGTAATCCCGTGATTATCACATAACTAGGGCAATTGTTATTCTACAGGGCATTGGGGCTAGGCAAAAGTTGAATTAGATGAGAAAATGGATAAACTAATCAAGTATGATTTGGTTATCCTAGAGAGGATATTATAGAAAAGGGAGAAAAAAATATAGAAAGGACACCCTTAGAGACTCATAAACCAAAATTAAAAGGCTTTAAAATCAAATGGAACATACCATGAGTTCTCAAGAAATGGATACCCTTTAGAAGAGTATTTAAGAAAGAGTCATGAATTGTTGGACTAACTATTCACTATACAGATCTAGATCACCACATATAAGGCTAACTTCAAGAGAGAATTAGAGGAAGAAAGGAAGAGATGGTCAAAATCTCTACAATATAATATTGTCAAATTGATTTGGGATGTTTGTACTATATACTAGGACAACATAGCCAAGTCTATATCTTTGATGCCCTAGATTATTAGATTCATCAACTCAACATCCCTACTGAGTGTAAAAGTCATTCAAGAGGTGGAACAAACCTTGATGGCCAAATAAGAGAGGATGAACAAAGCAAACACTTTTTTGGTTTAGATCATTGACACAAGTGAGTAGGAGCTAGAAGTGGTTGGTATTCAAGATTGAGAGGTAATTTTCAAGAAAATATAGGACACTCTCAATAGAGAGAAAATGCCACATGAATGTGTGGCTCAAAAAGTCCTAAAAAATATGATCAACAACTTGCATGCCCATTTGGAATCTTTAATCCAAAAATATCTACCATATCCTTGGGTAGGCAATAATAACATCCTTTCAAAGTAGGAGTATGCATGAGCCTTCAAGGAATAAAAAGAAAGAAGACTGAACTTCCAAAAGTGACTATAGGTTCTAACAATTGAGGAAACTATGAAAGCTATTAGGCTTATATTTAAGCTCAAATTTCAAGTGTGAGAAGTCATGTATGGAGTAGAAAATTTCTCGCATATAGTTCAAATTGATCTTCGAAGGAGCCATCACCATTTCTTAGAATCTAGAGCATACTTTGAGAAAGAGTGGGAGGAAGTGAGAGTACAAATGAGTAAGCACCTATATCACTAACCTTCCCATATGCTCTTCAATTTCCATTCCTTGTTCTTTATTATTTTTTCATTTTTTTGTTTTATTTTTGTCGTTTATGTTTATCATTTCCAACTTCTAATTTTGACCCCACACCGAAGGATAAGTCAATTAGTTTGGGTTAATTTATTTTAGCATGCTAAAGAGCCTTGAGAGCTGCTAAAGTTGTAAGGAATTTATCCCTATAGCCTTACTTCACTCAAAGAATACTTAATAATAAGTGGGACACAAAATAAGATAGTTAGATGTCACCTTCCCACCTTAATCTACGAGGAAAAGACTTAGTAATAAAGGTGAACAAATCTAGAAGCCAAACTGACCATTAGATCTTCCATAAATTGTTGACACTCATATTCCACCTCAAACCAACCATATTGAGGGTATTATGGCTTATAGGTCATTGGTTTTAAATCCAATAGTCCACATGATCCTTCTCTTATAATAAGGCATAGAAAATAAGAGAAGGCCCTAACATGACCTAAAGCTAGTCACATGGCAACTAGTCAAGTTCCTGAGGAGAAATATGCTACAACCTAGATAGATAACACCTACCATTAGCCAAAGGAAATTCCATATAATCCAAGGATACATGGAAGTTGCATGCACAAATAATAAGGTAGATGAAGAAATATTTAAGTGAACACCTACATTGGTCATAAAGGTTGACTTTAGTGTCCTAGCCTATTTGATCCAATTATGTATATGTTGTGTCAATTGCTTATCATACACTTGAGCCTACCCTACTAATCTACACTATTCAAAAGGCCATGACCACTATGTTAGATAGTAGGGAATTCCAAGATAAATGTAATTTATACTTAATGGTGCAACCATACCTAGTGTAGCAGCAATAAGACAGGTGAACAAAAAATTACCATTCAAAGGGCTAGAAGCTCTCAACATTGATTGTCATGGATCCAAAGACCTCAAAGCTGCTTATTCTAGTTGTAAAAGGGTTTCAAATATAGATTTAAGGGTAAATTGTAGGCATTCTATGAAAAATTTAGTAGGGAAATGACTCTCCTCTTGGCTTAAATAGGCCTAAATTTGTATTGTAAAGGCATTGGGAGCTATCTGTTTATGCCTAGTATCTAGCCTTGTGGGCTATTCCTTTCAACCCCCTTCTTCTTTATTGTAACAAGTATATCTTGATACTTTATTCATTGTCTATGGATAATCAAGCCTCTATGTCACATGCCTTATAATCACTTATAGCACATTAATGGAAGCCATGACTAATTTCACTTTGTCCTCATTTCCTTGGTGTGTTTTTTACTACTAGTTATGTGAAGTTTAGTTTTGTCCATTCTAGATATTAGATGATAGGTCCAATGTTCATTTATGGAAACTTGTTTTAATTGAAAGAGGGAACTTTATTATTGGCACATTACCCTAACTTAGATTTTAAATGTCTTCAATGTTTCACTTTTATTGTAATTTACTTTCATTGCAATTCATTTCCCCAATAAAATCCCTTGGCCTTAGCTTGTGAAGGCTTCTACATGTCAAGCATTTAGTTGTACAAGGAGCTAGAATTTATTAAAAACACCATAGGTTTCCCCATATGAGGTTCTTTTATCTGTGATGCTTCATTATGTTTCACCCAATGTGAGGTGTGGGTTCCCTTGGCATGTTAGGTTGTTTTACCGAAAGAAAGATGCATTATGAGATGACAGTAATTTCTCAATAAAAAATGCTTAATTTTATCATGAAGTTTATACTTTTAAAATGCAATGATCTTATTTGGTTTGAATTTAAGTGATCATGACATACTCTATTTAGTAAATAATAAGTGATGTCTTGATACTACACATTGTTAATTTTTTCCATAGAATAATGTTAGCATGAAATATGAGAGTAAACTTAGGCCAATGTTTTACTCAATCCCTATTATTTAACAATTCTCATGAGATGGATTTATAAATAAAAATATTGTAGGATAGATACCCACTTACCTCTATAATATCCTAGCTCATTTTGCATCAACATTGTTTTCATAGCCAACTTTGGTACTATTGGAAACACTGTTATGTAGGATATAGTGTTAAAATTTATTTATCTCTGTAATTAGATCAAAGGATTGTTTGTCTCTTATTAAATATCTAAGATATGCATGTTTTAATTGTGATATTATAAAAGCTATTAGTCTCTCATATCCAAATTTCTTCCTCTAAGTTAAAACTCCAATAGTCAAATGTTCTGATGCAAATGAGTAAACATAGAAAGGTTAAGTATAATATCGACTGATTAATACAAGAGTGTTTGTGATTAACCTTTTAAGTTATTGGAAGAAAGTTTGTGCTTCCCTAGTACATATAATATTGGCATCCCTTTTTAGCATTGCGTTCAAAGGCCAAATGATTTATGCAAAACCAAAAATAAAGTTTCTTATGAAATTTATATTTTCAAAGGACTTCAACTCTTTTTTTCTTTTGGGAAGGGAATTTTTTTGAATTGCTTCAGTTATTTTTAGGTCAATGGAAATACCAAATTTTGAAATAACATGCCCTAGGAGTTTTCCTTTTGTGATTCCAAAACTAAATTCTTTCGTATTCAATATAATTTCATGATTTTAACATCTCTGTAGTACCCTTTTTAAGTCTTCCACATGGTCTATACATTTTTTAGAAAATATAATGAGGTCATCCATGTAAATCATGATGCATTTCCCAATGAGGTCCTTAAAGGTAATGTCCATAAATTTTTGGAAAGTTGCTCTTACATTGATCACGACAAATGACATTCTCCTACATATAAACATTTCCTATTTTTTAGTAAATGCAGTTTTAATTCTATCCTTAGGGTCTACCATTTCTTGGTTATATCCCAAGTAACTATCTAGGAAGAACATCATTCAAGAGCCAAACTATTTATAGCACTTCATACAAAGAATAAAGGAGATAATTATCCTTTTTAGGTGTTCTATTAAGATTTCTAAAGCCTACACATAGGTGTATTTATCCAATATTCTTATGTATTGGTAACAATTTTGGAATATAGGTAGAATGCCTTATAGGGAAAATGATATGGGATGCTAGCAATTTTTGTATCTCCTTGAGAATGAGAGGTTCCAACAGTGGATTCACTAGTCTTTGTTTTTGTTTAAAGGGTTTCATTCTTGGCTTCAAGGGAATGGTGTGGGTAGTGATAGATGCATCATAGACCTTCATATCTTCATAAATCCATGTTATAACATATTTGTAATCATTTTAAGGATTGAATTATTCTCCTTTTCTCCTCATCAGTGCAGGTTTTTCCTAGGAAGACATTTGAGAGTGTTGGCTCAGCTTTCATGCACACCCTATGGAGAGTAAACTGAAAACACAAGTAACATTTAATGGGAATAAATTCCCTCTCACTTTAGGATCTTGTTGGATATCCAAGGTGTGAGTTACAGATTCGAGTTGAATGCTATCACTCTTTTCCACTTCTGGAATAGTTTCAAGTGGACTACCTGTGTACCTATAAGGGGGTTCAACATTTGCTCTATTGACTTTTTGGTTTATCAATCAAATTTATATTTTGTTTGATCTAGCTCTTCAGATTTTAGTAGATTAAATGAATAAAGAATTTTAAAGAAAATAAAAATGGGAACCTTTCCAAAATAAAATAGAGAGAGCAAGGTAGGGTAGGAAAGAGAGGATGAAATATTGCAATTTTAATTGTTAATCATTCTTTTAATTAAAACATGTTGCTGTGTTCACTAACTAGGACAAATAGAATAACAAATTATCCAACTTTCTAAGATTAACTTGTTATCTAGCAAAGGGCAGAACAGGGGAATAGAATAGAGTAACTTATTTAAATCACAATTTTCCCTAAAATTAACAGGATGAATTTGTAGATAGCCAATGCTCATGCACACAGACCAGAACTATCAAATTTAGATCTTCAAACCAGGTGATTTAAATAATTCTTAAGATAGCTTAACACTTCTAAAATTTTAGACTTGCGGGATGATTTTACCGGTAGCATAGCACACACAGCAAAACTAGAGCTAGTAGGAAAAGAAATTAATTTTAGAAATATTAAACTGCAATTCAGCTCTCAAACAACACCAACAACATACTAAAATCAATTGAATTCACAACAATTATAACTGTAGATATTTCAATGAAAACAAGAATAAGGAAATGAGCACCGTTCAAGCTCCAAGAGTAGATTAGGCACCTAGCCACGCCACTTCAGAGTAACAACACCACAACAAATCCTATGTCGAGAACAAAGGCTTTTCCAAAAAAAATATTTTAGAAAAAGAACTTCTATTATAAATTCTTGCATCTTGAGTTTACATTCAATGGGAGTATTTATAGACTCAGGAGATGCCCTGGTCTTTTTAGAAAATATCTTCTCCCAAGAACTTAAACTAATATAAAAATCCCACCATCGGGGCCTTACATAATAAAACATATTTTAATAGAGTTCAAGCCAACTCCAACCACCTCGAAAATCTGCCTAAAAATCTTGCCATAAATGGTGGAGGCACAATCTGATCTTCTTTTCACCAAATGGAGACTACATACAAATGTTTTCAATTTCCAGCCAATTGCAAGCATATTTCATTAAATGGGCACTCCCTCGGCCATGCCTGATAAAGTCTTTGTTTGTGGTGGGCCTTGGAGAATCTGGGTGGATCATCAATTTTATGCATCTTCTATCTCTGCACAACCACCTTTGCTTGGTTCGTGGTGAAACTCCAAGCCCACCATTACTTCCATCATTGAATGCGTTCGCTAGCAAATTCCTGCAAAAATTCAAAAAGGGCAAATGTTAGAACATTAGGTTTAAAATAAAATTAAATTAATTTAATTTTTTCTAAGGTTCGAACTTTAATTCTTTAGGTTTAAATTTTTAATTATTTTTCAAAGTTTGCCACAAAATACCTTTTAGGGTTGAGATTTTAATTAATTTTCTTAATATTATTTTAATCCCCAAGGTTTGACATTGGCTATCATTTATTTTTCTATCTCCCTGGGAATGTCATGAAATCACGACATTTTTAATTATCTCTTGCTCTATTCTTGAGAATATCGCGATATCTTTCATTTTCTTCTTGGCCTTTTCTTCCAACACTTGAAAATTTTCTATCTCCCTTGGAATGTCGTGAAATCATGACATTTATTCATTTCTCTTCCTTCCTCTTGGGAATGTCATGAAATCGTGACATTTCTTCATTTCTCTTCCTTCCTCTTTTGTTTCCAACACTTTGGAATTTTTTATTTGTGCTTTTGAATTTAAAAAACATGGATTCCAATGACCCCGCACTTTGCATTTTGGCACTTTAAAGGTTTGTGAAGGATCCTCCATTCTCGGAAATGATTTTTAGATATTGGAAAATGAATTTTAATTGCCCGAAAGTTGCTAGTTTCACGTGGTGTGAAATTTAGGGTAAAATTTGAAAGTGCTCAGAATTGAATGAAAATTTTTAAGCATCCAAATGAGCCAAATGGGTATCCGAATCTGTAGAAAAATCTTGAAAATTCACTTTGGATCAGAAGATATCACATTAATAAGTTTACTAGCTGGAAATAGAAACTGCTATTTCTGGAAGGTGAATCCCGCTTGAAACCTTAAAAATTTGGTACCATTGGAAAGGTGAGCTCGAGATATTTCACCTAGAATTTAAATCACTTAAAACGGATTCTTGTAGCAGAAGATATAGCATTTCCAAGATTGAAGTAAACATTAGGGTAAAATGAAAAATTTCAAAGAACCTTAGAAATTAATTTTAATATTTCAAACCTTAGGAAACTATTGAAAATCAAAATTTTTGAAACACTTAACCAGAAATAATACCATTGAAGCATAAATGTTCAGAAGAAATTAATTAAAAACAATGCGCTAGGCAAGCACTTTTGACACCTTGATGCAGGCAAAATTTAAAGACTTGATGCAAACAAAACTTGGATTAAAAAAAATGAAAACTTCAAGAGGGTCCCCTTGGAAATAAAAATTAATCATTTCAAAGGAATCAAAATTTTATTTTCAGTAGGGGTGTGTTGCTTCTCAACAAATGGCGATGTCTATAGGGAAATAGTAGCACTATTTAGAACCCAGAACTCTAGTTTTAAAACAATTTAAACCATGTATCCTACCTTACCGCAAATATTTTCAAAATATTTTAATTATTATCTACCAGTCCATTGAAATTTCCCAGGGACATACTAGGTTGAATCACTCAAGGAAAACTCTGGTGTGTGGTTGTAGTGCATAAATTCTTCCTCTTAAGATGACCATGGCTTAGAACTCCTACTTAGGATTAACCAGACTATTTGGGCTGCACAAGTTTATTTGAGTAGAGCTCTATTGCTAGTTTAGCCTTTTATAGCCCCAATAGAGTTACTCTTAACTTTATTTTTAAGACCTTGGTTCACAGCCATGGAGCATCTATAGCTCTGGTGAACATGTCTAAGATTTCTCTTTCAGATTTTTTTTTATTTTTTTGGAACTCTCTTTCTCTCTTTTTTTTGATCTCTTTTTTTTTTATAAAGACTAGATAGTCGAGAAGCCTTATTGAAGGTTCGAAAGTTGCATTTGCCTTGATATTTCATTCACCAAATAGTTGATCAACTAACCATTTCAGCTTTTAGACACCAATAGCCTCTTAAGAGTTATTAAAATGATCTTTGTGAATCAAAGTTCTCCTCTCATGACCAACTTTTCTTGGATTCCCTAGGAGTTCTCCAACTAAACAACATAACAATTCTTTTATGATTAAAATAATTATGGTGGGCAAGGTACAAAATTTAAACTATCTCTCTACTATCATTTCGGATAGCAAACATTACCACTCTCTCCCTACTTAGAACATCCCTTTATCAAATCACCCTTCTTTGATTCCTGAAACCGAGAGAAAGACCCAAAAGAAGAAAGAAAAGGAAAACAAAGAAAACTAGGAGAAACTAACTTAAAGCTGAAAAAATAAACTAAATAAAAGCATAGACACTCTTTTTTTTAATATATACATATGTACAAAGGTCCCTTCAATTACTCAAATGATGTAGCATATGGAATAGTCGAGAAGTAATGCTTCAGATATTGACCATTGATAGGCAAGTTCAGAAAATTACCTTCCAGGTCTTGTAGATGAAATGCATTATTACCCAAAATTTTACAATTTGGTATGGCCCTATCCACAGAGGTTGTAGCTTAGTGTGCTTACCTTTCTTCTCATGGGCTTTGTCCCATAGGAGCACCAGGTCTGCAAGTCTAAAGGCTTTTACTTTTGCTCTTTTGTCAAACCAATGCTTGACTATCTCTTGATGTCGACTAAAATGCTCCAAAGCCTGAAGTCATTCATCCTATAAATTAATTAAGTCCAGCACATGAGCTTCTGCATCTGCATGATCATTAAAATAATCCAAGGTAAACTGGTATGTGGGCAATTTTAAAGAAACATGAACAATAGGCTGAGTACCATACAATAAAGTAAATGGTGAAGTTTTAAGAGCTTCTTTGTGTCTTATCCTATCAACCCAAAGTGCATACTTCAGTAATGTATGCCATTGTCTGGGTTTATCTACAACAGACTTCTTAATGGTATTTATCAAATTCTTATTCGTGGACTCAACTAGTCCATTTCCTTGGGGATAATAGTTAGATGAAAATTTTATGACTATCCCTTTCTGGTATGCCCACTCTACAAATTCTAATGATTGAAAGGCTGGCCCATTATCACAAACTAAATTCAAAGGAACCCCAAACCTGGTTATGATATTTGACTCCAAAAACTCAATCACTTCATGGGTTGTACTTCTCATTGTGGTTGTTGCTTCAACCCATCTTCGTATAGTAATCAGTGGTAGTTAATACATACTTGTGCCCTGTTGATGAATTTGGGTTCATCACTCCTATAAAATCAAGTCCCCACTGTATGAAAGGTTTATCTATTATAATAGGTTGCAATGGTAGAGCTCGTTTAGTCTCCTTGGCTACAAATATCTAATATTGGTGACAAGCTCTCACATGCATATGTGCATCTTTAAATAATGTAGGCTAGTAGTAGCCTACTCTCAATATTTTATGTGTAGTAGTTGAACCTGAAGGGTGTCCTACCCCTAACTTTTCATGAAAATTGAACATCACTTCATCCACCTCATCTTGAGAAATGCATCTTAAAAATACACTAACATAATTCTCTCTATATATTTTACCCCTTTTGAGTAGAAAATGAGTAGATTTCAACTTTAGTGCTCTTTTTTGAGTTCTATTTAGGTGAGGTGGGCAATTCTTAAGTTTCAGCAAATGGATAATATCCCCATACCAATCATCCAATCTGGAGTCTATTTGGTTAATTTCTTCCTTTGTAGGTATTTCAGTGATATGTTGGGATAGACCAAGGCCTCTGATTAATTTAGCAGGTCAAATTTCTAAGTCAAATTCCTACAATTTTGTGGCCCAATTGCCCCTCAGTTCACCCAATTCATTTTGACTTAATAAATATTTAACAATTGGATCAGGGACTATGGCATGGACTTTTCTCCTCAGAATGTAATGCCTAAACTATTTAACTACTTTCACTAAGGCATAGGCTTGCTTATCCAAATGAGAGTATTTCAACTCAGCACCCTTTAGATTGGTACTTTTGAAGGCAATGGGGTGCTCCCCTATTTCTCTCCATTGAGTTAAAACTGCAGCAAGTGTATGTTCAGAAGCAAAAGAGTACAGGTAAAAATCTGCACTAAAATATGGACTTACCAGAACTAGGGCTTGTTGGATAGCATATTTAATCTCTTGAAATGCCACCTTGGCTTCTATTGACCAAACAATCTGAGCAGTCTCCTTTAACATATCATTGAGTGGTTTGACTATTTCAGCAAAGCCAGAAATAAACTTCCTAACAAAGTTAATCTTCCCAAAAAATGATTTTAACTCTTTCTTAGAGTTGGGAAAGGGTATCTTTGATATGGCCTCGGCTCTCTCAGGGTCCACAAAAATACCATATTTGGTGATTAAGTGGCCAAGGAGTTTTCCTTCAGTTACACCAAAGACACATTTCTTTGGATTCAAAGAAATGCCAAATTCTCTACATTTGTCAAAAATAGACTCCAAGTGTTTGACATGATCAAATCGAGATTTGGAAAATACTGTCAAGTCATCCATGTATACCATAATACACTTGCCCATGAGACCTTTGAAGGTGTGATCCATTGCACGTTGGAAGGTGGCTCCAACATTTATCAATCCGAATGACATTCTCTTGTAGGTGAAGGTGCCCCATTTGGTTGTGAAGGTAGTCTTCATTCGATCTTCTCTTTCCACCAATATCTGGTTGTACCTAGAAAATCCATCCAAGAAGGACATCATCTCTGAACCATTCACAATCTATAGTACATCATCCATGGAAGGCAAAGGATAATTATCCTTTTTAGAAGCCTTATTCAGATTCCTAAAATCCATGCATAGGCATATTTCCCCATTCTTCTTTCTAATCGACACTAAATTAGCTACCTAGGTAGAATGCTTGATAGGAAAAATAATGGCAACACTCAACAATTTTTCTACCTCTTTCAGAATGAGAGGTTCCAACAAGGCGTTAACATGCCTCTATTTCTACCTAAAGGGTTTACAAAACTCTTTCAGGGGTATAGTATGCGTGTACACTTTCGGATAAAAAATCTTCAGGTCTTTATAAGACCAGGCCATAACATCCTTGGACCTATGCAACAACTCCGTGAGATCTCTTTTAATTACAGGGTCACAGGTTTTAGCCAATTGAATGTGCTTGGGATCCCCTTCAGTTCCTACATTCAGTTTTTTAGTCTCATTCCCTATCATGCCAACATAATTCTTAGAATTTACTCTTTGTTTAATTCGATCATGGTCAAATAGCCTTTCAAGTTCTACCATTCCCCTAGGAATCCTATTATTTTTTAGCCTCATTATTCCCTCTTCATTATCAAAATTTTCAAGCATAGTATCCCTTTGACCATCATCAATTATGGTTTTTTCAAATGCATTTGTATTCTGTAAGAAATTTATAATTTGATGGTCATCAGAAAATACTTGAAATGTATCTACATTATCCGAATAGAAGGGCAAGGAATTAATTCCACTAAAAAATTTTCCCATTTAAATTCCTCCAAGGGCTTTAGATTGGTAGTTGATGAAGCCAAAACATCTGTAGGTGAATTTTCTTCCCTGGGAATATGCATCAGATTGAAAGCATTAAAATCCTCCATGAGATCCCAAGCTCGATGTTTGTATCTTTTTAGGTAAGAAGCCTTGCACTGAAACTTACCTTTAACCTGATTGGCTACCAACTCAGAGTCTATAAAAACTTGGATATTCTTCACATTTTTATCTAAAGCAAATTTCAACCCCAGTATTAGTGCCTCATACTCAGTCAAATTATTGGTATAGGGAAACTACAAGCGGTAAGACATAAAATATGTCTGATTGTGAGGCCCTTTGAGAAAAGCCCTCGTACCAGAGCCTTGCTTGGATTTAGCTCCATCAACATGAAGTATCCAAACATCATCATCATGATCAGTCAGAGCCTTAACTGGTTTCACTTTTTGTGCAGTTGTCAGATTATAAACCCCCACATCTGTATCAGTAAAATTAACAGTCTCATTCTTGACATTGTATTCAGTTATCATGAGCTTATACCGAGGCTCCCTATCAATTCTTAACTGATTTGCTACACCTTTCCAGGGTAACCACATGTGTGAAAAATTAGTGGCCAAATACCCATTCAAATATTTTGACCAATCTCTGCTTAGAAGCATTCCATATCCCACAGGAATATCTACCACTTGAATATCAATTTTGTGTTGTGCTCTCGGCTCAGATGCTAATTGGATGTGTATACCTTGAAGTTCACCTATTACCTTGACCTCAGTTTTATCCAGTTGAATGACTCTCCTCTCAGACTTCATAGGAGTTAATCCCAATTGTTGGAAAATGGCTAGAGGTATGACATTGACTATAGCACCAGAGTCCACCAGATAGTTATGTAAGTTTTTTCCAAATATACGGACTATCAATAGGAAAGGTGGAACTTCAATATTTTCCTTGTAGATGGCCACATTGGCATTTGCCATTTTCTTCCCCTTTTTTGGAGGTTTGGTGGAGGGCTCAAAGTAAGTTTTAATCAAATTATCTCTCTGTTCAATGATCTGAGCTAGCTCATGAAGGGTAATGTTGGCTTTAATTTTCTTCATGTCCTCCACTATATTATACCCTCTGTTGAGTGGAGGAGCAAATCCATCCTGCACTTTTGGATCTCCCCCCTTGGGTGGAGGTGGATTATTATTTGGAGAAGGATCAGGAGGAATACTGTGAGAGTTGTTGGGAGGTGTAGATGTAGTGTTGGGCTCTAGATTTCTATTCCTGAGATTGTAATTATCTCTTCTATACTATTGAAAAGCCTGCACTTCATCCATAGGCACTTCTGCAATATTTTCGGACTCATCTAGGAAAGTGAATGAATCCAACACCATAGTTGTACTATGTTTGGATGAACTAGCACCATCAACATTTTTTTGATTTTTAAGAAAACTGAATTCACCAGACAAAGCTTCAAAAGCATTGCAAAATTCTAGGTAATCTAGTTCCCCATGTTGAGATGTTCCATGAATCCTACACCAATTAGGTAAATCCAAGTCACAAATGTTCACTTCAGGCCCCTTTCCTTTGTTATAATCCTTATTAGGTTCATACAGAGGTCTGGAAAATCTATTCTATTGGTAAGGAAACTTGTTTGAATTTTCTCCCGTAGACACTTGCCTCTTGAAACTCAAGAAGTCGTTTGCCAATTTTTGGACCATCTTTGTAACTTCCTCAACCGCAGTTTTATCTGATTCTTTCTCCATAGTTTGCACATGCCCAGTGTGTGGCAAAGTCAACAAATTTTCTGTAGGTGGAGCTTGACATGTTGGCAACAACATCTGATGCGGAATGGGATTCAACACCGGTGTATTTTGTGTAACAAAGGGTATCAAAGGACTATTCACAGGCTGAGGTCCCAACTACCTTTCAAGAGTCAGAGCTTCCTTATAAGCCTCTATCAAGTTTGTGATATTGGTGTCTCTTTTCAGGAAAATAGAGGTTACTGGATCCAAAGCATTCTTATAAATTTCTAGGGCTAAATATGCACTTGGGATGTAATGACCTATCATCCTACCATAAGCCTTCTGGAATCTCACATTGAAAGACCTGACAGTTTCACTGGATTCTCTTCTAATGCTGGAAAACTATTGATATAGGATGTTGGGATCAATCACTTGACCAAATTGGGACACAAAAACCTTTTCCAAATCATCCCAACTGGTGATTGAGTCATTTGTAAGATTCAGGAACCAGTCATATGCTCCTTCTTGGAGAGTGAATAGGAATAATCTACAAGCCACATCTTCATGCTGCACATTTAATAATTTCAAAGCATTTTTAAATGCCACCAAGTGCTCTTCCATTGTCCTAATTCCATCATGTCTATAGGTGGGAAGATACTTCTCAAGGTTTCTCGGTAAATCATGGGCTGCACCAAGGATATTCAAAGTAGTGGAACCCAACCAGTTGGCCATGACTATTTGATTAATGGTAGGATTCTGAGTCACAGTTGGAGGAAGCACTAACGAAGACAAAACTATGCTGGACAAAGATCTGGCCTTCCTGAGATTACTTCTCCTTGGGGTTTCCAACTCAGACACAAGGAGCTCTCCAACTCTTGGGTGGGACCTAGTTACTCTGAAGGAAGAATCCAACCTAACTGATTATCTTAAAAAAATGCCAAATGCAAGTTTAGGCCCTCCTTCTAGCACCAATTTTATGTTGGCTCGACTTTCATGCACACCCTATGGAGAGTAAACTAAAAACACAAGTAACATTTAATGGGAATAAATTCCCTCTCACTTTAGGATCTTGTTGGTTATCCAAGGTGTGAGTTACAGAGTTGGGTCGAATGCTATCACTCTTTTCCACTTCTGGAATAGTTTCATGTGGACTACTTGTGTACCTACAAGGGGGTTCAACTTTCATTTGTTGTTTTTTGGTTTATCAATCAGATTTATATTTTGTTTGATCTAGCTCTTCATATTTTAGCATATTAAATGAATAAATAATTTTAAAGAAAATAAAAATGGGAACCTTTTCGAAATAAAATAGAGAGAGCAAGGTAGGGCAGGAAAGAGAGGATGAAATACTATAATTTTAATTGTTAATCATTCTTTTAATTAAAACATGTTGTGTTCACTAACTAGGACAAATAGAATAACAAATTATCCAACTTTCTAAGATTAACTTGTTATCTAGCAAAGGGTAGAATAGGGGAATAGAACAGAGTAACTTATTTAAATCATAATTTTCCCTAAAATTAATAGGATGAATCTATAGATAGCCAACGCTCATGCACACAGACCAAAACTATCAAATTTAGATCTTCAAACTAGGTGATTTAAATAATTCTTAAGATAGTTTAACACTTCTAAAATTTTAGACTTGCTAGGATGATTTTACCGGTAGCATAGCACACACAACAAAACTAGAGCCAGTAGGAAAAGAAATTAATTTTAGAAATATTAAACTACAATTCAGCTCTCAAACAACACCAACAACATACTAAAATCAATTGAATTCACAACAATTACAACTGCAGATATTTCAATGAAAACAAGAATAAGGAAATGAGCACCATTCAAGCTCCAGAAGTAGATTAGGCACCTGGCCACGCCACTTTAGAGTAACAACACCACAACAAATCCTATGTCGAGAACAGAGGCTTTTCCAAAAAAAAAATTTAAAAAATAACTTCTATTATAAATTCTTGCATCTAGAGTTTACATTCAATGGGAGTATTTATAGACTCAGGAGATGCCCTAGTCTTTTTATAAAATATCTTCTCCCAAGAACTTAAACTAATATAAAAATCCCATTTCCGAGGCCTTACATAATAAAACATATTTTAATAGAGTTCAAGCCAACTCCAACCACCTCGAAAATCTACCTAAAAATCTTGCCATAAATGGTGGAGGCACAATCTGATCTTATTTTCATCAAATGGAGACTACATACAGATGTTTTCAATTTCCAGCCAATTGCAAGTATATTTCATTAAATGGGCACTCCCTCGGCCATGCCTGATAAAGTCTTTGTCTGCGACGGGCCTTAGAGAATCTGGGTGGATCATCAATTTTATGCATCTTCTATCTTTGCACAACCACCTTTGCTTGGTTCGTGGTGAAATTCCAAGCCCGCCATTACTTCCATCATTAAATGCGTTCACCAACAAATTCCTGCAAAAATTCAAAAAGGGCAAATGTTAGAACATTAGGTTTAAAATTAAATTAAATTAATTTAATTTTTTCTAAGGTTTCGAACTTTAATTCTTTAGGTTTAAATTTTTAATTATTTCTCGAAATATTGTGAAATCATGACATTTTAATTATCTCTTGCTCTTTTCTTTAGAATTTCATGATATGGTGACATATTTAATTTTTTTCTTGGCCTTTTCTTCCAACACTTGCAAATTTTCTCTCTCGGCGAATGTCATGAAATCGTGACATTTCTTCATTTCTCTCCCTTCCTCTTGGGAATGTCACGAAATCACAACATTTCTTCATTTCTCTTCCTTCCTCCCAACACTTAGAAAAATTTCCACTCACGAAATCATGACCATTTCCAACACTTAAAAATTTTCATAGAAATTGCACATGGACTCCAATGACCCCGCACTTTGCATTTTGGCACTTTAAAGGTTTGTGAAGGATCCTCCATTCTCAGAAATGATTTTCAGATACTGGAAAATGAATTTTAATTGCCCGAAAGTTGTCAGTTTCACGTGGTGTGAAATTTAGGGCAAAAATTGAAAGTGCTCAGAATTGAACGAAACAATTTCAGGTATCCAAATGAGCCAAATGGGTATCCGAATCTGTAGAAAAATATTGAAAATTCACTTCGAATAAGAAGATATCGCATTAATAAGTTCGTTGGCTAGAAATAGAAACTGCTATTTCTGGAAGGTGAATCACACCTGAAACCCTAAAAATTTGGTACCATTGGAAAGGTGAGCTCGAGATATTTCACCCAAAATTTAAATCACCTAAAATAGATTCTTGTGGCAGAAGATATAGCATTTCCAAGATTGAAGTAAACATTAGGGCAAAATGAAAAATTTCAAAGAACCTTAGAAATTAAATTTAATACCTCAAACCTTAGGATAACTATTGAAAATCAAAATTTTTGAAACACTTAACCAGAAATAATACCATTGAAGCATAAATGTTCAGAAGAAATTAATTAAAAACAATGCGCTAGGCAAGCACTTTGACACCTTGATGCAGGAAAAATTTAAAGACTTGATGCAAACAAAACTTGGATTAAAAAAATGAAAACTTCAAGAGGGTCCCCTTGGAAATAAAAATTAATCATTTTCAAAGGCTCAAACAATTTTATTTTCAGTAGGGGTGTGTTGCTTCTCAACAAGGAGATTATTAATATTCCCTAGATTATATGCTTTGTATGACCCCTTTTTATATGGAGTAGTCTGCTACTTGTGGGTATAATTATCCATATCAAATAGCTATTCCAAAAAATCATACCTTTAGGAATGATGTTTGTCTTCAATATTAATTCACCTTCTTCATCCAACTCTCCACAATTTTTGTCTTGCTTGTCAATGACCTATGTTTTAAATATACCCATATTAGTGATAAAATTAGCTATATGACTATAATATTCAAATACCATAAAGTTTTATATGTTTTTTAGTTTAGAGGGGGTGTCAACTAACTCTACTAAAAATTGCTTTATCTTTGAATTCACAACCGATTCTAGGGTACTTACTGATACTACCAATGAATGTATAATATGGTTTTTAATGTGAAATGGTTTGGATATTGAAAGTTTCAAACTCTTTTATTAAGTCTCAAAAATTGCTATGATAATTTGATAGATGTCTATCATGATAGGTATACCAATTTCATACTTGTTTGATCACCAAATTTGATTCTCCCAAGACACATATATAATTAACTTCCTTCTTGATGGTAAACTATAATCCATGGATCAAGGCTTTGTACTCAACAACATTGCAGGTGCAATGGAATTACAATCGATAAGTAGCAAGAAAATTTTTTCCTATGGGGTTAACTAATTCAATTCTAGAACCATATTCATGCTTAGATTTTGACCAATCAAAATTAAGAGTCTACAACTAGTCTTAAATTATTTTTTGTTTACTTTGTAGGGCTCATATTGTTATAGTATTAACTTCATGTTGGTATTCCATAACTATAATGTAGACTTCCAATTTTGGCTTAATTTATAGAACCTTATTAACATTGTTGTACTCAATTACGAGATCCTTTATATTAGGATATCTTTATATCCATTTGTTTTGGGTATGGCAGACCAAGCAACCCACATATATGAGAAATAAATTTCTATATATTCATTCAGTTTTCTAGACCAATAATGATTGAGTAAAATCTCATATGCATATGGGATATCCAAAACCTAAATATCAATGCAAAGTTGTATCCTAGGATCAATAGCCAATTGTATACAAATCTAATTCAATACCCCAACCATATTTACCTCTATCTTATCTAGCTAAAAAACCTTCTTGTTTGAGTTAGTAGGGGTTAGTCCTAATTCCTAGATGATAATATACAACATCACACTATCATAAGCACCTGAATCTACAATATTATTATGTATTTTTTACTAACAATTCTAATAGTTAGAAGAAAAGGTGGATATTCCACCTTTTATTTGTTTATGGCCACCTAGGCATCAGTAGCCTTTTTTTCTCTTTTTTTTTTTAATTATGGTTAGAGATATTTTGAAGCAACTAATCCTTCTAGTTATTCAATTGAGTTACCTCAAATAGAGAAATGTTTACCTTGGTTTTCTTAAAGTTTTCAATAAAATTACTTCCATACTTGTTTTGTTTTGGGATTATCTCTATCTATGGTAATGGCATATTATATGTTGGTTGAGTAGGTACTATGGGACACTTAGGTGGTATGGGATTATTATTAGCCTATGCATTATGTACGATAGAGGTTTTGTTGGAAGGTGTGTAAGAAGTTGGTGGTGATTTCCCTTTATTATAGAGAATATAATTACTACCTATCTAAAACTACCAATAAGCTTGTGCCTCTTCTTCTAGGTATTCTTCAAGTTATTCCTTGTTCATACATAAGAGTTCATATATCTCTAAAACTAGAGCTGCCCTTAGATTTTAATTTTTTTAATTCCTACAATCCTCATTATTGAGTACTCACTCCAAAGTAAAATATTACAAGTGGAGAACCTTGAGCAAGCAGATCACCCAAAAATTTTGAATCCAAGGATGGTGGGAACTCAAGTGTTGATGGTAGAGGAACAACGAATCACAAATCCATTGATGGTAGAATGGGAAATATTGAGTCTTGTGGTAGAGGGATGGAGAATCGGGATGGGTTGTATAGGGGTCTGAAAGTTATAGGTGTTGGGAGGGACCCTCATCCCAATCCTACCTATTTTTAAGTGCCTATATCCTTCAAAAAAATAGTTAGAAAAGGGTTGGGATCCTCTTTAATCCCTCGAATCACCAATTTTGAGACTCTTTCCCTAGATTGCAATGCGCTAGTTATATAACTTGAAATCATGGTATCCTTAGTTTCCCAAGATTCTCTATCTCTAGTGGGGAAATTTATTGGTTCTCATTCAGACATGAAGTCCATTCACAAATTGGCCTTCACCAAATGGTAGCCATGCGACAATATGAATTTGGTTGCTCTTCTCGAGGGATTATTTTTAATCAGACTTAACAATTTTGATGGCACCAACCATATTCTCATAGGAGGCCCATGGTACCTCGGTCATTATAGTCTCTTCAATAGAAGGTTGGATATTGATTTTAATTATGAAACCCAAATCATTAAGTTGATGCCCATTTGGGTTAGGCTTCTTATATTTCCCATCCAATTTTATCATAAAGGAATCTTGAGGATTATTGTTCAGTCCATTGGGAACCTTGTTTCTTTTGATCCAACCACTAAGGCTAAGTCCAAAATGATTTATGCTCGACTTTACATAAATTCCAATCTAGAATCAGTTCTACCTACTTATATTTATCTCATTTATGTATCCTTTCATAGGTGCCAAGCCATTAAATATGAGAATAAACCAACATTATACATTGAATACTAAAATCAGGATCACCTAAGTGTGTAATACCCCTCCCTAAGAAAATAATTCAAGAAAGAGTGGCTTCAATAAAAGAAGTTCCAAGAGGATTTTCTAGGGTGTTGTGCAACCATAAAAAATCAATAAAGATGACTCTTTGAGCAAAGATGCCATGGAAAAATCAAAAGATAAGCAACATATACTCCTATCTGATGAAAGTGATCCTAACTAGGTATGCTATCTCTTTGCTAATTCTAACTCTTTCAAACCACTTGTTGACTCTAAATATACTAAATCTAATCCTCTAGATGTTACCTTTGTTAATTTCCCTTAGGATAGCTCCCTTAGGGATACTATTATATAATATATTATCCCTAAGTCCCCCTCAAGGTTTGGCCCTTCAAGCCTTCCCTTGTCTAGTGACTCCCTGAACCTTCTTAACAATATTTCTCCTAAGAATGGTCTTGTATTGTCCCCTATTAGAAACCTTAATTACCCTATTCTCAAAGAGTCTTCAAGTCATTCAAATAAACTAATGAACATGCAATTGAAAGGGACTAAATTCACATGGAGCAATAGGAGGGTGGGAAACCATCACATCCAAATTCAATTGGATAGATTCCTCATATCCAAAGAAGTAATCCATATCCTCACTGATGCTTTCCTCTACTCTCTCCCACGAATTTTCTCAGACCACAACCCCCTTATTTTTTAAGGTCTTAGACTAGCTTCTTCTTTAAAGCCTCCCTTGATATTTGAGTCCATGTGGCTCCAACACCTAGATATCAATATTAAAATGTTTGAATGGTGGAGCCAAATATTCATTGGTCCTTGCATTTCCTAAATTTCTAAGAATATCTGCTTCATAAAATATAATATCATAATATAGAACAAAGAGGTATTGGCAACATCTTTGAATCCAAGTAGAATGTCATAACACAACTCTGAACTATTGAAGAGTAGGTTCAATATAGAAATTCATATCCTAACCTCAGAAATAAAGAGAAATATCTCCTATTAGAATAACACAATATTATAGCAAAATAGGAAGTCTTATGGAGGTAAAAATCAAGGGCTTTATGGCTCAAAGAAGGAGACTCCAACACAATTTTTTTTCATTTCTCAACTCTCAAACATCAGAATGCCAATAAAAAAAAAGAATTGTGTAGAAGTGATGGGTTTGTGACTAGAAACATCCTAGATATTATAGCTTAAGTTATTGACCATTTTCAAAACATCCTAGGTCCTTGCCATCCTTGTTTAGACCAAGCCTCAAATTCTCTCCTCTATAACATCCTGAGTCTTGTTTATCTTGACTTCAGTGAATGGCTACTCCACACTTTCTCTCAGGAAGAAATTAGAGAGGCTCTATTTTTTATGGTTTTTGAAAAAGCCCCTGGTCCTTATGGGTTTCCTTCAATATTCTTTCATGTTGTATAGGAAATTATTGGTCCTAACCTCTCACCTACCATCTAAGATGTTTAGAGGACCAATTTTTTTTCCAAATATGTCAACTCAACCTTTCTAGCTCTCATCCCCAAATCCCATGACTGTTAGTCCCTTTCAAACTTTTGACCAATTAGCCTTTGCAATGTCATTTATAAGATCCTAACCAAAGTGATCACCAACAGGTTGAAAGAAATTCTCCCAATCATCATTGACCCATGCTAGGGAAGCTTGGTTCAAGTTAGGCTTATCATTGATGATATTATTACCATTCATAAGCTTATTCACTCAGTGTCTAGAAGTAAAAAAAGCTAACCTCTTTCTCAAATTATACATGAAAAATACTTTAAAAGGGTCTCTTGGGACTTCCTTTTTGTTGTTCTATCCAAATTTGGCTTCCACGATGATTGTATCACTCTCATAAAGGAATACCTCTCATCTACTTGGTTCTCTATCCTTATTAATGGTTCACCTATTGGTTACTTCAAAAGCTTCAAGGGCTTAAGGCAAGGAGATCCTTTGTCTCCATTCCTTTTCATCATCTTGGTAGAGTCCCTTGGTAGATCTCTCAAGGTGGCTTGCTCCTTGGGTGTCATATCTGGCATCAAGGCCTCCTCCAGCCTCAACCCCATCTCTCACTAGAATTTCATTGATGATACCATCCTAGCTACCTTTTCGTCTATTCCAAAATTAAAAGCCATCAAGATTATTCTAAACTTTTATGAGGAAGTTGCTGGCCAAAAAGTCAATTTTGTGAAAAGAAAAATCTTCTTCATCAATACCCCCATTGAAAGACAACTCAAAATTACAAAAATATTGGGGTGTACCATTTCCAATCTACCTTCCACTTATCTTGGCCTTCCTCTCTTCCAAGGAAGTCCATCTGAAAGTATGTGGAACAATGTCATCGAAAGACTCATGAAAAAACTTGCTGGATGGAAAGGAGCCCTTCTCAACCAAGATGCTAAAGCTACTTACTTTAGGTGTGCCTTTAGAGCATCCAAATTTTTTTGATATCCATATTCAAGGCCTTGGATTCCATGTGTCAAAAAATTGAACAAATCCAAAAGCGATTCCTCTAGTCTATAACCAAAAATAGATGAATATTCCCTCTTGATTCTTAGGATAAATTTTGTATTAGGAAATGCCAAGGAGGCTTAGTCTATAGGAGGATTAGCAATATGAACATAGCCTTGATCACCAAATAGGGATGGAGAATTATCACCAATGCCAAATCTGCTTGGGTTGACATAATCAAAAGCAAGTACCTTTAGAGAAAATCTCTCCTGGATGAAGGCCCTCTCCCAGATGGATTTGCATTCTAGAACTCGATTACCAAAACTAGACACATTCTCAAAAAAGGCCTTAAATGGCACCTTGGCAATGGAAGACATATTCACTTTTGGGAAGACCCTTGGTTAATGGACCAACCTTTGATTGTTGATCCCAATTTGAGTGTTTTAAAGCCTCTCATGGATCACCTTTTTGGGAACTCTATTTGCAATTTCATCACTTGTGGGCCATCTAATAGTCTTGTCTGGAAGAACCTTCCTTCTAATGGTTTAAAATTTGAGTAAGAGCTACTACTAAAGTCCTCTCCAATCTTCTCAAAACCTATATCATCCTGAGTGGTCCCTCACAGGATTCCCTCCTTTGGAGTGCCAATGAAAATGGTCAATTCTTAATCAGATTTTCTTACCACATTCAGGAAGATCCTAGCTTAAGTTAGCTTTTGGTTAGTCTCATTTGGCTCAAGCATCTTATCTCCAATATTGTGTTCTTTTTTTGGTTGGTTGTCTAGAATAAATTCTTGACCATTGAAAATTTAATAAGAAGAGGCTTTTTCATTCCCATTCACTTCTATCTCTATCTGTCTAGGTGGGATTCAATCCTCCATATAATCCTGTAGTGCCCCTTTTCCTCTAATATGTTGCTCTTACTTTTCTTGATGTTTTGTATTGAGTGGGTCTAACCTAATTTTAGTCTTAATTTGTGTGTGCAGTGGCCTAATATTTTCTCTCATCATCATCTCAAGTCTCTTTGGTATTTCTATTTACCCCATTTTCTTTGGAAAATCTGGTTAGAAAGAAACAATAGAGCCTTCAATGACTCTTCTAGAGACCTCACCTCTATTTTTTGTAGGGTTTTATCGCCATTGAAAATGTGAGTGTTTTCCATTCCTCTAATGCCCCTCATCCCAAGTTAGAGTCCAAGCTTATTGCTTCTTTCAATTTCTCTTTTATCCATCATAGTCCACTCATGCCTAGTGTAGATAGATCCTATGTCAGATGGTCTCCTCCCTCTTCAGGATGGTACAAGTTCAATTTTTATGGAGGTTCTAAAGGTAATATCGGTAAAGTTAGTAGCAAGGGTATTTTTAGAGATTATTAGGCTAGGATCATCCTAGTGTTTGCTGAGAACATCGACATTCAAAACAATAATGTGGCCAAAGCTAGAGCTTTATACCAAGGATTATCCACTTTGGAAGGCCTCCATATCAATAACCTTATTATTGAAGGTGATTCCCTAAACATCATCAATTACCTCAAGGGAACTTGGTCTCCAGCTTGGGGCATCTTCAAATTGATAGAATATACAAGAAGATTTCTTTGAAATAATGAAAATGTTATTATCTAACATATTTACAAAGAGGGAAACAAGGCTACTGACATCATGGTTAATATTATATTGATTGAGGATTCTCTATGAATCTAGTTTGATAGTTATCCACATGCTCTTCTTGGTCCTGAAAGCACCAATGAAGCATCGATATATCTTTATACAACTTTGATTGTGTGAAATTCCCAGTCTTGCTAGCATCCTCCATATTACAAGGCCTTTTCCTACTCAGCATGATCAAAAATTTAAGGTGTCTCTCTCAAATGGAATGATTTTTACCTTGTGTTTGGCCACTTTAAGACATTATTGCTTTTTTGGATGGAATCCTTGTGCCAAAGGCTCTTTACAAAGTACTATACTCCACAATCATTTTTGAGAGTGTGAAGGAGCCTATCCAACCTTCTCTTTGTGTATCAAGGCCAAATTATAAGACCAATTTTCATATCGTGCATTGATACCATTGGTTGTAGTAGTCTCAACATAGATTGGGTACTCGCACCTAAGCTTACCTAGCTTGAGGTGTTCCATCAATGATCTTGGAGTAGTGAAGCCTCTAGAATAAGTAGCATGCAAATCCAAGATGGCCTTGTTGATTTGGCTTCTTGAATGGTTTTAAATTAAAAGCCATGGGGCTACTATCCCCATATGATTTTGATCATGTTTGAGCCTCAATGATAGATTTTTTGGTTTGTGCTCTAGTGGACCATTTGGATTGTACTTTCTATTGGCTTCTAGTGGTGGGCTTATAGGATTTACAAGGCTAGGATGGTGTTGCTTGAGCCAGATAATCTGCAAGTTGATGCTACTATTGAGGATATTTTGGACACCCACAAATTCTTGCATTTTATACATAAATTTGGTGGAAGTGATCCCGATTTATCCATTGAATTCGTAAAACACTGGGATAATTTTTTGGTGATGCTTCAAGGACTCTCCTTCAAAGTTAATATTCACTTTTTGGCTGATGTGATAGAGTTTATCAATGGCAATGATCACATTTTCCATGATAAAAACTCCCTGGCAGTGGAGCTTGGCCACTTCATAAAAAAAGGGAAGAATTTGGAAAAATAGAAAGGTGGCATCAATAGAGAGGGCCTTCCAACACCTTGGAATAGGGTCTTAATCCCTATTATGCAATATTTCACCATTGATGAGCCTAGTTCACCTCTCAGGAGTTTCCACTTGGTATTTTTATACCATTTCCATGACATCAAGAGTATAAATGTCTCTAAGTACCTTTTTAGGTCTATGGAACTATCAATCATGAGTTTCAGGAAGGGTACTTCAACCTACCCAACGCATCAAGGTCTCCATTCTTTTTGTTGTTGGTAGCCCTATAGAATTTCCTTCCACATAAACCCCTAGTCAAGGGAGCCCCAAGAAGGAGGCCCTATGCGATAATAAGATGAAATATGAAAATGTTGCTATTACAAAATTAGGGAAGAAAAATTTAAATTTTAGCTCTTCCTCAGACACCCCATATTCCACCAAGAATAAATCCTATTTTCACTTGACCAGAAGCAAGGCTTATGGGAAAAAATGCAAAAATATCGTTGTTATCAACAAAGATAAGGAGGCTCCTAGTGAGTCTTCCACAACTCACAAGAAGTATAAGTCTGAAGATGTACCTAGGTTTTTGATCTCACTCAAGGATAATATTTCCCTTGGTGATACTTTTACCTATTCTTATTTGAGAGGTAATCCTTATCCCCTAGCCAATTTGGATGACCTGGTGAATTTGGCCTCAACTCTCCTCCTTCAAGTTGTTAAGAAGATCAACATCAAAAAGAAAAAGAGTGTGAACACCCAGGCCTTGTATAATGATCAAACTACTAATGAAGAAGATTATGATCCTCCTAAGGATTTTTAGTAGCTAGGGTATTTTCAGTTAATCTACCTTTCTAGCATTTAGATTCCTCACTTTTTATCTGTGTCCTAGGGAGTTGGTCTCCTCTATATTTTTTGTTCTCCTTGTTTACCTCTCTTTTCTACAATTTTGTTGAGGTTGTCCCTATGGTGGATGCCTTATTTTGGTTTTTTATTTTGTAAAATGTCTGGATCCATTTCAAAACCCCTTTTTATCAATTAAAAAAAGTACTCACTCCAAAGTTTCCATATATTTCTAAACAATATGTAGAGCAATTTTAAGCTTTGAAAAATCAACTCCACCATTGAGCCATGGAATGGACCCTGAACCAATTTGGTATAGAAAGGCTAGCCAAATTTACTAAAGTGCTTGGGTTGTTATTATATTGATTCTGGTTACTAGTAGAATTTGGGACTCATCCATTCTTTGGGCGAGTATTCGATTAATGGTTGGTCCTTTGGAAGTTGAAGTTTCTATTTTGTGTGTTATTTATATGTGGTTTTTGAGGAACTTTCATTTGTAGTTTTAGAAAATCATTACTCAATTTCTAAACCAACCTTTGCATGTTATATAACTTAGGATTCTAATTATAGGTTGAATTGGTCCTAATTGAGTTGTTACACTATTTGTGGGTGTAGATGAGTTCAAGGATGTAGCATGAGAGGAGTATTCCTGATAGGGGATGTGATGAGAGATTACAATAATTTAAACTCAATTTGGTTCAATCTATATAGTTGTATGTATACAATTGTACAATTCCTAAAATGTGCAACTAAAGACTGTACAGTCCCAAAACGTACAGTTATTTAATTACAACTACGCACTTGTACATTTTTTCCAAAAATCTTGGAATGGCTCAATCCACAATCACTTTACCATATATCACTTGGAAATTTATTGATCTACCATCATAATGCTTAAAAATGTAATTTCATGTCAGAATTCAATTTCACAATTTGACAAACCACTTGTATGATTTAGTACCTTCCTTGTATGGTTTGGTAAAACCCTCGTTATGCCAAATAACTTAATTCTGAAAAATACCCATTTGCATATTAATTACACAAATATCATTACCAATAATGGGTAGTAGCCATTAATCCTATTTTATCTTTATTATACATTCCACACATCAGCACATGGATGGTTGTACATTTTTTGGGTATGCACTTTTGCCATAGATCTGGAATCAACAATACCTGCAATATCAATAAAACTCCACTCATAATATCATTATTGATATTGCAATTTGATTCCCACACATGCATACATAGATCTAACTAAAATGGGGGTTTATATTATTCTAGTTATCTTGTACAATAATTGTATGACATTACATATAGCAATAAACTAAAACATTAATCCATACTTCATAATCCATGAACTGCACATGAACAGAACCATGAATAATCTCCAATAATCCACCATCAACAAACAATTCAAATGGGCGATATTATAATGGTTATCCAGGTCGTTCCAAAGAGGTTTCTTGAAACAATTCATTATTTACAACTGCTCGTAACTCACATTAATAACAATTTTAATGTTTCTAAAGTTTTAATGTAATTTTTATCAAATTACATTTCATCCGCATGTCTTTACATTTAATTTCATTTCACATGCATTTTACATTTATTTTCCAATTTATTTTATAATTGTACAATTTCACCCAATTGTACATTTAACTCAAAATTGTGCAAATCCCACATTGTGCCTTATCATTTCTTCTTTTTTCAAAATATGGATTTTCCTGCCTACATTTGGGTCTTTAAACAATTTTTTCCATGAATGTCAAAAGACTTAAAATATTTAGTGACTCCTTGCTCATTGTTAATCTATCAATGCAAGTGCTTAGTCTTGAAATCATACAAGATCCTTGTGGACAAGTTTCTTGCTAAGTTTGAGTGGTATGACATCGAGGCAATCACTCATTCCTCCAACCGTTTTATAGATACAATGGCTTCCTTGGGATACCTAATTCTTCAAAACCCTTTAAATAATGTCACCACCATTGATGTCAAAATGCTCTCTCAATATGTGGTTTTATGAGATGCTTATAAAGAAGACAAAATCATCCACATGATACATATTGAACCATACCAAGATTGGTTCTCTCAAATTCAATTATTCTTGAAACTTGCTTCCTAGGGATACCTGATCCCATAGGTCCCTTATGATAATGTCCCAACAATTTATCTTAAGGTTCTCTCTTAGTTTACATTTATACACAATAATTATAGAAAGGAGCAAGATGTTCGTTTACTCCAATCCGAGCCTTATCAAGACTGGTTCTCGCAAAATACAAGATTTCTTAAAGCTTGGTAGCCCTCCTATGGGATTTTCACATGCTACCAAATGAACATTCAATCCAAGAGTAACTAAATATGTCTTGTTATGAAATGTATTGTACCATCAAAGTTATGATGGTCTCCTTCAATGTTTAGATACCCAAGAGTCTACTTGGGCCATATCTCAAGCTCATGATTGTACTTTTGATGGCCACTTCAGTAGCATGGCTATCACCAAGTGCATTCTTTGAATGGGTTATTACTGGTCTATGATGGAATGATAATGTTGCACTTATTTCAAAAGGTGCATCAAATGTCAAAATCATGCTAATTTATCACATGTGCCTTCGTAAGCACTGTAATCGATATATTCATTATGGCCTTTTTTGCAATGGGGCTTTGATATAATTGGAAAAATCTTACCTCCATATTTGGTCTAACACACGTTTATTCTAATGGCCACTGAGTACTTCATAAAGTGGGTTAAGGCTATCCACTTACCACTATGATAGGTGCATACATTGCAGAATTCCTACTCCATAATATCATATGTCATTTTGGTATCCCATCCAAGATCATATCAGATAATGAACCACCATTTTAAAATAAGTATGTTTGAGCTTTGAACAATAAGTGTCATATCTAGCACATATTTTTGACTCCTTACTATCCGTAGACTAATGGAAAATCTGAGGCATCAAAAAAAATAGTTATCGCTATCCTAAATAAAATAGTTAACAACAATCACAAGGATTGGCATATTCAAATACCTCTAGTACTTTGGGCTTATAGGATGAGCATTCGAACACAAAATGGGGCAACTCCATTTTTTCTAGTATATGGCATTGAGGCCATTATACCTTTAGAGCTTGAAATTCCCTCATTGCACATCTCATTACAAGAATTCATTGATGATGATACTCTGTTATAAGCTCACCTTGATAAATTAACGCTTCTTGATGAATGATGCATTAATGCTCTTGAACATATTTGCATTTATCAAGATTGTATTAAGTAATTCTATGATACAAGGGCTCATATTAGGGAATTTTAATTTGGTGATCTTATTATCAAAGAGAATCAATAGAACTCTAACTTGCCTAGACATTTGCAAGATAAGTTTACCATAAACTAGTTAGGCCCATTCATAATAATAAAGAAGGTGGGACCAGTAACATATTAGTTAGATTCACTTGAGGATGGTGAGGAGCATTAAGCCCTTAATATTATCTACCTACAAGCATTTTATGCATAAAAAAATAATAACAAAAGTACAAAAACACAACATTACGATTGCATTGCATATTCACATTCACCATTACATTGTATTTCACCATTTATCACACCATGCATTTTTACTATGGTTATTTTGCATTCCACAAGTGTTTATCTACAGTTGCAGTTATCTTGCATTTAATATTATCATCACTACACTTGCATTAGTATTTTATTTTGAGCATTAAGAATAGCACAATGTTTGTATAATTTTCATTTGTCTTGATGAAAACTTCTTTTAGCTTGGGCATACACTCCATCTAATTATTCATTCCTATCCACATTCCCATTCCTTGATATGTATTTCACCTTCCCTAAGTAGTTGTTATAGGGTTTTCAAATAGATCTTTCGGTTATTCAGCCATTCCTAGATTTCCTTTTAGATTTTATAGAACATCATCTTGATCTTTGGTGGTAGGGTCTTGCTTTGAATGTACCTTGCTTATCTAAAAATCCCAACACATCTTCACACTCTTAATCATGATTTTTTAACAAGGAAATATGAAACTACTAATTAGTTCTTACCTAATTAAGTGAAAGGTTTCCCTTGCTCTCCTATTATGTGCATGGTCTAAAAGGCTAATAATTGATGAAAGGACAAGCTCCTCCTCTCTCCCAAAAAAAAGAAATCCTCTTGGTCCTCTACAAAATAAACAAGTCCCAAAAAGAAATAACATCCCTTGCTCTTCTTCAAAATAAGCAAGTCCCCCCTCTAAAAAATAATCCCTTTTGCTCCTCTCCAAAACAAGAAAAAACCTCAAAAAATAATAAAATCTCTTGCTCTCCTTCAAAATGAGCAAGTAAAAAAAAGAGAGAGAGGGAAAATATTATGAATCCTTGAAATTTTGAGTTTTTGATAATGATTGGGTGATCTCCATCTCTATAAATAGGCTCTATATGCCTACATGGTAGTGGAGTAGTCTTACTTATGGTGACATGTCTATCACATTAGGAATCTTCTTTTGTAAAAACCAATGTTAGCTTAAAAATGAGCTAGCTTTTTATGGATTTCATTATGGAGTAGTTAAGTCCAACCAAGTACAAAATTGTAGTAATGAACTTCACTATGCACACATAGGGATATTGAATATCTAGGTCTTCCTAGCATATTTTTATCTTTCAGGTTCTTGCATGGTCAGTAAACAAATTTTGAGTGGTCAAGTAGGGTTTTTGAGTCTCCTAAAAGTCTTAGTGTTTCCTTGTGACTTCTTTCTAATCACCATCCATTACATTCACATATTGTCAATATACATTTTATCTCATTTGGTATATGTTTTAGTGTATGCCTTAAGTGAAATTATTCCAATATTGATTTATGACTTCCATATATTTTATGGTGCTTACACTTAAATGGTTATTGCATCTTAGTTTCATTCAATATGTTTTACCATTTAAACATATATTCATATTTCATATCATTTAAATCTCCACATGTCAGTAGTCTATCACATACATATCTAAGTCTATGCATAAATAATAGATCTATCATATCAAAAATATCTAACATATATGAATAATCATATATACAAATCTAGGAATACATCCATATTCACTCATCATCACATAAATAAATGCACAATAAACATAATATAGGCATAAAAAAACATCATCTCATATATATATCAAAATACTAAGTACATCCATGGTAAAAAAATACATGCAAGCTACAAAGATAGTGGGTCCTCAGACCTCACATCCAAAAAATGAAGCTAATCAATAGAGTCCCTACTTAGGCTAGCCATACACCACCACTCTCACCATTATCCTCAGCCTCATCTCTATGAGGTTTCCTGGATCTACTGGTCTTTGATGTCTTTGAAGTCCCTAGTGTTGTGAACAATGGCATTGGAGGTCTCATAGAGGGCTGTATTGAGATATTGATCTAAAAACTTTGCTATAATTGAGGTTGATATGTACCTAATCATCATGAGGGTAACTATCCACCAAGTCTATTGATCTCATTCTCTAGACACCAGAAATAAGCTCATTCAGCTTGATACTGAGCCTGCTATGAGCTCAACCTAGCCATCTCTATCCCTTGTCTAGTTGACCCTCCTCTACCCTAAGTCCATAGAGCATATTATTTTATCATCACTCTACCTATCTCATCCTATAGACTCACCAATTGGGCTTGCAATGTATCCCTTTGCTCTACCTAACTCTATCATATCTGTTTATTTATCTCCCATTGAATTTCCTCTATGGGATGGGTTGTATCCTTGTCCCTCAATTGACCCTAGAGAATATGGACCTAATCTCTTACAGAATCAATCTAATCTTGAGGGTCATCCTCATTTGGACCATCTATCCCATCACTCCTCTCAAGATTCCTTACCTCCTCGAAGCCTCCAAATGAGGTACTCACCTTCCTCTCCATGCAATAATATACTCATCATTATTAGGGATCCTCTACTACTGTAGTCACTTCATACTTTGATACTACAACTTATCTCTCCTCTATTGTCTTTCCCTATAATAATCAAGTGATCAAAAAGGTAGCATATGCTACTGTGGTGCTAGGATCTACTATATCTAGATCTAGGAATGGTGCATCAACCTCCTTCCCTAGAGGCTCAACTTGTGTAAATGGTAGTTGGGTCCCCCTGTTCCTTCACCTATAGATCACTGGGTCATCTGGCATATCCTTCCTCACTCCCAATTGATGGGTCACTCGTGAGTACTATAAGTACTCATGATCTATCCCATGGTAGCATATCATCCATATTCTATGTCACACCTACCTTAAGTGTTCCCCCTCCTCACTCCAACTCAAAGCTCCTAACCATGGTTGCCATGTTACATGCTCCAACCATAGTCTAATAAAACTCTTTGTATATTGTGGTAAAAACCCTAAAAGGGGATGCTCTTGCCTCAATCCTACTTGTGAAACCAAAACATAGCATAGGTTATCTCCCTATATACCATGTCTCTTTGTGATGTCCATGGTAATCCCTGTGGTCTATCAATGCTAAAGTGATACCAAGACCAAACCTAAATAAGGAAGCTACACCCTAAGCCCATCTTGTCACATTGGAAAATCTCATATAGCTCTCTATAGAGCTATTTTAGTAGAGCAGGACCCCATGCCATGATCTGAGGCTACTCTACCAGGTCCAAAACAAGGTCCAATAGGTTCCAAAGGAACCTCATGCTAGAGGAGTCTAGCAAGATGAAATCAGATATTAGTGTCATCAACACTACATATCTATCTATCAGTAATCCAATGTGGTATCTACCCTTGATGCGCATACCATAACTATCAATATCATAGTCCACATGTATCTAGTGCTATTGATATACTCATCACAATATTACCTCTCTCTAAGTAGTCATCGATGTGATAATAGGTGTTCCCTCAATTAGGATCTATAGAATATGATAGTATCACAATGATCTTACCAGTTGGAATATCGAAGGTATTAGTTTGAGGGTCCCATATGCCTATCAATGCCATCAAATAGGCTTGATTGGCACGCATAAACTCTAGTCACATAGTGTGTTTAAGCCTCAAGTCCTTCAACCACATCCAATCATCATCATTATTCAACACCACAACACAAGCCTCCTTAAAGTGGTTTGGAAAATGGTATCAGGATCTAATAAGCTGATAAAAAGCAAAAGTACATAATAAAAATTCAAAAAAGAAACAACAAGCACACAACATGACCATATCGATTCGATATGACCTCTAAACTAAACCATCTTGACATGAGATAATCACAATATGAGACTATCTCAAGTTGATATGATCTCCAAAAGAGATTGTCTGAGGTGAGACAAAAATAAAATCAAACTATCTCAACCTGATACGATCCCTCAAACATATCATAAATACAAAAAAATAAATAAACACATAGGCACAAAAAGAGAATTAGCATTAAAATTTCACTACCCATCAGCCCACCCACTTTTTCATTTACCTAACGCTAACCATTTTTACCACCCCACACATTCATTTCCATTTAATTTATTTTGGGTTCATTAGTTAGATAAAGAAAAATTGGGATTTATCATCCTTACTTTTCTCACATCTTCTCATTCACTCATGGATGTATCAGTTGGTTCCATAATGTTGTTTGGTTTACAATCTCATAGAACTTCATTGTAAAAAATTGACTATTTTTGTCTTCATCTCACTCTCGTCTCATCTCATGTGGTGAAAATGACTTATTCTCCATGATTTTTGCTATTTATAGTTTTTTGTATCTGCATTCATCTAAGACGGTCGTGTGGCATGATGCAACTATCTAATATGGCCATGATTTTGTAAAAAAAAACTAAGTAAAATGAAATCATCTTAGGTTGAGATAGTCTCAAAATTTTTACTTTTTCGTGGAGCAACCATGCTAATAGTCTCATCCTTATAAAGCACCTCATTGCTATCATCATGTCACATCTCCTCCATCGAATCATCACTTAAGGGGTGGTTAATAACTACAAAATTTGTGCCTCAGAATCAATTCAATAATAAAACACTCAAAAATGGAAGTTTAATTCATTCAAGATTCATTTCCAAAGACTATCATATGTTCTTTTTGCTAGGGTAGATAACAAGCACAAATATCAACCAAAAAAACACTTGGTATTCTCAAATTATAGAGCATGTAGACTAACAATATCTACCCATGGTTGAAAGGGTGCCAAGCCCAAAGCAAATTCATCAATGTGTTGGAAGCAATGATTCAAAGATATGCATTATTTCTATGATTGGGGCATCTGATGTTGACTTTTTTAGTTAACACCATCCAACCATTTTAGATCATCTATTTTTTCTTCACATTGTGCTTATGTTCAAAGTGTTCCAAAAAGGGGCATCTGTAGACACCTAAAATGCATCATCACAAGGAGACTCCTAAAGAGACCTCTTTCTAACCTTCACAACCCACCTTGGGTAGCTTTAGGGTTAATTTGGTATGTTTCTCTAGTAAAAGGTACTTTGTCCCATGGGAAGCGTGACCATATTGACCCAATATGTTCTCATAGTTAGGACCATCTCGACTCAATATGACCACTTGTATACAAAAACAAAAAAATAAAACAAGCGCTAAGTTGTGTGTCAGTGTGGTGACTAATTTATTGTTGGTGCCAGGCAACTTGCAGGCAGTAAAAAGTTTCCCCTACCACTTTATTTTGTTTCTAATTAGCAATCAGGCTATCCCTGATTGCCACTTTCCTCTTTGGCTGAATCCAAAGGAGGCTATAAAATGGAGGTACCTCCCCCTATTTTTGGATCTCAAAATCGAACATTGAAGCAATAAAGTACTGCTAAAACTTTATTGTGCTTTCCTACTATTTGAATCTATGCCATTGGATCACCATACAAGTCTTGATTCTGCATCAATTTGCCTCGCTTGATCAACATCATTGCTCTAAATCACATGAAATAGCTAGCTCATATCTACGTTCATGATAAAATTCATAAAAAACACCCTTGGTATCATCCCAATATCACTGGAACTTGGTTTCATAGAGTTGTAGGTCTATGATAGTGACCATCTCACCTCAAGATGATCTACAAAAAATATCATCTTGATCCTAGTCAGTCTCGGTTAGGTGACCAATTTCATCATTTTTTTTGCATTTTAGCTTAGATTCTCATTTGCATGTTTATTCTAGCATCAGATATTTCATTCCATGCACCTTATCTTGTTGCATTAGCATAGAGTTCTATTGGTTGTATACATGCATCCACTTTTTAGTTCACTTTATATTTCTTGATTAAACACGAGTCCAATCTCAGTGGGCCCTAAAAATGCTATTGATATACTTCTATTTTATTATGTGTAGGTTACAAGGTTTAGGTAATGGAAAAAATTCTAAATCTTTTTCTCGTGTGGTGGTCTCAAGAAAACCCACTCTCTAAAACATTGTGTTGGCACATGAATCTTATAGATTGCACCTAGAAGAGTTTTTTATGATGAAAAAGGGTACCACATCCCTCATTGTAATATGGTATCATCAATAAAATTCTTGAAGGGGACTTTATGTAATACCTTGAAATAATCAATACAATTTAATATAGCAGGATTCATTATCATTTGATCTCTTTGCATCGTGTTTCACTTCGTTTTGTTTTTTTATATGGTGCAAGTTTTTGTGCTTTCAATAAAATTTATTGGGAAGACAACAATATGGTGGATAGGTAGGATGAAAATAACATTGGGGATGGATAAAGTGGTATACATATTCATGGGAAACCCACTAATGATATTAGGACCTTCATGCATCTTATTCGGTTAGATCCCTATTCACGATCCCTTGTGAAAAATATTTCTCCATAAAACTTACCATCTTTAGAGGGACTACAGAAGAATATCCAAATCAATTTAAAATTTAAAGTCATATGTCAAACTTATAATTACATAATTGATAATCATAAACATAAATTATTTCCTTAGACACTCAAGGATTTAGCTATATGATGGTTCATGGGGTTAACCACATAACCCATTTGTACCTAGAGTAATATGGAAAAGGTCTTCTTAGATAAATACCAAGAATACTACCATGTCAAGAATAAAAAGAAGAATTATTTAGGATGAAAAAATGTGATGATGAAATTCTCATCGACTACTTAGATAGATTCCTTTTAATTTATAGATGTAGAGAAGGTATGGACCAAGAACTTAATTTTTTTTTTGAGGATTACAAGATGAGTCAAGGGATGCACTAAGCATCATGGGAAAAGGTGAACTGAACAAGTTAAACCTTCTTTATATCACAAAAATATGTAGGAATTATTCCTAAATAAGGAGAGAAACTCAAAAACATCGAATAGGAAAGAGTGGTAGTGATATAGGAGAACTATTAGAAGCATTTTCCAACTTTAAAACTGATATAGCTATGGCCAATGAAGCACTAACCCATATACTATCCAAGGTACAAAAAAAAAATGCCTTATAATAACACCCTTTAAAAAAGACCAATATATGTAGTATCCATTAGAAAGTTCATCTTATAGATCGATGTGATATTTTACTAGAGATCAAGGCTAACCTTGGAAGGAGTTATCCTAATACAAAAGAACTAAATTTTGTGGGACAAAAAAATATTTTTTCCCATAATTAGAGAGTGTTGTAGGTACATAAGGCATGGAATACTCTATGGAATAGGCCCCACCACAATAGTAATGAGGCTAGTATCCCTAGTGTCCATTTGTGAAATTGACTAATCAAGGATGGTTTAACCCACCATGGATGCAACCAAGCCTAATTAGTCATGGTCAAATCAAAACTTGTAATGGTCAGGACAATCCTAATATAATAAACCTTATGGGAAATTGTAGACACTAAAATATGGTAAACCCAATTAATCATCCACAAACAATGATCAAATTGACATCATATGGCCCCTTAGGCAAACCTTAGAAAGCTCATAGTTTTTCTAGCCACTCTAGAAGAGGTTTTGAAGGCTTTTGGCCCAATTTTTGGGGGTTTTTGCCCAAAATTCACCACCATACCACCCTAGGATGGTGGAATATTCCCATCGTCCCACCCTAGGATGGTGGTGAGCCATCATCCCAGGGTGGGATGGTGAGCAAGTTTGACCCCAAAAAAGTCAAATCTAGGACAAATGGTACCCAAAAACTACCATTTACCCCACCAAATGAAGCATGTGGGTCAGAGGGCACTGAATCCTTATGACACACTTCTTAATGGATGCCCAAATTGGAGATTCTCTTCCACATCCATTGCATACCTCTCGTTTGACAAGTGGCACCTCCTGCCATGCATGCCCTCGTATGCCTTTTTGCACATGAGCCCATTTGGGCTATAAAACGGATTTAATATCCAAAAAAAAACATAGAGAGGAGTTATAGGATATGCAATGGAGTGCTTCTAAAAATTTGCTTCTCTTTATTGTGCCTTATTGCCCTCAGAATCTCTCTTTTGCGAAGGAGGTTACCGAGTGACTTCAAGAGGGTATTTTGATCCTAAATTTTCCATCTGGGTGACTTTCTTCACCAAATTCGATGAAAAAACCCCTATAGTGTTTGGGATCATTCCCCAGTGGGATTGGTAGAAAAAAGTATGAAGAATTGGTGCATACCCTCCCAGTGTGCCCCCCAATTAGTTATAGTCACCACTGCCCCCTCGAGATGAGGACAAATCATAGCACAATTTTATTATTATTTTTAATTATATTATTCTATACTATCATATTATGTTGTGGTTTAAATTTCATGCAATTTGGAGTTAAATTGACCGAGATATCACATTTTTAAGATTTTATAGGTTTGTAGGGCTCTTCTAGGAACCCCAGTTGCATGAAAGTGTATATGCGACTCATTTTGGAAATATAACCATATGGTTTGTCTTAAAATTATTATTTATGCATTCTCCCCAATTTTTATATGTTTTGGACATGTCTAGGTGTGGTATTTGCTTATCTTGGTATTTGTAGGTTGCAAGCGGGCGACACAAAATAGAGGGGTCCACGGATGTAATTTCCAATATTTTTAGTGATATCCCCTCAAAAACTCTTATTCAAAATCCCCATAAAGTTTCATAGCATTCTGAGTTTATTTGACATATTTTTAATATATGTGCCATTTTGTGCCTATGGGGATTGCATGTTTCCCTCCACACACCCTTGCTATTTGACCCCTTTTGCTTCCTTGTATGCAGGTGTAGGTTATTGATAGGCATTGGGAAGGAATATCAAACATCATATATTGAATATACAAGTAGTGGCAGCATTGGCCCAAAATTTATCAAGCTAGGGGAAAGCATATCCTCGAAGAGCAAGCTAATTACATAGCCCTTATCACGAAGAAGAAGGCATATTTTGCATGGTATTACAAAGACATGCCTGGACTAGATCCCAATATGGTCACCCAAAATATAACACTTGACCCAAAATCCAAGCATGTCAAGAAAAATTTGAGAAAGATGCACCCAACAATGTCCTTGATGGTCAAAGACGAGCTACAAAAATTATTGGATGCCACTTTTGTCATTTCTATAGACTATCCACCATGGTTGTCCAAAATGGTCCCCATAAAGAAGCCTGATGGGAGGATTCACATTTGCACTGATTTTTGAGACATAAACAAAGCGATTCCTAAGGATGATTTTCCTTTGCCAAGCATCGATGCCTTAGTAGATGCCACCATAGGACACGAAATGTTCTCCCTTATGGATGGTTTCTTTGGGTATAATCAGATTTTTATCAACCTTAAATACCAGCTCAAAATGGCATTCACAACGCCCTAGGGGATTTTTTTTTACAAGGTCATGCCTTTTGGCTTAAAAATATCGATGCCACCTACCAACATGCCATGACATATATATTCCATGACTACATGCACAAAATTTTGGAAGATTACATGGATGACTTACTCACTAAATATTTATTATGTCATTAGCACCTAGATGTCTTGTACAAAGTCCTCGATTGCATTATTGAACATAATGAGATACTGAACCCCAAGAAGTGCATCTTTGGCATCACATCTGGAAATCTCTTGGGATTTATAGTTTCCAAATGAGGCATCGAAGTGGACCCTAACAAGGTCAAGGCAATCCTTGAAATGCCTCCCCTGACTACCATCAAGCAACTTCATAGCCTGTAGGGGAGGATTGCATCCATCAAATGCTTCATAGCACAATTGTCAAACAAGTGTCAAACCATGAACAAACTCTTACACAAGGGGGTTGCATTCCATTGGGATGATGAGTGTCAGGATGCCTTTGACACAATTAAACAATACCTGGCTTCGCCACCAGTGTTAGCTCCACCTAGACTAGGGGTGCCATTATAATTATATATCTTAGTTACTGAGACAGCATTGGATGCCATGTTAGCCCAAAACAATAAATTTCACAAGGAATAGGCCAAATACTATCTTAGTCCCACCTTGGTGAGCTATGAGATCAAGTACGCATACATTGAAAAGTTATGTCTAGCGATGGTTTTTGCTACCAAGAAGCTATGATACTATATGCTTAGCCACACTACGTATGTTGTATCTAAAGAGAATCCATTGTGATACATGATGAGTCATACTTATCATAGTAGTCGCACAGAAAAATGGATCATGTTGTTGATAGAATTCAACCTAGAATTCATAGGAAAGAAGTTGATCAAGGGTTTGTTCATTGCTAATCAACTTGTAGAGGCTCCTCTCTAATATGATCAACCTCTTAGCATGAAGCTTCCTGATTATGGAGTCTTCAAAATATTAGAATGACCCGATTCTAATGAGCTTGAGTCACAAGCAGATATGACTCTTTTATGCGATGGCTCTAAATGTGAGAAAGGGGGTGGCATAGGGATCATGTTTTCACACCACATGGGGATCCCATACCCATGTCATTTAAAATTGATTTCCTGTATACCAATAACAATGTCGAGTACGAAGCCTTACTCATAGGTCTTCAAATGACTATCACCATGAAAATAAATAAACTCAATATCTTTTGTGACTCCTTGCTTATAGTGAACCAGGTCAAAGGAATTTACCAATACAAGTACCTAGTTCTACAAGCCTACAAATCCCTTGTGGATAAACTCTTGGTAAATTTTGAATGGTATGACATCGAGGCACTCTATCAATCATCTAATTGTTTTACAAATATAATGGCCTCCTTAGGGTCCTTGATCCCGCAATACCCCATAGACGAGATGACAACCATTCAATCCAATATGCTATTGCAATCAACGGTTGAGCATGAGAGCACTCAATCCATGCCAGAAGTCCACTTGATTCAAATAAAATCTCATAAAGAGAGATTCTCACACATTTATGAGTGTCTGAATCATGCCACTCGGGGGACTTTGTTCCCCCAAACCCCTTTTGATAGTAGCATAGTGGTATTCTTACAAGTTCTTTACCAATCAACATTTTCTCAGGATGAACTTCATGAGGGATAAGCAATTCTCGCAATCAAGGCTTCCACATAGTAGGACTGGTCCACACAAATTAGAGAGTACCTAAATCTTTGTAATCTCCCTCCTAGATTATCGCATGCTTCCAAAAGGACATTTAAATGGAATACAGCAAATTTTGTCTTGTTAGGAGACATCCTATACCATCGAAGCTATGAAGGAATCCTCCTTCATTGCTTAGAGCACCAATAATTGACTTGGGCAATGGCCTAAGCACATGACGGTACTTATGGTGGCCATTTTAGTGGCATGGCCATTACAAAGTGCAATATTTGCATGGGCTATTATTTGCCAAATTTAGAGTGATATGGTTGCACATATGTGAGGAAGTGTATGAAATATCAACACCATGCTAACTTGACACATGTACCTTCTCAGGACTTGCAATCAATCCAATCGTCTTGGATATTTTCACAATGGGGATTGGATTTAATTGGGAAAATCTCCCTGACATCCTTAGGCCATCACACATTTATCATTATGGCTACCGAGTATTCCATAAATTGGGTGGAAGCAATCCCTCTTATCACTATGATAGGACCCTGCATAGTGGAGTTCATATTGCATAATATCATTTGTCATTTTGGTATTCCATCTAAGATCATCTTAGATAATGAGACATAATTCAAGAATAAAGATGTTCATGCTTTGACAACACAATATAATATCCAGCACAAATTTTCAACACCCTATTATTCGCAAGCAAATGGGAAAGCAGAAGCATCAAACAAGACATTAATTGCCATATTGAAGAAAATAGTCAAATAGAGGGCACACGCAAATGTCGCTTACCCTATGGGCTTAACACACTAGCATTCGAATGCCCACTGGGTTAACCCTATTTTCACTAGTATATGGTGCTAAGGAAATCATGCCTCTAGATTTGGAAATCCCATAATTGTGCATATCCATGCAGGAGTTTATCGATGATGATACTGCATGACTAGCATACGTTGTTGGATGAATATCACATTAATGCTCTTGAGCATTTGTGTGTGTATCAAGAGCGGCTCAAAAGGGCCTACAATATGAAATTCTATCTCAAAGACTTTTAGGTTGGTGATCTCATCCTGAAGGAGAAACAATAGAACTCCAGCTTGTCGCCCCACCTATGGGACAAAATTGTGGCAAACTGGTTAGGTCCCTTTGTAATCACTAGTTAAATCGGGCCTATAACTTATCGCCTAGCCTCCCTTGAAGGTGTCAAGGATCCTGAACCCTTGAACATCATTCACTTGCGATCGTTTCATGCTTAGAGAGCACCCAAAATGCTCCTAGTGGGTTTTCATTGTCTAGGTCAAATAAAAATACCCCTGGACTATCTATGATCATCTAGGTAAACCTTAAAATCCCCAAAGCCATTCATAAGCCCTTTGGTCATAACTAAATGCCCCTAGGTAGTCGTAGATACTTAAGTGTTGATGCCCATCTAGATCACCCAAAAGGCTCCTAGTGGGTTTTCACCATCTAGGTAAAATAAAAATGCTCCTAGACTATCTACGATCATCTAGGTCAACCCTAAAAGCCCCAAAGGCATCCATAAGCCCTTTGATCACAACCAAATTCTCCTAGATAGTCTTAAGATATTTTTAAGTGTCGTTGTCCGTCTAGGTCACCTAAAAGGCTCCTAGCGGCTTTTCACCGTCTAGGTCAAATAAAAACACTCCTAGACTATCTATGATCATCTAGGTCAACCCTAAAAGCCCCAAAGGCACCCATAAGCCATTTTTTCATAGCCAAATGACCCTAGGTAGTCGTAGACACTTTTTAAGTGCCACTGCCCATCCAGGTCACCCAAAAGGCTCCTAACAGGTTTTCACCATCTAGGTCAAATACAATTGTTCCTGGACTATCTACGATAATCTAGGTCAACCCTAAAATCCCCAAAGGCATCCATAAGCCCTTTGGTCATAGCCAAATGCCCCTAGGTAGTCGTAGACACTTTTTAAGTGTCACTGCTCATCTAGGTCACCCAAAAGGCTCCTAGCGAGTTCTCACCATCTAGGTCAAATAAAAATTCTCCTAGACCATCTACGATCATCTAGGTCAACCCTAAAAGCCCCAAAGGCACCCATAATCCATTTGGTCATAGCCATATAGCCCTAGGTAGTCATAGACACTTTTTAAGTGTTGCTGCCCATCTAGGTCACCCAAAAGGCTCCTAGCGGGTTCTCATCATCTAGGTCAAATAAAAACTCTCCTAGACTATCTACGATCATCTAAGTCAATCCTAAAATCCCCAAAGGAGCCCATAAGCCCTTTGGTCATATCCAAATACCCCTAGGTAGTCGTAGACACTTTTTAAGTGTCGCTACCCATCTAGGTCATCCAAAAGGTTCCTAGCAGGTTCTCACCATCTAGGTCAAATAAAAATGCTCCTAGACTATCTATGATCATCTAGGTCAACACTAAAAGCCCCAAAGGAATTCATAAGCCCTTTTGTCCTCCTAAATACACTAATGACCCCCAAATAAGCATGTTGGTCACATGTATATAAATATCAATAAAAATAAAAATAAAACATTATCAAAATTTCAAAAATTCAAAAATATTGCATCACATCACATTGCATCCCATTGCATTTTATTGTTGCTTGCATTTAGGCATATTCATCATTAGCACTTTACATTTTAGAGTTTCTCATTTATGTCTAGCACCATGATGGTACTCTACTTATCGCTCAAAATCAATGTTGTGAAAGTACTCATAGTTCAATGCCGTAATTATCATTTTCACCCACATTTTTCATGTTTCCATAGTCGTGTCTATTCCCTTCACTTAGCCATTTTTATTAGAATGTTAGTAGGGTTTTCAGTCACTCAACCATATCCAGTATCTACTAAGATTTTTTATAAGGCTAGCATGACTTTTAGGAGGTAAAATCTTGCCTAGATTATGCCTCGTGTACATCATATCCATAGTTAACAATCCAAGTTTTGCACAAAAATAGATGAAATCCATGAAGTGGTCTAGGTTACCTTAAGCGAAAAGGTCATCCTGCTCATACCCCTATGTGAATTTTTCAAGAATGCTGAGAGTTGGCAAAAGGAAACTTTTCCCCTACCCAATCCCCCCCACAACAATAAGTGGTTTTCCCCCATTTTTTGTCATCAAAATCCCACATTGTCACATGTTTACAACAATATAAATTTCAAAACCCCCACAAAGCAAAAATTCAAAGTACAAAAATACAAAAATAAAAAAGTGCACACATCAAAAAGTACAAGAAACAGTGATCCCCATTGCTCAAAATTCAAATACCTTTCTCAAGAGAAAAAGAAAAAACTGAAAATAAATAGTGATTATTATCACTAAAAAGAGAAAAATAAACAATGATTCTTATCACTCTATATGATATCAAGCATCCCAATCAAATTCAATAAAGTAGAGAGTCGAACTTGAATCCCTAAAAATATTAGCATTTGAAAAACCATCAGGTGATCCTCATTATGGTTTTGGTGGATAGCCTATCCGTCAATGGTAGTAGCCTCCCGCATGATGATATGTTTGCCATATTAGATTTTGGGTGTATGTGTAGACCAATGTTTACATGTAGATGAGCTAGCTTTGATAACCTAGATTACCTAGTGGTCTAGTCATACTTAGTACGAAACCTAGGATGGTGGCATTCATTAGGTGATCCTCAGTACAGGTTTGGTTGAGAGCCTACTTGGAACTGGTGGTATCCTTATGCATCTCATAGGAATGAACTCACTTACACACACATGGATATGAAGTACCTCGGTCATCTTAGCAGATTCGTACCTTGTCAAAAAGTCTTGCATGGTCAGTATACAACTTTTTATCGATCGAGTAGAGTGGTTGAGTCTCATGAAAACCTAATGGGCATTCCTTAAACAACATTTCATTCATATCACTTCATCTCATTCATTTTAGTTGCATTATTCACAAATCCATTATATAAGTCTCATGACAACATTACATATGAGTTGGTGCAATGTACATCATCTATGGTGCTAGCATAATATGGCATATAGTCTACACATTTCATCCTCTAAATCAATAAATCATCCATATCACTATACATCCATGCATGTACAAAATAAAATCAAATCACATTACAAAATATGCATACAAGGTAGACATCCATCATCATCTCATAAATCAAATTGCATACATTTGCATACATTTCATAAAACAATAAACACATGATGATAAACCACATAAAAATATCATATATATATATATATATATGTGTGTGTGTGTGTGTGTGTGTGTGTGTGTGTATGTATGGGACAAAAATATACATCATGTTTCCCGTAGGCTATAATAAAAGGAGTCCTCAGACTTCACACTACTAAAACATCCAAAAACACAAAAAGAGTCACGCGAGCCACTACCATGGTCATGCATGATCGATACTACGACATGCACTCCCACCTATAGTTGGAGTCCTCTTTGAACTACCATACTTGCTACCACCTACCCTATCATCTCTGCCTAGACCTTGGTGCATCTAGCCTAGAGGAGGACTACCCTATCCTGTTGTGGTGACTTTGATACAACCCATAGACAGCTGCATCATCTTGTAGACACCCTCCAAGGTGCACTACCTCTGTCTATAGCTCATCTGCATAGGCCTACACCCATCGGCATTACACCTGGTAAGTCTCCACCATAGAATGGATTCGTGTCACCTCTTCCTATAGCCTAGTCACCTTCCCATTGCTAGATTGCTCTTGTGTAGGGCTCTGAGATTACAACTATACCCAAAGAGATGCTATCTTGTCCTGAGTTGCCTGTACCTCAGCTTGTTGTGTTGCTATCTCCCCCTATACATTATAGACCTATGTTCATTGGAGATCTCTCTCCTACCTAATCCTGAGTAGATCATCCCATAGCTTTGCCTTTGTATCACCATGTGCCATCAGTTGTGCCTGCACCTCCTCATACCCAATAGTGTCATCCCTAGAGTCACCTCAATCTCCTATGTCCAAGAGATCCGCATGCTCCCCTACCATGTGTACCTACCAATCGCCTGCCTCACCTTGGTCCTCATAATAAATCTCCTAATGTGCCTCCCTAGCTACAAACCTCCTTAGTGGCCTCTCTCCATGCCACTGGCCTATCACCCACCAAGTTTCATACTCTATTTTAGTCTCAACATCATCCACATATGGAATGTCTACTATAGGATCTGTATCATGTGCCACTGCCTCTACTACTGGCCATGCCAATGTACTCTCATCCCTATAACATCAATAAGGAACCAACTCACTAGGAACCCCATGGCATAGCCCAAACTACCATATCACTCAAGCAAAAGAGAAGTACTCCCACTCCATGCCATGTCATCAAACTAGCCACCTGCCTTATGACACCCTACAAAACTATATAGTAGCATCTTCCCACTCTAGGAAATTTCTATATGATCTCTAGAACACCTGGCCTACACTGAGTTGTGAGAACAAATCTACATATTGACCCACCTCGCATGTGAATAGTCAACTCTATCCCCTCTCCTAAGCCCTTTGCCATAGGATACCATATCCTATCTCCTTGTCTTCTAGTTGTGCCTAAGTCATCTAGGGTAGTCCTTATGGTCACCCCACAACTATGTGTTGCCATCATCATCACTATAGCAAAAATCTACACCCCATACCCTTCCACTAATGGTAGTGGATCACGTACTAGTCATCATAGAGTTGTGCCAGTAGTGTAGTACCCCATGACATCACCAGTGGCTCTACCATAGTGCACCTCACCAGCACAAACACTATCTCCACCAAGTTCCATGGGAACATCACTCCAAAAGAGTTAGGTAATAGTATATTTGATATGACCATCATAAGTAGTGTATGCCTCACCCCTAATACCTTTGCCTTATGCCAGAATCCTACCAGCATACCCCCCTTCAAGCAGTCTAGCTCTGTCGTCTCTATATCATAACTGAAGTACCTCTCAAGAACTATACACCTCTGGTCTCATGGCATCGTACAAATTAGATGCTCTTCTATAAGAATCTAAAGAGTCTGCTAGATGTCCTCAAGCATCACCATCATCTCCCCTATGGGCATGTGGAAGGTATTGGTGTGCGGATCCCACAGATCTATCAGGGTAGTCAAATATGCACGATTTCCTATCATAGGCTCTAACCATATCACCTTCTTGAGGCTGATGGCATCCATCCATTCCTAGTCCTATATGGTCAAGGCATCCCTTGTGGAATAAAATATATTTGGTACTCGATACCGACTCCTCACAACCTAAAAGGGATAAGCAACTTAATAATACAACTCCAAAATGGCCTCAAATGGCTCCAAAAACATTCGCAAGAAAAGACTCAAAATGGCCTCTCTTTGAGGCCATTTTGTGGCCATTCCCCCTAGGAATGACCCCCAAACCTGTGTCCACACCATCAAGGGATGGCCTATGATCATCCCACACTATCCAGCCCACCTAGGGATGACTCTAACAAATTGGGCTCAAAAAGGCTTTTCAGGCCATCAAAAATAGCAAAAACAATGCAAAATTGGACCAATAAAATGCAATATAATTGCACAAAAACATGGATAAAATATAAAAGTTGGTACATATCTCATAAATTAGGTATAATTACCTATAATATAGTGTTATATGCTTCCAAGCCAAAAACATGCCATAAAAGCAAAAAAACAACTCCTAACACAAGGAAAATGCAATAAGAAAGACTTGGCATACCTGTCTCGCACCAGATCCTCCATTGTCTGAGTCTGAACATTGGATCATGGTGACTATGGGATAAATTTTACAGTGATCCTCTACTCAGAATCACTCTCCTACTGCTCACCTCTCAAAAATACAAAAAGAAGCATGCACAAATGAGCCTAACCTTCATATTTTGGGTTTATATAGATATACAGGGGTCACCACCATCCCAGGGTGGGATGATTGAAAATTTGGCCACTTGTACCACCCTGGGATGGTGGTATAACATGCCCTCATCCCACCTTGGGATGGTAGTAGCAAAAATAGGCCAAAAAAGCCCAAAAAAACCCAAAATAGGTCTAAAACTACACCAAAACAGCTCAAATTGGGTCCAAATTTTACATGGATAAAAGTGCAACCCTGAAGATCCTATGAGGGATGGAAAAATTATTCACTAATGCCCTAATAAGTCCATTTTGTCTAGACCACCCCTCAAGCATGCAGTTTTCAGCTCCTTTCCTCCAAGAAAACTCAACAAAGTCATCAAAATCCTTTCCAGATTCTCTATTTTTCATAGGACCAAACTGAAGGTAAGCATAATACAAGTCAATTGGGTCAAGTGACTAATCACTTTTCTCACTGGAAATTCCCTCATCGACTCATCACTTCAGGGGGTAGTCATACTCAGTCCAAATCAGCAAGCACACACTCAATTATGCAATTTAAGGTCGTTCAACGAATCTTTGACCAAGACAATCATGCCCCTGCTTGGGGCAGCAAAAAAACACACAATATCACATCATAACGCTTGAAATTACTAGTATAATGAACTCATGGGCCCTATCCCTTCATTATGGACAATGTTTAAGCCTAGGCATGCTCATTTAGCGAGTTAGAAACAAGGACTCAAGAACGCACACCCTTTCCATGATTAGGGCATCTAAAGTTGGTTAGGTTATCAAGTAACCTTAATAATTCAACATTTTAGTTATCTATTTTTGCTTAGGACTATGTTGCACACAATGCATCTCAAAAGGGGCATCTATAGACACTAAAATATGGTAAACACAATAAATCATCCACAAAAATTTATCAAATTGACATCATATGGCCCCTTGGGTAGCCCTTAGAAGGCTCACAATGGTTATAACCACTCCGAAAGAGGTTTTGAAGGATTTTGGCATAATTTTTAGGGGTTTTGGCCTAAAATTATCCACCATACCACCTTGGGATGGTGGCATATTCCCATCGTCCTACCTTGGGACGATGGTGAGCCATTGTCCTAGGGTGGGATGGTGAGCAAGTTTGACCTAGAAAAAGTCTAATCTCGTACAAATGGCACCCAAAAATTGCCATTTACCTCACCAAATGAAGCATGCAGGTCAGAGGGCATTGAATAATTATGACACACTTCCTAATGGAGGCACAAATTGGATATTCTCTTCCACATCCATTGCATGCCTCTCGTTTGACAAGTGGCACCTCTTGCCATGCATGCCCTTGCATGCCTTTTTGCACATGAGCCCCTTTGGGCTATAAAATGGATTTAATATCCACACAAAAACATAGATATGAGTTCTAGGATATGCAATGGAGTGCTTCCAAGATTTCCCCTCACTTTATTGTGCCTTCTTGCCCTCAAAATCGCTCTTTTGCGAAGGAAGTTACCGGGTGACTTTGAGAGGGTCCTTTGAGCATAACTTTTCCATATAGGTGAATTTATTCACCAAATTTGATAAAAAAACCCCCTATAGTATTTAAGATCATTACCCAGTGGGATTGGTAGCAAAAAGTGTGTAGAATTTGTGGGTATCCCATCCTAGGGTGCCCCCCAATTAGTTGCAGTCACCACCGCCCCCGATATGAGGACAAATACTTGAAAAATTTTATTACTATTTTTTAATTATATTATTCTAGACTATCATATGATGTTGTGGTTTAAATTTCATGCAATTTGGAGTTAAATTGGTCGAGATATCACATTTTTAAGGTTTTGCAAGTTCGTAGGGCCCATCCGAGCACCCCAGTTGCATGCAGGTGTATCTGCACATCATTTTGAAAATCTAACCATATTTTTTGTCTTAAAATTATTATTTATGCATTATCCTAAAATTTCATATGTTTTGGACATGTTTAGGTGTGGGATTTACTTATCTTGGTCTTTGCAGGTTGTAGGCGGGCAACGCAAAATCGAGGGGTCCACGGATGCAATTTCTGATATTTTTTAGTGATATCCCCTAAAAACCTCTTATTAAACATCCCCATAAATTTTCATAGCATTCTGAGTTGATTTGACATATTTTTAATATATGTGCCATTTTGTGCCTGTGGGGATTATATGTTTTCCTCCACACACCCTTGCTATTTGACCCCTTTTGCTTCCTTGTGTGTCGGTGTAAGTTCTTGAGAGGCATTGGGAAGGAATATCTGACATCAGATATTGAAAATACAAGTAGCGGCAACATTGGCCCGCCCACTTCGATTGTGGGTACAATGAAAGGCACTAAATGTGCACTCAGATTTCTTGGAGGATTTGATCCTTGGGAACCCCAAAATTTGTAATAATTGTATCACCTTTGAGTCCTCAAGGGTACTTCTGTGTAACCTTGAATCTCATCCACCAAATTAATAAATAAGAGACTCGTTTCATTTCATTCCTTATTGTTTGGTTTTGCTTCATTTTCATATGCATGCTTTCGTTTGATGCTCGTAAGCAAGATAGGATAGATACACATATTTTTATTCATCATTAGGTGCATCGCTTTTACATACTTCAGAAATAATAACAATTTCAAAGCCAACAATAAGTGTTTCTATTTAGACCCACTAGTTATCTCCAAATAGTATAATTATAACCATCAAATCAACCTTCACTACTCACTTGACCTATGGCCAACCCAAATAATAATAGGTAAACAACCTCTATCTACAATACAAAACACAATGACATAGTTAATATCAATGTTATCAATTATGATAATGTGAAACTGCACTCATGAAATATTTTGCCTAATCTAGAACCTCCTAAAATAGAATGATTACAAGAGGAAAGGAAAACTACTCCATAAAATCCTAAGCCAAGAAGAAAATATTCCAAAAAATGTCTTTAGAAATTTATAAAGCACTATATGTTAAAATATTGGAACCCAAGGAAGAGTATTACAAAGAAACTGATATGTTAATAGAGATAAAATGTTTAATCACAGTAATCCCCTTACTACAATATCTCAAGGATGTATTGATCTTCAATAAGGCTACATAAGAAATGTGCATTAAGAAGCCTAGGAGGAAATTAAAGGATTATCCAAAGAAAATAAAAGTGGATGGGAAATTAGCCAACCTCTTAGCAGGAAATCTGGTTCCACCTAAATATGGAGATTTTTGAAATACTAAAATTACTATTTCTATCGATGCAATAAAAATACCTAATGTATTGCTTGACTTAGAAGTAGATATAAATGTCACGATGATAGAAATAATAAATCAATTATCCTTGACCAATATGTGACCCACTACTATACTTTAGGTAGCAGATCAATATAAAACATAACCTAAAGAAATAGTAGATGTACTAGTAATCTATAATCATGGGAATGTCCCATTAATTTCTTGATTCTCCAAACAAGAACTAGGATGAATGTGATGAGTGTCATTATTATCATCATTTAATTTTATGTTTGTAAAATCCAAGGTGGTGTCCAAGGCTATATATGAAAGAAGGTTCAAGAAGATTGAATATCAGTTCATCCAGATAACATAATTTATTGTTAAAATAGATGTTTTTAGAGGTTTTTTGATGTCACTTTTAATCCTAATGTGCATGAATTGAAACTACTTAATTAAAAAAAGTGAAAACTACATATAAGACTTGAAATTGAAACCTAATTACAGTTGCAGGAAAGGAAATTGTAGAAATGGAAATCTTGATGAATTCAAACCTAGATTACATTTGTAGAATTGAGACAACTAAATTGAAAGAGTACTTGAAATGGAAACATTCATGCTAAAACAAATGTCAGTGTCCTACTATAGAAGGTTGTCAGATTTTTGTTGCAGTAACTGACAAGAAATAAAGTTACTGAAAACTTGTCAAATTGCAAAAAATATGGAAAACATGAGAATTTCAAATCTATGCTATTTGATATTTGACCATGCATCTTTTGCTCAAATCACATTTGAAAGGATAAACACATTGCATTGACTTAAAAATAGAGGTTAGTCTAATTAACAACATTGAACAAAAATTAACAAGTATTCTGGTACAAGTGCTACAACAAGAATATAAAAAAACCCTCTTATAATAGTATTTCCTCTAGGTTTGAAAGTGGACCTTGATTTATGATCTAGATAAAGGTAATAAAATATCCCCTAACACATTAAAACACTCACTCAACTCACAAGAAAGAAACATTAGAAATTGCTACACTTTATTGACTGTCAATTCTTATTACACTACTACAAAAAATACTTTTCAGTGCTTCACTTTGCTATTGGCTATGTTCACTGTCAAATCCTATTACAATTCCTACTAGCTCAACCAATGAGGGAGTGTAGTTATTTATACTAGTTATTACAATATGCCTCATTTACAATATCAACTACATTGTTGTTTCCTAGTGATTTGTTATGAAACTACAACAGACTTAGTCTAAATAAAGATAGGATGTGCTGCAATAGATATTCATTGGTTATTTGATGCATTCATAATGGTGGGAATGAGTTGTCATGGGTTGGAAATGGTCTATCACACCTATATTCATCTCCAAACACCTTCTCCCAGATAAATTAGACATGATATAGCTTATTTATTCTAAAACAGACTATCTCCCCTATCATTTCAAAGATCTTCAAAATATCCACCAGCAAGAATATCATTTGTGCTCAGATGTAACAAAAATGTGTGATAAATTTGTTTCAAATGGATAGTACATCTTCCCTATCCCTCCTTAGTCAGTTCCAATCATTTTTGCTCATTTATGCTGACAAATTCTAGGCCATCCTTTAAAGTGATAGGTGGTTGGAATCTGTATGGGTTGTTACCTATAGTTTCTAGTTTTCTTGCATAGTATTGGTATTTTGGTGCTAAATATCCTTTCAAACCTTTTGTAAGGTGGGAAAATTATTTAAACAACATTATTAAATGGTAAACAACAACATAAATTACATTACTAATTTAAGTATGCATTCTATCCACTAAATAATTATACAAAAATAGTGTAACATTGCAAAAAAAAAGTCAGAATAAAGTACAATATTCCTATTCAATTTAATCATGCAAACATCAATATATAATGCATTTAAATCATCTAATTAGCCTAAAATATCATCACATAAGGTTTTTATGGCAGTTTTTAAGAACCTAAAACATGATAAGAATGAGGTAATTTCTAGCCTCATCATTCCCTCCAACCTATCCTAATGCATGTCGTCATGCATTCTATAAGGCTACAGAGGCACACAAATCCATATCCTTGTACTAGCTTCCACAAAATAACATATCCCCAGTGTAGTACCCTCTATTATTTTGTAGCTATGTGAGACAATTCTGGAATTGCTCATTTGGTTGAGGATTACTATCAAAATACTAGGGGACATGAGTTATAATGATGGGTAACCTGTACCTTAAACCTATCCATTGAAGTTTGAGCATCAGGATAGTTTGCATTACTACCTTTGCTCTCCTTCTTGACCATAGCAGGTTGGTAGGTGACATGGGTTTCCTTTTCTGAAGAGACATTGGTAATTCATTCCACCTAATTTTACAAGCTGATAAGACATTTGTGAAATTACGTACACAGAAACTCTGGAAACAAGTCAGACATTCCTTGAGATTATTCAGATAAGTGAACCTAATTTCTAGCTTATTCATCATGTTAAAATGTTGATTTTTGGGGATCTTATGGTTTGGCTGGATATGCCTTTCATCCCATGATATTTGCAAACAAACTCTCTTCACCCCTTTACAAACATTGTTGTTCATTTGCATGACTGGTTCAACATCTCCTTCTTCTAAAAATTGCTTGACTACTTCAAAGAGTGCATTTTTACTAGTTCTTAAAATTGTTAAACCGTGAAGGGGTAATTCAGTAATTTGGCTTAGAGTCTTAGGTGTTACCTCAATTTTCATACCATTTATGTTGGCCCTGTTGTGTCCGAAGGTTCAAGCGAACTCCACTGCAAGACCCTCTGAATAACCATAAAATTTTTTGAAAAACATTATTCTTTTGTCTTTGAAAATATGCACTATTTCTGGATGTTTATAGAGGTCTGATGCATTCTCATGTTCAACTTTGTTTTTGCATCCCATTTTCTCTAACTTCCTCTTTTTACACCCTTGTCTGTTGCAACAAGAAACTCATCTGCAGTTCTTGCTCTGTAAGTTTTTCTTCTTTTATGGTTTTCCTACACCTATGATCTCTATTATGATAATGATTCATAGTTTCATTGAAAGTACAGTGATTACAAGGCACAATATGGAGTTTCAGCGGTGCATGAATAAGCTTCAAAATATGGTGCAGAATACGAGATATCTTCAACATGTCCCAATTGGATGCATGACATCTAATCATTTAATGATTTTCTTTTTACCAAATTAAAAATGTGCTTCTTGGGTGATGGAACCGTTTAGACACTTATTACCTGCCATTCGGTTATGAGTCGGTTGAGTTGGAGGATAGTCATTGGTGATGACTCAACATGTTTTGTGGAAAATAAATGCAATTTTTTTTGTTGTTGTATCCTCTTTTGTCAAGGCACCTTGATCATATGGCCTGGATATTGAAAAGGAAACGAAGGCACATGTTTTGTATTGAAATTTAGTTTGACATCACTTAGTTTAATGTAACCATGTGACCTTAGGAACTTGTTCCTTGAGCTTACGACTGCTTCGGATGATGCGATATAAAAAAAAACTAATTTTCTCATCACCTTACACACATACACCACATGGAATTTCTAAATTTTAAATCCCACCATATAGTTTGAATTTTAAATCTACTAGGTCCTCATTCCAAAGCTCTTTCTTATTTCGAAGCCTTTGTATTTTTTTAAAAACAATTTCTCATTCTAGAGCTCTTGTCATTCTGAAGATCTATATTTTTCTACCATAAAACAAACAAAACAATGTTTTCATTCTAGACCTCTATGTCATTTCAGAGCTCTATGTAATCCTTGTACATATATGCAATAAAAATTGTACCTGATTTTACACGACTGCAATTTTTTATCCTTCTTTTTTCTTCCCACCAAGCCTATAATTTTTAGAAAATTAGGGAGTACTTGCCCTTCCCTTGGAAAGGATGTATCTTTTGGGTTTTGCCAAACCTTATAGATGTATTTATGCTAACTACTAATTCTCATACACTACATACTAAATGGCTACTATGATCAAATGCAAGAAACACATATATGGACTATTTGAATAGTTATTGTGGTGCCAGGGTCTACTATATCTAGATCTAGCAATGGTGCATCAACCTCCTTCCCTATAGGATCAACTTGTGGAAATGGTAGTTGGATCTCCCTGGTCCTTCACCTATAGATCACTGGGTCATATGGCATATCGTTCATCACTCCCAACTGATGGGTCACTGATGAGTACTAGAAGTACTCATGATCTATTCCATGGTAGCCTATCATCCTTCTACTACATCATACCTACCTCAAGTGCTACCCATCCTCACTCCAGCTCAAATCTCCCAACCATGGTTGCCATGTTACATGCTCCAACCATAGTCCAACAAAACTCTTTGTATATTATGGTAAAACCCCTAAAATGGGTGGCTCTTACCTCAATCCTACTTGTGCAACCATCACATAGCATAGGGTATCTCCCTATCTACCATGTATCTATGTGATGTCCATGGTAACCCATGTGGTCTATCAATGCTAAAGTTATCCCAAGACCAAACCTAAAGAAGGAAGCTACACCCTAATCCCAGCTTGTCGCATTGGAAAATATCATATAGCTCTCTATAGAGCTATGTTAGTAGAGTAGGACCCCATGACATGATATGAGGCTACTCTACCAGGTCCTAAAAAAGGTCCAATAGGTTATAAATGAACCTCATGCTAGAGGATTCTAGCAAGATGAAATCAGATATTAGTGTCATCAACACTACATATCTAGATATCAGTAATACAAAGTGGTATCCATCCTCGATGCGCATACCATCACTATCAACATTGTAGTCCACATGTCTCCAGTGCTATTTATAGACTCATCACAACATTACCTCTCTTTGAGCAGTCATAGATGTGATAAAAGATGTTCCCTCGATCAGGATCTATAGAATCTGATAGTATCACAATTATCTTACTAGTTGGCATATCGAAGGTATTAGTCTGAGGGTCCCGTATGCCTATCAATTTCATCAAATATGCTTGATTGGCATGCACAAACTCTAGTCACATAATGGGTTGAAGCCTCAAGTCCTTCAACCATATCCAATCATCATCATTGTTCAACACCACAACACAAGACTCCTTAAAGTGGTTTGGAAAGTGGTGTCGGGCTATAATAAGCTAATAAAAAGCAAAAGTACATAATAAAAATTCAAAATTTAAAATTCAAAAAAGAAACAAGCACACAACACGATCATATCGAGTCAAGTGGTGAAAATGAGTTCTTATCCATGATTTTTGCTATTTATAGTTTTTTGTAGGTGCAGTCATCTGAGATGGTCGCGTGACATGATGCATCTATGTAAGATGACCATGATTCTGTAAAAAATAACTAATTAAAATGAAATAATTTTAGGTTGAGATAGTCTCAAATTTTTTTGTTTTTTCTTGGAGCAACCATGCTAATAGTCTCATCCTCATAAAGTACATCATCTATATCACCATGTCACATCTCCTCCATTGAATCATCACTTGATGGGTGGTTAATAACTACAAAATTTGTGTCTCAAAATAAATTAAATAATCAAACACTCAAAAATAGAAGTTGCATTCATTCAAGAATCATTTTCAAAGATTATCATATGCCCTTTTTACTAGGGTAGATAACAAGAACAATTCTCAATCAAACAAACACTTGGTATTCTTAAAGTATATATCTTGTAGACTAACAATGTATACCCATGGTTGAAAGAGTGCCAATCCCAAAATAAATTCATCAGTGTGTTGGAAGCAATGATTCAAAGATATGCACTCTTTCTATGATTGGGGCATCTCATATTGACTTTTTTAGTTAACACCATCAAACCATTTTATATCATCTATTTTTGTTTCACATTGTGCTTATGTTCAAATTGTTCCAAAAAGGGGCATCTGTAGACACCTAAAATGCATCATCACAAGGAGACTCCTAAAGAGACCTCCTTCTAACCTTCACAACCCACCTTGGGTAGCCTTAGGGCTAATTTGGTGTCTTTCTCTAGTAAAATGTACTTTTTCCCATGGGAAGCATGATCATATTGACCCAAGATGTTCTCATAGTTAGGACCATCTTGACTCAAGATGACCACATGTATACAAAAACAAAAAAAATAAAACAAGCACTAAGTTGTGTGTCAGTGTGGTGACTGATTTATTGCTGGTGCTAGGCAACTTGCAGGCAGTAAAATTTTCCCCTACCACCTAGATTTTATTTCTAATTAGCATTTAGGCTATCCCCAATTTCCACTTTCCTCTTTGACTAAATTCAAAGGAGGCTATAAAATGCAGGTACCTCCCATAGTTTGTGGATCTAAAAATTGAACATTTAAGGAATAAAGTGATGCGAAAACTTAATCGTGCTTTCCTACTGCTTGAATATATGTCACTAGATCACCATAAAATTCTCGTTGTTGCATCCCTTTTCCTCGCTTGATCAACATAATTTCTCTAGATCACATGAACTAGCCAGCTCATATCTACGTTCATGATAAAATTCATCAACAAAACCCATGGTATCATCCCAATATCACTTGAACTTGGTTTCATAGAATTGTAGGTCTATGACAGTGACCATCTCAGCTCAAGATGATCTACAAAAAAGATCATCTCAATCCTATACAGTCTCGGTTAGGTGACCAATTTCATCATTTTTGCTACATTTTAGCTTAGATTCTCATTTTTATGTTTATTCTAGCATCAGATCTTTCATTCCATGCACCTTATCTTGTTGCATTTGCGTAGAGTTCTATTTATTGTATACTTTAGTTCACTTTATATTTCTTGATTAAACATGAGTCCAGTATCAGTGGGCCCTACAAATGCTATTGATCTGATTCTATTACATTGTGTGAAGGTTACAGGGTTCAGGTAGTGGAAAACATTCTAGATATTCCTCTCGTGTGGTGGTCTCAAGAAAACCCACTCTCTAAAACATTGTGTTGGCACGTGAATCTTCTAGATTGCACCTAGGAGAGCTTTTTATGATGAAAAAGGGGACCACATCCCTCATTAAAATATTATATCATCAATACAAATTTTGAAGGGGGATTTATGTAATACCTTGAAATAATCAATAAAATTTAATATAGCAGGATTAATTGTCATTTGATCTCTTTGCATCATGTTTCACTTCGTTTTGTTTTTTATATGGTGCAAGTTTTCATGCTTTCAATAACATTTATTGGGAAGACAACAATATGGTGGATAGGTAGGATGAAAATAACATTGGGGATGGAGAAAGTGGTATACATATTCATGGGGAACCCACTAATGATATTAGGAACTTCATGCATATTATTCGATTAGATCCCTATTCACGAGCCCTTGTGAAAAATATTTCTCCATCAAAATTACCATCTTTATGGGGACTACAGGAGAAGATCCAAATCCGTTTCTATTAAAATTTAAAGTCATATTTCAAACTTATGATTACATAATTGATAATCATAAACATAAATTATTTCCTTAGACACTCAAGGATTTAGCTATATGATGGTTCATGGGGTTAGCCACATAACCCATTTGTACCTAGACTGAGATGGAAAAGGTCTTCTTAGATAAATACCAAGAATACTACCATGTCAAGAATAAAAAGAAAAATTATTTAGGATGAAAAAATGTGATGATGAAATTCTCATGGACCAAGAACTTAAAATAATTTTTTTGTGAGGATTACAATATGAGTCAAGGTATGCCCTAAGCATTATGGAAAATTGTTATCTGAAGAAATTAAACCCTATTTATATTCCAAAACTATGTAGGAATTATTCCTAAATAAGGATAGGAACTCAAAAACATTGAATAGGAAGGAGTGGTAGTGAGATAGGAAAACTATTAAAAGCATTTTTCAACTTTAAAACTGATATAGCTAGGGCCAATGAAGCACTAACCCATATACTATCCAAGGTACAAAAAAAATATGCCTTATAAGAACACCCTTTAAACAAGACCAATATATGTAGTATCTATTATAAAATTCGTCTTATAGATGGATGTGATATTTTACTGGAGATCAAGGCTACCATTGGAAGAAGTTATCCTAATACAAAAGAACTTAATTTTGTAAAACAATAAAATATTTTTCCCCATAATTAGAGAGTATCGTGGGTACATAAGGCATGGAATACTCTATGGAATAGGCCCCCACCATGATAGTAATGAGGCTAGTATCCCTAGTCTCCATTTGTAAAATGGACTAATCAAGGATGGTTTAACCCACCATGGATGTAACCAAGCCTAATCAGTCATGGTCAAATAAAAACTTGTAATGGTCAGGACCATCCCAATCTAATCAACCTTATGGGAAATAATAAAAAATTCAATTCCAAAATAAGTGTTGCTATAAGGACCCACAAGTTATCTCCAAATAGTATAATTATAACCATCAAATCAACCTTCACTATTGGTTTGACCTATGGCCAACCCAAATAATAATAGACAAGAAACCCCTATCTACAATACAAAACACAATGACATAGTTAATATCAATGTTATCAATTATGATAATGTGAAACTCCACTAATAAAATATGTTGCCTAATCTAGAACCTCCTAAAATAGAATGATTACAATAGGAAAGGAAAACTACTCCATAAAATCCTAAGCCAAGAAGAAAATATTCCAAAAAATGTCTTTGGAAATTTATAAAGCACTATATGTTAAAAAATTGGAACCCAAGGAAGAGCATTACGAAGAAACTGATATGTTAATAGAGATAAAATGTTTAATAACAATAATCCCCTTACTACAATATCTCAAGGATGTATTGATCTTCAATAAGGCTACATAAGAAATGTGCATTAAGAATCCTAGGAGGAAATGAAAGGATTATCCAAAGAAAATACAAGTGGATGGGAAATTAGCTAACCTCTTAGCAGGAAATCTTGTTCCACCTAAATATGGAGATTTTTGAAATACTAAAATTACTATTTCTATCGATGCAATAAAAATACCTAATGTATTGCTTGACTTAGGAGTAGATATAAATGTCACGATGATAGAAATAATAAATCAATTATCCTTGACCAATATGTGACCCACTACTATACTTTAGGTAGCAGATCAATATAAAACATAACCTAAAGAAATAGTAGATGTACTAGTAATCTATAATCATGGGAATGTCCCATTAATTTCTTGATTCTCCAAACAAGAACTAGGATGAATGTGATGAGTGTCATTATTTTCATCATTTAATTTTATGTTTGTCAAATCCAGGGTGGTGTCCAAGGCTATATATGAAAGAAGGTTCAAGTAGATTGAAGATCAGTTCATCTAGATAACATGATTTATTGGTAAAATAGATGTTGTTGGGGGTTTTTTGAGGTCACTTTTAATCCTAATGTGCATGAATTGAAACTACTTAATTGCAAGAATTGAAAACTACTTCTAAGACTTGAAATTGAAACCTAATTATAGTTGCAGGAAAGAAAATTACAAAAATGGAAATCTTGCTGAATTCAAACCTAGATTACATTTGCAGAATTGAGACAACTAAATTGAAAGAGTACTTTAAATGGAAACATTCATGCTAAAACAAATGTCAGTGTCATGCTACAGAAGGTTGTCAGATTTTTGTTGTAGTAACTAACAAGAAATAAAGTTGCTGAAAACTTGTCAAATTGCAAAAAACAAGGAAAACATGGGAATTTCAAATCTATGCTATTTTTTCAGCTGACCACACACATTCTACACAAATCACACTTGAAATCATAAATACATTGCATCAACTTAAAAATAGAGGTTAGTCTAATTAACAACAATGAACAAGAATTAACAAGTATTCTGGTACAAGTGCTACAACAAGAATATCAAAAACCCCTGTTATAATAGTCCTTCCTCCAGGTCTGAAAGTGGCCCTTGCTTTATGATCCAGAGAAAGGTAATAAAATATCCCCTAACTACTTAAAACACTCACTCAACTCACAGGAAAGAAACATGAGAAATTGCTACACTTTATTGACTATCAACTCATATTACACTGCTACAGGAAAATACTTTTCAGTGCTTCACTTTGCTATTGGCTACGTTCACTATCAAATCCTATTACAATTCCTAATAGCTACCCGCTCAACCAATGAGGGAGCTTAGTTATTTATACTAGTTATTACAATATGCCTCATTTATATTTTCAATTGCATTATTGTTTGCTAGTGATTTGTTATAAAAACTACAACAAACTTAGTCTAACTCAAGATAGGATTTGTTGTAGTAGTCATCCATTGGCTCTTTGATGCATTCAAAATGGTGGGAATGAGTTGGAATGGGTTGGAAATGGTCTATAACACCTATCCTCATCTCCAAACACCTTCCCTTGGATGAATTGGAATGCAATCTTGCTCGTTTGGGATGAAACAAACTATCTCCCCTATCATTCTAGAGATCTTTGGAATATCCGCTAGTAGGAATATCATTTGCGCTCAACTGCAACCAAAATGGGTGATAAATTTATTTTAAATGGATAGGACATCTTCCCTATCCCTCCTTAGTCAGTTCCAATCATTGTTGCTCATTTATGTTGACAAATTCCAGGCCATCCTTTAAAGTGATAGGTGGCTGGAATTTGTATGGGTTGTTACCTACAGTTTCCAGTTTTCTTGCACAGTCTTGGGATTTTGGTGCTAAATATCCTTTCAAACCTTTTGTGAGGTGGGAAAAGTATTTAAACAACATTATGAAATGGTAAACAACAACATACATCACATTTCTAATTTAATTATGCATTCTATCCACTAAATAATCATACAAAAATAGTGCAATAGTGCAAAAAAATAGTCAGAACAAAGTACAATGCTCCTATGCAATTTAACCATGCAAACATTAGTACATAATGCATTTAAATCATCTAATTAACATAAAATATCATCACATAAGGTTTTTATGGCAGTTTTTATGAACCCAAAACATGATAAGAATGAGGTAATTTCTGGCCTCATCATTCCCCCCAACCTATCCTAATGCATGCCCTCATGCATTCTGTAGGGCTATAGAGGCACACAAATCTAGATCCTTGTACCAACTTCCCCAAAATAACACATCCCTAATGTAGTACCCTCTACTCTTTTGTAGCTATGTGAGCCAATTTTGGAATTGCTCATTTGGTTGAGGATTACTATCAAAATAATAGGGGACAAGAGTTATAATGGTGGGTAACCTGTACCTTAAACCTATCCATTTATGTTTGAGTATCAGGATGGTTTGCATTACTACCTCTGCTCTCCTTCTTGACCATAGCAGGTTGGTAGGTGACATTGGTTCCATTTTTTGAAGAGACATTGGTAATTCTACCCATCTAATTTTACAAGTTGATAAGGCATTTGTGAAATTACCTACACAGAAACTCTAGAAATAAGTCATACAATCCTTGATATTATTCAGATAAGTAAACCTAATTTTTGGTTTATTCATCATATTAAAATGTTGACTTGTGGGGATCTTGTGGTTTGGTTGGATATGCCTTTCATCCCATGGTCTCTACAAACTAACTCTCTTCACCCCTTTATAGATATTGTTGTTCATTTGCATGACTGGTTCAACATCTCCTTCTTCTAAAAATTGCTTGACTACTTCAGAGAGTGCATTTTTACCAGTTCTTAAAATTGTTAAACCGTGAAGGGGTAATTCAGTAATTTGGCTTAGAGTCTCAGGTGTTACCTCAATTGTCATGATGTTTATGTTGGCCCTATTGTATCTAAATATTTGAGTGAAATCTATTGCAAGGCCCTTCAAATAACCATTGAATTTGTTGAAAAATAGCATTAGTCCTCCATCTTGGAAAATCTGCACTATTTTTGGAGGTCTATTGCGTTCTCAGGTTCAGCTTTGTTTTTGCATCCCATTTTCTCTAACTTCCTCTGTTTACACCCTCTTCTACTGCAACAAGAAACTCCTCTACAATTCTTGCTCTGCAAAGTTTTTCTTCTTTTGTGGTTCGAACCTTGCACCTATGATCTCTATTATGATAATGATTCATAGTTTTGTTGAAAAGGTAGTTATTACAAGGCATGACATGGAGTTTCAATGATGCATGAATAAACTTTGGAAGGTGGTGCAGAATATGAGATATCTTTAACATGTCCCAATTGGATGCATGGTAGGTGATCATTTGCTACTTTTCTGAGTTTTCAAAATCAAAATGTGCTTCTCGGGTGATGGACCTGTTCAGATGCTAATTACCTACCATTCAGTTATGAGTCGATTGAGTTGGAGGATAGTCATTGGTGATGACTCAACATGTTCTATGGAAAATGGATGCAAATTTTTTGGTTGGTGTATCCTCGTTTGTCGAGGCACCTTGATCATATGGCTTGGAGATTGATGAAGGAAACTGAGGCACACATTTTGCATTGAAATCTAGTTTGACATCACTTGGTTTAATGTAACCATGTGACCTTAGAAACTTGTGCCTTGACCTTGTGACTGCTTTGGATGATGCAACATAAAAAAACTAATTTTCTCATCACCTTACACGCATACGCCACGTGGAATTTCTAAATTTTAAATCCCATCATGTAGTTTGAATTTTAAATCTACCAGATCCTCGTTCTAAAGCTCTTTCTCATTTTGAAGCCTTTGTATTTTTTACAATAGTTTCTCATTTTGGAGCTCTCGTCATTCTAAAGCTCTATATTTTTCTACCATAAAATGAATAGAATAGTGTTTTCATTTTAGAGCTCTGTGTCATTTCGGAGCTCTATGGAATCCCTGTATAAATATGCAATCAAAATTGTACCTGATTTCATGAGACTACAATTTTTCATCCATCTTTCTTTTTTCTTCCCACCAGGCCTACAATTTTTAGAACAGTAGGGAATACTTCTTGCCCTTCCCTTGGAAAGGATGTATCTTTTGGGTTTTTCCAAACCTTATAGATGTATTTATGCTAACTACTGATTCTCATACACTACATACTAAATGCCTACTATGATCAAATGCAAGAAACACATACCTGGCTGATCTGAACAATTATCATACACTTTATAGATGGTTATTTTTGTTGATTATTAGCTGATTTTTCTGCAACCAAAACAAAACATGTGCAGCTGGTGAGATTTATACAATGGTGGAACAAGAATGGGTAGGTCAATTCAAGGTAAACATGCTAAAAATCGGTTTTCATGCAAGCCAATTCAACAATACCTCCGAGAAGGTTTTCACTTACTAAATTATTCATTTTTTTCATCTCTTTTTTTATCTCCTTTTTTCATCTCTCTTTTTTTCATTTTTCATCTCTCTCTTTTCAATTTTTGCACTTCTTGGTTGTGCCCATGAAGGAATTTCACAATTTCCCTAAAATTGTGCCCATGAAGGAAGTTCACAACCAAGATTATTCTTCTTTTTGTTTTTCTTGTTTTTCTGATTTTTTATTTTTCTATTTTTTTAAACCCTCCATCATTCTTCTAAATTTTTTGAATCTGTGATGGAAGAGGGAATCTCTTCCATCATGCATATGTCCAATTTCTCAATTTGTTGCAAGAACTCTTCTTTGGTTAGTGGTGCATGGTATACCCGAAGGTGATGTCCATTTACCACTAACTTCCTCCGTGAATCATCAATGGGAGAAAGATGAACCACCCCATTTTTGAACACTTCTTCAATCAGATAAGGTCCAAGCCACCTAGTTTGTAGCTTCCCAAGAAAATCCTCATAGTGAGAATCAAACAATAAAGCCCAATCCCCTTGCTAAAATTTTCTCTGTTGAATGTGATTGTCATGCCACAACTTTCACTGCTCTTGAATCACCTCAGTTTGATGCAATGCATCCAACCAGAGTTCATCTAATACATTCAACTATAGAATCTTGTCTGTCTATGCCTGTGATAAGTCAATACCAATTTCCAAAGTTGTACGAAGTGTTAGTAGCTCAAACTCAATAGGTAAAAGAGGTGTCTTACCATAAACCAGTTCATAAGGTGTGAAACCCATGGTGGATTTCCATGTAGTGTTGTAAGCCCAAACTACTTCAGGTAGTTTATCCAACCAATTTTTCCTATGGGAGGCTACTATTTTGGTCAGTATCCTTTCTAATTCCCTATTTGTCACTTCAACCTGACCATTTTCCTATGGGTGATAAGGTGATGATTTTCTATGTTTAATTTCATAGAGTTCAGTAAAAGCCTCAATGACTTTTGATGCAAATTGGGGCCCATGATCTGTAGTAATAGATCATGGAGCTCCAAATCTCTGAAAAATTTGAGTATATAGGAAATCAACAACCTTCTCTTCATGAGCATGTTTAAAAGCATGCACCTCTACCCATTTAGTCATGTAATCAGTGCACACCAAGATATGCACCTTTCCCTGAGATGGTGGGTCAATAGGTCCCACAAAATCTAGCCCCCACCTCTCAAATGGTTCTAAAACCACTTGAGGCTATAGTGGCATTTCATTTGTGTGGGTGGGTTTCCCCATCCTTTGACATGCATCACAATGTCTTATGTACTTTTTCACATCCTTGTGAAGAGATGGCCAATAATATCCTGCACCTAGGATTTTCTAAACTATGCTTTTCACTGAATAATGTCCTCCTGATGGTTCATCATGGCAAGCATGGAGGATATCATACACCTCATCCTTTCGGATGCATCTACGTAAAACATGGTCAGGACTACATTTAAAGAGTAGACCTTTAATCCATTTGAAATATGAGCTCTGCTTTACTAACTATTTCTTTTGTTTAGGAGTGAAGTGAGGAGGAACTTTCCCTGTAACCAAATAATTAGCTATATCTACAAACCATGGTGATTGAATAGATATAGCAAATAGTTGTTCATCAGGAAAAGCATCCTCAACTAACTCCTCTTCCCCTATGTTTTGTAGCCTTGACAAAAAATCTGCTACTACATTAGCCTTCCCTGGTTTATTGACTATGGTGATGTCAAATTCCTACAATAATAGTAACCAATGGATAATCCTTGCACTAACCATGGGTTTATTCATCAAGTATTTAATGGTTGCATGGTCTGTATGAATGAATACTTGATACTCTATGATATAGTGTCTAAATTTATTAATAGCATACACTACTACCAAGAATTCCTTCTCAGTAGTGGTGTAGTTCTTTTCTGCTCCTATCAGATTTTTGCTAATGTAATAGATGGCATAGTGCTCTCCATTTTCAATCTACCCTAATGTTGCTCCAATTGTAGTATTGGAAGCATCATTTTGGATATGAAATGGTAGCTCCCAATTAGGACCTCTTAACATAGGTGGGGTTGTCAGTTTTTCCTTCAAAGCCTCAAAAGACTCTTGGCACTTTGCAGTCTAGGTAAATTCAGAATCCTTAGTCAATAGTGCAAACATTGGATTGGCTATTGTACTAAAATTTGAAATAAACCTATGGTAAAAACCAATATGTCCCAAGAAACTCCTAACATCTGTTTGAGTCTTTGGAGGGGGAAGGTTCTTGATAATCTCAACCTTCTTGGGGTCAACCTTGATCCCATGAGAAGAGATGTGATGACCAAGAACAATCCCTTCCTTCATCATCATAAAGCATTTTTTAGGATTTAAGGATAAATGGTATGTTTCACAACATGTTAAGACCTTATCAAGATGTTCTAGTGTATAATCAAAGGTTTCTCCACAAACTGTAAAATCATCCATGTATATTTCTACACTTTCATTGGTTAAATCAAAAAAAATTGCCAAAACAGCTTGTTGAAAAGTTGTTGGAGCATTACATAAACCAAAGGGTAAAACCCTGTAAGCAAATGTTCCCCAAGGGTATGTAAAAGTAGTTTTCTCTTGGTCTTCATGTGCAACCTGAATCTGGTTGTACCTACTGAAACCATCAAGAAAATAGAAACATTTCTTTCCAGTGAGAGTATCTAACACTTGGTCTATAAATGGTAATGGGAAGTGGTCCTTGTGTGTGACTTTGTTTAATTCCCTGTAATCTACACACACTCTCAATTTCCCATTTTTCTTTGGCATAATAACCAATGGAGAAACCCATCGGCTATCAAAAATTGGATAAATGAACCCAACCTCTAAGAGTTTTTCAATTTCCTCTTTGACAATGTCTCTTAAGGTAGGATTCAGTCTTCTTTGGGGTTGTCTCACAGGTTTAACATCTTCAGTATATATTCTATGAGTGCATACATCAGGATGAATTCCTGACATATCCTTGTACTCCCAAGCAAAGGCATGGACATGTTTCTACAAAACAACAAATAGTTTTGCTTCTTCTTCAATAGTCAACCAACTATTAATATTCAAAACTTTCCCTGGCTGAATTTCAATCTGTTTTATCCCTGGGAGGACAAAATTTACTCCTTCATACTTGCTCACTAAGGAGTTTAATGGATAGTGGTGTGGTTGAAGGGAGTGAAAGACTCTTGTCTCATTTTCAAGAGTAATTCTTGAAGGAATCAGATCTTGCATGGGACAGTGAAAAGAGGAGAGAAGATGATGATGCCATCCATGTGGTAATGTAAAAGAACTTTCCTACAATGGAATGGATGATATATTTTTAGAAGTTTGGTTCTCATCATTCCATAACAGTCGATGAACAACAATTGGTTCATCTTCAAGTCCTTGCTCCTACAGAGCACTAATTAGGATGGTTTCATCTTCAAAAATCTCTCTTTCCTATAATTCAATCTCCTCTATGTGTTCCTTCACTACTAAGGTAGCTAGTGTGGAAATGGTCTCTTCCTGCTCCTCATCAGATTCAGGAAACCATAACTGACCTAAAAATTTGGTTGAAGGCTTGGCAGGAGGGTAAAGAGAAATCTTCTTGAGATCAATGCCATTTGAGATTATCATTTCTCCTGATCTACAATCTATGAAGGTAGCTGCAGTTGCAAGCCAAGGTCTTCCCAAAATGATGGGATAGCCATTGGCTGAATTTCTAGGTTGCAATACCAAAAAATCTATAGGGTATTCCCAAGAAGAGACTTCTATAGGGATATCTTCTATTATTCCTTCTGGTTTTGCAACTGACCTATCAACCATCTCTAAAATTGTAGATGTAGGATTCAGATTATTGAGCTACAATTTTTGCATTGTATCTTTTGTCATAACGTTAATTGCAGCACCAAGATCAATCAAGATGTTAGAGATTTGCATTGACCCAATAGTGATGGTGACAACTGGACTCCCTAGGTCACTATACTTTGGTGGGACAAGTTTCCCAGATAGCAGGTCAGCCAACTTTCCCTCTACTTGCATAGTCTTAGGAAAAGACTTCTTCTTTCTGCCTAGTTTCTTTATACATAACTCCTGAACTATTTTGTTGATCAAGGGTACATCCTTTATTGCTTGCAACAAAGGAAGTGATATGGTCAATATTTTAAGCTCTTTGACTAATTCTGGTTTAGGGGTATTTACAACATTGTTGAGCCTCTCAGGGTATGGTACTGCCCCTGAGGAAGGTACATTATCTACATGCAATTTTTTTGGTTTTTCTTCTTCTTTTTCTAGGGTTGATTTCAATTGTTCTGGATTAGAAAGTTCTTGTGTTCCACCAATTTCTTCAATGATGGGTGGAATAGGTTCAGGCAATGTTTTTCCTGAATATAATTGGATATTACTATAGTCAAGAACATGAACTACAACATTCTCTTCAGATTCAACTACATAGACAGGGGTTGCCTATCTTGTATTATTTGGGTTTGCCATAGGTTGGGCTAGAAGTGGAGGTTGTTTCACCTACTGTGGTTGTGTTTGTTGTTGTTGGTGGGATCTTCCTTGAAAATTTTTATTAGGAGTAGGCAACAAGTTTTGAGTTTGACCTTGGTATCTTTGCTGCCCTTGATATGGTGGATATTGTTATCCCCAACTTTGTCCATAGGACTAGTTTTGCATCCAAGGTGGATTGACCTGATTCCATGATGAATTACTCCATCTAGATTGTGACCAATCTTGAGGAGATGTCCAAGGAGGGTAATTCCAAAATTGTTGGGGTGGTTCTGACTAACCCCATGGCATATTCCAAGGATGTTATCCCCAATTTGTGGGAAAATGAGGGGTATTTTGATATTGTGAGAAGTTTCCCCCTATTTTTTCCCAATAAAATTGAGTTCTTCAGTCTGTGTTTCCAAAATATTTCTGAGTTGAGGTAGTAGATGGCATTTTTTAGTAAGGTGTTCCTTTGAACAGATGCTACATATAGCTGAAATTGAAGTTTTTTTCAAGGGATAGTCTTGCAAAGCATGCTTATTCCTACATCTTGGGTAGTAAATTGCTAGGGGCTTTGTTGGTTTTGTTTTTGCATTCATCTCCCCTAAATTTGTGTTTAGATGCACAAGAATGTCAGTTTTCATATTTGCAAATTCTTCCATTAGATCTTTCATATCATTGCCATTAGTACTCTACTTTCTTCTTCTTTGCCTAGTGTAGGAGTAATTTCTGCATAAGTCCACAATTTCATCAATGTTAAGGGTATTTACATCCCCTTTTCCCATTAAGTCCAATACTTCCCTAGATTCATCTTGTAATCCTTTCAAAAAGATAGCCTTACACATTTTTGGCTCTATAGGTCCACATATCCTTTGAATAAAGGTAAACCTATCAAGATAATCCTCTAAGGTCTCATATTCTTCTTGTTTAATGTAGAATAATTCATCTTTTCTATTCCTCACCCGAAATACTCTTGGTATTTATCTAGGAATTCACTCTCCATTTGTTCCCAAGTTTGGATAGATTTCGGTTCTAGACTCATAAACCAGCGTAGGGCTGCATCTTTGAGTGTAGAAGGGAATACCTTAAGCTTTTGGTTGTCATTTATGTAATCATATGTTTGACATACAACCTTGAATTCAAACAAGAATTGATCAGGATCTTCAGATACCACCCCCTAGAAGGTTGGAAGTACTAAAGGTGAGATTGTCTTCATAGGAGAATTTTGTGTAGGATTCAATCGAATGGGGTATTCGAAAGTCCTAGAAGGAGGAGGATTATCTGTTTGGTTGTGGACATTATTGTCCCTATCTGGATTGCCTTGTTCTATCATGTTATCATCCCAACTCCTAGTATAGATTTTTCTATATTGTGCATAGTGGAGTAGTTAGTCCCTCTAAAATTTCTTGTTCAAGGGATCCTAAACTTCTTGATGATGAAGATGATGCTTCTTGTTTAAGTTTTTCAAGAATTTCAAACATAGGTGATTCACCTCTTAAGTGTGAAGATCACCTTCCTATGGTAGGAAAAGGGCTGGTTTTGATAAATCTTCCTTTTTCATCCCTTAACCTACTCATTCATGCTTGTTTTCTAAATGGACTGAAATGCAATTTACCAAAAACTGTTACTTATACCAGTCATTCATCCAGATTTCACTCTGAAGTTCACAACTTAGCACACTTAACAATTATTGGGCTGCTTTCTTCTTCTAACAACACCTATCCTTGACAACGATGCCAAAAATGATGAGTGTCATTCTTATCATCATTTAATTTTATGTTTGTCAAATCCAGGGTGGTGTCCAAGGCTATATATGAAAGAAGGTTCAAGCATATTGAAGATCAGTTCATCTAGATAATAGGATTTATTGGTAAAATAGATGTTGTTGGGGTTTTTTGAGGTCACTTTTAATCCTAATGTGCATGAATTGAAACTACTTTAATTGTAGGAATTGAAAACTGCTTCTAAGACTTGAAATTGAAAACTAATTACAGTTGCAAGAAAGGAAATTGTAGAAATGGAAATCTTGTTGAATTGAAACCTATATTACATTTGTAGAATTGAGATAAATAAATTGAAAGAGTACTTTAAATGGAAACATTCATGCTAAATGAAATGTTAGTGTCCTACTGTAGAAGGTTGTCAAATTTCTGTTGTAGTAATTGACAAGAAATAAAAGTTGTTGAAAACTTGACAATTTGTAGAAAACAGGAAAAATAGGGGAATTTCAAATCTATGCTATTTTTCAGTTGACCACACACATTCTACATAAATCACACTTGAAAGCATAAACACATTGCATCAACTTAAAAATAGAGGTTAGTCTAATTAACAACAATGAACAAGAATTAACAAGTATTCTGGTACAAGTGTTGCAACAAGAATATCAAAAAACCTATTATAACAGTCCTTCCTCCAAGTCTGAAAGTGGCCCTTGCTTTCTGATCTAGAGAAAGGTAATAAAATATCCCCTAACTACTTAAAACACTCACTCAACTCACAGGAAAGAAACATGAGAAATTGTTGCACTTTATTTGACTGTCAACTCATATTACACTGCTACAGGAAAACACTTTTCAGTGCTTCACTTTGCTATTGGCTACGTTCACTATCAAATCCTATTACAATTCCTACTAGCTACCAGCTCAACCAATGAGGGAGCTTAGTTATTTATACTAGTTATTACAATATGCCTCATTTAGATTTTCAACTGCATTGTTGTTTGCTAGTGATTTATTACCAAAATTGCAATAGACTTAGTCTAATTTAAGACAGGATTTGCTGCAGTAGTCATCCATTGGCTCTTTGGTGCATTCAAAATGGTGGGAATGAGTTGGCATGGGTTGGAAAAGGTCTATAACACCTGTCTCTATCTCCAAGCACCTTCCCCCAGATGAATTGGATGCAATCTTGCTCGTTTGGGCTGAAACAGACTATTTCCCCTATCATTCCAGAGATCTTTGGAATATCCACCAGTAGAAATATGATTTGCGCTCAGCTGCAACCAAAATGGGTGATAAAGTCTTTTAAAGTGGATAGGACATCTTCCCTATCCCTCAATTATCATTTCCAATCATTGCTTCTCGTTTATGTTGACAAATTCTAGGCCATCCTTTATAATGATAGGTGGCTGGAATTTGTATGGATTGTACCTACAGTTTCCAGTTTTTTGCACAGACTTTGGATTTTGGTGCTAAATTTCCTTTCAAACCATTTGTGAGGTGGGAAAAGTATTCAAACAACATGATGAAATGGTAAACAACAACATACATCACATTGCTAATTTAATTATGCATTCTATTCACTAAATAACCATACAAAAATAGTGCAACAGTGCAGAAAAATAGTCAGAACAGAGTATAATGCTTCTATGCAATTTAACCATGCAAACATTAGTACATAATGCATTTAAATCATCTAATTAACATAAAATATCATCACATAAGGTTTTTATGGTAGTTTTTATGAACCCAAAATATGATAAGAATGAGGTAATTTTTGGCCTCATCGGAATGGTTATCCATTGATCCTTAGACAACCTTGTTGGATAAGACTATTGCTTTCATAGATTTTCATTCTAGAGATATGACTATATCTATTGGATTGAATACCAAAAAAAATTCTCTATACCATCAATCTAGATCCTCCATATATTATCTAAAAATCTATGGGTGTATGAACATAACGAATAAAATAATCTTGCTTGCTTGGCTATTATCATAGTAAAATAGCGTGCAAAAGAGTTAGTTCCATTATAAGGAGATATATTTGAAGATAAAAATATTTTATTAAAGTCTTCAAATGGATCTTACTTAGATAATGAGGGGACTATAGTCTAGAGATTCTTGTGAAAGGAGGGTGAAACCTTTGAACCTTTATCATCAGTATCATTGCAATATAGTCCATTTACTTTGACACATAGTTAGGAAAGGTATCTCCTCTCATATTTTATGTAATTTAATGAATATCATTCTTACAAGGATCACTTTTAATGAAAATACTAAAATTTTCCATTCCCTACTAGCCCATCATTTTGCGTTAAATTCATTGGTAAGTAAAGGAGTTATACAACCAAGCACCAAGCAAATAGAAATACAACTAGTAAAATTTGTCAATATGAATAGTTGGTTATTGGATGTAGAAGAAGATAAGTTATTTAATGTATTAAGTTGACACATCAATTTATTTACATGGGACTATAGTGATATGAAGGGAATCCACCCTAACATATGATGAGTGTTAAAACCGTACATATTTTATGAAAGTTTAATCTATTTTCCATCTGTAATTTTATGAAAACAAATGTATTTTAATGATTATTTTATATTATCCATACGATTTATAAATGAATTTGATCCATAATGATAAAAATGATTTATGCTTGTGTTTTACGCAAAAGTGTGCAAGTTTTTGTGTGTTTTTAGTAGGAGAACGTTGCAAGAGCTTTGCAGGAAATGATGTGGAAAGGCATGAACCAGATGATAAGCATGGATAGACCAGCTATAAGAATGATGTGCTAAGGAGAATCATGGAGAAATGCTATAGAAATGTGCTACATAATATAGCTACTAAAAGTTATTACTAAAAGTGCCTACTGAAAGGTGTTATAGAAAGAATATTGACCAAGTCAAACTATCTAATGCATTGTTATGCCGCATCTAGTGACAATTTAACCTCATTATATAGCATATAATGTCAACACAATTGACTAAGATGTTGGAATTATACATGATATTTTTATATTTATTAAGTTATAAAAATTTATTATTAGAAAGTTGTAAGATTATTACATTGTTAAGATGTTTAGATTTAGACGCAAGCCTATTTTATCTCTTCCTGAAATGAAGGGCAAATTGGTGCATTGCTACATCATTAGATTATTCAAATTAAGAAATTTTGTTATATTATTTTGTCAATTTACCACTTGGACCAACATGATTGTGATAAAGTCCAAGGAGGTTACAAAATAGTATTAGTTTAGATTATTATTGTTAAAAAGTTAGTAGTCACATCATCAAGCTGATAAGAAACATGGCAAAATACGTGGAGGAATTCCATTGAAAATGTCAAAGCAACATTATAAAATACAGGAGAGATACCTTTGAAAAGGTCTAATGTCTAATATTATAATGATTTGAATGCTATAATTCTTTTTATACAATTTTTGTTATTCTGAAGACTTGATGGTCGAGATCCTATACATTTATTTATTTTTATCGGTTAAAGAGATTAAAAATTAAATATTAGATAGGTTTTGACAGGGCCCCAAAACTTGTATACAAAATGGCATCAAATGGCAACAAAGCAGAGAGCATAGAAAAGCAAACCCAGGGCCATCCTTCGAGGAATAAAAATTAAGGTTGTCCTCAACCAATAATAAGAACAAAAGTTTTAGGCAAACCAGAATATCGAAAAACCCATAGTGAATATGAAACAACAAAAATCTTGAATACCAGCCCTTCAGACTAAAGAAGGAACAATTACCTTTCAAGACCAAGATTGGCATCAACATCTTGGAGTTCCATGTTTAAAGCATCAATATCAGCAGTGTTATCCTTAGAAGGAATGTCCTCAGACTTGACGGTTACCTCCTTCAAAATTTCTATATAATATCCTCCAACACCTTCAGGAAATGGCTTCCTAAAAAATCATAAATTAAGAGCATTATGCAGGTCAACCAAATGGGTAATGCAGTTAGTCACAGACTTGATGATAAACACCTGCATGCAATGATTAAGGTTGTCCTTGTCCTCCTCTTCTAATTTAATGACTAGAGACTCTTTCTGCATGGCTTTTTTCCTTATATGTGTAGAGGAGCATAAGGATTTTTTCTCAGGCTCACTTTCAAGTTCAGATGAAGCACTTATTGTCCTCTTCCTTAATTCACAGATAGACTCAACAATTTTCTATTTTTTGGTGGATAATCTAGGGGTACAAGAGGATTGGGGTGTGTTTTGGGATGAACCGGGTTTCACGGGACCCGGTTTGGATTTGGGGGGAGGAGTCACAAAAATACCTTTAGGGTAGTGAATTAGCCAATATTTGAACAAGATATTGAAAAGGCCGCGGTGTGGGAAATTTTGACCCATTTTTCTCCTTATAATGCTCAATGCTATAGCTAATAGAATTAAAAATTAACTGGAGTATATTTACTACACTTACATCACATAAATGATTGTAAAAGGAAAATTGAAATCTATGAAGAGGCTTGTTAGGGTCATCCACAGTCACATACTCCATAATAGGCTTGAGTACACTTCCCTATGAAAAATGTAACTCATATCACCGCATGCCCAGACAAGCCCTTCTGCAAATCTCCTTGTCGTTGGCATCCTTCAATTCAGCATTCCAATTGTGCTTCTGTCTCATAATTGATCTTCCTTTAGGTTGTTGTGCAGTCAATTCAATGAGCATCTTGATATCAAGGACATAAGTCTTATTGTGAATGGTGACCTAACCATTATCCCAAGTCTCTATAAACACCAGTGACTTTAGGGTCTTCACCTTCAAATTTATGGAATAATGGGAGGAAACCCTTACCAGTAAGGATTCCTTCAAGAATGCAGTCAAAATAGAGCTTGGAAGGTTTGATGAAAGCCATAATGACCACACAAAAAGAGGATAATTTTTGGAAAAATAGCAGAAAGGCATGGCACTGAAGGAGGTTTAAAACTTGGACATTATAAAAGAAAACAACCAAGAAGGTAAGAACAAAAGAAACCTAATGACATTCTCAGTATGAGTGCCACCTAGGGTGATGAAACAAAAAATTGCATGCTCCAAAGCACTCATTATGGGCGTGATGATTCTAGTTACTCAAGGAAATCATGTGAGAATCTAAACCTAAATCCCACAAATAGGAAATACCAGTGAGGTAAAGCAAAACATGAGGTGATACATGCAGCAGGGTGATGATGTGGATGGGAAAAATGGGGGATGGGGAAGGGTAACGACTATGGATTGGTGACTTTTGTAATGGTTAAGGACAACAAGGGGTTTGCTTTGAAGGATGGATAATCGACATCCCTTTTTGGAATAATTGGGGACAATAAGGGCTTTGCTTTGAAAAATGAAGATCCTACATCCAAGGTTGACAAGACCAAGGATCATGTGAATCCCATCACCCGAGAAGGCAGTTGACCCAATAGTATGAAATTTAAGACACACTAACATGACGATCATTAGGAAAAAGGCTGACTTGCTCCACGTCAGCAGGATGATACCTGAAGTCAAATTTTCTTGATCAATGAATTGAGCTTAAAAATGAGGTATGTCAAAGGTCCAAGTGATCAAGTCAGTGATTCAAGTTCCACACTTTTCTAGGATTTCATTAGCCCTATTGCTCTCTTTGAATGTGTGCTAGAAAATTATATCCTGAAAGTTGCTGCTAAGATTTCTTGCTTCTTTGATGCAGTTCCTTATTTTCCATGAAGGGATTTTGGAGTTTTTTAGGTAATTAATGATGGTGAGGGAATCACCCTGGACAAGAATTTTGTCAGACAAGCCCTTGGCCAATATCAAGCCATGATGAGCAAGGTGCAACAACAGTATTGTCATTGTTGTCAACACAGTCAGACAGATCGGTTGATGCAGTGGACAGGAGTTTCAGACAGATTGGTTGATGCAAGTGGACAAGAGTTAAGAGGTTCTTCAGAGTATGTACAATGATTATCCAAAATATCGAAGTGGCCCATATGCTAAAAATCAAAAGAAAATCACAAGGAAGAAAACTGTCGCGATATCGCGACATGTTGAGCAAGGAAGAAAACTGTCGTGATATCGCGACATGTTGAGCAAGAAAGAAAAATTGTCACGATATCGCGACATGTTGAGAAGAAAGAAAAACTGTCATGATTTCGCGACATGTTTGGAGAGAAAGCACAAGCAAGAAAAACTATCACGATTTCGCGACATGTTCGGAGAGAAAGCGCAAGCAAGCAAAACTATCGCGATTTCGCGACATATTGCAAGAGAGATAGTACAGAAGAAAAAGTGTCATGATTTCATGACATGTTGGAAGAGAATAAGGCAAGTAGAAAAGTGTCACGATTTCATGACATATTGCAAGAGAGATAGTACGGAAGAAAAAGTGTCACGATTTCGTGACATGTTGGAAGAGAAAAAGGCAAGTAGAAAAAGTGTCACGATTTCGCGACATATTGCAAGAGAGATTGTACGAAAGTGTCACGATTTGTGACATATTGGGAAAAGTTCGATGACATGTTGGAAGAGAAAAAGGCAAGTAGAAAAAGTGTCACGATTTCGTGACATATTGCAAGAGAGATTGTACGGAAGAAAAAGTGTCACGATTTCACGACATGTTGGAAGAGAAAAAGGCAAGTAGAAAAAGTGTCACGATATCGTGACATATTGCAAGAGAATTGTATGAAAGAAAAAGTGTCACGATTTCGCGACATATTGCAAGAGAGGAAGTCGAGAAGGAAAAAGTGTCACGATATCACGACATGTCGCATTTTCAGACTTGAAAGCGAAGAGAAAATGCAGAGAAGGAAAAAGTGTCACGATATCGTGACATGTCGCATTTTCGTGACTTGAATAGTGTAGGAAGACAGAGAAGGAAAAGTGTCACGATATCATGACATGTCGCATTTTCGCGACTTGAAAAGAGTAGGAAGGAAGAGAAGGAAAAGTGTCACGATATCACGACATGTCGCATTTTCGCAACTCGAAAAAGGTAGGAAGGAAGAGAAGAAAAAGTGTCACGATATCGCGACATGTCACATTTTCGTGACCCGAAGGTAAGAGAAAGAGCAAAGGAGAAAAAGTGTCGCGATATCGCGACATGTCGCATTTTCGTGACTCTAGGAGGAGAGAGAAAGTAAGAAGGTAGAAGTGTCGCGATATCGCGACAAAAGTAAAAAGGAAGAGTACAGAGGCGAAAGTGTCACGATATCACGACATGTGTGTTTCGTGGGTACAAGCAAACAGAGAAGGAGGCAAAGTGGCGATACGGGGAAAAAGAAGGAGGTGAAAGTGTCACGATATCGTGACATGTTGTGTTTTCGCGGGTATGAACCAAGTAAAGCAGCAAGGAGGCGAAAGTGTCACGATATCGTGACATGTTGTGTTTTCGTGGGTACAAGCCGAGAAGAGGACAAAGAGGCAGAAGTGTCATGATTTTGTGACAGGTCACTTTGGTGCGAGCTAAGAAGTGAACCCAACCGAAATAAGATATGTAACAGTTAACTGAAGTTATACAACAGTTACAAGGGCCATTACAAAAGAAAATCATGCAGCTAATATAAGAACAATCAAAGAAGGAGAAATCGAATAGTTGTAAAAATAGAATCGAAAATGCATGCATGCACAGAAAAGAATACGAATAGTCATGATCGAGAAGATGAACAATCATGGTAGGGGTATATGTGTCAATTCGTAACATGCAACGTGTTTGATGAAAAGCCTACCCTATATATATACAAAAGGAGTTACAGTTAGAAGGTGTTACAACTGACAAGTGGCACATGAGAAATGAAAGGAGTTACAACTGGAGTTACAAAGAGACAATATGGTTATAAAAGGAGGTCTGTGTGGAGGATTACACGTTGCTATGAAATTGTGTGAAAGTGTTACTGAAAAAGAGTGAGAGCACTTAGGATTAAAGTGAGAGGCGTATGAGAGGCGAGCGAGTAGGGTGTGTGTTATGTGAAGAGTAGGCAATGTTGAGAAAGCAATAGACCAGTCAGGGTCTTGTAAAAGTGAAGGCATCTTTATGTCAATCTTCTAGTTTCAGAACAGAAGTCCAAGTTGGTGCTTGGCATCAGGGGTTGGTGCTCCTTCCAGTTGGTGCTGGTAAATCAGGGGTTGGTGCTCCTTTCTGTTGGTGCAGATAAATCAGGGGTTGGTGCTCCTTTCTGTTGGTGTAGATAAATCAGGGGTTGGTGCTCCTTTCTATTGGTGTAGATAAATCAGGGGTTGGTGCTCCTTCTAGTGGGTGTTGGTAAATTGATTGTAAAATTGATATTTTGCAAAGGCTAGATTTGGATGGGAGTCCAAATAGTCAATTTTGAGGAGTAGCCAAAACTGGTGAACCTCGGTACATCTTGTGTTGTGTGATGCTCTTTTGGTATATTTGCTTTATTGAGTTTTAAGCTTTCATTGTTTCAGCATTAAGAATTGAAGATTTAAGTTTTTAAGAGCTACACTGATTCACCCCCCCTCTCAGTGTCATAGTGAGACTAACAATTGGTATCAGAGCCAGTTTCCCTTGTCAGGCTAAATCAGCTAGGGTTGATCTTGGAAGTGAGACAATGGCAGGTGGTGAAGGATTCTCATCAAACAAAGCACCAGTGTTGGATGGAACTAATTACACATTTTGGAGACTCAGGATGCAGACATATCTTTGTGCTTTGGGATACGACATTTGGGATTCGATAGATAGTGGATACACAATACCCACCACTTCTCCAACCGATGCTTTCGGTAAGAAATTGTTTGAGAATAACTCAAAAGCAAAGAATGCTATCATGTGCGGATTAATGGACAGTGAACTAGTAAAAATTATGGGTTGTAAAATGACAAAAGAAATATGGGACAAACTGAGGAGCATTCATGAAGGAGATGATAAGATCAAGGAGGCCAAGTTACAAATGCATCGAGCTCAGTTCGAAGCATTAAAGATGAATGACGATGAGAACATAGAGGCATACATGCTGAGAGTTAATGGAATCATTAATGCGATTAGAGGACTCGACGAGAAAATGGAAGATGTTGTCATCGTGAAAAAGGTACTAAGATCTCTTCCCAAAAGATTTGATTCTAAAGTTTTAGCAATAGAAGAAGCTAAAGATCTAAATACTTTTAGTATGGATGAGATGCATGGTTCTTTGACTGCATATGAGATGAGAATAGGAAAAACCAAACCCACAGAAAGAGAAGCTGCTTTTAAAGCACATAAAAAGATAAAAGCAAAACAAGAATCTGAGGAAGAAGAGACATCAGATGAAACGAAAGCAAACTTTGTTCGAAAACTAATAAGGGGAAAAGGAAAATACAGAGGAAAGCTACCATTTAAGTGTTTCAGATGTGGAGGCATTGGGCATGTTGCAGCTAAATGTCCACTTAATGAGAAGGACGAAAGTGATGAAGGATCGCACCAAGAAAGAAGTGATTGGAAGAAAAAACCAAATTTCAGAAACAACAACTTCAGGAAGAAAAGTTTCATCTCCAAGAATGTTAGTTCATCAGAAGACAGCTCCGGTGAGGATTCTGAAGAAGAAACAGATGAAGCTCTTTTCATGGCATTCGAAGAAGAAAAAATAGAGGAAAAATAGGAATGTAATAAAAAACTTGAGGCTGAGGCTGAAGTATATCTAGAAGGTGAGTTGATCGCTGCACTTGAGGAGTTGAGTATAGAAAGGAAAAAGAACAAAAGACTGTCCAAGAAGTTGGAAGAATATGGGGATAATATTGAAGATCTCTTCTTGCAAATTCAGAAAGCCAAGAAAATAGAAGAAGCTTTGAAGTCACACCTGGATGATAAAAGCGATGTTTGCAACAAACAAGAAGAGGAGATTGTTTTATTGAGGAGACAACTAGAAGAGGCCAATACAAATCTCAAATTTGAGAAGAGCACAAAGTTGCTAGATAAAATGATAAGGCAACAAAGAAACCCCATGTCTAAGCTTGGTCTTGGATATGAAGTTGAACAACCTTCATCTTCTAAATCTGCAGAGAAGAAGAAGTCCACTACTGAAGGATCAAAGCAAGAAACGTTTGAAGCTAAAACTTCAAAAGGAAGAAAATCTCAAAGGAGATCTACAACAAAGCAACCACAACAAAAGAGGTTCTATCACTCTCACTTTATTCATAATAATGCTTGTAATGGCTATTGTTTTAGATGCAACCTTTATGGTCACAAGGCAATGTATTGTGGATTGAATAATAGATCAAAGAGTTATGCTGGTAGAAATACATCTGTTGAACACCATGTGCAATGTTTTAAATGTAATGGTCATGGGCACATAGCAAGGTCTTGTCCAAGAACTTTTGTATCTAATCTATGGCAAGACAATAGATTTCATCAGACGCAAAGAATGCAACACAGACAGGGAAGAAATCATGAGCATCAAAGAAAGGAAAATAATCATCCATCAAGGATGTACAAGAGACAACCACCCAAGAGAAATGTTCAAGTTCACGAAAAGGTTCAAAATAGGGATGCGGTTGAAAACCTTCAGCCTAAGTTCAAGAAATATTGGAGAAAGAAAGAAGAGAGGAAATCGTGTCTCCTTGGATTGAAGGAGATTACTCCGCTATTGCACTAAGCAACTCCAGGTAGCACATCCTCCGGGGGAGCAATCTTGAAGTTTCATTTTAATGCTCCTATGTATTTGTTTGATTACCTGAGGATGAAAGGCAAGTAGTCAGGGAAGTTGTCGTATAGTTGTCGAAGTATGTTTTCAGTTCATGTAGTTTGTGGAAGTGCCATGAAGGGTGGTGATTAAATTGAGAGTTGTCATTATTGGTAGTATTGCTATATGTCATTGTGGTACTGTGTTTGATGCTTGCACAGAGTTGGCAGTAAAATTGCAGTGTTGATACAGTGTTGGACAAAAGTTGGTACAAGTGTGAGTCACTTGTCAATTTTGTTGACAGATGTGAAATCAGCGTTTTTGAATGGGAAGCTTGAAGAAGAGGTTTATATTGAGCAGCCTAGATGGTTTCCAGCTTGGTGATGATTGGTTGAGTTGATTTGATTGAGCCTAGTCAAGTTATGTGTGAAGTGATCTTTAAAGTTCTATGAAATAAATTATTCCATCATTCTATGTTGAGTTGAGATTGAGGTTAGAAGATATTAAGTCTCTAACAATTCTCTTTATGCTTCTATGAAGTGGATTTGATTTGAGATTGTCATTCATTGTTGAGTTCATTTTGAGTACTACTTGAGCATGATTGATTGAGCCTTTGAAGAAGGCCTTTGGGAAATATTTGAGGACAATGCTGGGACAGATTTGAGGATAGTGTTGGGACAGATTTCCAGATGCAGATTGGGCAGGATGTGTAGATGACAGAAAGAGTACCAGTGGAGGTGCATTCTATCTTGGAGACAGGTTGGTCACGTGGAACAGTAAGAAACAAGAGTCAGTTTCCTTATCCACAGTAGAGGCAGAATATATTGCAGCAACAGCGTGTTGTACGTAGAGGGAGCATTTATATATTTGATTATCTTTTTGCTCATGTTTGTAATTTTTGCTAACTGTCATAACGTGTGCCTGAGAATGTTGTGCATGGACTCAGGGGGAGTCTGCAGTAGCCCTTTGGTATTATTGTCAAAGGGGGAGAAGAATTTGCACGTGTGTTGCCAACAATTCCAAAGGGGGAGATTGATGAGCAAGGTGCAGCAACAATATTGTCATTGTTGTCAACACAGTCAGACAGATCGGTTGATGTAGTGGATAGGAGTTTCAGACAGATTGGTTGATGCAAGTGGACAAGAGTTAAGAGGTTCTTCAGAGTATGTACAGTGATTATCCAAAAGATCGAAGTGGCCCATATGCTAAAAATCAAAAGAAAATCACAAGGAAGAAAACTGTCGTGATATCACGACATGTTGAGCAAGGAAGAAAACTGTCGTGATATCGCGACATGTTGAGAAGAAAGAAAAATTGTCACGATATCACGACATGTTGAGAAGAAAGAAAAACTATCACGATTTTGTGACATGTTCGAGAGAAAGCGCAAGCAAGCAAAACTATCATGATTTCATGACATGTTCGGAGAGAAAGTGCAAGCAAGCAAAACTGTCATGATTTCGTGACATGTTCGGAGAGAAAGCGCAAGCAAGAAAAACTGTCATGATTTCATGACATATTGCAAGAGAGATAGTATAGAAGAAAAAGTGTCACGATTTCGCGACATGTTGGAAGAGAAAAAGACAAGTAGAAAAAGTGTCACGATTTCGTGACATGTTGGAAGAGAAAAAGGCAAGTAGAAAAAGTGTCACGATTTCGCGACATATTGCAAGAGAGATTGTACGGAAGAAAAAGTGTCACGATTTCATGACATGTTGGAAGAGAAAAAGGCAAGTAGAAAAAGTGTCATGATTTCGTGACATATTGCAAGAGAGATTGTACGAAAGAAAAAGTGTCACGATTTTGCGACATATTGCAAGAGAGAGATTACGAAAGAAAAAGTGTCGCGATATCGCGACATGTTGCATTTTCACGGTCCAAAGCGAAGAGAAAATGCAAGGAGGAAAAAGTGTCACGATATCACGACATGTCACATTTTCATGACTTGAAAAGAGCAAGAAGACAGAGAAGGAAAAGTGTCGCGATATCGTGACATGTCGCATTTTCATGACTTGAAAAGAGCAGGAAGGCAGAAAAGGAAAAGTGTCACGATATCGCGACATGTCGCATTTTCGCGACTTGAAAAGGGTAGGAAGGAAGAGAATGAAAAAGTGTCACGATATCGTGACATGTCACATTTTCATGACCTGAAGGTAAGAGAAAGTGCAAAGGAGAAAAAGTGTCGCGATATCGTGACATGTCGCATTTTCATGACTCTAGGAGGAGAGAGAAAGTAAGAAGGCAGAAGTGTCACGATATCATGACAAAAGTAAAAAGGAAGAGTATGGATGTGAAAGTGTCACGATATCACGACATGTGTTTGCACAAAAGTAAGAAGGAGGAAGTGTCGTGATATCGTGACAGAAGTAAAAGGAAAAGAGAGGTGAAAGTGTCGCGATATCGCGACATGTGTGTTTTCGGGTACAAGCAAATAGAAGCAGCAAGGAGGTGAAAGTGTCATGATATCGTGACATGTGTTTTCATGGGTATGAACCAAGTAAAGCAGCAAGGAGGCGAAAGTGTCATGATATCGTGACATGTGTTTTCGTGGGTACAAGCCGAGAAGAGGACAAAGAGGCAGAAGTGTCACGATTTCATGACAGGTCGCTTTGGCGCGAGCTAAGAAGAGAACCCAACCAAAATAAGATATGTAACCATTAACTGAAGTTATACAGCAGTTACAGGGGCCGTTACAAAAGAAAATCATGCAACTAATATAAGAACAATCAGAAGGAGAAATCGAACAATCGTAAAAATAGAATAAAAAATGCATGCATGCACAGAAAAGAATACGAACAGTCATGACCGAGAAGATGAACAGTCATGGTAGGGGTATATGTGTCAATTCGTAACATGCAACGTGTTTGACGAAAAGCCTACCCTATATATATACAAAAGGAGTTACAGTTAGAAGGCGTTACAACTGACAAGTGGCGCATGAGAAATGAAAGGAGTTACAACTGGAGTTACAAAGATACAATATGGTTATAAAAGGAGGTCTACGTGGAGGATTACATGTCTAAAATTGTGTGAAAGTGCTACTGAAAAAGAGTGAGAGCGCTCGGGATTAAAGCGAGAGGTGCACGAGAGGCGAGCGAGAGAGGTGTGCGGTATGTGAAGAGTGGGCAATGTTGAGAAAGCAATAGACCAGTCAGGGTCTTGTAAAAGTGAAGGCATCTTTATGTCAATCTTCTAGTTTCAGAACAGAAGTCCAAGTTGGTGCTTGGCATCAGGGGTTGGTGCTCCTTCCAGTTGGTGCTGGTAAATCAGGGGTTGGTGCTCCTTTCTGTTGGTGCAGATAAATCAGGGGTTGGTGCTCCTTTCTATTGGTGCAGATAAATCAGGGGTTGGTGCTCCTTTCTGTTGGTGCAGATAAATCAGGGGTTGGTGCTCCTTCCAGTGGGTGCTGGTAAATTGATTGTAAAATTGATATTTTGCAAAGGCTGGATTTGGATGGGAGTCCAAACAGTCAATTTTGAGGAGTAGCCAAAACTGGTGAACCTCGGTACATCTTGTGTTGTGTGATGCTCTTTTGGTATATTTGCTTTATTGAGTTTTAAGCTTTCATTGTTTCAGCATTAAGAATTGAAGATTTAAGTTTTTAAGAGCTACACTGATTCACCCCCCCTCTCAGTGTCATAGTGAGACTAACAAGCCATGCCATAGAGCTTGCACTTTAGCAATTTGGTTTGAATGGATGCCTAAGAACTTGAAAAAAAAAAGGATAACATTACATTTGTTGTATCTGAGGATACCACCCACTCCTGAAGGCCTAGGGTTACCTTTTTACAGCACCATCAATATTCAATTTAAGCCATCCTGGTGGAGGAGGAATCCATGATGATTGAGCTCTATTGGAGGTAGGATGTGGATTAAAATTATTCACAATAGGAAAATTAAGATCCTACCCTAAAGAACCTTCAAAATTGGATGCATTTTGGGAAGGTAAGGGACAAAGGGTAGCATTTTCAATAGCAAACGAAAGGATCTTATTGAAGACAAAACCAAAATTTTGACTGATATTGGAAAATGCTCTACGATTTCTCTCCAACCAAATCTACCACATGAAATGATGAAGAAAAAACTACAAAAGAGTTTTAAGACAAAGGTTCCTAAAAGAGTTGGGTTAGTGAATGAAAATATTAGAGATAGAGCAAGGTTCAACCCAAGAAATGTGGAAGCATTCAAACAAAGTATTAAGGATAGAAGAAGCAAAAGGACAACCAAGCAAAAGGTGATAAGGGGATTCCCAATAATAGTAGAACAAAAAACATCTATTGGGAATGGGTAACCCTCTTTTCAATAAGTTATCAATAGTAAGGATTTTCTCTTGGATAGAAACCCAAGAAAAGGAGGTAATTTTAGGAATCAGGAGCTTAATCCACACAAGATTAAAAGGAATGAAGGATTCCTCATGCGGTAAGAGAAGCTGGTAAGTAGTTTTAATAGAAAATTCTCTAGAATTAGTAAGTTCCCACACCATTTGATCATTAGGATTCCCAAAAGGAATGATTTAAGACTTCAAAAGAAACTACAGTTCTATAGCTTCCTCGGGATAGGTAGGTATGAAAAATGTCTTTCAAGTTTGGATGCCTTCATGAGAATGGATGAAATCTGAAACTCTTGATCCATAAATAAAATCATTCTAATCCTTGAGGATAGCCAATCTAGGAATATTAGTAAGTGGTTCATTGAGGAGCCATTTGTCCTACCAAAAGTCAATTTGAAGCCCATTACCCAATCTCCATCGAAGGCCCTATTTGACAAGAGTTCTGACTTGCATGATGGATTTCCAGAAACAAGACCCTCTCGGGGACAAATCAACACTAAAGAAATCAGTACCCTATAAGTATTTACGATGAACTATAGAAATCCAATCAAGTCCAACTTTTGAAATTAACCACCAGGCCTTCTTAGCAAGAAGGACTATGTTGAAAAGGTGAATCCTTATTAGGCCAACCCTGCTAAAATTTTTTGGCCTGTAGACCTTATCCCAGGTAACAAGATGAAACCGACTATTATTTTTAGATCCTGACCACAAAATATTTTTCTAAATCTATTCTAATTTATGATAAATCTCTGCAAAAACTTTAAAGATAAACATGAAGTAAATGGGAATGTTTTGAAGCGAAGCATGAGTGAGATTAACTTTACCAGCCTGAGATAAGAGATTCCCTTTCCAACCTGTTAATTTATTTTATAGACTTTCAATCACATTGTTCCACATTGAAGCATCAAGCTATCCCAAGAATAGAGGAAGTCCTAGGTAAGTAGCAGGTAATAGAGAAATTGAGCATTCAAGGATGGTAGAAATTTTGAGTTGTCTCTGAATGGGCATATTTAGGAAATATAATTTTCTCTTGCAAAAATTGATTTTTTTCCCAGCAACATCTTCGTATAACAACAATATATGCTTGATGACTTTGGCTTCAAGGACAGACACTTTAGATGAGATGATAGTATCATCCAAAAACTGTTGAAGCAAATTTTATTCTTGAAATAATATTGATATGACAAGTTACTTTTATCGTTCTTCCTAGAGCTTCAACAATAATTATAAACAAGGAAGATATGGAATCTCCTTGATGAATGACTCTATTGCTCAAAAATTAACCAATAGTGGAACCATTGATAAGAATAGATAACCATGAGGTGGAAATACACCCTTTTATTAAATCAACCCAGTCCAAGTGGAAACCAAATTTCAGGAGAATTGAAACAAGGAAATCCCAATTTAGTCTATCATAGGCTTTATTCATGTCCAACATCAAAACAAAGGTAGTTTTTTTTGACATTTGAGTAGAGGGAAGAGCTTTATGGATAGTTATGACTCCATAAATAATAGATATGCCATGAACGAAACTTACCTAGCAAGGATCAATAATGGAAGGAAGGATATATCTCAATCTATTAGCGACAACTTTTGTGAGGATTTTATAGACCACATTACATAAGCTAATAGGTCTAAAATTAGTCATGAATTTAGCATTTGAATTCTTTGGAATGAGGGTGATAAAGGTTGAATTGAATCCATAAGGAATAGATTTATCAGCTTGGAACTCTCTAACAGTAGAAAAAACATCACTGCCTACTATATCCCAAAAAGTTTGAAAGAAATAAGGAGTAAATCCATTAGGTCTAGGGGATTTGTCAAGATGCATTGAGAATAGGGCCGAATCGATCTCTTCATTAGAAAAAGGGGTAAGCAATTTGGAGTTATCATCTGCTGTAACCAACCTAGGTATATGGTAAAACATAGAATTAAAAGCAAGGTCAGAGGGTATCCTGATATCCCCAAGGAGGTTGGTGAAATAAGATACAACCTTGTTTTTATTTCCCGAATGTCAGAGGTGTTAGATCCATTAGAATTTGTCAATTCCTTGATTCTATTATGACTTCTGTTTCGCAAAGTGGAGGTATGAAAAAACCTAGTATTTGAATCTCCTTCTTTAAGCCACAAAGCTTTGGATTTTTGTTTCTAGAAAATTTCTTCATGAGCAAGAATATTATGATATTCAGCCAGGGTATTTCTTTCTTCAGTACAATTTTGATCATCACAGTGGCCTGCTTGAATTTTAATCTCTATGGAAAGAAGTCTGTATTGAAGATATTTTTTGAACTCAAACAAATTTCCAAATACTTCTTTATTCCAAATTTTGAGATTTGCTTTTACATGCTTTAATTTTTGTGCTAGGCAGAAGGAAGAACAACCTTGGCCAACTTGTTGCCACCATTGGGAAATTCTAATCCTCAACTCAGGATGTTAGATCCACATTGATTCAAAACTGAATGGTCTTCTGAAAGGGTTGTCCTTGATAATATCCAAAAGGAGTGGACTATGATCAGATCCAACTTTTGGAAGAGCAAGAAGGTTGGCATCCCCAAAAATTTGTACAACTTCATGGGATAAAAAAATTCTATCTAATTTTACTTGAATGAGTTGATTCCCTGATCTTTTGTTGCTCCAAGTAAATTTTGCATTTTTGAGCTTAACATCCATAAGATTGTTAGTGTTTACAAAGTCCATAAAGTCTTCCATGATATTTTTAGGATACCCCAAGCCCCCAAATTTATTTGAGGGGTAGAGAGGTGTGTTGAAATCTCTAGAAGTAATCCAGGAGGCATTATTGATGGAGTCTCTAAGGTTTCTGAGCATATCCCAGAAAAGGGATCTCCCAGATAAGGAATTTGGAGCATAAATATTCGAAACAATCCAAGAGATATTGGAGTCTCATTATTGAAACCTGACACTGATAATCCTCTCATTGGATTGAATCAATTCACTGTCCACCTTCCTTAGGTCCCACAAGAAAATGAGTCCACCTGAAGTACCCCTAGCTGGATTAAAGACAAGTTCTCCTCTACTCCAAATTTTGAGAGTAGTTGAGGTAGAGTTATTTGGATCAAGTTTTGTTTCTTATAGGATTAGAATAGTAGGATTTATTTCTTTTTGTAATGATCTAACCACCCTTTGCTTGGTGATCCCATTTAGAACTCTCACATTCCATGAGAGGAGCTTCATTTGGAAACCTTAGAGGATTTATCACCTCCCTTACCAGTAGGTTGGGGAGGTTTGCTACTTTTTGGTTCATCCTTAGCCTGAGATCCAACCAGGGAAAATAAATTTTTTTGGATGACATTATAAATGTCATCCTAAATTTTATTTTTCCATTGTTCACTCATAGAAGGTCATCCTCTTTTTTATCACTTCCACAATCAATTGGGGATTTTTTTGAGCTACGAGTATGCTTGGGACTAAATTTAGATGGAACTATTTGTTCAACTATAGAGCCTAAAGACATTATGATATTTGAGACTTTAGTAGGGATAAAATTATAAGGAGGAGGAAGGGATGGTCCAGAATTAGTAGGAGAATCAAGATTTTGAGGAAGTTGAATCTCATCATTTTGGATAACTTGTTGATTTTCTTGATCAAACAAGTTGGACTCAGCAAAAAAAAAAATCTTATTGGGGCTCGAAGGAACATGATACACCTCATCGCTTGAATCCATAAATGGTGATGGATTCATAATGATCCACTTCCCTTTTCTAGTAGCCTCTATCTGGAAAAGGTTGAATGTTATCCAGTTTACGAATGACAATGCCTTTGTTTACTTGATGTTGCCCCTGTTTGGTCTGCTTGAAACTTTTTCTAGAGCCAACGTTCTTCCACGCTTGGGTATTATGCCCTTGAGCAATAGGGCTAGATTTATTCCATCCCTACACTTGGTGGGAATGGCCTTCGGGCTACTTGGCTAGTTCATCTACATGTTTGATTTTCTGCAAAGGACAGTGAATATTGATATGTCCTTGAGTATGATATTCCACACATAATGCTATATTATTTTCGTATTCAATAGCCTGATTTCGATAGAAACCAGTGTATTCCAGCTCTACAAAATTTGGAAGTTCTGAATCAAGGTTATAATTAACACAAATTCTAGCCATGGTTATTTGGATTCTATCTAGGATAGCATGATCAATGGCAACCAGAGTTTCAATTATTTTGGCAATGGCGAAGAGGATATATGGGTGCCAGCAATGCCAAGGAATATTAGGAAGCCTAACTCAAATAGGTGCAAAATTTATACTTTGGGTCTCAGGATCAAAATCAGGATCCCAATTACGAATAAAAAGGCTTTTCCATCCTAAAAACCAAGGGCCACATCACAGTTACTCAAGTGAATCCCAATGAAACCTCTTATCAGGCCACAGATTTCCATGGATCTAGCAGTATTCCATTTGGAAAGGGCCCAAATTCGGATGAATTATAAATTGGGATGCCCTCCAATAACTTTTCCAACTAGATTAAAAGATTCAAAAGATAAATACTTTTGAATCAAACTATCAAGAATTCTTACTTTTGACCCAATGGGCTCTAAAGTAGAATGGGTCTCCTGTAGGCCTTGTTGTCCTCCTCTAGTGACCTTGAAAAATGATGATTTTTCTAATTTGGGGCCCTTAGAAGAAGGGGGTCCATGAGGATCACCTTTATTAGGAGGTTCATCACCCTAAAACCCAATAGGGTTGTCAGTAACAAAGTCACGGGCTTCTCCATCCTTAGGAATTTAGCTAGACTGGTTGTAGTCAAAGGCATCCTGAGTTCTAGAAATTTAAATTTGGGCCTTCTTGCCTTCTAAATTTTGAAATTTTTATTTCCTTCCTGCATAGTGGCTACACCCACTTGTCATCCTGAACCTAAAATTTAGATATTAAAGTAAAAATAAAGTTTCAGCAATAAAGCAGTAACACTTTTTTTCATGAAATTTGTAACTATATCATTGATTTATTCGCTTATGTAACATTTACTATATTTTCCTACATCCATGAATTAAAATAGTGTTAGTAGTTTTAATGCACATTAGTTAGTAGTTTTAATGCACATTAGTTACTAAAGTAAAATAGTTTAGGGGAGAAATATTTACATTGTCCTCTAGGAGGCAAGGCCCACTCCTACAACCAGTACCTATTCTCTCACCCCTGAAATAGGTTAGGAGTAGTTAATCCATAGAATTAGTTTTAGATTATCAATTAAATTAAACTGCATCATTTTAGACTATAATTTAAAAACATATAGTTAAATTAATAGGTTGCACATGGATCCACACCAATAAATAAACACATCATTTAATTAGTATAAATCATAAAATTGCATTTTATTTAAATTCAGCATAATTTGTTTTCCTTTAACTTTTATTTTTCTACAAACCTAAAACTAAGAAAAATAGAATCAAGTGTGAGATTAATAATTGTGGTATAATGTATATTTAATTACTTCTCTTTAAATCATTCACCTTGGATTTATAATTAAGTGTAGAGTTTACAACTAGACATTTTAGCATTGTTGTCGAGGAGAACACGTACCATAATTTTTAATCAAAGACTGTTGGTTGCGCAAGAAGAGAGGCTTACCTGTATGTGAAAAGAGGTACGAGTCATTGGCATGCATACAGGTTAGATTGGCATAAGAATTCCCAACAAAAACCTTTGTTTGACATTGCCATACTCTTTTTATAAGGATCATTTTATTGCTTTGTTAGTTAATATTTGATTTCAGCAAATTTTCAAAGCATTGGGTGGTTGTTGTTACTTTCTTAGATCTAGGTTCTTTGACATGTAAAAATAGGAAGTAGATGTGATTGAGTGACACAATAATACTATTTGTTTCTTAAAATAAAAGAAAAAATAACAATTTAACCTTTCCATTTCAACATTTTATTTTCAGTAAAATTTTCTTTTCAAGCAATATTTTATTTTACTTTATTGTGCTAAGATTAGCTGTATAAATTCATTGACTATGAATTGCACCTGGTTTTAGTGGTAGTAAATTTGTTTTAGAAATAGAAATTTTATTTTCTCCTATTGTTCTAAAATTCGTTGTAGAAATTCATTGACTGTGAATTGCCCCTAGTTTTAGTAACAGTAAGATTGTTTTAGAAATAGAAATTTTATTTTCCTCCTATTATGCTAAAATTAGCTGTATAAATTCATTAAAAAAAAATTGCACCCAATTTTAACAATAGGATTGTTTTAGAAATAGAAATTTTATTTCCTCGTATTGTGCTAAAATTGGTTGTATAAATTCATTGACTATGAATTGCACCTAGTTTTAGTAACAATAGGATTGTTTTAGAAATAGAAATTTTATTTTTCTCCTATTGTGCTAAAATTGGCTGTATAAATTCATTGGCTATGAATTGCACCTAGTTTTAGTAACAGTAGGATTGTTTTAGAAATAGAAACTTTAATTTTCTCTTATTGTACTAAGATTCACTGTATAAATTCATTGGCTATGAATTGCACCTAGTTTTAGTAATAGTTGAACTGTTTTACAAATAAGAAATTTTATTTTTCTCTTGTTGTGTTAAAGTTGGCTGTAAATATTCATTGAATGTGAATTGCAGAGTCTTAACAACAATAGTATTATATATATATATATATATATATATAAACTGTGAAAAAAAAAGGAAGAACAAAAGAGAAGTAAAAATACTGCTATATGGTAGAAAATTGCATCAAACAGTCTGCATTGATTGAACTCAGAAAACTATTGCTAGAACAAGAATTTAACCTTATTTTTGAGCAAAGACATAAAAAATATGGGAAAGAGTGGGAAAACCTATGTGAGCACCATATAAGAAGAATTGGGTAGAATCAAAAGATCAAACATAGCTAAAATTCTAGGATTGGATTATCACTCACCTGAACGGTGGCTTGGAGATAGGAGAGCGATAATAAATTTAGTCACATACCCTTGGGATCAGTATTTTTAGGACTCCATAACCATTCATAGTTTCCTCGCAAAAATAGAAGATAGGGAGGTGAACCTAGAATATAATAAGAGATATCATAGGGTACCTAGAGTTGTACGCTTTAGAGATCTATGTCAAGATTTATGTTACAAATTATAGTTCGAGAGCCCTAACCCAATTCAAAAATAGGCTTTTATTGTCCAAGTGATTCTTCTAGTAATAGAAGACTTTGAATTTGAGAAGGAGCATTATATGACTTCTGAAAAACTCAATCCAATTAACAATATCTATAGGTTTTTCAAGGAAAATTAGAAAGGTAAAAATTTGTTGTAAAAACCAAAGAACATGAAAATTTCATGAACAAACCTAGAGATTAAAAGGGAAGATTTATTAATATCAGTAAAATTGAAGCAAATTGCCAAAGAAAACTTAGTAAGAAATCTGAAACTTCAGAGTTAAAAGAAATCAAAACTGTAATCCAAAAATATAGAATGTCTACATCATCAACGGAGTAGATTGAATTCCTAGAACAAAATATGAAAACATACCTACTACTAAAACCAGAGTTTCATGACCACATAGATCCCTCATCTATATTTTTTGAACCTATACTTAGTCCAATTATTGAAATATTATATTCATTCATGGCTAATCAGGCTAGTGAACATGGAGAGGTAAATGGAAGGGAACAAAGGAAAAGGAATAATGATCAAGGAGAAGTAGAAAATCAAGGGGGGTACACAAAAAAAGACTTTTGCCTTCCCAATTCCTTCTTTCGAAGATAGGCTAGCAAGAGAACCAAAACCTGTCTCTGTTATTATTTTTCCTACCTTCCATGGGAAACGACATGAGGATCCTAATGTATTTCTCTTCTAATTTGAAGTGGTATGCCAAGCATACTTTTACACCATTGATGAGAAAAAATTAATACTATTTCCTTCTAAACTTAAGGATGTAGCCTTAAGATGGTTTATGAGTTAGGAAAACATTTTTGTAACTGATGGGATGGAGAACATGGATTAAAAGACATATTTCTTGAAAGATACTAGGATTATTATAGAGTTAGGGATAAGAAATACAAGTTATTTCACATGAATAAAAAATATGATGAATCCCTTGAAGATTATCTCAAGAGATTCTAGTTTGTGGGATCAAGAGTAAACATTGAGTTAGACAAAGAAATTAAAAAATAACTTTTTATTAAAGGGCTAAAGGAAGATGTCCTTGACATACTAAACCTTATGGAAAAGGAGGATATTCATCAGATGGGAGAAGAAAAAATTGTAAATATTTGCAAGAATTTTTCAAGTAAAAAACCATTAAGAAGTAATGGGTACCCATTTTTAGGAGGGGAAGTAACAAGAGCCAAAATTGGCAATATGCTAGAAAGTCTCAAAACTTATTTATTGAGTACATTAACAACATCTCTCGACCTCATGGACAAGAAAACAAAAGAGTAAAACATTGAATAAATATATTTTCATATATGTAGAAAGAAACATAACTTTAGGGAATGTCCTCTCAACATTACGAACATTTCCAACATCTCTACTTGTTGTAATTTATGTGATAAGAAGCATAATACCAAAAATTGTAAATATAATTTGTCTATAAAAATTGCTATAAAATAACCTAAGATTGAAGAAGAAAAATATGTTTATTTTATAGCTCAAAGAAGGAATGGCGCACCCAATTGGTCAAAATCTAACTATTCCAACCAACAAAGACCTAATTATTTTTCAAATGCTCCAAGTTGGAGGAATTGTAATCAATATAATCAATATTGGGACATGCCTCCTTGGTCTCAATTAATGTCTAATCCATATGGAAATTCACCTCAATGTATTGTATGACAAAGTCAAAATGCATCTAATGAGTGGCCAATACAATCATATAGGACCTAGCTGGTCTCAAGGGTAGCCCCAACAACAAAAAATTCAAAATAAATTTAGGGAGAAAGCACCTCAAAATAGACCTCAAAATAGACTCCTTCCACCTCCAATTAATGTAAACAATCCTCCTAAGCAACCACATTTACCAACTCAACCAATAACAAATCCTAATAATAACAAGAATGTTCAATAGGTCTATTAAACAAATGAGACATGTTAAATATCTGTGGTACCTTGCCAAAAAATTCAATTAAGATCCATAAAATTATTGGATAATACTAGAGCTACTCTCATAGAAATTAATGAACCTCCTAAATATCTATTTGAAAAAGTAAACAGAGATTAAAGACCTAAAGAAGAGGTAAAATAGTTACCAAAAAATATTCTAGAGGTAGAAAATATCACCACTAAAATTTTTCTGTTACAATCCATCAAGGATATTCCTATTTATTCCAAATTAATCAAGAACATATTCACAAATTCTAGAAGGAAAAATAAGAATGAAGCTCAAACCATTCAAGTTATTGGATATTTTTTTGAGATAATGACTGGAGGTAGGTTATTACAAAAATATACGAATCTTGGAATACCTATACTCATAGTCCAGATTGGTAAAATAGCCTTGCACAATGTTTTGGTCTATTTAGGAGCTGCTATTAATTTCATAACCAAGGCAACAACATAATACTTAGTAGTACACAAATTACAACCAACTTCTATAGTACTCCAACTTGCATATAGGTCTACTATCAAGCTAGAAGGAAAAATAGAAGATGTTATAGTATCTATATGTTCATGGGAATACCCTATAGACTTTGTATTCTTACAACCCAAGAATAATCTAGGGGTACATCCCTTAATTCTAGGACACCCATGGATTGCAACAGATGATGCTTACATTAATTGCATATCTGAAAACATGGTTATTTTTTATGGTAAGAACACTAAATACCTTAGCCTATTTCATAAATCGATATTAGATAGACTTTCCAAAACAACTATGGTATGATATCTCTCATGATTTGTATGATATCCAAACCTTATCAATCAATGTCCTAAGCGAACTCCTAAAAAAAGAATTTGAGGGACCAATTATCATTTATGTTAGAGTTAAAGTGCACTATGCCTCTATTTTGACACTTGTCAGTTTATACTGACACTTGTCAGTTTATCATATAGGCCTTCTGCCTATATATGTAACACATTTTTATCAATAATATATCCCTTCAGTTTCACTCCTAACATTTGGTATCAGAGCTCCAGGCTTTCTCTGGCCTTGTGAGCTTGAGGGGGGATTTCCCTCATGGAAATCCTCCCTCCCCCATCATTTTTCCCCCATTTTTCAAATTTTCATTTTCCCCCATTTTTTTTCAAAATAGGGAGTATGCTCTTCATCCTTGATGGATGAATCAAAAACCAGATTTTTGAAAATTAATGGCTGCCCCCAAATTCAAAAGATCCATTGTTGTAGAACATGAACAATACTTCCAAATGACTGAAAGCAAAGTGGTGACGGTTGATGTTTGTGCCTGTTTCGGGAAGATGGAGTTTTTTCAGTTTGTATTATGGCTTTGACTGGAGGAGTCTTGTTGGCTGTCACTGGAGGTCTGGCAGCCCCAGCTATTGCTGCAGGATTGGGTTCTTTGGCACCCACTTTGGGAACAATTGTGCCTGTCATTAGTGCTAATGGGTTTGCTACAGTTTCTCTCAACTTATAATGGGCCAGTAGTGCTGCAAAAAGGGAATCGGCACCTACGGTCAATGTCCTTGAGCTTGGTGGTGGAGGAGGAGCGACGAATATGTCGAGTGAAACCCTTCACCACTACTTTATCCTCTCTCTCTGCTGTTATTTCATCAAAGAAGAAGATCTTGCCACTATTATTATTTTATCCTCTCTCTCTACTGTTATTTCCACTTTTGCCAAGTTGAAAGCTTTTATAGCTCTCGCAGATCATTTTGGAAGAATTGTTGTGGGGCAGCTGCGGAGATGCCGAACGCGAAAGGTCTATTCGTGATAAATGTTCCCCATGATTTTGTTTGCCACTATGGCTGTGTGAGAGTTTGTTGAAGGCATTGGCCACCAGCTTGGACAGCTCGGTGAACCAGAGGTTCATGGTGAAAATGCGATCCTCGGGGACCCAGTGGACGTAGACCACCACGAGGGCCAAAACCGCCTTGCTGCCCTCGATTTTTTTGAAAATCTTCAACCATTTAGTGCCATGCCCACGATAATTGGGCATTATGGCCCACTTGTCTATTTTGGGCATATGAATATATGGAGAGGGACCATTTTTATTAAATTATGGGAAGTCAGGGAGCACGCCAAAAACTACGTCAAATAGCCGTTGATCCATGAATGATAGCCGTTGATCATTTCTGCCCCTATCACGCTTAAGCTATCGCTTATCATGGAGGACCGTTCATGCCAATGATGTGTAGTCCATGCATCGCCCACCTCCATTCCCTCGAGATCCTCCTCCCCATCCATGTCATGCTAGTGGACAGTTTTCAGTTGGGCACCGCCACGTTCCTTACCATGGCCTACATTTTGGCCGTGTGGAGGGGCGCTTTGCTTTGGGCATCAATTTTTATTTTTAGTTTTGTTTTTTGAAAGGATGGGTGGGGTTTCAATATGAAGAGTTGTGATAGGTGGCAAGGAGTTTGAAACCCTACAAATTTCTATTCGACTTCAAACCCTAAAATTTTTTGAGAGTGCTACCGCCATTGTGCAATGTTTGATTTTGCTGCCTTAGAGAGGCATGTTGTTTTTTATTCATATTATGAAGATACCTTTGATGGTGGAATATAGGGGTATTTATAGTCGTTGGAAACATTTTTCCATGATGAACACAATGGTGGTGTCATATTGTAATTTTGAGGCTATTTCAATTTAGTTTTTTAGCCTCAAAGTTTTTCTACCTTGGAGTGCACTTTCGGTTGTACCCGACACTCCCAAGGTAATTTCATATGTGATCCTTGTACCTAGTGATCTTTTCTATACACTTGGCGAATGCAGCGGCTGGTTACCCATGCATTTCGGTGGGATGACATGGTCACCATAAGGACACTTATACTAGGGACTATAGACAAAGACACCCTAGACTCTATTCGAGGTTTTTTCCGGATCTACTTCTGAAGACTACAGATGAAGACACTTCAGAAGATTCTCTTATTTTCTTCTTCTCTCCTCCTATTTTGATCTATGGCTCATTTTATTGTATTGAGTGCATTTTCGGTAGAGACCGACACTCTTATATGGCTCATTTTTCCTTTGTATTAAGGTGCATTTTTGGTAGATATCGATAAGTTCTAGATTGAGTTCACCATGAGGAGAGATTTGATATTCATGGTGAATCTAGTCAGTGACCTATGAGAGGCAACATCCTCTGAGGATGACCTGTAGAGGCAACAAACCTAGAAGTGGCTGACCCTGAGGCACTTAGATGGCTGACCCAGTGGCAACAAACCCGTGGAAGTGGCTGACCCTGAGGCAATAGACCGAGATGTATACACAGTGAATCTAGCATTATTCATAGTTGGAGAGCCAAGCACAGAGAGCACGAGCCTAGACCAAATCAGCAATAAAGGAGGATGTAGATTTTTTTTTAGAAGTCAACATTAAGGGGGAATGTTACCTAATGTTGACTTGGATTTTTTTCTTTAGTTAGGATAGTGCACTTTAAGGGGGAATGTTAGAGTTAAAGTGCACTATGCCTCTATTTTGACACTTGTCAGTTTATACTGACACTTGTCAGTTTATCATATAGGCCTTCTGCCTATATATGTAACACATTTTTATCAATAATATATCCCTTCAGTTTCACTCCTAACAATTTATACTAGGATATCAAAAGGAAGATCAAGGTCAAGACAATAGTTGTTTATCTAAATCTACTATGGTCAATAATGAAGCAAGTACAAGTCAAACTCAACAATTGATACCTTATGACTATCACTTAAATATTCTTGAACATGAAATTATGGGGATAGATGCAAATACTAAAAATTGCAAATAGATAGACATCACACCTAGAAGGACTTTGAATATTAGTAATGAGCTTACAAGCATACAGGAATCACAATTGATAGATGTGCTTAAGAAGCATCAAATAGCATTTGCATGGAACTATGAGGACATGAAAGGAATACACCCAAATGTTTGTACCCATCACATATTTATTCAAGAAGGTTTCCACCCAGTAAGACAACCCCAAAGAAGATTGAATCCAACTATGAAAGATGTAGTTCAGGAAGAAATAATTAAACTCTTAAATGCAGGATTTATATATCCAATTTCTGATAGCCAATGGGTATCACCATTAGTAATAGTCCCTAAAAATAATGGTAAATGGAGGATTTGTGTGGATTACAAGGAATTGAATAAAGTGACAAAGAAGGACTATTTTCCCTTACCATTCATTGATCAAGTTCTTGATACCTTGGCTGGGAAGAAATATTTTTGCTTTTTGGATGGTTTTAGTGGGTATAATCAAGTTTCAATAGCTGAAGAAGATCAAGAAAATACAACTTTCACATGTCCTGTAGGCACCTATGCTTATAAAGTCTTACCTTTCAGATTATGCAATGCACCTGCCACTTTTCAAAGGGCTATTTTAGCTATTTTTATTGATTTGATTAATGAATGTGTAGAAGTCTATATGGACGACTTCACAGTCTATGGTAACACCTTTGAAGAAACTCTATCAAGTTTACAAAAAGTTCTGGTTAGATGCCAAGAACAAAACCTCTCTTTGAGTCATGAGAAGTGTTTCATGATGATGAGAGGAGGCATTGTTTTAGGACATTACATATCAGAGGAAGGTGTTAAAGTAGATCCTACAAAAATTCAAGTTATCCAATCCCTCCAACCTCCAAAAACACAAACAGAGGTAAGGAGTTTCTTAGGACATGCAAGATACTACCGTAGATTCATTAAATATTTTAGCAAATTTGCTTCTCCTATGCTTAAGCTCTTAACCAAAGAAAGTGAATTTAATTGGATTGAAGCATGTCAGGAAGCCTTTGAAGTTATAAAGAACAAATTGACTACTGCTCCAATCTTGAGGGGACCAAATTGGGAATTTCCCTTTCATATACATTATGATGCTTCAGGATATGCAATAGGGGTAGTACTACAATAGATAGAGAAAAAAATACCTTATGCTATCTATTATGTGAGTAAAAATTTGCATGGGGCTGAACTTAATTACATAGTTACTAAAAAAGAGTTCTTAGTTGTAGTCCATGCTATTAATAAATTCAAACATTACATAACAGGGTATGAAGTATTTGTTCACACTGATCACTCTACCATAAAATACTTAATGAATAAAGCTACAATAGGAGGTAGAGTGGTTAGGTGGCTTCTCTTATTGCAAGAATTTAATGTCACAATTATAGACAAAGCAAGCAAGGATAATGTCATTGCAGATCATTTATCTCGTATGCAAATATTTGATGATGATGAGTTAATTCCTGATAATTTCTTGGATGAACATTTGTTTGCTCTCTCTATTTTCACTCCTTGGTATGCTGATATTGTAAATTATTTAGTAACAGGAAAAATGCCTCAAAATTTTACACCGCATGAGCATAGAAAACTAATACATCAGAGTGCCCCTTATATGTGGATTAATGGAGTCTTGTTTAAATCTTGCCCTGACCAAGTAATTAGGAGATGTGTGCAAGAAGAAGATGTATATGACATCATTCGGGTAGCACATGAAGAACCCTGTGGAGGCCATTATGCCACCCAAAGAACAGCCAGTAAAATGCTTCAAACCGATTACTTTTGGCCTACTATGAATAAATATACCTATAAATTCATTGATAGATGTGATGCTTGTCAAAGGGCTAGTAAACCTACACCTTCAATGGAGATGCCTTTGGTACTGCAAATAATGTTTGAACCATTCGAGAAATGGGGAATTGATTTTGTTGGACCAATAGACCCTCCAAGTGCAGGTAATAAACACATACTTGTGTGTACAGATTATGTCACCAAGTGGGCTAAAGTAAAAGCCTTGCCACGAGCACAAGCTGAACCTATAGCTGATTTTATTTATGAAAACATCATGCAACGCTTTGGAGCACCTAGAGAACTAGTTTCAGATCATGGATCTCAATTTATCTCCAAAGTAATCGAACATTTTGTTGAAATCTATCAAATAAAACACAAAAAAACTTCACCATATCACCCTCAAGCTAATGGACAAGTAGAAGTTACAAATAGAGAACTTGAAAAGATCATTACAAAAATTGTAGTTGTTAATAGGGTTGATTGGGCAAAAATATTAAAAGAAGTTGTATGGGCATATAATACAACTTGGAAAACTACCACAGGATTGTCACCTTATGAAATGGTCTATGGCAAGCAAGCTATTATGCCTATTGAATTTGAGATAGAAACTCTTCACACAATGGTACAACTTGACATGAACTTGGATCAAGCACAAAAAGCTAGATTGGAAAAATTAAATATTCTAGATGAAAGAAGACTAGAGGCATTACACAGGACTGAATTAACTCAACAACAAAGAAAAATGGCATGATAAACACATTGTACCACGAACATTTCAACCAGGAGATTGGGCCTTGTTATTTGACTCCCACTACCAATATTTTCAAGGCAAGTTAAGGACAAGATGGCTAGGACCCTATGAGATTGAAGAAATGTTTGGGAATGGTACAGTTAAACTTAAGCCTATAGATGATTCAACAAGAAGATTACTAGTAAATGGGCATAGGCTTAAACTCTACAAGAAGCCATTATCTAAAGAAGAATTCATACACCATCTTAAGCAACAGGTTGATTTGCAGTGCATTTCTGAACTGCAATCAACTATTATTGAATAACTTCTCTTTCTTCTTCTCAAAAAATATTTAAATATATATAATAATAATAATAAAATATATATATATATATATATATATATATATATATATATATATATATATATATATATATATATATATATATATTATTGCTATATACCACTTGGAAAATGAAAGAAGATTATCATGAAAAAAATCACTCTTTAAATATACTTCCTTTGTTTCATGATGGAGTTCCAATATCTACAATGTTTTCATTATTCATCATTCTTCAGTCTCAATATTATTTCAAAAAAGCTCCAAAGGAGACACCTCTTCTAGTTAAATCAGTTTGAAAACTTGTAGGGAAACTACTACCACATCTTGCATAACACTTTGTTTGCTAAACAAAATCTAGGTGTTTTCAATCACTCAACCACCCCTAGTGTTTTAAGCAATCTCCATTGAAAATCAAACAATCCTTAAGTGCCATAGGTTGTTCCTGGTCAATCAAGTTTCCTCTTGGACTATGCACATTATAACAAATAAAAACATTGTGAAGTTTGGAAAGAATAACTCATGAGTTACTATTGCCATAAAGTGAATGGTTTCCCCTGCTCATCCAATTATGCGCATGGTCTAGAAAGCTAAAGAATTGGCAAAAGGACAAGCTCCCCCTTCACCCTTGAAAAAAAAAATTCCTTGCTCTTCCTCAAAATGAGCAAGTATCCCAAAAAGCAATAAAAATTTCCTTGCTCTTCCTCAAAATGAGCAAGTACCCCAAAAGCAATAAAAATCCCCTTGCTCTTCCTCAAAACAAGCAAGTATCCCAAATAAAATTTAATAAAATAAGGGAAAGGAGCTTGAATCCTGTTAAGTGGAGTTTCAAAAACCATGGGGTGATCCTCATTACAACAATGGGTTGAATGAAACCTACCTGGCAATAAGGTATCCTTATGCGTGGTACCAAGTCTGTCACATTAGCGACCTTATTTTGTATAGATCTATGGATGCTCATGGATGAGCTAGCTTGTTGGCATAAGTTACCAATGGATTAGTCGATCCTTACTCATAATGAGAAATGAACATTCACTGCACACACAGTTGGTCCTTGAGATGCTTGAAACCACTAGGACAACCTTAGCATCATATCGATTCGTGAGATGAATAGATGAATTTGTTTAAGATCACTAGGATGTTTGAGTCTTTGTAAAACAACTCTAGATCATTTATACCTAAGGCAAACAAAGTCATAAGCAAGCTTCCATTCCATACCACCATCACATTGCCACACATATATCATAGTCCATTTCATCCTACAAAATGTGGCTCGAATTCCCAAAGCCTTAATATTCACTTGTAGGGACAAAGCAGTAAGGATAGGGTTACAATTCCCATCAGGACTTTGATAGAGTGGTTGGGAATCCAATTCCCCAAAGATTTGCACCCCTATAAGAATAGCAAATAGATGCACATTTCTATAGAAAAAGGCCATCAAGATGATACCAGAATGACTATCCTATTTTTCTCTTCCAAAACAAGTTTTGAAAGTACCTAAACCTTTGATGAAGATCTATTTTGTAAAAATATTGATGACTGGTATCAGGTTTAAATTCATTATTTTTCTCTCACATGGAACTCCTTAATGAAACTAAAAGAAGTAAAACAAGAAAATAACATCTCTAGGGCATTGGAAGGATTTGTTAATAAGACCATGGAATCTTTTATTCAGAAGCCAAGGAGGTAGTTACATTTTGCATAATATCTTTGCAAGAAGGTTTATTATTCTACAAGCCTATTTGATGGCTTGATTTGCATAAATAATACATAAGTAAATCCCCCATATCCTTAATTAAATAAATAAAATAATATTAAAATTATTATATATATAATATTTGCCATAATATAAACTTTTACAGAATAAAACCCTCTCTATCCTGTTTTGGCTATATAGCCAAAAATATAGTTTGGGGGAGAAAAAGAAAAAATGAGGAATCAGGTAAAGTATTCCTTTGACTCTATAATTAAGTTTTTGTAGGTATATTTCGTAGGTATATTCTATAGATATTTTTTGTAGATAGTTTTTATAGACATTTTTTGTAGACAGTTTCTATAGATAGTTTTTGTAGATAGTTTCTATAGACAATTTCTATAGATAGTTTATGTAGATAGTTTTTATAGATAGTTTTTGTAGACATTTTCTATAGATATTTTTTGTAGATATTTTCTATAGAATTTTCATAGATAGTTTTGTAGATATTTTTTGTAGACACTTTCTGTAGCATATTTTCAAAAATGCGCATTTCATAAAAAATTTCTAAGTATTAATGATCTCAGATTTATGCAAGATAGATGACACATGTCAAAGCATAATCATACAAGGTAATTATCAATAATTATTTATTTTTATAAGGACTTTGGTATGAAAAGGTAAATTCACATGGGTACTTAAAAATTTATACCATGAACACCATGATGCAGACATTTAAATTCAAACCTGTGAATCATGACACGAAAATTAAAATACGGACTCAACATTGAAAATAGTGCACAACAGAATTGGATGATCAAGATTTGACTTTGGGAATCATGTGCATAGAAGGTTCGAATTAACGAGCCAAGCTCTCTAACCTTTGCATGAAGATAATTTAGAAATTACAACCCAGAGCATGAAGTGATGTCATGCACACTTATGATTGGTCGAAAAAATTGTGTGAACATGTTACAATTAATCACCCTAGGGAGAAAGGTAAAGCATAGAGAAAATACCACCAATCTATGGGGAGGATTACGTGAAAACCTAAACAAGCATGGGCACGAATGGATTATGTGGATATTATATGGTGATTATAAAATTTAAATTTAAAATATGGTGAAAATATTATGAAGAAGCCGACATCGGATGAAGAAGATACACGTGTTAGGCATGGCAATAGACATCGAATGAAGAGGTTACACATGTACGAATCCAAAGGGAAACCAAGTTAGGGGTATAAGTTCTATTAATTAAATATAATCTCCTCTCGTAGCCAAAAATGCAACACAAACATTAGACTTATTAATTTTATTATTTTATTCCCATGCAAGGTGGCAGGAAAGCATTGCGCTAAAAGAAGAAAAATGTAGATAAGTCGACCACCTCACGACCCTAAGCATCGATCATTGACACTTGGCCATATGGAGCAATGAGGGAAGACATAATGAATAGTGATTATAAACCATTGATTAGGGGAAAATAGAGGGCCAAGATCTAAATCTGATTAAAGTCACATGACCTATCAAAACTTCCCCTACAAGCTAGCAACCGACCACCATGCATGAGGAAATGGTGATTAGCGACACTTGGCCATGTGAAGCAATGATAAGGAGCATCACGGATCAAAATTATGAGCCATCGATCGAGGAGGAATGAAAGGCTAGGATTTACCCATGTTTTTTGCTACATGAGAAACCTAAAAATAAAATTAACCCTAATTAATATTTTCATAGCATGAGCTCTACAACTTTGATGAAAAACTCCTCTATGTAGCCGAAAGATGAAACCACTATGCAGTAGATGAAACTACTGTGTGACAGATACAAATTACTATGTGGCAGATGAAGAACAAAGAGAATTGCAAATAAGAGTCGAGAAAAATAAAGGAAGTGGATGACGATAGAAAAACAAAATAAAGACAGGTGATTTAGGTGGTGAAACCATTTTGAAATAGGAAATATATTTTTTTACAAAGGAAATTTTATAAAAATAAAAAGCTCCAGAGTATATTTCGAAAGAAGAAAACAATTTTCCTTTTAATCATTTTCTATAACAAAATACAAGAAATTATCTTTTAATTATATATATAATATATATGTACATGATAATTTACTCAAATATCGATGTTACATTTTTGCATGGGTTGAAATATATAGGAATTTATTTTATTTTATAACCCATAGGGTCAAAATATATAGGAGTTTGTTTTTTTGTAACCCATGCATGTAATTGTTTATCAAAATTATTTGCAGGTTTTTTATCTCTCGGCTAAAAGCAACTCTATGGCAGAATTTTAAGCAAAGGCCGAAGTTTATTTCAAACCACCTTATCTTTCTACTGCTAAACCCTACCTTATCCACTAAATCTATCACTATACCTAGAACTACATTCCATAAACAAAGTGAACCCTCATCCATCAGTACCCAGAACCCTAGTGATGTTGTTAAAAAATTATTTCAGGAAGCCCATTGGTGGGATGCCCTAACAAAATTCCAAGGGCATGACCAGGGCATGGCAAAGTAGTTCATCATGAACTATGATCCCACGACCATGGTAACCCATGTAGGTGAAATTAAAATTAAAGTTACCACCAACCTAATATCTGAAGTCTTGAGTCTTTCCGAAGTCGACCAATGATACTATAAGTCTACCTATAAAGGGGTGAACCAGATGGTTGAAAAATTTGGGGAGAGGTGCACTGTAACCCAAGACAGAGATGGGTGGATCAAAGGCATAGCTACTTCCTCACTTCCTATAAAATGGTAGGAGGTAGCTACAATCCTAATGAATTTTTTTACGTTGGAAGGGAGATTGTCCAATTGCGGGGGTTATCACCTAAAGATGATGCTAAACTTAAAATACCCTAGGCATGAAGATTGTGTAATAAACCTCCCATACTTTCTCTACCACTCTGTAAAAGCCACAGTCACTCGAGTCCAACCTAAAAATTCCAAAGACAATCCCAAGTTTCATTTAATCACCCATCATGGGTTGATAAAATTGATAGTTTTACATAAAGCATTTGAAATTGGGATTCCATGGGATACCGTAGTAGAAGAGGCCAACCTATCTATTCATTCTGAGTTGAGTGAGTCAGAATCCACTAGGGATAGTGTGTCTGAGGGAAGTTCTAAATCTGAGAGTCAGGAGGAGGAGGAATCCCCTGTGCGCAAATGCCCTACCCATTCCAAGCCATCCAAATCCTCTCAGCCTGCAAGAAAGACTAGACATGAGAAATACGTTCCATAAAATCAGAAAATAGGAGAGATGTCCAGCCCAAAAATAAACCCACTTACATCAGATCCTTCCACAGAGACTCTTGGACAAATCCAAATGCAGCAAACCCTACTACATATCAAGCTGGATAGACTCAAAAATGAGTTTACCGAGCATGTCGCCCTAGTGAGACGTGCCCTTACTCTCCATATTGACATCCTCAAGTAGATTTCTATGGATAGGGTGGTAAAACTGGTTGACCCAGTCACCCAACCAGAAATTGTCAGTACATCTCCCAACAAAAGCTCCACGTCCAGTAAAAAGCCAAAGAAATCGATGAATTTTAGCAAACTTATTGATTTCACCAAAGTACTTGAAGAAGACAACTCGATTCCATTTGTTGAATTGCTTCAATAGAATCACCCTCAAAGACTGAAATCATCCATCAAAATAGGGATGCCTCAAACAGGATTATCTCTTAACGTTGGGATACCCCATGATATAGACACAGTAATCAACAAGGTCATTGAAGCAGCTGAACCACCTCCTCCTCCAGAGAAATAGGATGCGTTGTATGAGTCACAGGATGGAGGATCTGCAGAGGTCAAGCATGTGAAGACAATATCTGTTGAACAACCACTTGATCCCAAGGAGGCCAAAGAACAGGTGCAAAAGGTGAAGCGAGAAAAGGAATTTACCGATAAAGATACCAAAACCCACATGGGTTTCATCCCGACTTAAATCTAAGTCAAACATGGACATTCAAAAAGCCATAACAGACCTTCGATGAACTTGCATAATTATATTTATAGAATTTATTTGATTTTCATGATGATATTTAATTTTAATTATTTGCATAATTTTTTAATTATTTCATCTTTATATCTGCAGTATTTTCCTTTTGCATATCTGAAAATAATTGTTATTTTCACTTTGCAGTATTTTATTTTTGCAGACTTATTTTCGTGAATGAATGCAAATATTTCATGTATACAATTTTAGTATTTTATTTGAAGAAATTTACAGTCCCTTATTTGATAAGAATTATCAAATGATTTTTAAAAATGTTTGTAGTGTTTTACTTATACCTGAAAAATTATTTACGTAACATTGCAATGTCTTATTTACTATGTCTGCAAAACTATTAAAGTTATTAAAAATAAAGTTTTATTGGACATATATTTTAATCTGTATGCATGAGGACATGCATCTCCTTCAGTTTGGGGGAATGATGAGTGTTAAAATAATACATATTTTATGCAAGTTTAATCTATTTTTTTTTGTAAATTTATGAAAACAAATGTATTTTGATGATTATTTTGTCTTATCCATATGATTTATAAATGAATTTGATCTATAATGATAAAAATAATTTGTGCTTGTGTTTTACGCAAAAGTGTGCAAGTTTTTGTGTGTTTTCGGTAGGAGAACATTGTAGGAGCTTCACAGGAAATGATGCGGTAAGGCACGGACCAGATGACAAGCGTGGACAGACCAACCATGAGAATGATGTGCTAAGGAGACTCATGGATGAACGCTATAGAAAGGCGCTACAAAATATAGCTACGGAAATTTGCTACAGAAAGCGCCTACTAAAAGGTATTACAGAAAGAATATTGACCAAGTCAAACTGTCTAATGCATTGTTATGCCACGTTTAATTGACTAACATGTTGGCATTGTACACGAGATTTTATATTTATTAATTTGTTATTAGAAAGTTGTAAGATTATTACGTTGTTAAGATGTTTAGATTTAGATGCAAGCCTATTTTATCTCTTCCTAAAATGAAGGACAAATAGTTGTATTGTTGCATCATTAGATTATTCAAATTAAGAACTTTTGTTATGTTAGTTCATCAGTTTACCACTTGGACCATCATGATTGTGACAAAGTCCAAGGTGGTTACAAAATAGTATTAGTTTAGATTATTATTGTTAAAATGTTAGTAGTCGCATCATCAAGCTGATAAGAAACATGGGAGGAATTCCATTGAAAATGTCCAAGCGACATTATAAAATATAGGAGAGAGACCTTTGAAAAGGTCTAATGTCTAATATTCTAATGTTCGAATGCTATAATTCTTTGTATACAATTTTTGCTATTCTGAAGGCTTGATGTTCGAGATCCTATACATTTGAATTTTCATCAATAAAGCAGCAACACTTTTCTTCATGAATTTGGTAACTGTGTCATTGATTTTATTATGATTTATTTTCTTATGTAATCTTTATTGTATTTTTCTGCATCCATGAATTAAAATAGTGTTAGTAGTTTTAATGCACATTAGTTACTGAAGTAAAATAGTTTAGGGGAGAAGATATTTACACTATCCTCTAGGAGGTAGGGCCCACTCCTACAGCCAATCCCTATTCTCTCACCCCTAAAATAGGTTAGGATTAGTTAGTACATAGAATTAATTTTAAATTATCAATTAAATTAAACTGCATCATTTTAGACTATAAGGTAAAAATAGATAGTTAAATTAATAGGTTGCACGTGGATCCACACCAATAAATATACACAACATTTAATTAGTATAAATCATAAAATTGCATTTTATTTTAATTCAACACAATTTCTTTTCTGTAACTTTTATTATTTTTTGCAAACCTAAAACTAAGAAAAATAGAATTAAGTCTAAGATTAATCATTGTGGTATAATCTATATTGGATTACTGCTCTTTAAATCGTTCACCCTGGATTGATAATTAAGTGTAGAGTTTATAGCTAGGCAACATATGCACTCATAGAACATTTCTCAGTCGGCTTGTCTGTCGCGATATCGCGACATGTTGCGATTTCGCGACATGTCGCGATATCGCGCCTTGTTTGTCTCTAGTGCTTAGTGTTGGTTTGTGCTGCCCTCTCGCTCTTTGCTGAGGTCTTGTGTCTCTGGGTTCTTGGTTGGGATGTTCTTGCTCCCTCTTGTACTTGCTCTTTGTTTTAATACAAGATTTTCAAATTTTTTCAAAAAAAAAACATATGCACTCATAGAATCTACATAGATAATAAGAAACCTATCTTCCAACAACAAAGGAGGATAAATCCTACTTTGAGGGATATGGTAAATACATATATTAATAAGCTATTAGAAATAGGTTTTATTTAACCAATATATGAAATCCAATGCATCTCACCAGTGGTTATTGTTACAAAAAACAATGGAAAAATATGAGTGTGTGTTGACTATAGAGAACTTAACAAAGCCACATAAAAAATATCATTTTCCCTTACCTTATATAGACCAAGTACTTGATAACCTTTATTAGAATAAATAATTTTCTTTCCTAGATGGTTATAATGGCTACAACCTAATATAGGTGGCATAATAAGATTAATATAAGACCACTTTAACACTCACTTGGGGAATATTTTACTATATAATCTTACCATTTGGATTATGCAACACTCCAACAACATTTTAGTGGGTAGTTCTTGCTATTTTATGGATTTTACTAATGAATGAATTGAGGTATTTATGGATAACTTCACAACATATGGAGAAACCTTCGATGATGATCTCCAAAATATGTATTGATTTTGTACATGATGCAAGGCCCATAGTCTATCCTAGAGCATTGAAAGGTGTTTAATGATTATGGATGAAGGAATCATGTTAGGGCACCATATATTAGACATAGGCATAAAGTGGGTCCTAATAAAATAGAAGTTATAAATTAGTTTCTTCCAATCAAGGCTCAAATAGATATTAGATTATTCTTAGGATATATTGGCTATTATAGATGGCTTATTGAAAAATTTAGCAAACTCAACACTCCATTATTCACTCTCCTTACCAAGAACATTGAGTTTAAGTGGAATAAAGAATATCAAGTGGCATTTGAATCCATAAAGAAAAAGTTGACCACTACACAAATATTAAGAGTAATGATTGGAAGCTCCTATTTTACATTTATACTAACACTTCCAACACCATAATAGGTGCAATACTTGGTCAAAAAGATGAAGAAACCAAGAAAAATTATACCATTTACTATATTAGTAAGAATTTAATGGGTGATGAAAATAACTACACCACGACTGAAAGAGAGTTTCTGGTAATAGTCTATGCCATCAATAAATTTCACCATTATATCATAGAATACCTTGTGTATGTATACCAACCACTCTACAATTAAATACATAATAAATAAACCAATGGGAAGTAGACAAGTGATCATATGATTATTTCTACTATAGGAATTTGACATCAATATTTTAGGTAGACCTAGTAGAGCAAATGTAGTTGCTAACTTTTTGTGAAGATTAAACACTATCAAAGAAAAATAACTAGTGGGAAATTCTTTTCCTAATGACCATTTATGTATAATATCAACACACTCTCCATGGTTCAAAAATATTTCTAACTATTTGGTAAATGGGAAGATGCTTTTTCACCATACCACAAATGAAAGACATCAATTATTTCAACAAAGTTCATCATTCCAATGAATAAAAGTATTATTGTTTAAATGTGGAACTAATCACATTTTGTATAGGTGTGTGAGGTAAGATGAATTATATGAAATCCTTTGGGAATGCCATGATGAACCTTCTAGAGAAATTTACTCAACAAAACAAACTACACAAAATATCCTAGGAGTAGGCTATTATTGGCCTTCACTTCACAAAGATGTGAAGAAATTTATTTCCAATTGTGATCAATGTCAATGAATGGAGAAACCTACTGCACAAAACAAGATGTCTCTTCAACCTCAAGTAGTTTTAGAACCATTTGAAAAATGGGGCATAGATTTTGTAGGACCCATTGATCCACCATATTAAGGAAAAAACACATCCTGGTATGCATAGAATATATAACCAAGTGGGCCAAAGAAATCACTCTTTAGTATGCTCACGAGGATAAAGTGGTTGACCTTTTATATGAACAAATCATTTAAAACTTTGGTACTCCTTGTAAAATTATGTTTGATCAAAGAACTCAATTCACATCAAAAGATTTTCATATGGATTATTATCAAGTAAAACATAAAATATCCTCACCTTATTAAAAAAATGTCTATGGCTAAGTATAAGTAACTAATAAATAAATTAGAAATCATTTTTATGAAAATAGCAGTTTCACATAGAAAAGATTGGACCAATAAATTATTAGAGGTTGTTTTGTCTTACAATGTTACTTGGAAATCCACCATTGCATTCATCCCTTATGATTTAGTTTATGGAAAGAAACATGTTCTACCTATTGAATTCGAATTGCAAATTTTATGCACATCACTTGATGTTGGTATTGAGATGTCAGAAGTACAATAGAAAAGAGTTATACATCTTAATGTACTTGATGAATTATGAAGAGATGATCTTCACTACATAGATATTATTCAACAACAATTAAAGACATAGAATGGTAGAAATTTCAAAAGAAATATATAAAATCTAGGTGATTGGATGTTATTTATTGATTAGTGATATCTTAAATTCAAGGGAAATCTTGAGACTTGATGGCTAGGACTGTATGAGATTGATCAATTTTTTGATTATGATGGCATATGACTAGTACTTGTTGATGGATTGAGATAGAATATGGTGGTAATGGACATCGGTATAAGTTATATCATAAAAAAATTTGAAAATAAGATTTATATACCTATCTACTTTCACAATCCAATATGTATGTTTGAAAGTTCTTGAGGTGGAGAGATAAAAACAAAATAGCAATAAAAAAATTATGATCTAAGACAAAATGAACATTAATGCAGTTTGAATATCATGCAAAAATGGTCTAGGAGTGTTTAGATATTAAGCTAAGCCAATTTTGAATATAAAATGATAAAATATCATTAAACAAAAGCTCCAACTTTAGCAAACTATGTTGTTGGTCCAAAGCAGAAAATTAGATTTAGAATTGGAAAAAGCAAAAAAAAAAACTTAAAAGAGGGCTCCAAAATAGTGCACCCAATGTATTCTATAAAAAAAATGTTTATTCTTATATATTCAAAATGAGTCCAATTACAATGTATATAATGATCAATCAAACTTGATCAATAAAAAAAGCTAAAACAAAAGTTTCTAAAAAAACTAGGCTTTATCATGGCCACCCTACATGGTGTTTTTTCTAGTTAGTTGAAATTATTAATTGTAAAATAAAGCACATAAATTGAGATATTTTACATGTTATTTATTTCAGTTACAACTCACTTAACTAGCCTTGAATTGAGGGACCATTTTCATGAAGATAACTTACCTAGAAATCAATTCTCTATTGGCCCTATTGTCTAGGAATAAATATAAAAATTGACTTTAACTCAATCTAACTATCCAATCTAAAATAGTTTGAATTATTAAATGAATCTATACAAAAATAACATCTCCTAAAAAAATATAACACTAATTTAATAATTATGGGTGACTTTTGACATAACCCTCAACAATGTCGTGGGAGAAACCTCTTCTCCCATAAAATATGAAGTATGATTGTGTCTTTTTATGTTGAAAAAGAAGAAGAAAATGAAATATATATATGAAAAAAAAGGAAAAATTTAGATCCAATGGTGAAAACCCCTTTTGGGGCTCCATTGGCCAATACTAGTATGAAAAATAGTTTTTGACATACTAGTATTGTGAATAAAAACTTGGTTGTGAAAATTCCTTATGGATACAACCAAGTTACAAGAAGATTAAAAACCAGAAATGGTGCTCTATTTTATGAGGAAAAAATGTAAACATGAAAAAAATGAAAAATAAGAAAATAATTTATATTTTGGTATGCACCCTTGTATATTTTTCTAATTTATTTTAAACCTTGGACAATTATCTTGGTTTAGTTACAGGTTCTTATCCTCTTCAGGGAATCATGGTTGATATATCCTAATGATATATATTTTTTATTTTTACTTTGTCTAATCCTATAAATTTTGCATGATTTTTACAAATTCATAGTTTATGGTGCATAGAGGAATATTTATAGGACCCTAGTGGATTGGAAATGTTTTGCTTGGTAGTAGACCATTCATGTGTCTTATATTTTACTGAGTGGTTGAGCACTAGGCTTGTCTAGAAAATGCTATATATTTCACAAGTAACTTCCATGTTAATTAGTGTCAAACAAAGTTTTCTAGTGCATAACATCTAAATGCTCCATGTGGCAGAAATCCATTTGGAAATGTAAAATATCTAGATCTACTAGAAGTGTAAGGGTAATGATGAGATTGTAATATTACATGGGAAATTGAAAAATGAAAGGGTTATGTACAAATTCTAAAAAATGAAAGCACATAATTTATGTAGGAAATGCACCTTAGAAAAACATTCAAACTTGACATGTCCTTTGTCCATCTGCTATTTGGGCATATTTCGCTAGCTACACCAATAGTTGGTTGTTGCACAAGTGGCACATGAAATTTAGAGGAGGATTTGACACTATAATTACCCAATTCTGAGGCATAATGTTCAGTTGATGGGAATTAAATAGGCCATCCTTCTACTATGCATGCTTAAATACTAACTCATATTCTTCATCCTTTCTCTGCAATTAGAAATGACATTGATAGACCTCATGAAATAGTTAATATTTTAATAGAATAAATTCCATGGGCCAAAAGAGAAAATTAGAGCCAAAAAGCATCATTGAGTTGCTATAGAATCCAAATGTAGCATAAATGTTTGACATTGAATGTGGTTGTAGTTCTTTTGATGCTTCAAAGGATTTAACATTGATATTGTAGATGAATTCACATGGAGCTTATAGGACATGTATGCCAAAGTTAGAGGAGTCAAGATTCTAGTAAACCCTATTATTCATAGTGAGATATCCAAGATTCCACTCACTAGTTAAGAAATTCTTTTAGACTAGGAAATCTCCCTTTGTATTATTCAAGAAGTTTAGAAAATATTTAGACCTAGTTTATGACGTCTTCCACAATCACTATAGGGGACTAAAGTGCACTATTTTGGCCATGCCATGGGATACCATTGCTCTTTGGGTGATAAAGTATCTTACCTACAATAGAAAATTTGTTTCTTTGTCTATGCCACACCTAAAAATTCTTATCCACTTGAGACACATTGAGAGTATTTTATATCTCCACATTAATTTTCCTCTTTATTTGAATGTTGCACTATGGATTTTGGGTTTATGGAAGGGAATTATCAATTAAAACATCATAGTTTAATCCAATGACTACATCATCACCAATTTAGGACTAACAAGGGTAGTCAACCCCAATGGCTGAAGGACCTAAACAATACAATAATAAAGATAGATAACCAAAAAGTATTCATGCTACTGAGGCACCAAACTAATCTAGTGTTGCTCAATACATTCTAGAGCCTAAAGTATAAAATATTATAAATTCCCCCTAGTGTAAGCTAAAATAACCTAACAAGAAAAGACATGCACTAGATAGGGCTTCAAAGCACTCTAAAAAATGGTAGAGACTTGCCAAGGCCCCCAAGTATACACCTAAGTGGTAGAAGAGGGAAAGGACTATAAAATAGGAGTCTATACCCATGGAATCTAAAGTGTAGTGATAAATCAATCCTACACCATGTGAAAAAGAATCAGCTAAGCCACATTCAATATAGGAAAAATGAGAATACAAAATAGAAGCACCCAAGTCAATAGTAGAAACAAACAAATAAAAATTAGGAGAAACAGAAACCTAGGATGTTTAAGAAATAAGAGTTGAAATAAAGTCAAGAAGGTTACTCCTAATGAATTAGAGTCCCTTAGATAATTACAATTTGCTAAATAAAAGTTTTAAAGAAGAAAACATGCAATGACTACTAGAAAAAAAGAACAATAATAAATTTTACTTCAATCATAGTTGAGTGGTAGTGATTCCCCATGAAAGGTTGAAATTATTAGCAATAGTAGAGAACTATCTCTAGCTACTCCAAGTTAGGAGAAAACATAGTCTGAATAAGATACTAAGTCATAGGATATAGTTCCCACCAAGGAATTATCACACCCTATATCTCTTGTGACTGTGTCACATTTTATCCTAGGAGAAGGCTCCCTTGAATTCAGTGTTCCATAAACTTCTTTACCTAACTCAAAAATAGAACAAATCAAAAAATCGAATGAGTATGATCTAAATCTTGAAAACTTGGACCTAAAAGGAGATAAGTTAGTTATTTGGGCCCTACAAATAAGGTTGAAGGTAGTTGAAAATTTGTTGTAGGATTGGAATAAGGAAATCATTCAACTTAAAAACCAATAAGTCAAATCAAGAATTAAAAGGATAATAATATAGGATTTTCATCCAAAAAATATTTCTGGGTTGGCTACATAATCTTCTAGGGAAATCCCCCTACAAGCTGAATATAATATGGACCTCAAAAGTGGGTATTTAAAGAAAATTAGTCTAAGCATGAGGAGATGCATTCCAATAGGTTGGGGGAATGATGAAGCCCATCAATTCCTCATTTTTATCACCTTTTTTCCACCATTTTGCACCATTAGATTATGTTTTATTTTATCATTGTAGTATTTATTTGTTAAATAATTTAATTAGGAGTAAATGTAGGCTTAGATAGGTAGAGTGACATTATGTACCAAGAAAATTTAAATAAGGTATATTATTTCTAATTAATGCCAAGATTTAGGAATAAAAGAGGTTATTATATTCTACACATAGCTATTGTTTCTGAGACAATACCCCATTGACACCGAATGAGACAATGTTGTGTTGGCCACAATGTAAACCATAGGATGGAATTGAACAAAAATAACAACCTGGTGTCAAATATTGGAAATGCATGAGATATCGACATAGTAGTTACAACTAGCAAGGTAAATGGTAATGAAACCCAAATTGTTGATGTGATAGAAGAGTGTCAAAGGGCATGTGGTTGAACAACACCAACCTAATTTACAATTTTTGTATTATTGTTGTAGTCAACATTTTTTTGTTATAGCTAGTAGTAACTTCTAGAAAAAGGAAAAAAGATAGTTTTGTATACATTACTTTTAAAATGGTTCTAAAACCATATTTACCTATTCTCATCCATTCTACCATGGCAACCAAAAATCCAAGGTGGAAGATCTGATCAATTTTATTGTTGTTATGCTTATTATTTGTCTTTACTTACTAAAATAGAATATCTACATATTTCTTGAATATTTTCTATTGCAATAATCTAACTATGAAGGTAGAGGAGGGCCTTGTCCTCTCCATTATAAGTAAGAGTATAAACTCTAGGAACTAGCATATAGATAAGTAGAAATGTATTGTTATGTTTGTATAATTTTAATTGATATTTACTATAGTTTGTAAAGGTTTTTTACTATTTTCAAACTTGCAATAATATCATGTTTTGAACTACTATTATATTTTACTTATGTGGTCTAAGTTGAGTTTTTTTCCCTTCCAAAATGATACAAAGAAAGGTCCAAGTCCTAGCTAGGTGGAGGGTACCATTTTTTTTTTTTTTTCATGTGCTATAAGTTATATAAGTTTGTTGTTATTTTTATTGCATTTTATGACAATAATTTATATTCTTTATTTCATCTTCTAGGAGGATTAATTAGCTAGATTTATTTCAAATTAACATTTTTGTAGCTTAGTCTTGAAATAGAGTGTTTTTATGCTCATTGTTTCCCTTGCTCTTTATTTCATTTTGAATGCAATTTTTTCTATTCCTAGCATGTTTCTTAGTTTAGTTATTTCATTTATGTTGTAGTAAGTTTGATTGTTGCTTGGTTAATACTTTAGAATAGATATTATATACCTTACCTTACCTAATACATTTCCTATCACATATATCCTGTGGAAACCACCCCAACTTTGACAAATTAAAAGTGATATTATTAAAGTGTGCTTTAATGATACCCATCATAATAATTTATAGTTATCTATAATTCTTTCCATGCATTCATATATTATCGCGTCTCCAAAAAGTAGTTGTGATATTTCTTTTTATAGGTAAGGCTGGTGGGCAAAGGAAAACAATGTTCATGCAAGACATCAACTATCTATATCTACAAATTATATGACATCAAATTAACTACACATGATAACAACTTTTCCTAGCAACATGTCAAGCATTGATCATGCTAGGATTGGCCATGTGGCAAGTCATCAAGTAAAAATTATTAAACATGTTTAGATATGTTTAGAAAGTGGTGAGTCTAGGATATTTGGTCATGCCAAGTTGATAAATGGTTGCCTAGAATGCTTAGTCATGCCAAGTTGATTGGTAAAGGAAAGGGCTGTATAATTATTAGGGGTTCTTGTAATCTTGGTGGAACTAAGGTAAACTAAGGTGGTCCAATATTGGTATCTATACATATAATGAATTTTGATCATTGCTAAACACTTCTGATATTATTATATTAATAATTTGGGGAAACGATCCCCCAAAAAAATTGTTTTTTTTACAAACAAATTTAGAAACTTGATTATATATTTTGTGAAAGTTTACAATTTTTCTTCCCAATTGCAAGAGTCTTCTAAAAAAATCAACTCATGATACTATAGGGTTAAATAATTTATCCCAATATATCAAGTATATTGGTTCTCACAAGGGTTTATATAAATAATATATGACCCATCACAATCATCATCAATATAATCTAAAGCTTGTTTAAGCAAATCGTCTTGGAAAGAGAAGCTTTGTCACAGTGAGCTTCATGATAAAATACTTCTTCCTTATTAGAAGAAGATTTAACATATGGATTTATATGATTGGGAACATACCCTACCATAGAATATCCTAGAGAAACTTTGGTTTGTAATGTCTCTTTAACTCCCTATTGATGCAAACTAAAGCCTTTACATTAATATCCCATATTAACCAATATTTGATTTAGGATGGGATCCATCTTTCACAAGATGCATGTGACATATTGCTATTCTAATGGATAAAAATTACTACTATGATTATAATATCATTGGTAATTTCAATGCCAATAAAGGATCAACTCCTTGTCAAAACTATTTTCCCTTTGCTACTAGGAGGTAATACTACTTTTGGAAGGTAGAGAGGAAGCTTAGATAGGTCCATAAAGGTTTGGCCATTGTTTGCATTTTTATTATTATTAGTAATGATAGTTTTTCTTATTAATAGAAAAAAGTGGGGTTTTGAAAGGTATCCCAAACCTTTTACATTAGGAAAACCAAAAGGAGGCAGTCACCAAAGGGATGACCTCAGTAAAATAGTAGAAAGAGAGACTAAAAATGTAACATAGTAGAGACTAGATAAAGCCTCCCCAAGACATAAATAGAAAGTGCAGAAGCCAACATAGTGACAAAAGAGTAGCCATAGAATCCCTAGCTACTCAAAATCCCTAAGAGGATCTTGCTCTTTATCATTGGTTGTTTGATCATCATGCAAAACATAGTTGGTTACACTCTTTTGCTTCTTGATGTTGCTAACCTCCTTAATGGCTTGGATGAGGAGGTTTGAGTCCAAATTTAGCAAGTCATCCATATTAGTCAAGGGATAGGGATTATATTTCAGTTGAGAATGAGTTGAAGGCCCACATAGGGAAAGACCATCCTTGAGGGAGAGTAGTTGATCGAGGACATCCTCAAAATTTAGCTTCTTATGAGTCATAGGAGATTCTCTAGGGGTCTTATTGTCTTGATCAATAACAATGATATGTTTCTACTTTTCCCTATATGCCTTGCCTCTAGTCGAATGATAATAGGAATACATTTTAGTGGAAGATAGGGAATCGATATAGGAGCTAAATATTAACTTTTTCCCTACTTTGTTAGTAGTGGTAGCATATTATTCCACCTCATCATCTCTTATAGAATCCTTCTAGGGACACCCTTGGTTGGGGATCAAAGCAAAAAGAAGATAAAAAAGGCTACCCAAAATAAAAAGAATGGTCCTTTAGGCCTCATTTTGTAAAGAATGCTTGTACATAATCAAGTGGATATTTTGATGCTTTGGGTTGGTAGAAGTACCCTCCCTAACACTCGTTGAATTAAAAAGGTATTTAGATATATTGTTGCTCTTTATGTCACATCGGTGATTTAGAAACGCAAAGTGGAAACTCGTGAGAGGAGAATTGAATTCATAAATGGTAAAAAATTACATAATAGGGACAATGACCCTATTCCAAGGTGCTGGAAGAGCCTCTCTTCTGATGCCACATTTCTATTTTTCTAGATGTTTATATTTGTATTTGAAGTAGTCAAGCTCCATCACCAAGGAGTGTTTATCATGATGAGTGATATTGCCATTGTTGGGAAACTCCGTCACCTCATCCAACATGTGGATGCTTACTTTGAAAGTCAGTCCATAGAGCATAACATAGATAATATCCTAGGACCTGTAAACTAGGATCACTTCCATAGAATTTATGAAGAAAGGGTAGGAATCCATGGTTCTTCAAAATCTCATCTACAATAGAATAAAATTTTAAAGATTCTGGCTCAATCAATGCCATCATATCCCCCTAATTATAAACATCCCACAACTAAAGATAAAAAATGAATGAAATATAAATAGCTCACTAGAGAAAATTTTGAATGGCCCACCTTTAATACTCAACAATGACTAAATTTTTATTGGAATCATAGCTCCACATGTATTTAAAACCCATCCAAGAAGCTAAACTGATAAGGGCTTCTCGAATTTGCATGTCATCTATTCTAGATGCTTCTCTACATCAAGGTTGTTGATGGAACACCTCATGCTAGGAGAACCTAGTTGCAAGTGTCTAATACATGTCATGACAGTAACAATCAATGATGTTATAACATGATTTGAAATTTTATCCTACACTTACAATATAGAAACTTAAAGAGATTATGAGATTGGCCTCTTCATGCTTTTGGAAATGATTTTGGAAAAGGTTTTAAAAATAAATAAATTTGATCTTGCACTTACAACATAGGATCTCAAAGAGATGATGACATTGGCTCCTTAACATTGACTTTAGAACAAGGTACTTTGGAAATACCCTCTGGCATGAGAATTCCAGCCAAAAAAGTATTCATAATCTGAGGTGGGGCACCACATGTTGAAAATTAAGCATTGAATTTTATGTAAGATAACTCAGACTACCAAGCTTGCTAGGTAGAAGAAAGTATTGTGAGGTGGAGGACATAAAAATTACTAAGAAGTCTATATGGTCTAATCTTGCTTAAGAGTCAACATGGCATGATGATAAAGCTAAAGCAATGAGGATTCTTTGTTATTTCTAGAAGTGAAAAGAGTATGTGGATAATTGTAATACTAGATATGAAAAGAATACTCAACCAGCTCGATATTGGCCATGACATCAGTAGCCTTGTTGCCCTCTCTATAAACGTGGTAAAGAATAATATTGTTATTTATACTTGTAAAGAAATCTTATTCACTCTTATATCAAGTTGAAAATGCTCCACACTAGAGACTAAGTTCCATTGAGGTTATTATTTAGGAAATCACCTTTGATGATTAAGTTTTTAATATGGAGTCCTTCTAGAATGGATAATCCCTAGTATAAAGCTCTACCTTCAACCATATAATTGGTTTTAATGTCGATGTTCTTAGCAAACACTAGGATAATACTAGCATGGTCATCTATGATAATGCCACCGCTATCGGCCTTTCCTAGATTACCTTTAGTAGCTTCGTCAAAGTTGAATTTGTACCAAACCATAGGGGGAGACCACTTGATGTATGATCTATGAGTAATAGATATATCTAGGTTAGGAGGGGCATAACAAATATTTATGGAAGCAGCAAGCCTACACTCCAACTTGGATCGAGGGACATTGGTAGAAGGGATCATTAGTGCATTTTCAATGACCGTAGTTAGAACCCTTCAGTAAATATAGTTGGGATCTCTAGAAGCACCATTAAAGGCTTTGTTGTTCCTTTCTAACAAGACTTGCCAAAGAAAATAGGGCAAATAAAAGGACCAAAGAGACTTGAGGCACTTATTGAAGAAAGGATTTGACCACTACACACACAAGCTAATAATAAAATTGGGTTGGATCCAATCGATGCAAAATGTTGAGAAAAGGGAAAGAAATACCCTAGAAGAGGAGGGATACTCAAGGAACATATGAAGAACTGACTCCTACCCAAACTAGTAGAGATAGTAGTGATTAGGAATGGACAAGCCTCTATTAATCAAATTGTTGATGGTCAAGACATTGTTCTGGACAACCAACCAAAAAAATAATACAATCTTGGGGATAAGGTGCTTGAGACAAGTAATGATAGGTTCATTATTATTTGTTAGTGAATTTTATTTACTAATTATTTGGCTATTTGAAATGACTTCAATGCATCAATGATTAAGGACTCAAAGTATGAAAGATATGTGGGTGGGTTGGAATGGTTGGGAGATTTATTTAAAGGGACATTTGTATTAGTAAGATGAGGATAGAGAGTAACCCTTTGAATTTAAAACTCAATCACTTAGTCATATTTTAATGGTTTAGGATTGATAGGAATACTATAGGGAAAAAATTTCTATTCATATTTGAGGCATTGAGGTAAAGTGAATGGGACAACATACATTTCATAAATACAAGACCTACTAAAATGAATATTGTAAGAAAATTTGCAAGGCATGATATAGAATAATGTTTGGAGGGTTTTGGGTGGCACTTTAAGGGGTAAGAATTTTTTAACACTAGACTTATGTTACTATTAATCAAAGTCATGAATCTTCAAATTAAATTTATCACGGAGATAAATTTTAAACTACATATATCCAACCTAGATACATTATCCATTAAAATTTGCTTAAATAAATTCTCATTGATTTTGCCTATAATGTAAAAATGTGGGTCTACTATCAAAGACAATTGGAAATTCCACATTCATAGAAAAATATATTGGTATTGTTTTCCCCAATTTATCCAATAATATAATAAAACTCACTCAATTTTAGGTTTTGAGCAACCATTAATTCACTAAAAACTTTCATAAGAATATCCTAATAAGTGGGTGAAGACTTAAGGAGTTCAAATGTGGATATTTTAGTTGAAGTATTTTCAAATTGTTGAAATAAATTATAAATATCCTTTATTTTTTACATGGATTATTATTGAATGTCCAAAGGAGGTCTTTCAAATTGATTATTTGGAGATCGTTTGGATCAAAGGACCTTCGGATCAAAGGACCGCAGGAAGCCCTACCAGCTAACTGATTGGAAATTGCTTTAGAGATAGATTCCTCTATTGTAGTATTATGATAATATATATATATATATATATATATATATATATATATATATATATATATATATATATATACATATATATATATATATATAAGACACTATTAATATATTAATAGGGTTCAACAATAAGAACCATTAATTTATTAGGATGTGGTACATTATGATAATTGATATTAATTATCATTCTTTATTGATATGAACAGATGTGATTGGTAGTAAGTTTTTGAAAATTGTGACATATTTATTGGAAAATGATTGATACTTAAATCAATTAGAAACAATTTGGCCATTTTTAGCAAGGTCTTATATTATATTATTATTCCCATACACCCATTAATGGGGTGGTCAATTACAAAGGAAGGTATAGTATTCGTTTAGTTTAAACCAATGCACTTTCTTCCTTATAAGTTAAACATGCTTAATAGTATGTAACTCTATTATTTTGGTGTTGGTAAGTTGTTCAAGGAGAGTATAAAGAGGTTCATCTATCCACATGTATTTTATTTTAGTCTTCTATTGGTTTATTTTCCCTAGGATGATCCTTTTTATGTATTCAATAGAATTAACATAATTGGTTTTTTGAGACTCCATGAACCTATCACCATCAACATACTTATTTTTATATTGGCCCTTATGGATTAAATAAGAGTACTTATATTCTTCCTTTTAGAATTAATCTTCAATTTCCCCAAATTTATGATAGTAGTCTCTACTTCTTTGGTCATGTATATTGTATCTTCAAAATAAGACACATTAGATGCTTGCACATAGAAGAATAGTTGTGTATGGAGGTTGGAAATAAAGATATTAAATAAATAATTTTGTGGGGGAACACATTATAGTCTATGTACAAAGACTTTCTATTTCCATAGAAAATTTATCACACTTTTATCCTTTTATTTCTTATAATGGTATATGTCATTGATGGTGACTTTTTCCTCAATGTATACTAAAAATTTCTTGACAAACATCTTTACTCATTTCTTAAAACACTTTAAGAAATGCCTCAGTATATAAAAATATCATTTTGAGATTGGACCACTTGGAATTTTAGGGAATATATTTAGAGGCAATGCCTTTTCAAAATCATGTTACTATAAGTAGTCCTGAATAATTTCATGTAGTTGATTGAATCTCCCTTCCCCTTGTACATCTAAAATTCTAGGATTTGAAAGCTTGGGTTTAAGTCTCTACTAGCTAAAAGGTATCTAGAGGTTGTTTTCAAAACTAATTAGAATAATACCTTTGAATAGAGGATTACCCTTGGATAACAATCGTTTGTTGATTCAATTACTTTTAACTAAGTCATCAAAACCTAAAGTTTTGGATTAAATAAATTATGATGTGGTATGTGAATAGAAGACATATTTTGTGAAGGGATTTATAATATTATTTGTAAGGTAGAGGGTAATTTATATTGATAGAATTATAGTCATGATTGAGTACTTGAATATATGATGTCAAATAAAATAAGAAATCCCCAAGATGAATTCAGTTGACTAGAAGTTCATTGAGGGATTTTTGGGTTAGTGAGATACTTTATACGTAGTCAAAAATTTGTTTAGTTAAGCAATTTAATATTGGAATTACCATGAAGGGTAAAGAATTCTTGGATAGAATTCAAATTATAGAAAAGTTTTGGAAAATAGACATAGGTAAAGTATTTGGGTTGAGGTTTTGAGATCTTGTTTCCATAGGTAAAGTATTTGGGTTGAGGTTTTGAGATCTTTTTTCCATATATTGTGAGGTATGACAATTGGAACTACACTGTAAAAGCTCTTCTAAAGTTGGTATGTGAGGATGTGACCAAAAAATATTTAGGGGGTAACTTGGCCTCAACTCTTTGTTGTTGTCACATGGGTAGGTGAGATAGTATCCATCACATTAGGCATTGATGCATGAATTCTAGGCATAGTGATATCAACTATAGAAAAATATTAATATACTTGATTAGAATGCAAAGGACTAGAAATAGGGTGTTGGGGTTGTTCTATTAATGAATCATTTCCTTGGGAATCCTTTTGATATTTATTAACTTGCCTAAATATTTTTTATATAGCTTTCTTATGCCTATAAATAAAGTGACCCATATGTATGGTTGTTAAAAAAATAGCCTTCCATTCTTGTTATTGAGTTGGGATAGATGGATCATGAGGAGGAAGATCTTCTTATTTTTCATCATAGGTTGGTTTATCATAACTAAGAAATTCATCTTGACCTTGTTTGTTATTCATAAATAGAGGATCATAATGGTTAGCCATTTGGTGAGAAACACTACACAATATTTAACATATTTTAGTCATGATAAAAGGGATGGCTAAAGCGAAGGAGTTAATTAATTTTTATGTATTTTTTATATTTTATTTAAGAAAAAAGACATGTTTTATGACCCTTTTCTCTCCTTCTCTTGATATACTAATCTAGCCTATATATCATGAAGGCCTCTCTATTTATTGATGATTATTTATATATCTAAACACTCTTGATGTACTTCTTGGTACATGAGAGTGGATCTATTACACAGAAGATCAATGATACATTGAAGCATATCTAAGAATATATTTGAAACCAATACATGAAGGATAATTAACCCCTTATTGTGAATCCCAATAGCTAACCAAGCTATACTTATTACTTGGTATAAGCATGCATACGATTTTATGTGGGCAACTAGTGGATTGGACTTGATATATACTTAATATATCTAGATAGTTCATATGTTACTTACTCAAGGAACAACGCAATTCCTAGTAGGGATAACATTTGATTACATTCTTGTTGTCTATTTTATTATGTTCTAATTTAGATAAATAAAGTTAAATGATATTGCTTAAGAAATTTGCCTAAGCTTTTTATATTTATAAGTTAATTAAAGTAGGTCGGCCCAATATATATGGTATCCATGTGGTATTCATGTCAAATTCTCCAAAATTTGTTGATGGAGAGGTGAAGAGAAGGGACGAGGAATTAAATTATATTCTAACCTTGCTATTCCTTCATGAGGATGTAGGGATACATTTTAAATTTAAGTTTGATGTGTTTATTGAGAAAACATTTATTGTTTCCATCTAAGATCCTTTTCTACTTTTCCTTTCCTAGAAATATCTAAGAATAATAACATAAAAATTTTACCAATCTTAAGCTAAATGATGAAAGAATACAACGATGTAAAAAAACAAGATCCATAGATGATGATTTTATTATTTTTATGAGATATAAATCATTATTATTTTTCTTCCTTTAGAGTAATGGTTCAAGGAGTTAATGCAATAAACATAGTCCAATGCTACATACAATTTAATTTTCCTTGAATATGCAATAATTATCTCTAAGATTTTAAGTTAAAAAAACAAAAGGAATGATACACACTTCTTAGACTATAAGTACATATTTATTTTATTGTAAAAATACGCATATAAAATATACCAACTTATCATTGCAACTATGTCAATGTATTTTTATTTTTTGCACAAACAAATCTACCATAATGTGGTGCACAATTTTAAAAAACCTTAGATAAAAATCTAATAATGCAACTAGAAAAAATAAATTATGGATCTAAAATAAAAGGGTTAGTAATCACATAACTCATTCTATATTCCAAAAATTTTCAAATACCTTGATCACATTCCCTAGCATATAGGTCACTACTCCACATAGATATTGACTTGCACACATGTAAACTCAACAAGTTTTTAGGGGTTTAGCAATCCATATTAATCATACCCCTATGCTATAAAAAATAAAGAAATATTGGAAATCCAAAAGGAAATGAAGATTTTATATTTTTGATCGAAATAACAAAAGCACTATATGACACTATCATTAAGACTAGTGAAAATATCAATAGTGCTACCAAACTATAATGTTACTAACTATGATTATTGTAGAGCAAGATGTGAATCTGGGAGCTAGCAAAATAGATAATAAGTTGAGATCATAAATATGAAATTATAATAATATATTTATTTCTTAAATGAAATCTTAAAGATAGAAGCATATAAACAATTAGGATCAAGATTGGTTAGATAAACAATATATATTGAAGAGAATAAACTAAATAAATAAACCAAGATCCTAGATAGCTAAATGAGCAAGATGTGCTAGGAAAATAAAAAATGAAGATAAAACATAAATGCAAACATAAGAGGGCTTTAAGGATGGTAGACCAATTACCCCTAAAACTAATGTATATGTGGATGAAGCCTTTGCATTTTATGTGTCAACAATTAAAAATCCAAAATATCTTGGTGTTTCAAGTCTTATTTTTGCAACAATTTTGGCAAGGATTTGATGTTGAAGATAGAAGTCATCAAATATTTAATATCCAAATATTTATTATCATAGTAGAATGTTACTGATGGAAATATTGAGAATTTAAAGGTTATCCAATCCTAACGAGAAGGTAATATTTTATAGAAAAATGTATGATTAGAGTTGTATTAGAAAATGTATAACTAGAATATTTGTTAGGTGCTATAAGATGAGTTATTAGGAGTTAAATAACTTTCATGGGTTCTTGATTGAGAGTTAAACTAAGTTCTATACTAGAAGAGTACTTAGAGAATAGTGCATAGGTGTGATTGATAATTATAGTATGATTGCTAGTCAAATAAGATTGCATCAAGACTCAAACATTGTAGATGATATAAAAGATCATGTTTATAGGCAATTAACATCAATTATCAACCTATTATCTCTCTTTTTATTTTGTGATCTGGAAATAGTACTAGAATTAGAAGTGCAATGGTGCTAAAAATTTCCCATGCTAATGAAAATAGTGAACTTTGGTGGGTCAATTAGGAGGGGAAATATATTGTTTGAATTTTAAGCAATAGTACTATCCCATGTCAAAAGTAATATCAGAACTAGTTCTTAGGGTATAATTATTTTGATTTAGGTCATTAAATGTACCTTTTATTGACTTTTAGATTAACTAATTATTCATAATATTTTCTATTCTTGATAGAGTAGATGTTGCCTTGATTACATAATTGATGACTTGCTTAAAATTGGGCATCTACAATGACTACAAAGATGATATTAAAAATTCATTATATAGTTAAATATAAAGAAACATCCTATATGACTAATCATAATAAACAATGTCTTCCATAAAAATTATAGTATCAAGGATAAAATCATTTAGCTAAAATCCTCAACCTATAAATTGATCAAAAACTAACAATCTTTGTTGCGAGGATAGGAATTTATGGACAAAGAAATTGGTCGATTTAATTAGCTTTGTCTTGAGCATATTGTCATAATTTATGGGATATATGAATACTTAAACATGTATAATAGATAGGTTATTGAGAATAACATCATTATTTAGAAAAATCAATGACTGATCAAACTACAAATTGAAATCATAATAAGAAAAGAGCTATTGAAATTGTTTAAAAAATAAATGATATACCTACTCAATAATTCAAAATAGGTTGTGAATTTGGTTTTAGTATGCAATTGAATGGGGACATCACACTATGTATAGATTTTATGAATTAAAATAAATTATAACTAAATATTGGATCAAAAATACAAAAAATATCCAAATTACGAATTATATCACTATTAGATAACTTTCTACGTATAATTAGATCAATTTAAGCATGAATATTAACATTAACATACTATTATCACTAGGTGGGATATTTTTATATACCAAAAAATACCATCTAGCTTTTTCTAACTTAGGTGATATTGTCTAGTTGTGTGATGGATATAATATTAACATGCCTAATTAACAAGATTATTTTCATCTATCTAGCTTACCTAATAGTCTTCTCAAAGGATTTAAGCAAGCATATAGACCACATATATGCGTTTGTGAGATATGCATGCAATAAGATATATGATTTGAAGCCTATTAAATCAATCTTTGACATATAAGAAGGTCAATTTTTGGGACACAATATCTAAACATGGATAAGATATTGAGCCTAACTATATAAAACTATGTTGTACTTTCCATTGACCTATATAAAGAAATAATTTTGGTCTTGCATGTCCTATATCAAAATTTTAATGAATTTTATGACCAAATTTGTGCAAATAATTAATCTAATTATCAAAATACTAATTAAAATGAAAACCTCCACTTGGTCAAAAGAAGACAAACAAGCATTCAATTATATTTAAGAGGTGGTTTTCGAGGATTTAGTTTTGGTCAATGAAAATTATAACATGGACTTCATTTTTTACGTGTTTAGAATTGATAATAGTATCCCTATAATCCTAATGGAAATAATCCAACAAATGGAGAAATACTTGGTTGATTTCATGAGCTAAAATTTCTATATCTATGAAGAAGGGTATAGTTTAGTTGAGAAACAAGTTTATAGCATGATGAACGTATTGAGGAAATATAGATTTTATTTCATGATGGGTTCACATATCAACCATATATTTATGAAAACAAAATTGAAATTCCATTGAGTGGTAGAACATGATTGTTTTTAATTTCTAGTGCAAAGGATGAATTTAGTTGTATGTTAATTGGTTGAACATGTGAACATGATATATTATCAATTTGGGAACATACAAAAGTATCTAACTCATGTGTAGCATGTACCCATCCATAAAGGAAATATGGATTTTGCCTAACTAATCTATCTATGAAGATAAAAGAATGCATATGTTAGTTTTATTGCACTTCTACTTTAATAAATTATGTATTTATCCTCCTTGCATAGACAAAGGGGAACTTTATTATAGAATATAAAGGATATCTCCATGCCCTTAGCTCATAATTAAGAACATAAGATATAGAGAAGTGGAAACTTTATTCAATTATTGGGTGTATATTCTTCAACCCTTTACAATGCAATATGCTTCCTCTCCTATACAAAGGCTATAAAATATCTAATTTGAAATAGTTGCAAATAAATAAAACAAATTCTATTTAGAGGAGACAACAACAAGAATAAGTTGGCAAATATTTTAACTAATTTGGATCTAACAAGATTGGTTGGATATTGATATTAATAAACCTAACATCCATCAAATTATTTGGTAACCAACCAAATTAGTTGGAAACCAATATCAACAAATATGCTTTCCATCTAACAAGTTTTTTTCATAATTTTAACTTTTCTATAGTAGGGTTTTTGGTTGTGATATTCACTTTGTAGTAGTGATTCTTCTACAACTATCTATTCTACAATATGGTTTTGGAATTTACAATATTTTCTAAAGATAAACATAAGAAATACATCCACACAAATATAATATAGAAATCATGAATAAGGATAAAAAATATAGAGATATAGTGGGCACCATAGGCATAATAAAAATTCATTATATTATCCATAGATAAGATTACACAACACTCTAATAGTGAAATCAGGAATGGTGAGGGTATTTGTACCAATATAACAACCTGAATTACATAAATTATTTTAACCTAAGCTAATATAAAAAGAGGAATAAATGTTAATAACAAGTTATAAAGTGACTTTAACCATAAAAGGACTAATTATGGTCAACAAGGATTACAAAATAAAATATTATAATAAATTCTACACTAAATTCCTTTATGATGGGTTTTATATCTACCTCACTTTAATCAATTATCGAATTGAAGGTGGTGTCCAAAATTTGTATGTTGTAGGAATAATTTAGGTAAGGTCAGGTCTATGTATTCTACTCTAACACAATTAAAATACAATAAGAAAAAACTTACTAATAGGAAGGAGAAATGATTATGCTAAGAAACATTACATGCTAGGAATGAAAGTGTGTACAACAAAAAAGAAAGAAAATGCAGTCTTAAAAGCTAAATATAAAATGATCCTATTTAAAAATACTCTATAATAGTAATACTATTTACTTTATAAAATAATTTACTATCTTATCCTCCCAAGAGATCAATTTGAATAGTTATTCAACTTATCATAAAGTGCAAGAAATAAAAGCAATCTGATATACCATAACTATAAAAAACATAATATGCATTAAAAACAAACACCTTCCACATCACCTAGAGTGGGACCTTTATTTTTAGTGGTTTGGAAATAAAAATTCTAAATTAGCTCACACCAATAAATAATTCCAACGACTTCAAATCAACATTTCATTGTGGGTGTAAATAGTAGTAGAATCCCTTACAAAATACAATAGGTAATAATCATAGTAACAATAATATTGCATTGGAAGCTAATATAATACATAAGAATACATCTCTACTTATAGGTGATGAGGAAAATACACCCCTCTTTCCTTTGTTACCAGGTTGTTATAATAACAATACACTTGACATATTCTCTTCCACAGGTATGGACAAAAGAAGGTATAACAAATTCTAATCTGATTGTACTTGTCTTCATTAAATCTAAAATTCCATGGTTATAAGGTTAAAAATAGGAGATTATAGTTATATATTAGTTTCACCATACTAATTAATGGAAAATATACTTGTATTTACCAAAATATTGCTACCAGTTGTGATAAGTCAATAGGTAGTTGACTATCTACAAACTTCATCATCAAACGACTGGTAAAACTATAAGTTATTGGATGGAATGGTAGGGATAAGATATATAGTTTATTTGATGCCATTAGTATTTGACCATGTATTTTGTTGGCTAGAGTCTAGTTCTAGCAAGGCACTATCATATCCAATGCTAGTCAACTAGTATTACATTTGACATTGACTACACAATGTTGCATTTGATGCCTATTATGGTCTTCATTTCCCATGCTAGGTGGAATATTTTATCTAGTGTTGGATTCCATGTTTTCCTTGGTTCTCTAGCTATTATGTCCAAAAATTTATCTCTATTTTAGTCCCTAAATATTGGTATAGTCAACAAAATATTCCTTTTATTCCTCTTAACACATAATATCATACTTCCTATCTTAGTACTACATTAATCCTAATTACCACATTTAATCAAGCACTAATGTAAATGATAAAGCAAATCATGGTCAAATAGTGCAATAAGAAGACAAAAATACTATACAAAATGAAGCATTTCTAAGCCCCATAACTCTCATTGACCTATTGGTGTTAGATTTTGATACAATATGCAATAGGAGATAGCAATCACAAGATGCAAAATAATATGAAAGAAAGTAAATCTGTGATATGATTGAAATATACTATAAATAGAAATGACATAATTGAATACAATGTAGCTATAGAGGAAATGGACACTCCATGAAAAAAGCTATTGGACTACATTGCACCCATCACCAATATATGGTGATCTACACAACACTATGCTACTACCTATGAATATGCTACGAGCTTTTTATATGCTTGTTACAATGAGGTATTTTTTATATAGGAAGATAGGTTCCTTGGCCAACACTCTACCTAGCTATACAAGGAACACCTTGCACATATACAACTTCACATTGACACTTGTGCATTTATTACATTGCATGAAGTAAATAGATAAATTTCCCCTAAAGTAATCTAATACCTAAGTATGTACCTAGTAAGGTACATTTACATGACCCAAATGATGTAATATACTCTACTCTAACAACCCCTACATTACATTATTTGGTTATTGAACAGGTTTAGTAGGTAATTTGTATCTTCATATGATTCAAAGTAATTTGTAGTTGAAGGTTATTCTACCTTTTGTATGTGTTCAAATGGTTCAGTCTTCATGATGCCATGTTTCTTTCTAGAATGCATTTTCTTCCTTTTCTTACTCCTACGATTCTACATTAGTGTTGGTGGAATTTTTGCTTCATAACAAGTTAGTATTTCATAACAATAATATTGTTCTTTATTGCTAGCTTGTTTATTGTGTTGAGTAAGTACAAACACAATTAATAATAGATAAACCATCATACACTCTTCTGGTGAGAATATAACCAATATTTATGAGTTCCACCATGTTGTGAAGAGGATTTCATGAAGATAACCAATCAATATTGTAAAGTTACCTTCTTTGGCTTCTTTAATAAACAAGAAAAATTTCTCTTTATTGCTAGTGGATAGATACTTGTATCCTTCTAGAGTATATATTAAGTTTTGAGAGTAGAATTCTACTTCACGAAATAGTTCTCAATTATTGAAAGCTTTTCTCAAAATTTCATCCATGATATATCTTTGAAATAGTGATTCTTGCTACTCCTTAGAATTGAATTTGATAGAATTTTAGTAGTCTACATTATAACTCCCTATATTGGGATATATTATCCCTAATCTAAGTATATAAGCTTGATTTAATAAAATATTTACTAATCCTTAGTTTTGTAGACTTCCTTATGTCTCCCTAGTAATGAGAGTATATATATACCTAATGGAATTTTAGGTTTTGTAGAAAGCTTATATCTTCCCAATGGATTTAGAACTTGATAAAATTTGGTAGATACTACTATTATCAAGTTTTGTAGAATGCCTCATGACTCCCTAGTTATTTTGGAATATCATATATGGATTTTATAAAATGTACTTCAATTTTGGGTTTATTTTGTAAAGTTTTTTAAATATAAAAATCAACTTTTCTAACACCTTATTACTCCTATTGAACTAAGCACTTTTCCAATTTTTGCAAAGGTTTAATGTTGGATTTCTTTTATTCCTTTTTGTGAAATTTTGAGACAATACTATTATAAATTTCCAACCTTATCAAAAACCTTAATAACCTATTTTAATATCCCTTAGGATTTGATTTTAGTGTTTCTAATTTTAAATAACCTAATTTGGTGTTGTAACCCTTATAGCTACCAAATATAGAATATTAGAACACAATAATATTTGCAAATTTTATAAATTTTATTTTTTCCAGTAGTAACCCTTATTACTCTAATAGTTAATATTGCAAATATTTAATTAATTTGATATCTTAATTTCATTTTATTTTTTTTCTTTCAATACATTGGATTTCTCTAAGTTTCAACCTTACTATATAATCCTTATATCTCCCAAGAATGAAATTAAACTATAATAGAAATTATTCCTTACCTTGCAACATTGATGTCCACAATTTCCAATGTAGTATTTAGGCATGAATAGCAATAGTTCCAATGTATTTTTCCTTGGAAGTTTCAACCAACGGATAACCTTGGATTTCTCCTGGTTTTGGAGTTTAAAGAATAGTGCCAAAATTCTATGAATTTTGGCTCCTTTTGACTAGAGCTTTAAATGATCTTTCACTTTCCTCCATGCTACAATTTGGCCTTGTATGAAGTGCATTGAATGTATATGCGCGCTTCAAACTCCCTTGGTCATTGAATCCTTTAAATGGAGCAAGACTATTTGCATATATGACAAGTGGCATGGCAGTTACACTTCATAGGTTCTTGAGGAGTATATGGGATTTACTAAGCACTTGTCTTTCTCCTGTATGTACTGTATGAGACATTACAATATTCTTGGTGAGCACTTGACTTTCTCTAGCAAGATGGGTGCTCCTAGAACCTTCAAACTTTGGACAAGGGGCACTCAAATGAATGTAACCTCTTCTTTATTCTTTGTAACTTCCCTTGGCTGAGCGCTTGAATTAATACTTTATTTCTTGGACATTATGAATGAGTATGAAACCTTAGGAGGTTTGTGCCAAGTGGAACTTTACATGTAACTCTTTATTATAATACTAAAATATGAATGATATACCTCCTATTCCCTTTTGCATGCTTAATTTTTTTCTTGCTATATTTCTTGGAGAGCAAGAAACTTATTTCTTTTTTAGGTGCTTCATTAGATGGAACTAGCTGTGATGTCCTTTTATTCTATGGAGCTTCCAATGGTATTTTTGTAGTTGATCTTGGTTCTCCTATTGATGGATGTTTTTCTCCAAGCTTGAAACCTTGGATTTAGCACCTGTTATTTATACCTTCAACATGCTAATTTTGTCCTCCTTTACACATTGGTTTTGATGCCTTATTTTCTCCATTTTTGAACCTATTATGTATTTCCTTCGTTGTAGAAAATATTGCTCTCAAATATGATGGTGTTCTTTCCTTGTGTTGTCCCTTAAAGGCTTGCAGGTTTGGCTATTTAGAATGGAGAATATGTGAGCCTTTTGAGAGGCTCCTTTTATACACTTAGAGTATGCTAGCGTTAAAATGTTTTAACCTTGTATAATGTGCCTTTGTATCACCTCAAAATTTACCTTATCACCTACATAAAACAACTTAGAATGATGCAACAATATGTAATAATTTTAGGATATAAAAACACCCCTTTTGCAACTTTTTGCACTCTTGATTTTCTTATTTTATGGCAGATTTTTGGATATGTCTTTCTGAATATGCAACTCTCGTTTTTTTATTGGTTTTATGAACCCAAATTATAAATACTTTTGTAGATGCATATAACACTTATAGTGCTTTGAATATTAGACTCACCAAGTCTCTATTTGACACAATCCTTTCTAATTTTATGTGGCTATATTATTCTCCAAAACTTGGAGGATTGAGATGACTTTGGTGGATTACTTTGGCCACTAAATTTTTTTAATTTTTATGCACTAATGGTGTCTTTATACATTTGATGCTAATCTAATTTTTTTCCCTTATCAAGAACACAAACACTAATATTTTTGAGAGAAAAATAGTAGTGCAAATGAACCCACTAATATTTCACTTTTAATGCACTAACAATCTCACCTTATCACTTGAATAAACTCTCAAAATAAATTATAAGTGCACTTAATAAACTTAATATAAATAATAAATAGTAATCTAAAATGAATCTTCAAGAATTATTCTGCAATTTCACTATAAACAAGGCTGTAGGAACTAGTCTTATTTTTCTTTCCAAAGTAGATATTTAGCAGTTGATAGATAGTTGTAATTTTTTAATATAAACAACTCCAAAGCTAATGTGAAAAATGAACCTTAAAAGGAAATTTTCCCTTTTTGCACTTTTTAAGACCGTAATTTAATTTTCCTCTTTTGCAACTCTAGTCCAATATAAGGTGCTTTAACAAATCTGATAAATAATCCAATTATTGAATCTAATTGCACCAATAGTTGATTACCTTTTTGAAAGCTTTTGTAGAGGATTTATATCTTGGTTTCTAATATCACCAAGTTTCTACTTTGAGTAGGATCTCACTGCATAGTTTCTTCTTTACCAAAAAGTGGTCTCAAACTTTCTTTTATGAGCCTAGGTTTTGGTGATTTGATCATTCAAGCAATATTCTCCTTTTTCTATAGATTTGGAGAAGTATTTGTCTCTAAAATTATGCCTTATTTTTGTGAGATATATTCTTCAAATATCTCATATTTGGTAGTTTTCTCCTATCTTGCAGTCTTCTTGTCGAATTATAACATTAAGCATGATCTTCTTCTCAAGATTCGGAATGTCTTGAGGTCTTTTGAATCTTCTTCAAATATTTGGCACTCCTTGACAAATTATTATTCTATTTTGGACTTGTTATTGGATGGCAAAAATTGTCCCAAATATTTCACTATCTTCTACAGTGAATTTCTCCAATGAGTTCTCCTCAAAACTCCTTTGATGATTTCTTTAGCAAGGCTATCCAAGCATTTTATTGGATGTTCAGTGAGACCTCTCCAAAGTATTTTTATCTTGCAACTTATTCTCATATTTATTGAGACCTTTTCTTCAACCTTATTCTTTTGGAAGTTTTGGTGGTGGATTCCTCTTTTGGATGTCTTATTCTTCTACTTTTGGATTTGAGTAGGACTCTCCTAGTCATTCTTATTTCTTCCAAGAATGAAAGTTTTTCAATGAGATATTATCCTGATAGCTTCACCTTCAATTTGTATTTAGGTGCCAGATTGATTATGAAGAAGATACTCTTCCTAAATTAATTTTAGGAAGTTTCCAAAATCACTGAATCTTCTTTCCTCGCAACAAAGTATTAGCACTAAAATATAAATATGATTCTGAATCAAATAATCTATTTTGGAGTCTTCTTCAAGATCAATGCTTCTATGGCCTTTTCTTTAGTATCAATGCTTATATGGCCTTTTATTTCGTATCAAGGCTTCTGTGGCCTTTTATTCGGGAAAAAATATTTTATGGCCTTTTCTTATAGATCAAGGCTTCTATGGCCTTTTCTTCTTTTGTGAAGTTATCAATCTAGAAATGTAGATCTCTAGTATCCTAAATTCACCATGAATCTTCTCTAGGACTCTTATTTTGTAGTATTCTTTCTTGCACAAGGAACTAATATCTACACTATGAAGGCATGCTGACATTCATGAAATGAAGTTGAACTATCCTAGATTTCTATTGTAGAAGGTGTCCCAATCATTTGTTATCAAATTCCAGATATCCTGAATGATATTCACTAGTTAATTTGTCAATCTAGTGGATTGAATGTTGAGTCCTAGTATTCATGAGTTTATCCTACAACTCTATAGAAAGACTAGCAAAATGCAATCTCAGTATTTTTGGAACTAATATTAATTTTAGTCCTCACTTGTGGCTCTCTCTAATTCTACCACCTAGAATCTTCTAAGAATTTTTGATAGTGGTTGGTCCAAAGGTGCATTATGTTGAAAAAATACTTAGGATTAATTATAATGGTGGTTTTTATATCGATATACTATGGCAAGATCTACTGTGTCTTTGATACCATTGTGAACTTTTGTTGTAGTATGCAATGGGAGATAGCAATCACAAGATGCAGAATAATATGAAAGAAAGTAAACCTACAAGATGACTAAAATATGCTATAAATAAAAATGACATAAATGAATACAATGTAGCTATGGAGGAAATGTACACTCCATGAACAAAGCTACTAGACTACCTTGCACCCATCAACAATATATGGTGATCTACACAATACTATGCTACTACCTATGAATATGATACGAGCTTGTTATATGCTTGTTACAATGAGGCCATTTTTATATAGGAAGATAGGTTCCTTAGCCAACACTCAACCTAGCTATACAAGGGATACCTTGCATAGATACAACTTGCACATTGAAACTTGTGCATTTATTACATTGCATGAAGTAACTAGATAACTTCTCCCTAAAGTAATATAATATCCTAAGTGTTTACCTAGGAAGGTACATTTACATGATCCAAATGATGTAATATACTCTATATCTAACAATTGGGAGGCATTTCCTCATGCATTATATGGTTTTTCAATTAGAAATTTCTTTTGAGGCTCATCATCTGCTTCTATTTGATTTCTTGCAATCACTACCACTTATGCTAAGTATGTAATGAAGACTCGTCAAAAGATCCTCCAGTCAATACAATCACATTCTTAGGGTTAGGCATTAGAATTTTATTTCTTTTAAGCCTTGCCTATACTAATTGGTCTTGAAGTTCTCTAATCTTCCCATTCATTCATTTTAATAAATTTTTAGTTGTTACTAATCATGTTTGTAGAGCCTAGATGACCACTCTCGCCCCTTCTAGGTACAAGCCTCCAAGATCTACAAAAATTATTATGAGGCTTGCTTAAATCTTCTTGTTTCATTTCTTCTTGGATTAGGAAAGCTAGTGATGCTTCTTTGCTACTATTATTGATAATTTCAATTTCTTGTATATAATTACTAGTCCGCTATGTTTGTAGGGGAATTTGTTGTTGTTCCCTCTACCCAGATAGTTCTATGCATGTCCTCCTCCTAAAATTATGCTCAAAATTAGAAGACTATAACTACTTGAGTGTCTATAATTCTTTAGGGGTAATTACCTTTTCCCTCTTTTGTATATTTCTTTTGTAAACCCTAAGGATTCTATTTTTTCTAGTTCATATTTTTATTTTGGCATATTAACTTCCAATGCTTCTTCATAAGGTGCTAGATGAAATTGTGGTTTCTCTTTGAATTGTGTGTGATTTGGTTTTTCTTCATCTATGGGTCTTGTATATTTTTTCCCCTTAGGCAAAGGCCAAGTGACTTTAGAAAAAAATCATCATATTTGAGAGGGCTTAGAAGTCCTATTTGATGCTTATTTCTTTTGGCTAGTTCTTGATGATTAAGGCTTAGGGTATTCTAGTGCATGCAAAAATTTAGGATCTAGCAAGGTCTAGATGGTACTAGACCATTCCAATGAATTAACAAAATTGAAATTTTTAATGCTTCTTCTCTATTGTCTTATAGTGCTTACCATTCTATCCTTAAAATTTTAGTCATATTTCATTACTACCTTTGCCAATATTGATTCAGTGATGACAAAGAAGTTGAATTAGTCTATGATATTTAAGATGGAATTTTCATTACCATAATATTTTAGCTATTTCATGCAATTAAACTTTCAAATACTATGATAAATCAATGCAAAAATGAATATTGTGCTCATTGTACCTTAAGTGGATGAGGATTTTTAAATATGGTCTAGACAATGAGGTGAACTACGCATCACATGTGAGCTATTTCATAATCCATAGGTTAATTAAATCCTAGGTACTTACCAAATTAATTTATTTCAACCCCTTGTAGTGCTTGTAGCAAATTCCAGAGGTAGGGTCTGAATCTCCTTCTCTTTGAACTAGCTAAAAAGCATAAAGGAATCTTACCTTGTTTGGAAGAACTGGTCAACAAGAAAAAATTTGAATACTTGGATAAATACTAAAGGATTCATTGGGATCTTAAGATTTTTGATCTTAGTAAAATTATCCTACAATTTTTGTGTGAAATACTCTACTAGTTTAAAATCATGGTCACATTCCTAAAGTGAAGACTCTTAATAATGCTGGTTCGGATCATTGGCTAGTCATGGTGGAAATGTGCAAAACCAATGTGATTTTCTCTCCTTTTAGTTTTCAATTAATGTCACTTAGAGACATTTCCTTCAGACCTCATGTGCAACATTGGTGGAAGGAAGGTAAACCTAGGCATGGGACTAAGATGTTCTATTTTTCCAAAATACTGCAATACATTAAATCCAAAATCAAGACTTGGAACTGGAAATATTTTGGGGATGTTCATAAAAAAAACATGAATTTATTGCTCATATTGAAAATTTGAATAAGAAAATCCATTTAGATGGCCTCACAGAGAAGAGAAGTGTAGATGAAATTAAACTCACAACTCAGTTAGAGGAATGGGAAAAAAGAGAAGAAATATTATGGAAGCAAAAATCTAGAATTCAATGGCTCAAAGAAGGAGATCGAAACACAAATTTCTTCCACAAATCTCTTCTAGCTCAAAGATCTCACAACTTTATTTCTTCCTTAAAATTAGATTCTGGAGATGTTGTTTATACTTGGGATGGCATGAACTCTATTGTTGTTGATTACTTTTCCAATCTTTTTCTTGCTACTCCTCTTGACTCGACTTCTCAACATAATGTTCTTCAAGCAATCCCTTCTCTTATCACTTCTGAGGAGAAATCTATTTTGAATGCTCCTATTACTATCAATGAGCTTCAAAAAGTAGTTTTTAAAATGCAAAAAGGGAAAACCCCAGGTCCTGATGGTTTTCCTATTGAGTTCTACCAAGAGTTCTCGGATATCCTTCATGTTGATTTATTAGAGGTGGTGGAAGAAGCCAAGAAATCCAAAGAAATTTTGAAGGTTATCAATAAAACTTATATTACTCTTGTTCCCAAAGCTCAAGAGGTTGATCATATCTCAGCTTTTAGACCTATTGCTTTATGTAATGTTCTTCTCAAAATCATTACTAAAATCATGGCAGAAAGGTTGAAGCCTCTTTTGCATAAGATTATTTCCCTAGAGCAAGGGGGTTATGTGGAAGGACGTCAAATAGTAGATGAGATAGTTCTTGCTCGGGAAGCCATCCATTCCATGGATATGCAAAATTCTCCTTCCATGTTCATTCGGTTAGACTTATCCAAAGCTTATGACAGAGTGGATTGGCACTTCCTTATCAAAGTTTTGAGGCAATTTGGTTTCTCTAAGGATTGGATGGATTGGATTATGGGATGTATCTCTTCAGTTTCCTACTTAGTTCTTATCAATGGCAGGCCTTCTCTGTATTTCCTAGCTTCCAGAGGTATTAGGCAAGGTGACCCGCTATCCCCTTATTTATTCATCATTCTTGTTTGAATGCTTGGGTAGGACTATAACCAAAAAGAGGGAAAACAAAACCCTTGAGGGAGTTACCATTGCTCATGGAGCTAGACCTATCTCTCATATTCAATTTGTGGATGACTCTACTCTTTTAGGTAAAGCTATAGTTAAGGAAGCTTCTAATATTAAGCAAATCATTAGCTATTTTTCTAAGGCTACTGGGCAGTTGATCAATGAAGACAAATCTAAAGTTATTTTCTTTCATTGCTCTGCTAGAGAGGAATCCATGGTCTTGGATAAATTAATATATAAGAAGACCTCTCTTCCAATCACTTATTTAGGTATTCCCATAAATATTCAAAGGCAAAAAAATAAATATTGGAATTGGTTGTTGGACAAAGTCAAGAAGAAAATTGGAAAGTGGACCAACAAGTGGCTTTCTTCTGGGGGTAGAATCACCTTGGTAAAATCAGTCCTTCAAGCTATTCCTATTTATGTTTCTTCCATTTTGAATATCCCAAAGGTTGTTCTTCGAGAATTGGATCAAATCAGTCATCGTTTCCTTTGGAGTGGTACTAAGGAGAAAAGAAAATGGGCCTTGGTGAAATGGGATACTTTATGTCTTCCTAAGAGTGAAGGGGGGTTAGGATTCTGGTCTTCAATTAATAACAACAAAGCTTTAGCTGCTAAATTATATTGGAGGATGTTGCATAACCCCAATGCTCTTTGGGCCAATAATCTCCATGCTAAATATGTTGAGAACAAAAGTCCTGAAGACCTTGTTCGCTATCAACTTCCTACCAAAGGTTCTCCCATTTTAGCGAGTTCTTAATACTAGTGAGGATTTGATAAAGAAAAAATTATTTTGGATCATTCATAATGGTCAACATGCAAATTTTTGGACAGATTCTTGGGATGGTCACAAGCCTTTGATAACTCAGTTTCTCGATTGGAGGCCTTGGATGGAGGAGCTTCACCGAGCTAATTGGATAAAGGTGGCTAATTACTATCGGTACCATACTGGTAATTCAAAGGTTGGTAGATATTGGATCCCTATTGAGGACTAGCCTATTCAAATCCCAGAAAGGCAAAGACAAGATATCCAAGGCATCCTTCATATGAGATCCCTCTCTTGGTCCCATGAAAAATATTATTTTGGATGGAACAACACTACTAAGGGTGAGTATTCAGTTGCTCAAGGTTATTTGACCTTATGCCATAATAATCCCAACCATTCTTCTGACATATTTTCTCGATTGTGGGCTCAAAATCTCTAGCCTAAGGTGAGGTTCTTTAATTGGCTTTTATTGCATCATAGGGTGCTTACTGGTGAGCAACTTATGAAGCGTGGTTTTCATGGCCCTTTTAGATGTGAAATGTGTGAAGAGAATGTAGAAAATATCAACCATATTTTTATTGAGTGTACTTTAGCCTCTGAGCTATGGAGGAGAATGGCCACTTTACTTGGCTTACGATGGTCCAATTTTTTTACTTTTGAACAACTTTGGAGGGATTGGCCTAATCAAGAGGGTGTTGATCATTTTATTAGGCAATTAGTTTGGATGGGTTCTACCATTCTTCTTTGGAATATTTGGAATGAAAGGAACAACCGAATTTTTAATCAAGATAGGAAGGATATTCACTATATTTGGCAAAATACCATAGCCAACTTAGTTGAATCAGTCCATCAACTCCTTAATCACCCCCAAAAATCCCACCAAAGATGGGATCAAGTGATGCAAATATTGAAGATTAAACCTTCTAAGGGCAACCAACTTAAAGGGAATGTGAGTATTAGTAATATGGATAGGACTAGAAATTGGCAACCTCCTCCTAAGGATTTTGGAAAAGTCAATACTGATGGAGCCTCTAGAGGGAACCCTGGAAAAGCCAGTGTGGGAGGAATTGGTAGACTTTCGGATGGCTCCCTGGTTTTTACTTTTGCTTGAGAATTTGGGTATTCTTTCCAATAACCTTGTTGAGGGGTATGGTATCCTCGAGAGGTCTTCAGGAGGCTACTAAGGTTGGATGGGAAAAGGTGTTAGTTGAGTCTGACTCTCAACTTATGATTAATCTCTTGAAGACTCCTTCTAAGAATCATAAGGTGGATTGGAGAATAAAAAGAATTATTGAGAAGATTCGAGTTAATCCAGGATGGGATTTTTGAAAGTTGATTACAATCATGTGGTTAGAGATCAAAACAAGAGTGTTGATGCTTTAGCTAATTGGGCTTTGGACAAAGGTGATCTTACTTGTTATGGCCACCCTCCTATATGGTGGGCTTCTCAAATTAGGGAAGCTCTTCTTTCTATCATTTCTTTGGATGGCTCCGGTTCTGAAGGTACCTAGTTTCTTCTTGTTTTTTTTTTTGCTTCTCTTTGGTTCATTCAGTTTTTTTTTAGTTCCCTAGCTCATTCTATTCTTTATTTTGTTTCCTCTATTGATTCTTGCCTTAATAGTCTTCTGGTCTAGATAGGTCATTGTTTTGTTCATTTTTTTTCTTTTTTCTTTTTTGTTTTTTTTGTTTAGTTTTTTAAGGTGGGTGGGTTCTTTTGTTTTGTTTTGTTTTGTTTTTGTGTTCTTTGTGTTGTTTTTGGTTGTTCTTGTGTTTTTGTTGTTTTGTTTTTTTTTAAATGTTTTTTGTTATTGTTCTTGTGTTTTTTTCATTCTTGTTCTTGGGTTTCTCTTTGTTTGTGTTATTTCGTGTTTTTATGTGTGAGTGTTTTCTATGTTTTTTGTTTTTGTTTATTGTCTGTTGTTGGTTGTTTTTTATTTTTATTTTTATTTTATTTTTTTAATTTTTTAGGTTTTGGTTGTGTTTATTTTTCATGTTTTTTTTGGGTTATGTCTTTGTAGTGTTCTATTGTTTTTGTCTTGTTTGTGTTTTGTTATGTGGTTCTTGTGTTTTTCTATGTGGTTTGTGTTGTGGTTTCTTTTATCTTATTGTGCATGTTTGGTTGTGCTTTTGTTTTTGACACACTCAAGGAGCATGTTTTTTATTTTATTTTATTATTTTTGTTGTTATTTACTTATTTTTAAATTGGTTTTGTGTGTTTGTTTGCTCCTTGAGTATGTCAAAGGTGGTAGGCCAGGTCCGAGTCTTGGGCATTTTTGGTGGAATGGATACCCCTGCCTCCTTGGGTCTTACCCAAAAGTGGCATCCCTTTTGGGATGTTTTCCACAAAAAAAAAAAAAAAAAAGTCATGGTTATCTAAATGGTAGAACTACAACCATTATGTAGTATCAAACTTGTGTGCAACCTAAAAATTTTGTAGTAATTCTTCAATGCTTTCTAGTTTAGAATTCCTCTTTTGTACCATAATGTTTGGAATTTATTTCAAAAATATAAAACTATCATGTATGGGCTAGTTTATTAATAGCAGTTTTGTTTATAGGGATAACAAAGAGGATCCACTCCTTGTTTGTGCATGCATGGGAGAAGGGTGGTTTGGATTTACCATTTTCAACTTAATGTGGTGTACCTCATAATGGGATTAATCCTTTGATATTGTTCTTTGTGAACCATTGTATGCCATCTATACAATGAATAGCTATTGGTTGATCTAGAGAAGCATTCCAAGATAGCATGCACACTAAAAGAATGTGTAAAATTGAAAATGCTTGCAATGAGTCTTTCCCCACACACATATCATGTGCCTTCTATTTCTAATGCATTAACACATCACACTAGATTTCTCTCAACTTCTCATGTCGATTTCACAATTTAACATAATTTTGTACCTCCTACATATTACTACCACATGGATTAGATCAATCTTTGGCACCATAGGACCATGTCCAATGCTAATAGATGTGGAAACTAATATGGTGCTACCCAGATAAGTTTATTTCTTAGCCATGTAATAAGGGGAGAGCACTGAAATAATGCAATACTATTCATAATACTTCCAACCACTAGGATCCTTTTTCAAACCTTTTTTTATGCACCATAGATCATGAATTTATTAAACTCATGCAAGAATTTCCAAACTAAACAATAGTAAAATAGAGAAATAGATGCCTTTATAGGAGAGATGAATCATGATGCTCCAAATAAGGTAGAAACCTATGATTATACTAGAGTAAGCATTTGGGGTAAAAACAAATTAGAAAAGTCATATGCGGTGCACATATACATATTCATTTATTTTTTTTATTTTTTTCATAGAAGAGACTACCATTTCTAGTTTTCAATCCACTTCTACCCTAGTTGCTTACATAAATATTATTACAACCAAGTATTATTTACAATAATAGTATTCTAGAAAAAAAAAATCATATTAATATTGGTCCAATGGTGTCCCTAAAGGGGTTTTCACCATTGAATCTAATCTCTCTTTCTTTATTTATTTCTTTTTTCCCCCTTTTTTCATAAGGAAAAGATAAAATTATGTTTTATTTATTATGGGAGAAGATGTTTCTCCCATAATGTACATATTATAATGTGAAATTAATTGAGAAAAATATTCTTCCTTTGACATTGGTTTTTGATACAACTTCAAATGATGTACATTTACTACCATATTCAACCTTGATCCATCTATAGATACTAGTCACATTATGACACCATTATCAAAGACTTGATCAATATTATATGGACCTATCCATTGGATGTAGAGCTTGTCCTTGAAGTCAAGATAGCATGAATAAGACAATAGTACCCAATAACCTAGATTATACTTGCTACTCTTAATATGCTTATCATGACATTTTTTTTGTCACTAAATGATTTTTGTTTAATGAAGAGAATCCCTTCATAATTCATCAAGTGCATTAAGTTGCAAAATACTTTCTTGTTGTATGCATGACAACTCAATACTAGCATCATGTGCAATACATAATTTTTTAAATTTAAATTAAATGGTTAATATGGTTTTCTTATCATAAACTAACTTATATGGGGTAAATCTAGTGGTGTATTTCCAAGTGATGTTGCAATCGTACACAACTTTTGATAATATATTGGTCTAATTTTTCCTATGTAAAGTTATTGTTTTTGTTAAGATTTTTTCCAATTCCCTATTTATAACTTCTATTGGACCATTGGCCTATGGATGATATGGTGAGTAATTCTTATGTTTCACTTGGTAAAATTCCATAAATGCATGAATGACATTTTATGCAAATTGGGGTCCTTTATTAGAAACAATTGTGCAAGGGGAACCAAAGTTCTGAAATATTTGATTATATAAGAAATAAGACACTTTGTCCTTATAATCATACTATAAAGTAGTTACTTCATCCCATTTTGTAATATAATCAATACACACTAGGATGTGTTACTTCCCTTGGGATCATGGATCAATGGGTTCAATAAAATTTATCCTATTTTTGAATGGTTTTAAAACTACCTAAGGTTGGAGGGGCATATCATTTTATGTAGTATGTTTTTCCATTCATTGGCATTGATCATAGTGGAACACATACTTCTTTACATCCTTGTGGAGTGAGGTCCAATAATATCCAACTCCTAAAATATTTTGTGTAGTCATTTTTTCTAAGTAATATCCTACAAAATTTTCATCATGACATGCATGAAGAATTTCATAGACTTCATATTCCCTCAAACATCTATAAAAAACATGGCATGACCCACATTTAAATAATAAACCTTAAATCAATTATAATTATGAACTTTATCAAATTAATTGGCATCTTTCATTAGTGGTAAGATGAGAAGGGATTTTTTTAGTTACAAAATAATTAGCACCATCTACGAACCATGGAGAGTGTGTTGATATTGTAAACAATTTTTCATCAAGAAAAGAATGATCCACTATTTTTTTTTCACCAATACTATTTAGTCTTGATAAAATAAATCAATGACTACATTGGTTTTACTAGATCTATCTATGATAGTGACATCAAATTATTGCAGTATCAACCATCATCAGAGTACCCATTCACTTACCATTGGCTTATCATTAAATAATTAATTACAGAGTGGTTGGTATCCACATATATAGAATATCCAATGATATAATGACAAAACTCTTTGATGACATAGACTACTACTAGAAATTCTTTCTCGGTCATGGTGTAGTTATTTTTGCTAATATAGAAAATGAAATAGATTTTCTTGTTTTCTTCATCTTATTGACTCAAAATTATACCTATAGCAGTATTGGAAGCATGAATATGGATATGGAGTGGGTATTTTTGTTAGGTCATCTCAATACTAGTGTAGAGGTCAAATTTTCTTTAATGGCCTCAAATGCCACTTGACATGTTTTTTTCATTTAAACTCAATGTTCTCGGTAAGGAGGGAGAATAGTGGGGAAGCATTACTAAAGTTTTCAATGAATCATATATAGTAGCATGCATGTAATAAGAAACTTCTAATATTCATTTGAGTTTCTAGTGGAGGTAACTAATTTATGACTTTTATTTTATTTGGATATACTTTTATGCCTATGGCTATGACATGATTTCCTAACACAATTCCTACATCCATCATCATCAAACACTTTTCATCTATCAAAGATAGGTTATGGGCTTCACATGAAATTATAACTCAATCAAGATTATGGATAGCCTCATCATAGGCTTCTCCATATACTTTGAAATCATCCATATATACCTTGACACATTCATTAGTGATATCCAAAAATATAGCAAGAACTACACACTATAAATTTGTAAGGGTATTGCATAACCCAAATGGTAAGACTCTATAGGCACATATTACCCACGGGTACATTAAGATAGATTTATATTGGTCTTCTAGTGTCACTTGTATCTGATTATAACTACTAACACCATCTAGGAAAGAAAAATATTTCTTTCTAGAAAGGGTTTTGAGTACTTGGTCTATAAAAAAAAAAAAAAAGATCTTTTCAATTGGTCTTATTAAGTTCTATGTAGTCAATATACATACTCACATATTTCCATTCTTCTTGGGAACAATAACAAGTGGTGAGACCCATTTGATGACAATTATATCAGATTAAATCATAGGTCCCAATATCCAAGATCAAATATTAATCAAAATATTAATGCATATAAATCTCTGATCAATATGAATCAATATAACATTTATAAAATAACAATATTTCAATATAGAATTCACACAATAATATTGATCAAATATACAAGACTTGTATTCAAATTGAATTTCTTTTCTACTGATATAATACATGGATATTTATCTCCATAATATAATATTATAAAAAGACTCTTCAGTACTTGTCTATTGCTCTCCTCACATATCCAAGAGATGCATCCTTTCTTATTCCACACATAATACAAACCTCTAATGTATCTTGAATTTACATATTTTCACATATATGTGACTCTTTACTTGTATACATGACACCTACACACATGACTCTTGACATATGACACATTGCACACCTTATTATATGACATTTGCACACTCTACACACTTGACACATGCTCCCCTTACTACATGAAACTTGGAATCATCCCACACATTGACACATACTTTAGGGGAACTATAAATCACACACCCTGATCTAATATTTACAATGGTACCATGGGGGTACTTAAACATAGTACCAAATTTTGTAATATTCTCCAACACCCCCTATATTATATTATTTGGTTTTTGAAGACTTTAGTCTTCAATCTATATCCTTCATTCCTTTAATTTGTTTTCATTTGTTTTTAGCTTTCTTCTTATGTATTATTCTATTATTTATTTGGTTATTTGCTTTACTCTTATTTGATCTTCTTCTCTTCATCTTCAGCTATGGTATGGCTACTAGTGTGACTTCTAGATAATGAATTAACAAGTCATCATAATAATACATTCTATGAATATTGGAATATAATGATTCCATATTGAATCAACATATGCTGAATTTAAATCTATTGTATCATGTCTAACATATTTCATTTTAGTTTTTCCTTGTATTTTTTCTTAAAAAATCTCAGAAGTGAGTTATGCCATATACATCACTATGCCTACTTTAGTAGGTAATATAATAGCATTTTGAGAATTCCACCATGCTCCAAAGATTTTTTCATGAAGATAATTGATGAATATTGTGAACTTCTCATCTTTGGCATTTTTTAGAATTAAAGATAATTTTTTCTTCAAGTCATCTGACATATCTCTTTGCTCATCAAAATTATCCATCAAATTAGGAGTATAGAATTTTAAAATTTTCAGCATTTCTTCACGATCCTTTGAAAAAGCATTTTTAATAATTTCTTCCATGATAAATTCCTTTGATGTAGAAATACTTATTTTTCCAAAAATTAATTCAAGCAATCAATAATGTCTTCAATCAACCAATTTCAAATTCTTTAATTTGTTTAATCAAGTAATCATGCAATCAATTCATCAATTTCAATTTCAATATTCTTATAACTCCCATAAATTATTTCAAATAAAATTTCCTAAATAATAAATTCTTAAATTTCAATCCTTATTAATTGCAAAATTAATTAATCAATTTTGCAATCATCAATATTTAATAATCAAGCTCTTCAATTTCATAAAATCAATTCAACAATCAACTTTCTTCAATCAAGTTTTCAATCAATTATCAAATTCAATTAATACTTATCTCTCTAATTCAAATTTTTATTCAATATCAAATCAAATATTTTCAACCTTATATCTCCAAATAAATAAATCAAATCATATTTTAAATAATCTCCTTATTACACCTATAAAGTTCTTAATAAATTGAAATGATTTTTGGCTTGAAAATTAAACCTTTACCTTTTTTTAGCTCCATGCCTGAATTCATTATAGTGCTTTAGACATGTCAGGGTACATCAGTCATGTCAATATGCTTAAGTTACATTAGAATAAATAATTACTCAAAATCTAGGTAAATAACATTCATTCATGAACATTTCTCATGCAAAACCACTCCATAATATGCTCTTCTTCTTTGCAGTCAAATCGAAGTAGACTTCTCTTCTTTAGGCACTTTCAACATTACTCTTAGATAATTCTCAATATTTGGTATTAGAAATTCGCCTCCATGATGCTTCAACTTACTCCAATATCAACTCAACTTCGAATATGGCACTCACTATTTTTATGGTTTCATTTTGGCTTGCACTTAGGTGTTTATCCTTCCATTATGTAGGTTCTACCTTGGCTATTTCTCATGTGCTTATCATTATATTCTTCTAGTTATACCTCAACTCACACTCAAGTGCTTATCCTTTTATTTTTTTTGTTATACTTCGGTTTTGTCTTCAAAATCACCAATGCTACTCTTCAAATATAATTTCTTCAAAATAAAATTACCTCCAAAAATTATTAGGTTATATTCAACCCATAATATTTTAGTGCTTTATTTCCTTTTCCTATGTTATCTTCATGTGGATTTTTCTTCTCAATTTATATTCTCCTTTCATAGTTTATTTTCCACAACATATTAGCAAATGACATTCACTATCTCTTTTAAATATTTGTTTCTCTTCTTTTAGCATTCTCTTTGCTTCTAAAATCACACTAGAGTTCACCTCTAATGCTATATTTTTAACCTACAACTTTTTTTTAATAAATTTACACCAAATATTTTGATGCTAGATTTTTTTCATCTATGACTCCACCAAGATGAACAATGTGGCTTTGATACCTTTGATGGCGATTCTTCCATATTAAATAATAGGTCCTAATATCTAAGATCATAATCAAAATATTAATACATACAAATATTTGATCAATATGAATTAATATAACATTCATAAAATAATAATATTTTAATATAAAATTCACATAATAATATTGATCAAATATAAAATATTTGTATTCAAATTGAACTACTTTTATTTTGATTCAATACATGTATCTTTGTACCTATAATATAATATAGAATATGACTCTTCAATACTTGACTATTGCTCTTCTCACATATACAAGTGATGCATCCTTTCATATTCCATAGATCGGATAAACCTCTCATACCTCTTGACATTACATCTTGCCACATACATATGAATTTTCACTTGTATACTTGACAACTAAATACATGAATCTTGGCTTACCTATATGACACATTGTACACTTGGACTCATCCTACACATTGACACATACTTTAGGAGATATATAAATCATACACCCCAATATAATATTTACAATGGTTCCATGGGGGTACTTTAACATAGTCCCAAATAATGTAATATTCTACAACATTATTAGCTATAAGAAATTGGATAAATAAAACTTGCATCCAATAAATTTTCAATCTCTATTTTCACCATGTCCCTTAAAGTAGAATTTATCCTCCTTTGTTTTTTGTGGATAAGTTTCTTATCAGTGGTATAGATTCTATGAGTACATACGTTAGGATGGATCCCCTTTATATCACTATAATACCATGTAAATGCATTTATTTATTGACTTAAGAATTCAAATAATTTGAATTCTTCATCCTTAAAAAAATTATTAATATTAATGAATTTTACTGGTTGTATTTATATCTGCTTGGTGCCTTGTTACACTAAGTTAAATTCTCTACTCACCAATGAGTTTAAAGGACAATGATGAGGTAGCATGAAATATAAAATTCCAGTGTTTTCATAAAAAGTAATCTCTATAGGTATGATATTTGCTAGAGGATATTGAAAATATGAGAGGAGGTGTATTTCTTTCTTGTGTTCCAGAGTAAATGGTTTATCTTGTATTGTAGTCTTCTTATCATTTGAGCAAGATCCACTTGATGCCTCTAATAGGATAGTTTAATCTTAAAAAAATGATCCTTCTAGTAGATCTAACTCTTCTACAAGTTATTTTATAATTACCATAGACAAATAAGTAAAATTATACAATTCACCAAGTTTTTCTATCTATAGATTTTCATAGAAATCCATGGAGGATTGATTTGGAGGGCATAGAGAGTTCCTTTTGGAATTCAATCTATTGGACATTCATATCCCTTGAGTGACAATCTATAAAGGCAATAACCATAGATAACCAAGGTTTCCCAAGTATAAATGAATAATCATTCACCCTAGCTCTTGGTTGGAGAATCATAAAATCAATAGGATATTCCCATGATTCTATGCCTATTGGGACATCTTCTACTATTCCTTCAATTTTATAATAGATTGGTCTACTAGTTGAAGCATTGTAGAAAGAGGTTGCATATTAGTTAGGAATAACTGATTCATCATTTCTATAGTCATGACGTTTATGGTTGCTCCTACATCAATCAATACATTGGGTATTTTTGTTGTAATAATAAAAAGTTGTAATAATAGGGTTTTTAAGATCTCCATACTTAGGAGGAATGAACTTCCTTGCTAAGAGACCAACTAGTTTTCCATCTACTTGTATCATATTTGGGTATATTCATATTCTCCTAGGCTTTTTGATACACATATCTTAGATAACCTTGTTAAATATTAGTATACCCTTGATTGCTTGGAGTAAGGGAATCATTATGTCTAAGTATTTTAGTTCTATCAATATATTGGATTGCTTTAAGCACTCTTCTTTGGGTTCTAATCATTCAAGATATGGTGTCTTATAGGATTTTGAAGGTATGCTTTTTAAAATATTTTGTTCTTATTTATTTGATGGTTCATAACTTGGTAACATTGTTTACCTTTTTTCATTTAACTTTACTATTATAGGAGGATCCAGATCATTCAATACTTTTCTTGAGCAAAGTTGAACATTATCATAGTCAATAGCATTGAGGTTAACTATGTTATTATGTTTAGTATTGTAGATATGGAATTCTTATCTATTATTTTTTGGATTAGACATAGGTTGACCTAGAAGTGGAGGTTCTTTTGGTAGTTATATTTGTATTAATTAGGGAGCACTAATAGGTCCTGGTAGCAATTCTTGTTACTAATTTTAGAATTGTCATTATCCCCCATAAGGTTGATTAGGTTGGGATGGTACCAACCATTATTGGTTTTGGGATTCCCATAATTTATTGCATCCATGGTTGTTTGAACCATCCTAGATTAGTCCATTTTGTATATGGGGGCCATGGGTACTAGCCCAATTATTATTATTGTGTGGGTATGTTCAATGGAGTATTCCATAAATTTTATATCCATGAAACTCTTTGATTATATGATAAATTATTTTTTTGTCCTACATAATTAAGTTCTTCTATAGTAGGATGATTCCTACCAAGGATGGACTTGATTTTAGAAAAGTGACCACATCGATCTATAAAATGATATTTTTAATAAATTCTACATATGTTAGTCTTGTTTAAAGGGCATTCCTATAGGACATGTTTTTGCTTGCACCTTGAACAATATATGTCTAGTTGTTTAGTAGCCTTATCTTTAGCTTGTATTTCATCCAATGTTGTGTTTAAGTACATGAGAATGCTTGTTTTAAAATTAGCAAATTAATCCACTAATTTTCCTATCTCATTGCCACTATTTCCTACTCAGTGTTAACAAGTTCCTTTCCTTGTATGAGAATAATTTCCACATATTTCAATAATATCAATAAGGTATAATTTATTCACATCATCTTTCCCCGTGAATTTTAGTACATCCCTTGATTCATATTGTAATCCTCATAAAAATATTACTTTGAGGGGTTCTTGGTGCATCTTGTTGGAGAATATTACATTATTTGGTACATGCAAATATGCCCCCATGGTAATGGTACAAATGTAAATATGTAATAAATTAGGGTGAGAGTCTATAGTTTAGGTGAAATATTTATATTTCTCCTTTATGTAAGTGTATATGTGTAGGATATGCACAAGTGTTATGTATGTAAGAGTGCAAGTGTGTAATGAGAGAAAATGCACATGTCATGTAATTAAGAGTGCAAATATGTAATGTGAGGATGTGCACAAGTGTCATGTATTAGGAGTGCATGTAGAGGTGCAAGTGTCACAGAGTTAAGCATGCAAATAATTAGAGAGTAAATAGTCTTGTATACAAGTGGTAAGATGAAAAGCCAAAGAACATGAGAGACTTATCTTATATAAAGAATATGAAAGGTTGCAACTCTTGGATGTGTGAGGAGTGCACTATTCAAGTATTTAAGAGTCACCTTTATATGTCTATATTATGGAGACAAAGCTTCATGTATTGTATTAGAAAATGGTTTGAGAAGATCACCATTTCAAGCATTAATAATATTGAAGCTTGTATGCATATTTTGAGCAATTCTATTGTAAGTATTCTTCATGTTATTACATAAATTATTTTTGCCATTTACATTCATATTTGATATTATTTTTGAATGTTATGATTATTTATATTGGTCAGTGTTTATTTTGATTGCTCTTATATTTGAATATACTATTGATTAAGAATATTGAGACCAATGATATTCATTAAGGTTAGATTCCCAAATATATTTTTTTATGTTTGGTGTATAATAATTTTTCCACTACCTAGATATTCCTCTTTGATATAATATTTGAGTAATAGTTGTATTTATTTATTCCAATATATTATTGTAAAATCAAATCCAACAATGTCTACATATACAATAGGTAATCACATTGTGAATAATGTGCCTAGAGAAATAAATTTACTTGTAATATCTTCAAAGTTGCTTTTATTATTTATTTTTAAATTATGATCCTCACATATACAATAAGATTATTAAATACAACAAATATGCAAAATGTAAATAAAATGCCTAAAAATATTTTATTTCTAAATAAAGAGCTTCATGAAAATTATTTTTTCATTAACCTATTTTCATATTGTTTTCAAATTTTAGATCTATGTAAGTTATGTAAATAAAAAATTTTACGATCATATTATGATTTTTTTTTTTAAATTCTTCTACATAAATTAACTATTTAAAAAATGATAGGAATTTTAAATTTTATCCTCATCAAAATTTGAATTATGAATTCCTTCCAAATTTTGATTTCATCCTAATTAGTTAGTTTTTTAAAGTTTTGGGGCATAAAATTATTTTACATCAGTGTTAGAGAGCAATTCCATAGAATCCATATAATGTTATCTTATCATTGAATTAACATCAAATTAGAATTAAAAAATAAAATACTCATGTTTAACTCTAATATGGTGCTATCATAGTGAAATATTAGCACCATATATTTGTAGCACTATTGTACCTCCTCCACAATGCCTTCCAATGTTAGCATGGTGTTGTGGCAAAGCAAAATTTTGATTCAATTAAGAAAAATATAATTGGGTTATTGGTAGTAGCCTTATGAAAATAGTATTGATATAGCATAAAAAACTAATAATGTAACATACTTTGTATTGTTTCTGGTTTTAACCAAACTCATATAAAAACAATAAATGATATGAAATCATCAAATAAGGGTCACACACTCCTTTTTTTAAGGTTCCATTACCCTTTGCTTAGCCATTAACTTTTGTAAAATCTAAATATATGATAATATAATCTCAAAACAAATGCTTCAAGAAGGGTATTATGTGTGCAATAATTAAATTAGATTCTAAAGTTTTACTTATTTATAATTTCAATAATATATTATTATTTTTTATCAAAAATCTGAAGTTTTTGTTTATATGAGAATGTTATGATATTGAAATTTTAGGGCTTAAATTTGTTTGCACTTATTGAGGTAAACATATTTTATTTATAACATACCTTTTTTATTAGATATTTTTGGTGTCATTTCATATGCATGGACTTTTGCCGAAAATGTTTCATCTTCATTTAAATATTGTATGTATTTTATTTTAATTTTACATATAATTTGAATTCTAATAATTCATTTCTTTATGTTTTTATATATTTTGCTTTCCGAAAATATGCATTCATGCATTCTACTAGGAAATCATGTCCTAACCCTTTTTATTTTATTACAATAGTTTAGTAAATAATGAGTGGGAACCCCCTTCTAAATGTAAGGATGACACTCAATTATGGTGGTTAAGATTAGAGAGCTCAAATATGTATTTTAGGTTTAATTTATTTTTACATTGTAAGCTATTTTAGGAAAAGTTATATTTATATATTACATTTCAAGAAAGAGAAGGTATCATGAAGAAATATTTCATAAAGGAGCATTGCTCATAGAGGAGGTTTCCCTATCAAAGTGGCTTGCGATACTTTGTAAATTCCAGTGCAATTAATAAAATAATTACTATTTTGTGTTCTATGTGAATTCATTTCTTGTTTTAGTTAGTTTATGCAAGTAAAATTATAACATATCATATTAGAGCTCCATATAGGGAATGATTCCATTGTGGAAGTGAGTCTTTTCTTCTAAATATTTGTGTACAACCATAACACATTCATCTTGGTAATATATCTTTTTTATATTTTCTTCAATCAATATTTTTATTTTTTGCAATATGTTTTGGAATCAACATCAGTTTAATTATTTTAATTGGCTAGGCTAGATTACCCATGAAGCATCTAATGAAGTGATGGGTGCTTAAACTCTAATACCTAGGCCTTAGACAACACCATAAATTATTGTGAGCTCACACATACCTTAAGGTATATAGGTAATCCCCTAGGAATAGGAAAATCTTTCACCCATAGGAAGATATTAACCATTTAAACTTTATGGTGCACTGATAAGTGATTGGCCTAAGAAAGGTACTCATATTGTACCTCAAATATGAGTAGTGAAACTATAGGAACAATGGAATCCTCCATAGTTAAATGCCTTAAAATACTAGGTTGATCACTAGCTACAAATAAAATAAACATATTTGCAAGCCCATAAACCAAACAAACCCAAACCTAGAACACCTGAAAAAATAAATCCTATAAAAACTTTGTGGGTATACTGAGGAAGCAATTTAGAAGAAAAAAAAATCCTAACCTAATTAGAGTTTTTTCCTAAAGAATATTTAGTTTATATAAATAAATATACGAGGAATCTTGGTTATATAAATAAATTTTATAGAGAATATTTAAAAGTTTGTAGACTTTAGAAACAAAGAGATTAAAAGGGTTTTTATAGAAAGATATTATAGGTATTTTTTATAAGTAGAGATTACATGCAAGTATTATAAAGGCTTTTATAGGTATATATTATAGGGTTTTTACAAGCAAGGATTATAATGATTTTTTTATAGAGAATTGATTTATATATGGAAAATTTCAAATGAAATATTTGATAATTCATACAAAAATTAAAAACCAATAAAGGAAAGAGGGCGCACCAAGAGTTAAAAAATAGTACCAAAGCACCTAAAAAAAAAAGAAAAAAAAAAACAATATCAAAGCATTCAAAAAAATCCAATATCAAACTATCAAAAAATAATTTTAAAAAGGGAGTATAAAATTCTAGAGAAAACAAAAAGTACCAAAGCACCAAAAAAGAGAGGAAAATGAAGAGTACCAAGCACTAGAAATTATCATCGAAGGGTTTTGTAGATGATAGTTAGAGGCACATGTAAATAATACTAATAAAAATAATTAGTAATAAAAAATAATAAAATAATTAAAAAATAAAAAAGTGGCTAGAGGGAAGTGATCATAGGATAATTCTTTACAAAAAATGAGTGAAGAGGTAAAGGAATTATAATAATCCAAGGACCTATTTTAAAATTTTTACTAGTACTCATTTATTATTGGGATAAAAAGGTTGGAAACTATGAAACAAAATATAAAAAGCATCCAAATATTAATTATTTATCTCTATAACACTACCCAAGAAGTACGAGATACAAAAAACTATAGACACATCAAAATCCCAGAACAATCCACCCATTACAAAAGCCCATAGCCATTGAATTTGTAGAAAATACATAAAATAATGTGGGTGGACAACATAACTTATTCGTTTCTCCTCATATCACAAAAATGAATTTTTCCAAGTTCAATGGTGAATATCCTACTAGTTCAATATATTCTGCAAATCAATATCTTGATCTACATCAACTTAGGACATTCAAAAATTTTGTATAACCTCTTACAACCTAGAGAAGGAAGCAATATGATTTTATCAATGGTTACATAAATCCAAGGAAGCAACACCTTCATAGGATGAATATTATGATAACTTAATTGTCTAATTTGGCACTCATCTTTATGAGGATTTAGAAAGAATTTTGAAAAAGCTCAAACAAACTCATATAGTTTGAGACTACTAGAACGAATTTGAAAATTTGGCTAATAGTATAAAATGACAAACTAATATATTTTATACAAGCTACTTTGTCAGTAGGTTTAAGGAAGACATCCAAATAGAGGTAAGGATTTTCAAACCCAATAATATGATGGAAGCCATCGGGGTAGCAAGGTTGGCTAAATATAAGTTGGTAACACAACGTTGCATACATAAGTTATCCCAATTTAAAAAAAAAATCAATACCATTAGTAGCTACCAATGTAGAAAATATAGTGATCCTCATAAAATGTCTAAATGAGGTAGAGATGAAAACTCATAAATATAAGTTCCTATGCTATGATTGTTATGAGAAGTATAGTCCAAGTAATAAGCATATTATATATAAATTATACGTAGTAGATACTACGTCAACCACTACCCTCTTGGAGCCCAAGGAACACATTAGTAGCTCTAGATAATGAACAACATGAGAATATAAACATTTCAAAAGAGCCTACACATGATATCTCCTTGTAGTACTTAAAAGATATGACTACACCATACTATGAGAGTGCATGGGTATTTCAAGAAACATCCTCTAGCTATTCTCATTGACTTAACTAGCACTCATATATTCATTGATCCTGATGTGGAAAAACAAACAAACTACTACTTGTACCCATATAACAACTTTGAAGTCACGATGGCCAATGGAGGTACTTTTTTTATATAAATACAATTATTGTAGTCTTAATATTAATACAAGAGGCTATAATATAAAAAATGATTTGTTTGTGTTTCTAGTAGGAGGGTATAACATAGTCCTAGGCACTCAATGGTTTTGCACACTGTGTCCTATCTTATGGAAATTTTTTAAAATATGGATGCAAATTATAATAGAGGATAAATAATACACTCTTAAGGGGTTTATGGCTAGACCAACAAGAGTCATCAGTTCTCATTGCATGGTTAAATTACACAAAAAGCATACTCAAGAATTCATGGCTTAACTTGTTAGTCTTACAATGGCACTGAGAGGGGGGTGAATCAGTGTAGTTCTTTAAACTTAAATTCACAGCTCTTAAAACTGAAATAATGAAACCTTAAAACCAGATAAAGCAAGTATCACAAGAGAACATCACACAACACAAGATTTAACGAGGTTCACCAATTTGGCTACTCCTCAAGAATGACTGCTTGGACTACCATCCAAATCCAACCTTTGCAAAGCACCAACTTTACAATCAATTTACCAAAACCAACTGGAAGGAGCACCAACCCCTGATTTATCTGCACCAATAGAAAGGAGCACCAACCCTTGATTTACCCCCTAAGGAGCACCAACCCCTGATTTACCAGCACCAACTAGAAGGAGCACCAACCCCTGATGCCAAGCATCAACTTGGACTTCAATTCTGAAACTAGAAGATTGATAGTAAGATACCTTTGCTTTTGCAAGACCCTGACTGGTCTTCTTCACCTTTGCGCTCTCTGCACACTCTGCTCTCTCTACGCAATCACTTCACACACTCTGCTTCATTACAGCTACACTTTGCGTTCGTCTTCGCCCTTTGCACTCTCTGCTCCTACTTTCTCTATGCAATCATAGATGCACTTAGGACAATTCGACACGACTCTTCGCTCACTTTGCGCACTTCGCCATCATCTCACCGCTTCTACGCTTTCTATGCTCTTACGGCCACATTTCACACTTCGACACGCATTCGACGACTTATCCAACATCATCTCAATTCTCCAAACAGCCCTCCTTTTATAACAACATTTTCATGATGAAAACCCTAATCTTAGTCGGCTTGCATAACAACTGAAAACCCTAAAATTAGTCGGTTGTTCATCGGTCTTCGTCGGCTTCAACTTAACCGTGAAAATACAACATGTCGCGATATCGCGACACTTTCGCTTTCTCTCTCTTTCTCTTTGCATCGGACCGTGAAAAAGCTACATGTCGCGATATCGCGACACTTTTTCTCCTTGCTCTTTCTCTTTGCATCGGACCGCGAAAATACATGTCGCGATATCGTGACACTTTTTCTCCTTGCTCTTTCTCTTAGCTTTGGCCCACGAAAATACATGTCGCGATATCGCGACACTATTTTCTCTCTCCTCTTTCTCTTTGCTTTGGCCCATGAAAATACATGTCGCGAAATCGTGACACTATTTTCTCTCTCCTCTTTCTCTTTGCTTTGGCCCACGAAAATACATGTCACGAAATCGTGACACTATTTTCTCTCTCCTCTTTCTCTTTGCTTTGGCCCACGAAAATACAACATGTCGCGAAATCGTGACACTTTTTCTCTCTCCTCTTTCTCTTTGCTTTGGCCCATACATGTCGCGATATCGCGACACTTTTCTCTCTCCTCTTCTTCTTTGCTTGTTGTCGCGATATCGTGACACTTTCACCTCCGTATACTTCGCTTCTTTGCTTTTGTCGCGAAATCGTGACACTTCTGCCTTCGAAGTCTTCTTCTCTGCTTTTGTCGTGAAATCGTGACACTTCTGCCTTCGAAGTCTTCTTCTCTGCTTTTGTCATGAAATCATGATAGTTCTGCTTCCGTACGCTTCCTCTCTTTCTTTTGTCATGAAAATGCGACATGTCGCGATATCGCGACACTTTTTCTTTCTCTTCCTTCCTGCGCTTTTCGAGTCGTAAAAATGCGACATGTCATGAAATCGTGACACTTTTCCTTTCTCTTCCTTCTTTTCGAGTCACAAAAATGCGACATGTCATGAAATCGTGACACTTTTCCAACTTACTTTCTCTCTCCTATTTTAGTCATGAAAATGCGACATGTCACGAAATCGTGACACTTTTCCAACTTATTCTCTTTCTTCGAACTTGTCCGAAATTGTGACACTTCTTCCTCTTTCTCTTTTCTTCCAACATGTCACGAAATCATGACACTTTTTCAACTTACCTTTTTCTCTTCCAACATGTCATAAAATCGCGACAGTTTTTATTTCGTACTCTTTTTCTTGCAATATGTCGCGAAATCATGACACTTTTTCTACTTGCCTTTTTCTCTTCCAACATGTCACGAAATCACGACAGTTTTTCTTCCATACTATCTTTCTTGCAATATGTCACGAAATCGTGACACTTTTTCTACTTGCCTTTTTCTCTTCCAACATGTCACGAAATCGCGACAGTTTTTCCTGCTTGCCTTTTCTCTTCGAACATGTCACGAAATCATGACAGTTTTTCTTCTTTCTTTCTCTTCCAACATGTCATGAAATCGTGATAGTTTTTCTTGCTTTCTTTCTCTTCGAACATGTCATGAAATCATGATAGTTTTTCTTCTTGCCTTTCTCTTCGAACATGTCACAAAATCATGATAGTTTTCTTCTTCCTTTCTCTTCGAACATGTCACGAAATCGTGATAGTTTTACTTGCTTCTTTCTCTTCGAACATGTCACGAAATTGTGATAGTTTTTCTCTTCTTTCTCTTCCAACATGTCATGAAATCGTGATAGTTTTTCCTTTTTTTTTTCGAACATGTCAGAAAAGAGTTTTCCTTTCTTCTCAACATGTCGCGATATCGCGATAGTTTTTCTTTCTTGCTCAACATGTCATGATATCATGACAGTTTTTCTTGCCTGCTATATATGTCATGATATCGTGACACTTTTCTTACTTGTCTTTTTCTTTGATCTTTTGCAAATGGGCCACTTCGGTCTTCTTGGAAACTCACTGTCCATACTCTGAGTAACCTTTGAACTCTTGTCTTCTGCATCTGAATAGCTTTTGAACTTCCTATCCACTGCATCAACAGATCTATCTGACTGTGTTGACAACAATGACAATATCTGTTGCTGCACCTTGCTCAACAATCTCCCCCTTTGGAATTGTTGGCAACACATGTGCAATTTCCTGTAACTCTTCTCCCCCTTTGACAATAATACCAAAGGGCTACTGCGAGACTCCCCTTGAGTCCATGCACAACATTCTTAGGCAAAATTTATTACACTTAGCAAAAATCATGAACATGAGCAAAAAGATAATCAAATACTTAAATGCTCCCCCTGAAAATGTGATCCCTATAGCTAGTCAATTCTTGGGAAGTGTGACCACTCGACCAATCTGTCTCCAAGATAGAATGCACCTCCACTGGTACTCTTTCTGTCATCGACACCTCCTGCCCAATCTGCATCTGAATATGAAATAAGGGTGAAGTCTTTATCTTTTGGATACCATAACCCATACTCCATAGTACCCTTGATATTATAGAAGACTTTGTCTCTCTGCTGCACTGACTGGTGGACCTCTCTCCACTTGAAGAATCCTCACTCAGATCTATCTTCAATTGTGTTGGTTGGATCTCTATCCATTGAGACTTTGTCCTCTATACTTTGTCACCTCCAAAGCTCTGTTAATGGGCTCACTAAGAACCTACTCAATAGGCTCACATAGAACTTGTCCAAATCTGCTCCAACAAGCTCACTAAGAACTTGTCCAAATCTGCTCTAACAAGCTCACTAAGAACTTGCCCAAATCTGGTCTAGCAAGCTCACCAAGAACTTGCCCAAATCTTCTCTAGCAATCTCACCAAGAACTTGCCCAAATCTGCTCTAGAAATCTGTCCCAACACTGTCCTCAAATCTGTCCCAACATTGTCCTCAAATATTTCCCAAAGGCCTTCTTCAAAGGCTCAATCAATCATGCTCAAGTAGTACTCAAAATGAACTCAACAATGAATGACAATCTCAAATCAAATCCACTTCATAGAAGCATAAAGAGAATTGTTAGAGACTTAATATCTTCTAACCTCAATCTCAACTCAACATAGAATGTTATGGAACTTGAATTTGAACTCACTTCACACATCACTTGACTAGGCTCAATCAAATCAACTCAACCAATCACCCCTTTACAACCTTTATACAACCCCTATCAAAAAAAAAAAAAAAAACACAACAACCACAAATACACATAAATTCTAAACCAAACTTCTAAAAGAAACCCAATAATCTTTTTTTTTTCTCTCATTTGAGTCTCCCTCGTGCTTTTAAGCCATATATCTTTAACTTACAAACCAAGTTGGGATCATCACCAAGTTGGAAACCATCTGGCTGCTCAATATAAACCTCTTCTTCAAGCTTCCCATTCAAAAATGCTGATTTCACATCTGTCAACAAAATTGTCAAGTGACTCACACTTGTACCAACTTTTGTCCAACACTGTACCAACACTACAATTTTACTGCCAACTCTGTGCAAGCATCAAACACAGTGCCACAACACCAACCAAATCCCTTTTTACATTTTCAACTTGGTCTATGTTTTCTACAGTCACGGCTGGTCACACCTTACTTACTCTTTGTATCTAGGGGGTAATATTTTTTTAAACCCTCCCCGGCCACCTATAGTGCCCCTTACTCAAACTCATACTTCTGGACCTCGGATAGGTATGATTCACAAAGCAAAGTTGCTCATCTTGATGAGCTAAACATGAATCAATGATCAGACTTCAATATTTTTCACCATAGTGTCATAATAGATCTAACAATCTTCACATCAATGTGTAGTTCAAATACACACTGCTTTTATCGAAACACATATATGCGGCTAGGGCAACATTCTTTCACTAACCAAATTATCTGAACTGTTATAATCCTTAACTTTGGAAAGTGGTAGTAAGAACCATCACCAGTACAACAATGACATATAGCAATACTACCAATAATGACAACTCTCAATTTAATCACCACCCTTCACGACACTTCCACAAACTACATGAACTGAAAACATACTTCGACAACTATACGACAACTCCCCCTAACTACTTGCCTTTCATCCTCAGAAACCCAAACAAATACATAGGAGCATTAAAATAAAACTTTAAGATTGCTCCCCCTGAGGATGTGCTACCTGGAGTTGCTTAGTGCAATAGAGGAGTAGTCTCCTTCAATCCAAGGAGACACGATTTCCTTTCTTCTATCTTTCTCCAAACTTTCTTGAACTCGGGCTTGGATTTTTCAACTGCATCCCTGTTTTGCACCTTTTCGTGAACTCGAACATTTCTCTTGTGTGGTTGTCTCTTGTGCATCCTTGATGAATGATTATTTTCCTTTCTTTTATGTACATGATTTATTCCCTGTCTGTGTTGCGTTCTTTGCGTCTGATGAAATCTACTGTTTTGCCTTAGATTAGATACAAAAGTGCTTGGACAAAACCTTGCTATGTGCCCATGACCATTACATTGAAAACATTGTACATAGTGTTCACTCAGAAACACAGATGTATTTCTACCAACATAACTCTTTGATTTATTATTCAATCCACAATAAGTTGCCTTGTGACCATACTGGTTGCATCTGAAACAATAGCCATTAAAAGTATTATTATGAATAGAGTGAGAGTGATAGAACCTCTTTTGTTGTGGTTGCTTTTCTGTAGATCTCCTTTGATATTTTCTTCCTTTTGAAGATTCAGCTTCAAACTTTTCTTGCTTCGATCCTTCAACAGTGAACTTCTTCTTCTCTGCAGAGTTGGAAGATGAAGGTTGTTCAACTTCATATCCAAGACCACGCTTATCCGTGGAGCTTCTTTGTTGGCTTATCATTTTATCTAGCAACTCTGTGCTCTTCTCGAATTTGAGATTTGTATTGGCCTCTTCTAGTTGTTTCTTCAATAAAACAATCTCTTCCTCTTGTTTGAAGCAACCAATCTCTTTCTCATTGATCTGTGACTTGAGAGTTTCTTCAATCCTTTTGAATTCTTCTACCTGTACTTTCAAACTGGTTATTATTTCATTTGCATCATCAAGCTTTCTTGAGATTTCCTTATTCCTTTTTCTTTCTATCTTCAATTCATCCAGAGCTGCAATTAGTTCCTCTTTCAAATTTATTTTTGCATCAATTTCTTCTTCATCACATTCTTGTTCTTTTTCTGTTTCTTCTTCAAGTGTCATGAAAAGACTTCCACCTGTTTCTTTTCTAGAATCATCCTCTAGGACTTCATTAACTCTCAGCATATATGCCTCTATGTTCTCATCGTTATTCAACTTTAAAGCTTCGAACTGAGCTTGATGTGTTTGTAACTTGGCCTCCTTGATCTCATCGTCTCCTTCATGAATACTCCTCAGTTTGTCCCATATTTCTTTTGCCATTTTACAACTCATGATCTTTACCAGTTCACTGTCTACTAATCCGCACCTGATAGCATTCTTTGCTTTTGAGTCATTTTCAAATAGATTCTTACCGACAACATCGGTTGGAGGAGTGATGGGTATTGTGTATTCATTGTCTACTGAATCCTAGATGTCGTATCCCAAAGCACAAAGATATGCCTGCATCCTGATTCTCTAGATCACGTAATTAGTTTCGTCAAACAGAGGTGCTTTGTTTGATGAGAAGTCTTCAACCTTTTCTGGTTCAATTTTCTCTTCCACAGGAACTGAAACTGACTGAGATGCCCTTTTGGAGGAGGATCTATTCTTCTTACCCATTGCTTACTAATCCAAGATCAACCCTGACTGATTTAGCCTTGAGAAGGGAACTTCGCTCCGATACCAATTGTTAGTCTTACAATGGCACTGAGAGGGGGGTGAATCAGTGTAGTTCTTTAAACTTAAATTCACAGCTCTTAAAACTGAAATAATGAAACCTTAAAACCAGATAAAGCAAGTATCACAAGAGAACATCACACAACACAAGATTTAATGAGGTTCACCAATTTGGCTACTCCTCAAGAATGACTGCTTGGACTACCATCCAAATCCAGCCTTTGCAAAGCACCAACTTTACAATCAATTTACCAGCACCCACTGGAAGGAGCACCAACCCCTTATTTATCTGCACCAACAAAAAGGAGCACCAACCCCTGATTTACCAGCACCAACTGGAAGGAGCACCAACCCCTGATTTACTAGCACCAACTGGAAGGAGCACCAACCCCTGATGCCAAGCATCAACTTGGACTTCAATTCTAAAACTAGAAGATTGATAGTAAGATACCTTTGCTTTTGCAAGACCCTGACTGGTCTTCTTCACCTTTGCGCTCTCTACGCACTCTGCTCTCTCTGTGCAATCACTTCGCACACTCTACTTCGTTACAGCTACACTTTGCGTTCGTCTTCGCCCTTTGCACTCTCTGCTCCTACTTTCTCTGCATAATCACAGATGCACTTAGGACAATTCGACATGACTCTTCGCTCACTTTGCGCACTTCGCCATCATCTCGCCGCTTCTACGCTTTCTACGCTCTTACGACCACATTTCACACTTCGACACGCATTCGACGACTTATTCAACACATCACAATTCTCCAAACAACCCTCCTTTTATAACAACATTTTCATGATGAAAACCCTAATCTTAGTCGGCTTGCATAACAACTGAAAACCCTAAAATTAGTCGGTTGTTCATCGGTCTTCGTCGGCTTCAACTTAACCGGAGAAAATACATGTCGGATATCGCGACACTTTCGCTTTCTCTCTCTTTCTCTTTCTTCTGTGATATCGCGACACTTTTTCTCCTTGCTCTTTCTCTTTGCATCGGACAAAAATACCATGTCGCGATATCGCGACACTTTTTCTCCTTGCTCTTTTTCTTTGCTTTGGCCCGTAAATACATGTCACGATATCGTGACACTATTTTCTCTCTCCTCTTTCTCTTTGCTTTGGCCCACGAAAAATACATGTCACGCGATATCGTGACACTATTTTCTCTCTCCTCTTTCTCTTTGCTTTGGCCCTAAAATACATGTCAGGATATCGCGACACTATTTTCTCTCTCCTCTTTCTCTTTGCTTTGGCTAAAATACAATGTCACGATATCGTGACACTTTCTCTCTCCTCTTTCTCTTTGCTTTTCAATGTCGCGATATCGTGACACTTCTTCTCTCTTCTTCTTTTGTCACGAAATCGTGACACTTCTTCCATACTTCACTTCTTTGCTTTTGTCGTGAAATCGTGACACTTCAGCCTTCGAAGTCTTCTTCTCTGCTTTTGTCATGAAATCATGACACTTCTACTTCCAAAGTCTTACTTTATTATTTTGTCATGAAATCATGACAGTTCTGCTTTCGTATGCTTCCTCTCTTTCTTTTGTCATGAAAATGCGACATGTCACGATATCGCGACACTTTTTCTTTCTCTTCCTTCCTACGCTTTTCGAGTCATGAAAATGCGACATGTCACGAAATCGTGACACTTTTCTTTCTCTTCCTTCCTCCTTTTTGAGTCGCGAAAATGTGACATGTCACGAAATCGTGACACTTTTCCAACTTACTTTCTCTCTCCTATTTTAGTCACGAAAATGTGACATGTCACGAAAATCGTGACACTTTTCAACATTACTTTCTCTTTCTTACTTTAGTCGCGAAAATGTGACATGTCACGAAATCGTGACACTTTTTCAACTTACTTTTCTCTCCATGTCAAGCATTTTAAATGTCATGAAATCGCGACACTTTTTCAACTTGCTTTTCTCTTCGAACATGTCACGAAATCGTGACATTTTTCTTTCTTCTTTCTTCCAACATGTCACGAAATCATGACACTTTTTCTACTTGCCTTTTTTCTTCCAACATGTCACGAAATCGCGATAGTTTTTCTTCTTTTCTCTTCGAACATGTCACGAAATCGTGACAGTTTTTCTTCTTGCCTTTCTCTTCCAACATGTCACGAAATCGTGATAGTTTTTCTTGCTTTTTTCTCTTCCAACATGTCGTGAAATCGTGATAGTTTTTCACTTGCCTTTTTCTCTTCCAACATGTCATGAAATCGTGATAGTTTTTCACTTGCTTTCTTTCTCTTCCAACATGTCACGAAATCGTGATAGTTTTTTCTTTTTCTCTTCGAACATGTCATGAAATCGTGATAGTTTTTCTTCTTTGCCCTTTTTCTTCCAACATGTCACGAAATCATGATAGTTTTTCTTCTTTTTTTTTATAATTTTTTCTTTCTTCTCAACATGTCGCGATATCGCGATAGTTTTTCTTGTCTGTTGTATATGTCACGATATCGTGACACTTTTCTTACTTGTCTTTTTCTTTGATCTTTTGCATATGGGCCACTTCGGTCTTCTTGGAAAATCACTGTACATACTCTGAGTAACCTTTGAACTCCTGTCTTCTGCATCTGAATAGCTTTTGAACTTCCTGTCCACTGCATCAATAGATCTATCTGACTGTGTTGACAACAATGACAATATTGTTGCTGCACCTTGCTCAACAATCTCCCCCTTTGGAATTGTTGGCAACACATGTGCAATTTCCTGTAACTCTTCTCCCCCTTTGACAATAATACCAAAGGGCTACTGCAGACTCCCCCTGAGTCCATGCACAACATTCTCAGGCAAAATTTATTACACTTAGCAAAAATCATGAACATGAGCAAAAAGATAATCAAATACTTAAATGCTCCCCCTAAAAATGTGATCCCTATAGCTAGTCAATTCTTGGGAAGTGTGACCACTCGACCAATCTGTCTCCAAGATAGAATGCACCTCCACTGGTACTCTTTCTGTCATCGACACCTCCTACCCAATCTGCATCTGAATATGAAATAAGGGTGAAGTCTTTACCTTTTGGATACCATAACCCATACTCCATAGTACCCTTGATATTATAGAAGACTTCTCTCTTCTCCTTGATCCTCCTCTCTTCATTTCCTTGGTCTCTTCTTCACCTCCAAAGCTCTTTAATGGGCTCACTAAGAACTCCTCAATAGGCTCACATGAACCTAAAAAGCTCAAAACTTGCAAATCTCTACAAGCTCACTAAGAACTTGCCCAAATCTGGTCTAGCAAGCTCACCAAGAACTTGCCCAAATCTTCTCTAGCAATCTCACCAAGAACTTGCCCAAATCTGCTCTAGAAATCTGTCCCAACACTGTCCTCAAATCTATCCCAACATTGTCCTCAAATATTTCCCAAAGGCCTTCTTCAAAGGCTCAATCAATCATGCTCAAGTAGTACTCAAAATGAACTCAACAATGAATGACAATCTCAAATCAAATCCACTTCATAGAAGCATAAAGAGAATTGTTAGAGACTTAATATCTTCTAACCTCAATCTCAACTCAACATAGAATGATAGAATAATTTATTTCATAGAACTTTAAAAATCACTTCACACATAACTTGACTAGGCTCAATCAAATCAACTCAACCAATCATCACCAAGCTGGAAACCATCTGGCTGCTCAATATAAACCTCTTCTTCAAGCTTCCCATTCAAAAATGTTGATTTCACATCTATCAACAAAATTGACAAGTGACTCACACTTGTACCAACTTTTGTCCAACACTGTACCAACACTGCAATTTTACTGCCAACTCTGTGCAAGCATCAAACACAGTACCACAACACCAACCAAATCCCTTTTTACATTTTCAACTTGGTCTATGTTTTCTATAGTCACCGCTGGTCACACCTTACTTTCAACTTCTCGAATCAGAGACAATATTTTGTTAAACACTTCACGGCCAACTATAGTGCACCTTACTCAAACTCATACTTCTGGACCTCGGATAGGTATGATTCACAAAGCAAAGTTGCTCATCTTGATGAGCTAAACATGAATCAATGATCAGACTTCAATATTTTTCACCACAACGTCATAAAAGATCTAACAATCTTCACGTCAATGTGTAGTTCAAATATACACTGCTTTTATCGAAACACATATATGCGGCTAGGGCAACATTCTTTCACTAACCAAATTATCTGAACTGTTATAATCCTTAACTTTGGACAGTGGTAGTAAGAACCATCACCAGTACAACAATGACATATAGCAATACTACCAATAATGAGAACTCTCAATTTAATCACCACCCTTCACGACACTTCCACAAACAACTACATGAACTGAAAACACACTTCGACAACTATACGACAACTCCCCCTAACTACTTGCCTTTCATCCTCAAAAACCCAAACAAATACATAGGAGCATTAAAATAAAACTTTAAGATTGCTCCCCCTGAGGATGTGCTACCTGGAGTTGCTTAGTGCAATAGAGGAGTAGTCTCCTTCAATCCAAGGAGACACGATTTCCTTTCTTCTATCTTTCTCCAAACTTTCTTGAACTCGGGCTTGGATTTTTCAACTGCATCCCTATTTTGCACCTTTTCGTGAACTCGAACATTTCTCTTGTGTGGTTGTCTCTTGTGCATCCTTGATGAATGATTATTTTCCTTTCTTTTATGTACATGATTTATTCCCTGTCTGTGTTGCGTTCTTTGCGTCTGATGAAATCTACTGTTTTGCCTTAGATTAGATACAAAAGTGCTTGGACAAAACCTTGCTATGTGCCCATGACCATTACATTGAAAACATTGTACATAGTGTTCACTCAAAAACGCAGATGTATTTCTACCAGCATAACTCTTTGATTTATTATTCAATCCACAATAAGTTGCCTTGTGACCATACTGGTTGCATCTGAAACAATAGCCATTAAAAGTATTATTATGAATAGAGTGAGAGTGATAGAACCTCTTTTGTTGTGGTTGCTTTGTTGTAGATCTCCTTTGATATTTTCTTCCTTTTGAAGATTCAGCTTCAAACTTTTCTTGCTTCGATCCTTCAACAGTGAACTTCTTCTTCTCTATAGAGTTGGAAGATGAAGGTTGTTCAACTTCATATCCAAGACCACGCTTATCCGTGGAGCTTCTTTGTTGGCTTATCATTTTATCTAGCAACTCTGTGCTCTTCTCGAATTTGAGATTTGTATTGGCCTCTTCTAGTTGTTTCTTCAATAAAACAATCTCTTCCTCTTGTTTGCAGCAACCAATCTCTTTCTCATTGATCTATGACCTGAGAGTTTCTTCAATCCTTTTGAATTCTTCTACCTGTACTTTCAAACTGGTTATTATTTCATTTGCATCCTCAAGCTTTCTTGAGATTTCCTTATTCCTTTTTCTTTCTATCTTCAATTCATCCAGAGCTGCAATTAGTTCCTCTTTCAAATTTATTTTTGCATCAATTTCTTCTTCATCACATTCCTGTTCTTTTTCTGTTTCTTCTTCGAGTGTCATGAAAATACCTCCACCTATTTCCTTTTTAGAATCATCCTCTAGGACTTCATTAACTCTCAGCATATATGCCTCTATGTTCTCATCGTTATTCAACTTTAAAGCTTCGAACTGAGCTTGATGTGTTTGTAACTTGGCCTCCTTGATCTCATCATCTCCTTCATGAATACTCCTCAGTTTGTCCCATATTTCTTTTGCCATTTTACAACTCATGATCTTTACCAGTTCACTGTCTACTAATCCGCACTTGATAGCATTCTTTGCTTTTGAGTCATTTTCAAATAGATTCTTATCGACAGCATCGGTTGGAGGAGTGATGGGTATTGTGTATTCATTGTCTACTCGAATCCCAGATGTCGTATCCCAAAGCACAAAGATATGCCCGCATCCTGAATCTCCAGATCACGTAATTAGTTCCGTCAAACAAAGGTGCTTTGTTTGATGAGAAGTCTTCAACCTTTTCTGGTTCAATTTTCTCTTCCACAGGAACTAAAACTGATTGAGATGCCCTTTTGGAGGAGGATCTATTCTTCTTACCCATTGCTTACTAATCCAAGATCAACCCTGACTGATTTAGCCTGAGAAGGGAACTTGGCTCTGATACCAATTGTTAGTCTTACAATGGCACTGAGAGGGGGGTGAATCAGTGTAGTTCTTTAAACTTAAATTCATAGCTCTTAAAACTGAAATAATGAAACCTTAAAACCAGATAAAGCAAGTATCACAAGAGAACATCACACAACACAAGATTTAATGAGGTTCACCAATTTGGCTACTCCTCAAGAATGACTGCTTGGACTACCATCCAAATCCAGCCTTTGCAAAGCACCAACTTTACAATCAATTTACCAGCACCCACTGGAAGGAGCACCAACCCCTGATTTATCTGCACCAATAAAAAGGAGCACCAACCCCTGATTTACCAACACCAACTAGAAGGAGCACCAACCCCTAATTTACCAGCACCAACTGGAAGGAGCACCAACCCCTGATGCCAAGCATCAACTTGGACTTCAATTCTGAAACTAGAAGATTGATAGTAAGATACCTTTGCTTTTGCAAGACCCTGACTGGTCTTCTTCACCTTTGCGCTCTCTGCGCACTCTGCTCTCTCTGCATAATCACTTCGCACACTCTACTTCGTTACAGCTGCACTTTGCGTTCGTCTTCACCCTTTGCACTCTCTGCTCCTTCTGCTTTCTCTACGCAATCACAGATGCACTTAGGACAATTCGACATGACTCTTCACTCACTTTGTGCACTTCACCATCATCTCACCGCTTCTGCTGCTCTTACGACCACATTTCACACTTCGACATGCATTCGACGACTTATTCAACTTCACATCAATTCTCCAAACAACCCTCCTTTTATAACAACATTTTCATGATGAAAACCCTAATCTTAGTCGGCTTGCATAACAACTGAAAACCCTAAAATTAGTCGGTTGTTCATCGGTCTTCGTCGGCTTCAACTTAACCGTAAAAATACAACATGTCGTGATATCATGACACTTTCCTTTCTCTCTCTTTCTCTTTGCATCAAAAAAGCTACATGTCGCGATATCGTGACACTTTTTCTCCTTGCTCTTTCTCTTTGCATCGGACCGTGAAAATACAACATGTCGCGATATCGCGACACTATTTTCTCCTTGCTCTTTCTCTTAGCTTTGGCCTGCGAAAATACATGTCACGATATCGTGACACTATTTTCTCTCTCCTCTTTCTCTTTGCTTTGGCCCACGAAAAATACATGTCGCGATATCGTGACACTATTTTCTCTCTCCTCTTTCTCTTTGCTTTGGCCCACGAAAATACATGTCACGATATCGTGACACTATTTTCTCTCTCCTCTTTCTCTTTGCTTTAAGTACATGTCAATCGTGCAACTTTCTCTCTCCTCTTTCTCTTTGCTTAAACATGTCGTGATAATCGTGACACTTTTCTCTCTCCTCTTTCTCTTTGCTTTCAATGTCATGGATATCGTGACACTTTCTCCTTCGTATACTTCTCTTTGCTTTTGTCACGATATCGTGACACTTCTGCCTTCGAAGTCTTCTTCTCTGCTTTTGTCATGAAATCGTGACACTTCGACTTCAAGAAGTCTTCTTTTGCTTTTGTCATGAAATCGTGATAGTTCTGCTTTCGTACGCTTCCTCTCTTTCTTTTGTCATGAAAATGTGACATGTCACGATATCGTGACACTTTTTCTTTCTCTTCCTTCCTGCGCTTTTCGAGTCGCGAAAATGCGACATGTCATGAAATCGTGACACTTTTCCAACTTACTTTCTCTCTCCTATTTTGAGTCACGAAAATGCGACATGTCACGAAATCGTGACACTTTTCCATTACTTTCTCTCTCCTATTTTAGTCACGAAAATGCGACATGTCACGAAATCGTGACACTTTTCCAACTTTCTCTCTCTTCGAACTTGTCGTGAAATCGTGACACTTTTCCATTTCTTTTCTTCAACATGTCATGAAATCGCGACACTTTTTCACTTACTCTCTTTCTCTTCCAACATGTCGCGAAATCGTGACACTTTTTCACTTCCTCTCTTTCTTCCAACATGTCACGAAATCGTGACACTTTTTCTACTTGCCTTTTTCTCTTCCAACATGTCGCGAAATCGTGATAGTTTTTCCACTTGTCTTTTTCTCTTCCAACATGTCATGAAATCATGACAGTTTTTCTACTTGCCTTTCTCTTCCAACATGTCACGAAATCGCGATAGTTTTTCCACTTGCTCTTTCTCTTCCAACATGTCATGAAATCGTGACAGTTTTTCCTGCTTTCTTTCTCTTCCAACATGTCATGAAATCATGATAGTTTTTCTTGCTTCCTTTCTCTTCGAACATGTCATGAAATCGTGATAGTTTTTCTTCTTGCTCTTTCTCTTCGAACATGTCATGAAATCGTGATAGTTTTTCTTGTTTTTTCTCTTCGAACATGTCATGAAATCGTGATAGTTTTTCCTTTTTCTTTTAACATGTCGAAATGGTTTTTTTTTCTTCTCAACATGTCATGATATCGTGATAATTTTTCTTTCTTCTCAACATGTCATGATATCGTGACAGTTTTTCTTGCCTGTTGTATATGTCGCGATATCGCGACACTTTTCTTACTTGTCTTTTTCTTTGATCTTTTGCATATGGGCCACTTCGGTCTTCTTGGAAAATCACTGTACAAACTCTGAGTACCCTTTGAACTCCTGTCTTCTGGCATCTGAATAGCTTTTGAACTTCCTGTCCACTTGCATCAACAGATCTATCTGACTGTGTTGACAACAATGACAATACTACTGCTGCACCTTGCTCAACACAACTTTCATAGTATATTTTGTAGAAGTTAATTAAATCGATCCATCTACAACATTGCATATATTCCGTAGTAATTTTACACAAGTGTTTGATAACTGTTAGAGAATTGATCATGCCATAGTAATCATTCAAAGGAATCAACCACCCAACATCAATCCTTATGGATATTATTTTGCATAAAAATTAGAAATTGTAAAAATTAAAAAGTGATTGGATGGGTAATGTGATATTTGTTAGCTTCAAAAATGGGAAACACTTCCAAATCATAGAATAATCCACCTGTTGATTGGTAATTTTACCCAATTGCAAAACCACACTCATAGTTAGGATTTTGATTAGAAAATACTCTCTTGCAAAGAAATAGAAAATTCTCCAAGGTTCATTTTAATTAATGTGTGCATGTATGCTTGTGAATATGTATCAAATAAGCGCTAGAATACCTTAGTGATTTACAAGAAACTATTAACAAGGAGCCTGTGTTGGTCTTACTTTATTATGCTATGCTATTGATTGTTTATGAAACTTAAAAGAAAAGAAAAGGTAAATGTGATTGGCCTTCATATGACCACAATGAAAAGTGATTTAGTTCCTTTTATATTGAAGTATTTTAGATAGATCTTATATTATTTTGTTAAGAAAATTTTAAACAAGTTTCATCTTCTTTAAACCTTGCTTTGAGCATGAAACAAAAGATTAAAATCTATCTCTAAAATGTGAATCAGAAATGATGAGTGGATTCATTTTTATCTTGATTTTTGGATGGATTTTATCTTGCTTTGTTAAACTTTGAGCATGAAAGAAAATAACTAAATGACTAACTCTGAAATGTAATAGCCTTTGAAATGCCATATAAATTACCCTTCTTTAATGAAATTATAAATTTCATAAAAAATAAGTTAATTTATTGCTTGAAAAACAAAATGCAAAGCTTGAAATGTGAAATCATGTAAAGCTTTTGAAATTACAAAATTTCCTTTTAAATTGTGAACTTTATATAATTTTGGAATTTCGAATTTGCTTCAAAATAAAATCGAAACTACTCTAAAGGTAACGTCAAAGTTGATTCTTGGAATTCGTGCATCTCATTTTTTATTTTTTTTATATCTTTTATTTTATTTGCAGAAGTTAAAAAAATTAAAAAGGATAGGGTTAGAAGAAATAAAATAAAATAATAAAGAAATAAAACAAGTTGTTGTAAATCTAAAATTTCACACAGACCTTGCAAATGGTAGTATCATGCATAATACCAACATTAATGTGATCCATATTAACGCAATCCAACATTTAATGTGGTAAAATATTCTAAGTAAAAGGTGCAATATACTAAAAATAGCATACAAGTTAACCATTAACATTCATAAAAACTCATTTAATTTCAAATATATTGACAATAAATATTTTCAATAAATCCAATACAAATGCAGATTATCAAATTCAATGGCATCCCATGTTGAAATGGTGCAGTTTCATCCACTTGGAAGGAAATATTTCTAAATAACCCAGTTCTAAACGCTCTCATTTCCAACCTGCAATTCTATCCAAAAATCTTGGACCCCATTTTCATGTTTCAATGGCATATTTAACATTTTCCCCTCCACTCTTTGTTTGGTGTCGAATCAAATTTTTCCACTTCGTCTTCTCAAGAATTATGAGGCCTTTCGTTCAACTTGTAACATTTTAATTTTCATTTTATTAGTAACCAATGACCATTACCATTGTTGTCTACTTTGGAAATGTCATCGCTAACACCTTTGTTAATATTTAGCATGTGTCTTTTATGACCTCCCATAAGTCCAATTAACAAATGCCAAATATTCTATTTTCATCTTCTTTTGTTTGTAACCACTATAATTCTTGTGACTTTAAAATGTATCTACAACTCTCCCAAGCAATTTGCATCATCATTGGTATATGGTTGACCATAAAATGCCTTCACCACCGCTTATCATCATAATTTCCATCTAAAAAAGGGTAGTACTTCTGTGAACGTTGCTTCTTGCAACCTCAATGAATGCCCATGGTGAATCAGCCAACTCACCCCTCCACTGTGTCAAGGAGACATTTCTCGATGATAAAATAGGAAACCCATCCCTTGTCATTCAATAACGCTTTGTAACATATTTTATCTATTTTATTTAAGTTTTACAATGATGTTATCATTCGTATAGACTTTCACAACCACTACATAATGGTTGCCTTCCCTGCATACCCTAATATGTTATTTTGGCTAGATATAATAGGATTCCAAAGCTTACCTTATACCTTTCAACCATTGTGTCTTGGAGCTATCTCATTCCAATGATGAATTCATTTTAATGGTCAGGAACATGTTAATGTTAGATGAATTTATTGACCCACTCAACTACCTTCATATCATATCGAATAACAACAACTCCTCTATTTCTACTACCCTTAAAATATTATATCTAAGTGTACAAAGCATGGATTCATTATCATCTAGCATAGTCCTTCTCGATCAAATTTTTGGACATGTTTGATGCTCACAGGTTATCTCCTATTCACTGTTGGTGACGTACACTATACCACCATATCTAGTCTATGCCTAGGATGGTTGAAAAATGCCTACCACATATAATCAAATTTGGTTGTACCAGCCTACAACTACACTATCAACATTGACTTCACCTGCATCACCACGATCTATTTCCTCACACAGTCATGGTAGTATGACACACTCACCTAATATTAACTTTACAATTTTGGCATAAACATTTCTACCCCTTCTTTAACCCCATATCTCAGATAGATTTTTTGTGTGGATGTAGTGGATATTAACTTAACTTCATCCTCCTTAGGCATTGAACCTTATGCATCTAGATCTACACATTGAATACAATTGTAGCATATCTTCCCCATTGTTGTTGACTGCTAGGCTTTTCAGCAACTGTAGCAATATCTCGATGTCTATATCTTTTTGTTTAAACTTGGTACATATACTCATTTATATTTTAGTCAAGCATGAGCATCGATGTCAAATTTATATTTATAATACATCCTCGATTAACAAGAACCATCATCCCATCAACGTAATCATCTAGGTCACTATCACATTGATTTCGAAGGTCCATGTCCTTTATATGATAGTTGTATGGTATTTGGCGGTCTTTGTGCCATGTAGTAATTGTACAATAGGATCGACCATAGTCCCACATCACCAACTCAATCTAAGTCTATCGATCAGTATTCGTTGGTGTCATGTATAGCATCATAAAGTCCATGTCTACGTCGAGGGTTCATTGGCTTACATATTGTCATCGTTGCCTCTAAAGGTCCCCGTCATAGGTGTTGTCATGTCATCCATGATTTATACGATCGGGGTCACCATATCATTGTCATGTTCACCCTTTTTGTAAATATCTTCAAACAAAAATTGCCCACATATTAGACTTCATGAAACAACCTTCAATGCAAAAATTAAAATAAACATTTAAAATAAGACCTTTAAACCAATAGAAACATAAAGTATAATGATGCCATTTAATTTATATAATATATATATTACATTATATATATTTTTATTTTATTTATATGAAAATTTAATTTAATTAATCTCAAATGTTTTAAATTGATTTAATTGAAAACATTGAAATTAACTAAAGCAATATAAACCTACTCAAAACACTAAGAACTTTTAGAAAAATATAAACAAACACCACCAAATAAGGAATCTTGGAGCCCGTGAGGTGAGCTCATGGCTAGGGTCCTATCAAAATGATCACTCAAAGACAACCAAAATTCCTAAAAACCAAAATTTTAAGGTGGGTCCCCAAATATGGGGCTAGTTGTGCAATGGTCACCAAAAATGGTGAATCTACTGGAAAATGCTCCTAAGAATTTCAAATGAAGAACCCAATTCTAAAAACAACAAAACAAAGATCAAAAAACAAACCATCTAGCAACCTCCAAGAATGTGGGGTATATAATTTCAAATTAAAGCACATGAACCCTTTGCTTTAGCTTAGTGAGTGTGAAAGTGATTTCATTTTGCATTCTTGAAAACCACTCAATCTCCATAACCTGTTTTGCATTTAGTCTATAGAAATATTACTCATAAATAATATGCCTTTGAATTACTCTACTGCCATCCAAGCATCTATAGCCTTGGTGAAGATGACCTTAATCTCTTCTAGACCTTTCTCTATTGTCAATCATGCATCTATAGCCCTGGTAGATATTGTTTAAATAACCCAGGTATCTAATTGATACTTTACATTGCTTTGCTTCTTTTATTTTATCTAGACATATCCCTATTTCCAGTCAGGCATCCATATCCCCGGTAGAGAATATCTAGACCTTGAGAATGATTTGACATGTTTTCCTTTTCCTTTTTATTTTTATTTTTATTTTATTTTTATAGAGCATTATTGCTTTGCAAAATTCACCTGCCACGTAGGTTAGAGACCATTCAAGGCTAAATATGGAGTCTATAATTTTTTTTGCCTTAACTTGCAAACCAAAATGACTTCATCCTTCAATATTTCAAGGCACACCCCTTAAAATGATGTGTTCATGGGTAGCTTTAGAAAAATGATTCATTGTTATAAAATTCACTATCTTAATCCCAGGATTAAGGAATGATTACTAAAAAATATCATCTCCTTTTCCTTGATCCACATGATTCCAAAATAGGTAATTCACCCTATATGACAAAGGAACACAAAAAACAACCAAGAGGCCATAAATTAGTAGCTACCACAAAACATTACCTCAAATGGAGGGACAAACCCAATCCTAACCTAATGAAAATTGACAAGAAAACTAACAACAAAACTTGCCAAACAAGAAAATAGGGACAAAGCACAAAAACAAGAAAGCTAAAAACAAAAACATGAAAACCAAAACTATATACAATAATATATAATATGGTACAAGATGATGCAAAATTTAGGCCATCACTTCACTGGATTCCAAACACGATTAACACACTTTAAAAGACATATATCATAATATGCATGCCAAGATTTATATAAATCCAACCAAAATAATATTATGCTACACCATACAAAAACTTTCATTTTACCTCTCTCACCCCACCAATTTGATTCAATGATATTAGCAATCCTATGTTGAAGCTTTGATTTATTAAACTTGCAAGCAAATACATGTTTTTCAACTACCTTTTGCTTATTCAATGAGGTGTAAATTTCAAAATATGATTCATCACTTTGACTTGAGTTCTCACTTTCCCAAACATATATGATTTCCTTCAAATAGGAGGGTATTTTTGAAAATTTTGAAGCCAAGCTATCATCTATGTTTTTCGGCCAATCATACTTAGGCAAATATTTTCAAGCAACTATGATATCTACTAAATGAGGATCATTATAAGTTTGTATCCTAGATTCAATTGTTAGTTGTTGATGAACTTGATTCAACAATTCAAGAAACTCTACTTCTATTTTTATTAACAAAGAAATCTTATTCGAGGTGTGAGCAGAAATCAACTCTAGTTTTTTTATTAACCTCCAATGGCATATCATCATTAATAACATTAGAATCCAATAGATAATTATGAAAACTTTTACCTGGAGTTTGGATGGTTGGACACAAAGGATGAGATTCTATATTTTGTACAATTTCATTTACCAGGACTTGATGAGGAACTGTAAAATTTTATTTTTCCTCATAATCTCCATCATCATCATCTTGGAGTTCTTCATCTTCATCAACTGCCTATTTTTCAAAAATACAAAAATTAGGCACCCAATCAAAAATGTGTCCATCCTATTCAGACCGTAACTCTTACTAGTCAAGGGATGTGTCAAAGAACACATATCCCTAATCAAATAGTTGAATCATTTCGAATAAAACAACATTTGTATCATTTGGATAAATAGAAGTTAATTCTAATTCATTGTTAACCACCCAAAGTATTTCTTTATTTGAATCTTCAATAAAATCATGTGAATTTGTACCCAAATTTTTAGTATTCCATGATGAAAGAGAATATTTTACCTCATCCTCATCCAAAATAGATAAATCATAAGAAAAATTTACCATTTCTTTATTTTCCATTTCAACAAGGTGTTCCATAAACTCATATTCAAAATAATCAATTTTTGGGACCTTCTCTATTTTTTCCAGTGGCATACCATTTTATGATTGTACAAGAATTTCAAGATATTCACATGAGATGGTGATTTCAACATCTTGCATTTCAAGTGAAATAGAAACTTGATCAGTAGGAGTGTGAGAAACAAATAATTCCTCATATCTTCCCCAACCATTATAATAATTGTCATATAAAATCAAGGGATGAAATTCTATTGTATCTTCTGCATAATCTTTAGATTCATCAATTGATTCCTTTTTAAATTCACTTTCAACCATTTTTTATGGTTCAAGGGTTTCTACAATGGGATCCACTCTTGCATTCAGCTTTCTATAATTATCCCAATCCTCCATTGTAAATAATGACTCTAAGCCTTTTATTTCTATTTGGTCATTATTTGGAACATGTTGGCTTTCTTTATCATTCACTTTATCCTCTTAATTGAATTATATGGAAGGTTTTGACCTATCACATATTTCAATGCTAGTTATATCTAAGACTCCTCCATTATCTTAATACTCATGCATTTCTAAGAGTGAACCAATGTCTACATTTTGATAGGCTTGTTTACCACAATCCTCATTGATGGATATTGGATTTGAAACTTGCACCTCATCTTGGATGATATCTAAGGTGGTTGTAACATTTGGAAATTCAACTTCATCCCATTGATTGCTCACATTAGACATCGTTAGATTCAAGGGTGCTAGATTGAATGGTTAGTATTGGTTGGAATCCATAATTTCTAAAAAAATAGTTCATCATGGGAGAAGGTTGTACCTCAACCTGAATCATGGGTGGTATCTTATTTTGAGCCTTAGGTTTAAGTAATTATAATCTACCCACATAAACACCTTTCAAAATCCATCATTTTTCTACTATTATTGCCTCACTGTAGACTTTAAGCAAGGATGGATCTATAAGAAGTCTCCCTAGAAATATAGAAGTTAAGGGGTCTAAGTATTCTAGGTATATTTTAGTTGCTTCTTCTTCTGAAATGATGTAATGTGTCCCCATATTAATATACAATCTATGGAATCTATCATTAAATTGGCTCATGGATTCATTAGGTTCTTTGTGGATAGATACAAACTGATTTAATATCATATCTGGGTCAACCAATTTTCCAAAATATTCGAGAAATATTATTTCCAGTTGAACCCAAGAGGTGATAGAACCTATAGGTAAATTTTGTGAATGGTGAGTGATTTAGTAAAATAGGAAATATTGCATTAACCTTCAAACTTAGGTTACATAGTTTAAATAGGCGGTAAATAACCTATTCGAGAAAGAAAGGGGGAAAGGAGAAATTGGGGGAAAAGAAGGATGAAGGGAATTCTCTTGCCGCCCAAATTGCTGTCGTCCACTGCCGTCCAGGTAAGGTAAAAGGTAAGTTACCTTTACCCCTAGTAAAATCAAATTTTTAACTTTTATTGATGGTAATTTCCAACATTATCCCCCTTAAAGTTGAAAGGACTAACTATATAGTCTCTCAGCTTTATAAATTGAGCTTTAGCCATGCCTTTGGTGAAGATGTCTGCTAGATTATCCAAAGTGCTACAATATTGAATCTCAACTGTATGTCTTGTTCCACCATATCTCTTATGAAGTGATACTTCATATCAAAATGTTTTGACCTTTTGTGGTGGATTGGATTATATGCCAACTGTATGGCACTTATATTATCACAATTCAGTTTGGTTGGACCAATTTGTTTTTTGCCAATCTCTTCAAGGATTTTCCTCAACCAGAGGATCTGAGTACTTGCATGAGTGATTGTTATGTACTCAGCTTCTGTAGATGATAATGCTACAACAGATTGCTTTTTGGAACTCCAAGTTATTAGTCCTGAACCTAGACTAAAACAGTTCCCTGATGTAGATTTTCTGTCATCTATATTACTGCCCCAATCTTTGTCACTATAACCAAATAAATTCATAGAGTTAGACTTGTGGTAATGGATTCCAAAATCCAATGTACCTTTTACATATCGTAAAATTCGTTTGGTTGCTTGAAGATGCAGCTCGGATGGGCATGCCATAAATCGTGATACAAGAGAAACAACATATTGTATATCTAGCCTAGTGTTGGTGAGAAACATTAAACTCCCAACCATGCTTCTGTAATTGGTCAAGTCAACATTTGGTGCTCCATATTCTTTGCTTAGCTGGATTCCATGTCCAATTGGTGTTTCAATTGATTTGCACTTCTTGCATAGCAAATTTCTTGATCATGTCATGAGCATATTTCTGTTGACATATGAAGATCCCATTCTTTGATTGATGTACTTCCATTCCTATAAAGTATCTCATTAATCCGATATCCTTCATCTCAAACTGATTCATCATGGAGTTTTTGAACTCCATATTCATTTTATCATTACTACCCATGAATATTAGATCATCCACATATAAACAAACTATGAGGATATGTACTCCATTTTTCAGGTAGTATAATGTTGGTTCACTCTTGCTTTTTGTGAAACCATATTTTCTGAAATAGCCATCAATTCGTGAGTACCATGCTCTTGGTGCTTGCTTGAGGCCATATAGTGCTTTTTTCAATTTATAAACAAGGTTCTCTTTTCCTGGTTCTTGGAAACCTTGAGGTTGTTGAAAATACACCTCTTCTGTCAGGTATCCATTTAAAAATGCACTTTTCACATCCATGTGTTGTATTTTCCATCCTTTATGGGCTTCCAAGGAAAGAACAGTTCTGATTGTTTCTTGTCGAGCAACTGGAGAAAAGGTTTCCTCATAATCTATTCCATATTTATGAGTAAAACCTTTGGCTACTAATCTCGCCTTGTGCCTTTCAATGCTTCCATCAGCATTGAATTTGGTCTTATAGACCCATTTACATCCAACACATTTTTTCCCTTGGGAAGCTTCACAAGCTCCCAAGTATCATTCTTTTTAATTGAGGATATTTCCTCTTCCATGGCATCTTGCCATATATTTTCAGTGCAAGATTTTTCATAGCTAGATGGTTCTAGGCAATGCGATAGCCAACAAAGCATAATTGACTACATCACCCCTTGGTTCATGAGACTCATCATCTCCTGACATTTGAAGATTTTCAAGTCTTGACAAAATGTCATCCATCTCACTAGCTTGACTCCTAGTGTATCTTTGTTGAAAATTCCTATCCAACATTTGAGAATATGGATGACTCTGTAGTATGCGCTTTCCTCTATTTGTCTCTTTCCTTTGAGAAACTGAATCAATACCCATCGGACTTGGAGCGCTTGACTTGGTGCCATCAAATTCCTTCTTGGACTTGGTGTACCACTTGATGTACTTGATGAAGTTTCCTGATGTGGAGTTTGTGGAGGAGGACTGCTTTTCTTGGGTTGTACCATTATGGGAGGTACTGGTGTGGTATTTCCCGAATTAGAGTCAAAATCAACAAATTTTTTATGACCCCATTCTACCCCTTCATAAAAAATTACATCCCTGGAGATAATGATTTTATGTGTCATGGGATTGTACAATCTATATCCTTTGGTTGAATCACAATACCCTACAAAAACACATGCTTGGCTCTTTGGATCAAGCTTCTTTCGCTTCTCTTCAGGAATGTGTGCATAAGCTAAAGAACCAAATACTCTGAAATGTTTGACATTTGGTTTCTTACCGTACCATCCTTCATAAGGAGTGATACCATCTAAACTAGAAGTCGGACTTCTATTTAGAATATATGCACTTGTTCTCACTGCATCTGCCCAATAGCTGTTTGTGAGATGTTTTTCCTGAAGCATTGTTCTTGCCATTTCAACAAGGGTGCGGTTCTTTCTCTCAGCCACACCGTTCTGCTGTGGGGTGTAGGCAGTAGTGAATTGCCTCTTTATCCCATTTTGCTTACAATAATGAAGAAATTCATTTGAGGAGTACTCTCCTCCTTTATCAATGCGAAGACATTTGACATAGTAGTCACTTTGCTTTTCTACATTATTTTTGAAGTCTATGAAGCAATCAAATGCTTCATCTTTGTGTTTGAGAAAATACAACCAACACATTCTAGAATAATCATCTATGAATGTTAGAAAATAAGAATTGTTTCCAAGGCTCTTTGTTTGCATTGGACCACAGATGTCCGAATGTACTAGCTGAAGAGGATAACTTGCTCTCCACGCTCGGCCTCTTGGAAACTTCTTTCTAGAGTGCTTTCCCAAAGAACATGCTTCGCATACCTTTTTATGTTCTAGAATTTTTGGTAGTCCTGTCACCATATCTTGTGATGTTAACATTTTCAAGCTAGCGGAATTGAGGTGACCATATCTCAAGTGCCACAATTCACTTGGATTTGAAATAGCAATGTTTGCAAGTTGAGCTCCCCCTGGCTCACCAAAATTTAGAGGGAACAACCTATTCTTTGTCATAGGTACTTCGTGATGACCCGGTTACAATTGTTTTTATCAAAGATTGTACATTTTCTTTCATCAAAAACTAATTTGTAATGCTTCTCCATAATTTGGCCAACACTTAACAAATTGTGTTGTAGCTGTGGAGTATAGTATATGTCATTCACATTTTTAAGGCCTTCTTTTGTGGGAACTTCCATAGCTCCTATGCCTTCAACTTGCAAGGATTTATTATCCCCTAACTTAACTTGAGATTTGTAATTTGAATCTAATGTAGCAAAGAGATTTTCTTTGCCACTCATGTGGTTGGAGCAACCAGTATCCAAAATCCATGTATCATTTAGATTTTGATCTGGTTGTCCATAAGAGAGAAAAATATTTGGTGGACCTTCTTCTTCTCCGTAGAATGAGCCATATTGACTACTTTGATCTTTTGAAGATTTTGACCAGCAGTCACGAGCGAAGTGGCCTTGTTTCCCACAATTGAAACAAGTTGTTTTGGTCTTATTACTTCCTCATCCTTGATTTCCATAGCCTGCATTGCCGCTTTGGTTCTGATTGGCTCCTCTGTTTTGATTTGCACCTATGTTTTGATTACCTCCTCTGTAGGAGTTGCTTTGTCTCTTGCCTCTTTGTTGTTGTCCTCTGCCTCTACCTCTTCCTTGTCCTCGTCTTACACTTTCATTCGAAGTGAAGGCTTTATCATCACCTCCATAGCTTGTTGAAGGTGCACCTTGAAGTCGCTCTTCATGTGATGTTAATGATCCAATCAAACTATCAAATGTAAGAGTAGAAAGATCTTTGGATTCTTCAATTATGATTGCAATGTGATTCCACTTAGGAAGAAGAGTTCGCAACACTTTCTTCACAATTGTTTCATTTTTTATGTCTTCACCTAAAGTTTGCATCATATCAACTACTGCTTTAACACGAACACAATAGTCTCCAACTCTTTCATTGTCCTTCATTCTAAGATTTTCAAAATATCTTTTCAAGGTCTGAAGCCTGACTTGCTTTACTTTATCACTTCCTTGGAATCCTTCTTTCAAGGCATTCCATGCATCCGTAGCAGTTAAATAAGATGCAATTCTTGGAAAGATACTAGGATCTAGTGCTTGATTGAAGATGGTATAAGGCAAATGAATTATTTTTCACGTGCATCTTTGTAGATCTTCTTATCATTTGCACTTAAGGTAGTCCAATATGTTGGAGCAATGTAACCGTCTTCAATAATATCCCATAGTCCTTTTTCGATGAGTAATGTCCTCATCTTGATGGACCAGTACTCATAATTATCCCCTCTGAATTCGGGAATAGGTAGATTATTATGTGAACCCATTTTTTAATCTACTAAAACAAGAAACCTCTATTTTATAGTATTATTGGAAAAAGACTTTACAAACTATCAAGCCCTGCTTGATTTACAATAAAAAACAACTCAAATTTGTTCAAAAATTACAAAATTGTCAGCGACTTGTTCATCATCGTCACTGATCAATATTATTTCAGGAGGAGGTTGTAGGATTTCAACTGAATTACTATAATGAGTATATTCGGATCCTTGTGCAGCAATTGCAACTATGTCAGATTGTTCAAACTTGCTACCGAAGGAGTTATCCTCTGAATCTGTGTCGTATCCTTGATCAGGATTTCTCTGGTGTGCAATAACCGCGTTTTGCAACTGTGAAAAAAATGTATTCAGACTTAGTGTTTTCACGTGCCTATCAAAGTCTTCAGGTGTTGTTCTCAGTAACACCTTGTAGAGAGCATGATAACAACCTTCCGATCTTATCATTTAAGAAAATTTCCCAGAAATTTTCTTTTACAAGAATTTCCTCTTAGGAAATAGTAAAAAAATTAAACTTTCTAAGTTAAAAAAAAATTTAACTTTCTAATTTTTTTTTTAACTTTTACATATATTTCCTCTAGGGAAATTTCAAGCAATAAAAATCTTTCACATATATTTCCTCTTAGGAAATTTCAAGATAAAAGCAAAGGAACAGTTAAAAAACTAAAAAAATATATATTTTTTTAAATTTTAAACTTATTCCTTTAGTTTTGCTTTTGATTAAAAAAATTTAATAAAAAAATTTGATTTTCTATCGACCCCGCCGAGAGTCGATCCTGCGACCTCGCGGGTCACAAGGCTGAGGGTAGCCGCTATGCTACCCGATCTGATCCGGGAGTAGCTAGCGCTCCCTGCCCTATAGCCTTCACAAAATCACGCGAGGCTAAAAATTTGATCTCATCGAGGATCGAACATTCGACCTCGTGGGAGTCAAGGGTTAGGGTAGCCGCTATGCTACCGGGTTGATCCGAAAGCTAAGCTGGCAGCTCCCAGCCTTCTAGCTTGTGCGTCGAGCGCACAGCTTTTAATTGGCTTCGCGCTTCGATGCGAAGCTTATTTTATTTCTGGGACTTTAGTTCCACATCGCCTGTGAGGCGATGTTAAAGCTTCTTAAAAGAAGCAAATCACGTATAGTGCTTTGATTTCCTACGGGCAATCGCCAACTATGCAGATCCTTTTGCCTCGGTTCACGAGCGCAGGTTGCCATGTCATTGCACCTCGGGCCGCGCGCTAGTCACTCCATGTCACGCCATGTCACGTCGTAGATCACCATGTCGCTACACCTTGGGCCACGTTCCAGTCACTCCATGTCACGCCATAAGTGCCTCGGGCCACGTGCAGGTCGCCAGCCACATCAGCAGTGCTGCCTCAGGAATCGTGCCAATATGCTACTCCTGCAGGCCGCCTCGTCCAGCTCCACCAGTGCCTCGGGAGTCGCATCGATATGCTCTTGCGGGCCGCCTCAGGATCTGTGCCGCCTGGGACTGCGGGCCCCACTGCCTCGGGAATCGTGCCGCTCTGATACCAAATGTGAATGGTGAGTGATTTAGTAAAATAGGAAATATTGCATTAACCTTCAAACTTAGGTTACATAGTTTAAATAGGCGGTAAATAACCTATTCGAGAAATAAAGGGGGAAAGGAGAAATTGGGGGAAAAGAAGGATGAAGGGAATTCTCTTGCCGCCCAAATTGCTACCGTCCACTTCCGTTCAGGTAAGGTAAAAGGTAAGTTACCTTTACCCCTAGTAAAATAAAATTTTTAACTTTTACTGATGGTAATTTCCAAAAAATTTATATACCAATCATAATAAAATTAATCAAATGTGGATGGAAACATCCTACAAGCAACATATTCATACATAATTTACAAATAAATTAAAGTCTTCTTGTATGCCTGAATATGTTCCTCAACCGATTTCATTCTATCATGCCTAAACTAAGGTAGATAACACATAATATCTATAGGCACATGATGTGAAGGCCCATGTATGTTTAAAGGACTACATGTCATCATTGGAGTAAACATTGCCATTAGTGGACCTTAAAGAATATAACTTTAGTACCAATTTTGTTAGTCAAAGAAATATATATTTTAAAGATGTGTGAAATGAATAAAAAAATTTAAATAGTTAAACAAATAAATAATTGTGTTCATTCATTGTAATGCATGAATTAAACCATAATAATAATCTCCAATTTGTAAAATGTTAGCATCAATACATCATCAATTAAAATAATTTCCAATCAATGAAAGTGATCACATGTAAATAAAACCTCGTTAGTCAAGACCAATACCTTCAAATAACCTTTCAAATAACAATGAACAATTTAACATTTAAAAATAACCAATTCATGCCCTCCTTCTAGCACAAAAATGTTTAGTGGTAATTTTTCCCAATTGCAAAACTACACTCACACTTAGAATTTTGATTAGAAAACCCTCTCTTGCAAATAAATAGAAATTTATCCAAGGTTCCTTTTACTTAATGTGTGCATGTATGCTTGTGAAGATGTATCAAATAAGTGCTAGAATACCTTAGTAATTTACAATAAATTGTTAGCAAGGAGCCTCTCTTGGTATTACTTTATTATGCTATGCTATTGATTGTTCATGAAACTTAAAAGAAAAGAAAATGTAAATGTGATTGACCCTCATATGACCATGATGAAAAGTGATTTAATTCCTTTTATCTTGAAGTATTTTAGATAGATTTTATCTTCTTTTGTTAAGCAAATTTTAAACAAGTTTTATCTTCTTTAAACCTTGCTTTGAGCATGAAACAAAAGATTAAAATCTATCTCTAAAATGTGAATCTGAAATGATGAGTGGATTCATTTTTATCTTGATTTGTGGATGGATTTTATCTTGCTTTGTTAAAATTTGAGCATGAAATAAAATAACTAAATGACTAACTCTAAAATGTAATAGCCTTTGAAATGCCATATAAATTACCCTTCTTTAATGAAATTGTAATTTTCATAAAAAAAAATTAATTTATTGCTTGAAAAAAAATGCAAAGCTTGAAATGTGAAATCATGTAAAGCTTTTGAAATTACAAAATTCCCTTTTAAAATATGAAATTTATGTAATTTTGGAATTTTGAATTTGCTTCAAAATAAAATTGAAACTACTCTAAATGAAACTTTAAAGCTTATTCTTGGAATCCATGCATATCTTTTTTGGATTTTAATTTTTTATTTTATTTGCAGAATTAAAAAAAATGAAAAATGATAGGGTTAGAAAAAATAAAATAAAATAAAAAATCAATAAAACAAGTTGTAAATATGAAATTTTACACAAACCCTACAAACATTAGTATCCCACAAAAAACCAAAATTAATGTGATCCATATTCACGCAATCCAAAAAATAATGTGGTGCAATATTCTAAGGAAAAGGTGCAATTTATTTAAAATAGGAAATAAGTTAACCATTAAAATGCATAAAAGATCATTTAATGTCCAATACATTGACAATAAATATTTTCAATAAATCGAGTATAAATGCAAAATACTAACTTCAATGGCATACCATGGTGAAATGGTGTAGTTACAGCCACTTGGAAGGAGACATTTCCAAACAAACCTAGTTTCAAATGATCCACCTGCAATTTTACCCAAAAATATCAAACCTTGTTTTTGTGTTTCAATAGCATATTTAACATTTTTCCCTCCACTCTTCGTTTGGTATTGAATCCAATTTTTACACTTTGTTTTCTCAAGCGTTACGAGGCATTTCACTCAACTTGTAACGTTTTAATTTTTGTTTTATTAGTAGCCGACAATCATTACCATTCTCGTCTACTTTGGAAATGCCATCGCTAACACCTTTGTTAATTTTTCGTATGTAATTTTTATGACCTCACCTAAGTCCAATTAACAAATGTCCAATATACTATATTTGTATTCTTTTATTTGTAACCGCTATAATTCCTACAACTTTAAAATGTATCTGTAGTTTTACCAAAAAAATTTCATCGTCATTGGTATATGGCTGGCCGTAAAATGCCTTCTTTGTTGCATGTCATCACAATTTTCATCTAAAAAGGGGTAGTACTTCTATGAATGCTACCACTTGCAACCCTAATGAAAACCCATAGTGAAGAAGACAAATCACCTCTCCACCATGTCAAGGAGATATTTCATGATGACAAAATAGGAAACCCATCCTCTATCATTCAATCAAGATTCATAACATATTTTCTCTATTTCGTTTAAGTTTTGCAATGATGTTATCATATGTATAGATTGTTACAGCTACCATGGAATGGTTGCCTTCCCTACATACCGTAATATATTAATTTGGCTAGATATGACAGGATTCCAAATATTACCTTGTACCTTTCAACCATTGTGGCCCGAATCCATCTCATTCAAATGACCAATTCTTTTTAATGACCAAGAACATGTTAATTTTGGATGAATTTATTGACCCACTTAACTACCTTTGGCTATATCATATTGAACACAACTGCTCCACTATTTTTGATGCCATCAAAATGTTACATCTAAGCATACAAAGTGTGGATTCATTGTCATCCAACATATTCCATCTTGATCAAACTGTTGGACATGTTTGATGCTCATAGATTATCCTCTATTCATTGTTGGTTATGTACACTGCACCACCATACCCAATCTACACGTAGGATGATTGGAAAATTCCCACCATATACAATCAAATTTGGTTGTACCAACCTACATCTGCACTCTCAACATTGACTTCTCCTATATCACCATGGTCTATAACCTCGCATAGCCATAGGAGTATGACACACTCACCTAATATTAACTTTCCAATTTTGACATAAACGTTCATATGCCTACTTTAGCCCCATATATCAGATAGATTTTTGGCATGGATGTAGCAGGTATTAACTTATATTCATCCTCCTTAGGCATTGGTCCTTACACATATGAATATACACACCGAATACAATTACAACATATCTTTCCCAAATCATGAACTCCACCTAAACTGCTTCTTTGATATCCCCATTGTTGTCGACTACCAAGATTTTTGGTAACTATAGTGAGATCTTGACGTCTATGTATTATTATTCAAACTGGTACATATTCTCATTTATATTTCAATCAAGCATGGGTATCAATGTCAAATTCATAGTTACAACACACTCCCCGATTGACGAGAACCATTGCCCCATAAATATACTCATCCAGGTCACTATCGCATCAACTTCAAAGGTCCACATCCTTTAGCTAATAGTCATATGATATTCAGTGGTCTTCATGCCACGTAGTAATTATCCAATAGGATCCACCATAGTCCATGTTGCCAACTCAGTCTAATTCTACTGGTCGGTGTCTATTGGTGTCATATCCATCATCATGAAGTCCACATTTTCATTGAGGGTTTGGATGCCATGGTGTCGCCAGAGTCTTCATCGACTTACATACTATTATTGCTACCTATGAATATTCTTATCATAGGTGTTGTCATGTCATCCATGATTGCCATGATCAAGGTTGCCACATCATCACCGTGATCACTCTTTTCGTAAATATCTGTAATAAAAAATTGCCTACATATTAGACTTCACGAAACAACCTTCAATGCAACAATTAAAATAAAAATTTAAAATAATACCCTTAAACCAACATAAACATAAAGTATGATGACACCCTTTAGTTTATAATATATATATATATTTATTTTTTATTATTATTATTATTATTATTCATTTTATTTTATTTATATGAAAATTTAATTTAATTAATCTCAAATGTTTTAAATTGATTTAATTGAAAACATTGAAATTAACTAAAGTAATATAAACCTACTAAAAATAGTAAGCAATTTTAGAAAAATACAAACAAACACCACAAGATAAGGAATCTCAGACCCCTTGAGACGAGCTCATGGCTAGGGTCCTATCAAAATGATCACTCAAAGACAACCAAAATTCCCAAAAACCAAAATTTTAAAGTGGGTCCCCAAATTTGGGGCTAGTTGTGCAATGACCACAACACCACCCATTACTGATTCTAGCAAAAGTACGGATTGACATTTCCATGGATTTTATTGGGGGACTATCTAAGATAATAGGCAAGTCAGTTATTTTGGTTGTTGTGGATTGTCTCTCAAGGTATGCCCACTTTTATCCTCTTACACATCCCTACCCAACTTCCACCATTTTCAAAACAATCATTGATCACATTATTTTACTCCCTTAAATTTTGTCCTTTATAGTCTATGACCATGACTCTACACTCACCAATATTTTTTTGAAGGAAATATTTGAGTTGCAAGAAATCTAATTGAAGATAAGCTCAACATACCATCTCTAGAAAAATGACCAAACTAAAATTATCACCAATTATTTTGAGCCTTAGATACAATGTGTTAAATTAGAGCATTGTATGAAATGGAGCAAATGGTTTTCATCAACTCTCATCTTGTATCTTCTAAGTAACTTTAGTGAATCAAATGACAACAAGAGTTTTAAGAAGGTCCAATCATTCTCTAATCAAGATTTATTTTGGATTGACAATCATGACAATTATGGAACCAAACCATTACATCTCTTTTGGTACAATATTTTAGATTACATATTGAAGCTACCACATGGAAATTGTTATACCAACTCTCACAATAATTTTCTTATTTTTAGCTAAGAAGACAACTTTTTTTGAAGAGGAGGTAGTGTTAGGAATTGACATCCTAACTCTTTTTATGTTATTATAATAGTTTAGTTAATAAGGAGTTGTAATCCCTTTTAAATGTAAGTGTGACCCTCAATTTTTGATGTTTAGGGTTAGATAGTTTAAATAACTATTTTTGTATTATAAGTTATTTTGGGTAAAGTTTTCATGATCTATTGTATTGTAAAAAAAGGAAGGTATTCTGAAGAATTATATTGTAAAATAGCATTGCTCATAAATAAGGTTACCCCCTCAAAGTGGTTTGTGATAAAGGAGGTTGTCCCTTTGAAATATCTTATAATACTTATAACTCTTCATTGCAACCAAATTAAATAATTATGATTTTGTGTTTTATATGATTATATTTTTTTTCCAATTAATTTTTGTAAATAGAATCATTACACATTTTCTTAAAGTGTCGCACATAAAACTTGATATGAATCATGTATACATGTTTTATATATTCTATAACTACAAATGAAAGGAATTTGATATATGGCTTGACAAGAAAATATTTTCTTGTTTTTCACTCTCCTCATATGTCATGTATTATTTTCTACTTGTCTATTTTTTAAACTATTTCATTCGTATAGGTTATTTGACATGTGTTATTATATTATCCTTTCATGTTTATTAACTTTTGGTTATATGTAGATATTTTTATTTTTATTTTTAATATATTTATATGCTCTCTAAATTTGTTAGTTTCCTATTTCAATAACTCCTTAATCACACTATTTTTATGTATACCTTATTTCTTGATATTTTATGCTTTCAAATTTGATTATACTCACATGAAATTTACCATGATTGTTTTACCATATATTTATTCTATATTGTTCTTTGTCACTTTATTCTATATTTTTATTCATTATTATATATTTTTATTATCATAGGTCTTGATATGAACTATATGAAAATGATAAAGGTTTAAACATTGTGTCTAATATTTTTTATTAGACATAAATGATAAATTTGTAATAATATTTTTCATTATCCCAATGTTTGTTGTTACCTTGTAGTTTAGCTGCATTTCTCTCTCTCTCTCTCTCTCTCTCTCTCTCTATATATATATATATATATATATATATATATATATATATATATATATATAGTTATAGTTATAGTTATAGTTATAGTTATTTATTTTCTTAAGTGTTTTCCAGCTTAAGGTTAACAATTCCAATCCCAAACCCTACTTGATTTGGTTAATGTGAAATATATATTACTCTAGAAAATAAATCTAAAAATTTAAATTATTTTAATTTTTTTAATATCAAGTTGATTGGTTATTAACTATTAATACTTACCATTTATTACTATAATTTAAATCTTCATCTTAAAATCTTAAGCAACCTTAAAATTTTACTTTTTTATTTTTTTGACCTTATCCCCTTCTCCCAACCTAATCTTACGCAACCTTAAAATTTTACTTTAATTAATTAATTAATTTATTTTACCTTATCTCCTTCTTCCAACCTATTCCCTCTTATCTATTTCTCTCATTTATGGGTTGTGGTTGTTTTTATTTTATAAAATAACTCAATGAAAAACAATTTCACATGAGCATAACAAATAATAAATCACCCATGTGATTTCAAACATGGCAATGACAATTGCATGTGTGTTTCATTCTTTTATATATATTTTTTCTTCATTTATTTGTATAGTTTCTAGGACCTAGATGTGTTGTTGATATTGATGAGTTTGATTGTTAGAATTTCCCAACAATAGACATGCAAAGTATTACGCAAAATATGAAGAGAAGAGTAGAACTGATTAATTATTCCATGGATCAACTTTGTATAAATAACAAAGTTGATCATTAAGAGCCGTTGGATTACAAAAACTGATCAAATATGATGTAGACTATAACTGAGATTCACCTGACTCATGAAGAAGTGGAAACTCAAGTAAGTCTATCCTAGTAGAACATAAGAGAATAATTACTTATTCTAACACCCCCTCTAAGTGATAGTAGGGGTGTATTGTGCAAATGCATCTCGACAACAGAGCCTGATGAGGTACTTATGTACAATGGTTTATTTTTTGAAGATATGGTAAAAAACCCATGGGAAAAACCATCTATCAAAAAGAAAAAAGGAAGAGGCATGTCTTTGGTTTACGAATATTGTCCTCTTAATATAAAAAAACCGAGTCCCAATAGCATGGCCTGATGAGGTACTCATTTACAATTTATATGAGAGATGATAAAAAAACCACATGAGAAAAACCATCTACTATGAAATAAAGAGGCATATCTTAGAATGGCAAAGATTGTCCTCTTAATATAAATAAACTTAGTCTCGACAACATGGCATGATGAGGTACTCATTTACAATTTATATGAGATATAGTGAAAAAACCACATGGGAAAAACCATCTGCTATGAATAAAGAGGCATGTATTTTGATGGCGAAGATTGTCCTCTTAATATAAATAAACTTATTCCTTACAACATGGCCTGATGAGGTACTCATTTACAAATCATATGAGATATGGTGAAAAACCACATGGGAAAAACCATCCTCCAAATAATACAAAAATACATGGAGAGGTTAAAAGACCTCTATTTCAATGTAGTTGTAATACACCAAGTTTTTGTCGCAACTATATGTAATGCAGAGAAGGAAATATCTTGGTGAAGATGTCAGCAACTTGATTTTTAGTTAGAATATAGTTCAAGTATATATCATCATTTTGAATATGTTATCGAATAAAATGCTTGTGTATCTCAATGTTCTTGGTACGCTGATGCTCAACTAGATTGCGTGCAATATGAATTATGCTATGATTTTCACACCAAATAGTAATAGGTTTGTCATGGGAAAAACCAAATTCTCTTAGAATCTAATGAAGCAAAAGAGCTTCCTGAATTGCTAAAAATGATGCCCTGTATTCTGCCTCTATAGATGATAAGGCCACTACTTGTTATTTTTTGCATAACTAAGCAATTGGTGAAGAACCAAGACAAAATACATAGCCAAAAGTTGAACATCTATATTATACTGAACCTTCCCAATATGAATTTGTGTAGCCAATGATATCTATGGATTTTCCCTCATATAAGAGCCCAAAGTGAGTAGTTCTTTGCAAGTAGCAGAGGATTATTTTTACTTCTTGCTAGTAAATAAAATGAGGTTGATGTAAGAATTTGGATACTAAGCCAAAAATAAATGAGATATCTGGATGAGTATGATTAAGGTATAATAGACTCCCTACAAGCTGATAGTATAGAGTTGCATCACATAGAGGGGATGTGCAGGAAGTACTTAGATTGACTCCAGACTAAAAATGTGTAGGAGAAGGTTTGCAATATGTTATTGTAAACCTTTGAAGAAGATTTAGAGTGCATTTTTGTTGACACAATGATATTCCTACATCTATTTGATTTATTTGGATCCCAAGGAAGTAATTATCTAGACCTAGATCAGCCATATCAAATTTTTTAGAGAGGGAGTCTTTTATAGTCTCAATGTAAACGAAGTCACTACCAGTGAGTAGTAGATAATCAACATATAGAACAAGTATGGTGATTTTTCCTTCATCTCTCAAAATGTATACTATGTTATTAGAATCAAAATGAGAAAAACTTGAGGAAAGAAGAAAAAGTCCATTTTTTCATACCAAGCTCTACGAGCTTGTTTGAGGCCAGAGAGAAGTCTTGAGTGAAACTAGCAGATTGTTCCATGAATATATATTCCTTTAATTTCCCATGTAATAAAGCACTTTTTACATCCATTTGTAAGAAAATCCACTTTAGGGAAGTAGCCAGAGAAATAACCAGTCTAAAAAAATCCATTTTGGCAACTGGTGCAAAGGTTTCAGTATAAAAAATTCCTTCAATTTTAGAGAAATATTTGGCTACTAGGCAAACTTTGTGTTTGTCAATTTCTCCATTAGGTCCATATTTTGTTTTGTAAATCCATTTACAATGAACTAATTTCCTTCCTTTAGATAGGGGAACTAAATCCCAAGTTTCGTTTTTGATTAAGGAAGATAATTTGTTTTCCATGGCTTCATACCATTATTTCATACCAGTGGCTTCTTTGAAGGATTGAGAATCAGGGGAAATAGACTGACATACAAGACCAGTGCTTATGGAGTTGGTTAATCTGGATGATGGAAGATTTTTAAATAAAGGAGTAGCTTATTTAAAAATGGTTTAGGCCCATTTTGGCATAGTGGAAGGAGTAGGAGTGGAAAGACTTTGAGTTGGAGTTATAGGTTCCTTATATTGATAATTAATCTCTAGATTAATCTCTAAAGTTATTTCTTCATTATATTGAGGTTCTACTATAGGAGAAGGCTCAAAAGGAGAAGAGGATGGTTGAGGATCGTTTTGAGGGAATGTTTCATCAAATTGGACATTCCTATGAAAAAAGACCTCATGATTTGTGGGATCAAGGAGCCTGTATTATTTCATTTCCTCACAATAACAAACTTAGATGAACATTTTCCTTTTCTTATCTATAGTATTCTTTTTCTTCTTTAGGATGTGCACCCAAGTAGTACACCCAAAAATATATAAGAAGGAAATATTTGGTTTTGATACAGTCCATGCTTCTTCAGGATTTAAATGGTCAAGAGCTTTATGAGGTGTGCGCTTTTGAATATAGTTTGCATAGTTAATAACTTCTGCCCAAAAAACTTTTGGAAGATCTCTTGAATGGAGCATGCAATTTGCCATTTCCTTCAATGTTCAATTTTTCCTTTCTGCAATGCCATTTTGTTGTGGATTATGGGAGACAAAATGCTGATGAATGATGATGTGACTAGATAGAAATATTGAGAACTCATTACTATAGTATTCCACCTCATTATCTGTGAAAATTTACTTGATGTTGTGATAGGCCTGATTTTCAACTAAGGCTTTGAATATTTTGAAGTGGGATAGAACATCACTTTTTATTTTAGGAAGTAGACCCAAGTTATTTTATAAAATTCATAAATTAAGGTTAGAACATATTTTACTCCTTGAAAGAAGACTCTAGGAAAAAAATCAAGTCACTATGGATTAAATCTAGAGGGGATGAGGCTTTTAGAGAACCACTTGGGTGGAAAGGATCTTGATGTTGCTTTCCAAGAGTACATCCAGGACATACTCCATCAATAGAAGAGACTTGAGGTAAACTTGTTACCATTTCATGGGTGTTAAATTCCTTTAGGTAGTTATAACTGAGATGACCAAACCTTTCATGCCAAATTTTGATTTCAAGATCTCCATGAGCCATAAAATAGGAGGTCCCTTATATATTTTTGAATAATTTGAAGTGAAATAGGTGAGTGTTGTGATCAATATATCCTTTGGCTACAAGAGAGTGAGGGTCTTGAAAGTCTCTTATCTCAACTCCTGTTGGGGAGAAGAGAACAATTTTCCCTTTTCTAGAAGTACAAATCTGATAGATAGAGAGTGTAGACACCAAAACAACACCAATATGATTATGTGACTACAAACACTGACCACTTTGACACACACAGCCCTTAGAGGTTAAATAGTGGTCCTAACCATTTTTTATAGCAATTTTGTAAGGTCAAAAGGCAATTTGGCACATTCAGGCACTTTGCTCAGTATTCGTCTCACCCAGGGACGAATTCAAACTGGGATCCATCTCACCTAGGGATGAATTCTGAATTCATCTTTGGCCAAGACGAATTCCAGGTTTAACGGGCAAAAAGAAGAATGGTGCCAAGTGGCAGCCGAGGATAGTCAATTATTGCCTCCTACCTTGCATGTGCGTGTAGGTTGGCAGAGTAAGCGTTAGAGGACTGTCACAAGGGTAGTCATGGAAGCCCAAGTCAGGGAGGAGTCTCCTCCCTCTTGAGGAGGCATGGCTGCCACATGGCACCCCTACATGCCCCTCCAAAGAGACCCCCTGGGTCTATAAAATGGTGGACTTTCCCACCCAAAAGAGACAAGTTGGAGGCATTTTCAAGCAACGAAGTGCTGCCAAATTGATACCATGCCTTTACCCTTTTGATTTACATCTTCCACATCCTTGATCTCTTTCGCAAGAGAGGTTATTGGGTGGCTATTGGAAGTGTGAATTCAGACCCAAAAACCCAACATTTGACCACCTCAATCCACCAATTTGTTGACAACCCATTCTAAGAAATTTTGGGCCCATCCCTAGTGGATTGGTGTCGAAATCAAGTTCCAACGGTGGGTGGCCCACTCGGGTGCCCCGCACTTTTTAAGTTTCATTCTAATTCATTTTTCTATCATTTTTTCATCTCTCATTTCATTCTATGCTGACTAGATAGTTTATGTATTCGATTTCATAATGTTTTAATCAGATTTCATCATGTTCTCGTCGCTTTTGTTGTCCCACTAACTTGCAGGTAGCGATGCCAAATTCTCACTGATGGAGGTCAAATTGGGAGAAATCGACCATCTGGGTCATCCCAAAATTCCCCCAATTAGCTAACCCCTATGTTTGTAGGTCATTTGGAGATCTCGAGATGCGACATTTGGATGGCATCACTTCGGCTTTTCATCACAGTCGAATTCTTCCTACCCGAGGACGAATTACAGTTGAATTCATCCTAACCAGGGATGAATTTTAGTTGAATGTGAATTTCCCAACTGTTTTTATGGCCATGGAATTTTGGTAATGTTTTCTGGTCTCTGTCAAATGTTTAGGTCATTTGGAGTCATTTCATTCACTGGTTTAGCTAATTTTTTACATGCATATTTCATTAATTTTAGATAACAAGTGTTTCCTATTTGCAACAGGTGCTACTAACACCTTTGTTGTTTCTTTGATCACAGGATGAGAAGCAAAGGTTAAGGATTCATCATCGCAAGTGATGACAACACTTTGGCCCACCCATTTCAAATGTGGGCATGCGAAAGAGGGAATACTAACGATTGTAACCCAAAACTCATTTAATGCTCCTAGCCCCTGAAAAGGGAGGAGGCGTCTTTGTAATCAAGATTAAGAGAGTTAAATAAAAGGGCTAGGATTTCTCTAATTTCTTGTATCTCATTTTAATTCACCTCTTTCATTTCATGCACTTCACATTTTAGGACTTAAGCGTTAGTTTTGATTTTGAATGCATCGCAATAGTTTTCTTTTTCAAATATTTCAAAATATCGTGCTTTCAGTGGCGATCACGATGGGACAACTGGTGACTAATCCATCAAAATAATAGCCAGGTGAATCTTCATCATCTGATCCTTCACTACCAACCCCACCTGTCATGGCTAAACAGAAGGACAAAGGAAAACAGATCCTGGAAGAGGCTTAGCCCCTAGAAGAGGTGTTACCAACGATATCAACTGTCTCAACAGAAGAAATACCTAGCACAATGGAATATGAGTCTCCTAATCCACCCAACATGGAATGGACTTAGGAAGGCCTTCCATTTCCTCCTCAATCATCAACAATTACTATTAAAATGGCCAGTACGGGCCTGGGGGAGTATCTAGTGCAGAATGTTGTGGCAACACCCATGCTAGAAATCGTGCAGGACATGGGGAGAACTCGCATTACCATAGGGAAAGTTATTCCTTTAGGTTACGCACCAAACCAGACTAATTTTGTGTATGTGGGCCTTGATCATGGTGTTGAACCATGCAAGCAAAAGGACAAGGACGAAGAGCCTTTTGCCAAAAATGTCAATTATCTGTCGAACCCAGACTTCGCTCTGAGATATCTCGACCAATGCAATTGGCATGGATACGAGCTAGGAAGGTATGATAAATGGGTGCATGTCCTTTGCCAGCCAAGATACCAAATTTTGTATGATAAGTCGGGAGTAGGGTTCAATCACCCCCTGCCCTTAGACATCTTGGTGGAAAATATGCAAGGCCTAGGAATAGGCAACAAGGGTGGATTGGCATCATATCCTTATGCCAACCTAAACACAATGTATACCTTGGGAGATTACCTCCAATGGAAAAAACCACCCTTGGTAACATCAAAAATCCCTCTCCTTTGCTAGAGAGGTGAAATTTCGGACACTAACTTTCAAGGAGAACATAAACAGTGTCCAGAGATTTTTTTGAAACTGTTCCCTTTAGAGGTTCCAATTGAACCAGTGCTGTGTCAAGAGACTCATGTACCTCCACAGAGCATGGAAAAACCACAATGGGATTAGATTAATTTGCTCGAACAAGATGAGCCTAATACATCACATACTGCTATCGAGGCCAACGAGGGCCTTTGGATCACTGAAAATGATTACGAAGATGAAACTGAGATGGAATATCTCAATCATGTGTGATGGGACAATCACCTTGTAACTCATGAAGAACTGATGGCACAACTAGGCATAAGGTTAGGGCATGAGTGGTACGTAGACCCAGCAGGGTGGGACCAAGTGTTGGATCCGTGGCTCCAAGTTTATGATGAGCACCGTCCACCCCGAGACCCTATAATAACATCAGTGCCAAGGGAAGACCCTGTCTTCCTATCAGCACATAGGTCCGATCCGTTCATGCCCGTCCCCCTAGAGCCAAATCCAGAGCATATGGAGCATCTAGAATGTTCGAGTTATCATACCCATGGTAATAGAGACCAAATTCATTCCGTCCACATGATGTCCATTGATTTGACCACACCCATCCACAATCCAGTCGATCCAGCACATTCATTGCATCTAGACATAGATGCCATCGACTGGGATCACGTCAATTCACCTCTCTCACCATCAGAGTACTGGCCTTTCGGTAAGATGCCTCATTTTACCCCAAGGACAACTCAAGATATTTTTTAGGCTGAAGAGGAACCCGAGGTTCCCAATGCAGATTTAAATTCAGCTAATGATATCCATTTGATCTCGACTCCACATCAATTGGAGGACAGATCCCACATGTCAATTGAGGAGACGACTGACGTAGACATAGGCTTGGATCCAATGAATCCATAGATTATCAAGCTGGGGGTAAGCTTATCCCCTGAAGAGCAAGCCGACTACATTGCCCTTCTCAAATATAAGAAGGAGGTTTTTGCATGGTCATACAGAGACATGTCAGGGCTAGATCCACAGCTAGTCATGCATAATTTAACGCTTGATCTAACAATCAAGCCAGTTAAGAAAAAACTATGTAAGATTCACCAAAGAGTCGCCTTGATGGTAAAAGATGAATTGCAAAAGATGTTGGATGCATAGTTTGTCATCTGCATGGATTATCCGCCATGGTTGTCCAACATGGTGCCCGTCAAAAAGCCCGATGGGAGGATTCGCATATGCACTAATTTTTGAGATCTAAACAAAGTGAGTCCTAAGGATGATTTCCCCTTGTCGAGCATTGATGCATTGGTAGACGCTATAGCAGGTCACGAAATGCTATCCCTCATGGATGGTTTCTCGAGATACAATCAGATTCGTATCAATCCTGAGGACCAACTAAAAATGGTGTTCACAACAACTTGGGGAACATTTTGTTACCCCAACTACCATTAAGCAGCTCAAAAGTCTACAGGGAAAGGTCACGTCAATTAAGTGCTTCATAGCATAGCTATCTGACAAGTGCCGACCCATGAAAAAATTATTGCACAAAGGGGTTACATTTCACTGGTATGACGAGTGCCAATCAGCCTTTGACAACATCAAACAATACCTAGCTTTGCCTCTAGTATTGGCACCACCTAGACTAGAAGTGTCATTCTACTTATACATATCAGCTATGCGAGGTGGCACTGGGCACCATGCTGGCCTAGAAGAATGAATTTCACAAAGAACAGGCTACTTATTATCGTAGCCACACTCTAGTCAGTTATGAACTTAACTATGCATACATCAAAAAATTCTGTTTGGCAGTGGTGTTTGCTACCAAAAAGCTATGCCACTACATGCTGAGCAACACTACGTATGTTGTGTCTAAGGAGAATCCATTGTGATACATGATGAGTCATACTTATCATAGTAGTCACACGATGAAATGGATCATGTTGTTGACAGAATTTGACATAGAGTTTATTGGATAGAAATCTATCAAAGGATAGGTCATAACCGATCAACTAGCGAAGGCTCCTATTGAAAACGATTAGCCTCTAGTCATAGAACTACCCGATGATGGGATCTTCCATGTCTCAGAATTGCCAAATTTTGATGAGCCTGAGTCACAGGCTGACATAACCCTATTCTTTGATGGTTCTAAATGTGAGCAAGGTGGTGGTGCGGGAATAGTATTCTTCACACCGTAGGGTGCTCCAATGCCCCTGTCATTTAAATTAAACTTCCCGTGCACCAACAATAATGCAGAGTATGAAGCCTTGCTCATAGGTATTCAGACAACAATCGCCATGAACATCAAACGACTGAACATCTTTTGTGATTTGCTGTTAATTGTCAATCAAGTCAAAGGGGTATTCCAATGCAAATGCCTAGTTCTGCAAGCTTATAAAGCCCTTGTGGACAAATTCCTAGAAAAACTTGAGTGGTATGACATCGAGGCACTCCCTTGGTCATCGAATAATTTTGTGGACACAATGGCATCCTTGGGGTCACTAATCCTGCAAGACCTTTCTGGTGATATGAAAACCATTCAAGTCAGAACCCTATCGCAATCCATGATGGAGCGTGTAAGCTCTGACTTGACACCAGGAATCCACATGATCCAGATTGAGCCATCCTCAAATAAGTTCTCTCGAATCCATGATCGTTTGAAGCATGCCAATTGGGGGTCCTTCTTCTCCCCCACTCCCATTAATAGCAACACAATGCTATTCTTACAAGTTCTATCCCGTTTAGTGTTTTCTAGGGATGAACTTCAAGAGGGATTGGTTGTTCATATTATCGAGGTTTCTGATCAACAGGACTGGTATTTACCCATTAGAGACTACCTCAAGTTAGGTAATCTCCCACTTGGATTGACGCATGCCGTAAAACGATAATTCAAGCAAAAAATAGCTAAGCATGTCTTGATAGGAGACATTTTGTATCATCGCAGCTATGAAGGAATCCTCCTTCGTTGCTTGGACCAGCAAGAGTCCACTTGGGCAGTTGCCCAAGTGCACGATGGTACATGTGGTGGCCACTTCAGTGGTATGGCCATCACAAAGTGCATTCTTTGCATGGGCTATTATTGGCCATATTTAGATCGAGATTGTTGTGCATATGTCAAGAAGTGCGTGAAGTGTCAACATCATGCCAATTTGATGCACGTACCTTCCCAAGCCTTGCAAAAAGTCCAGTCTGCTTGGCCATTTTTGTAGTGGGGCTTCGATCTAATTGGAAATATCTCCCCTACATCGTCAGGCCATCACACGTTTATCATAATGGCCACAAAGTATTTTACCAAGTGGGTGGAAGTAGTTTTACTTACCTCTACGACAGGACCCCGCATTGTGGAGTCCATTTTGCATAACATCATATGTCATTTTGGTATTCCATCGAAAATAGTCTCAGATAATGGGACGCCTTTCAAGAAAAAATATGTGCATGCTTTGACCATAAAGTACAAAATTTAGCACAATTTTTTGACATCCTATTATCCGCAGGTGAATGGGCAAGCAGAGGCATCAAACAAAATGCTAGTTGCCATCCTTAAAAAGATGATCATAGATAGTCATAAGGATTGGCACATCTAAATCCCACTTGCACTTTGGGCTTATCACACTAGCATTTGGACGCCCACTGGGGCCACTCCGTTTTTGCTCGTGTATGGCTCCGAGGCAGTCATGCCTCTAGAGTTGGAAATTCCTTCCCTACGCATATCAATGCAGGAGTTCATCAATGATGATGCTACGTGGCAGGCCCGGTTAGACTAGCTTATGTTGCTTGATGAATGACACGTTAATGCTCTTGAGCATTTACGTATTTATCAAGAGCGACTTAAGAAAGCTTACAACATGAAAGTTCACCTGAGGGACTTTCGGGTTGGTGATTTGGTTTTGAAGGAAAACCAATAGAACTCTAGTTTGCCGTCCCACCTAAGGGACAAATTTGTAGAAAATTGGTTAGGTCCATATGTCATTGATAGCAAAATAGGACCCGAGACATACCGGCTAGCCTCCCTTGATGGAATAAAAGAAACAGAACCCTTGAATATCAGTCATTTGCAACCATTCCATATCTAAGAGAGCCATATCCCAAAAATGCTCCAAGGATTCTATAATCGCTTGGTCAAATCCCAAAAAAGCTCCAAGGATCCATCAAATCGCTTGGTCAATCCCAAAAATGCTCCAAGGATCCATCAAATCGCTTGGTCAAATCCCAAAAATGCTCCAAGGATCCATCAAATCGCTTGGTCAATCCCAAAAATGCTCCAAGGATCCATCAAATCGCTTGGTCAAATCCCAAAAATGCTCCAAGGATCCCTAAAATCGCTTGGTCAATCCCAAAAATGCTCCAAGGATTTCTATAAATCGCTTGGTCAATCCCAAAATGCTCCAAGGATCCATCAAATCGCTTGGTCAATCCCAAAATGCTCCAAGGATTCCTATAAATTGCTTGGTCAATCCCAAAATGCTCCAAGGATCCCTAAAATTGGTTGGTCAATCCCAAAAATGCTCCAAGGATTCCTATAAATCACTTGGTCAATCCCAAAATGCTCCAAGTATTCTTATAAATCGCTTGGTCAATCCCAAAATGCTCCAAGGATCCATAAAATCGCTTGGTCAATCCCAAAAATGCTCCAAGGATCCATCAAATCGCTTGGTCAAATCCCAAAAATTCTCCAAGGATCCCTAAAATCGCTTGGTCAATCCCAAAAATGCTCCAAGGATTCCTATAAATCGCTTGGTCAATCCCAAAATGCTCCAAGGATCCCTAAAATCGCTTGGTCAATCCCAAAAATGCTCCAAGGATTCCTATAAATCGCTTGGTCAATCCCAAAATGCTCCAAGGATCCCTAAAATCGCTTGGTCAATCCCAAAAACACTCCAAGGATTCCTATAAATCACTTGGTCAATCCCAAAATGCTCCAAGGATTCCTATAAATCACTTGGTCAATCCCAAAATGCTCCAAGGATCCCTAAAATCGCTTGGTCAATCCCAAAAATGCTCCAAGGATCCATCAAATCGCTTGGTCAAATCCCAAAAATGCTCCAAGGATCCCTAAAATTGCTTGGTAAATCCCAAAAATGCTCCAAAGATTCCTATAAATTGCTTGGTCAATACCAAAATGCTCCAAGGACAGCCGAGTGGCAGCCGAGGACTGTCAATTATTGCCTCCTACCTTGCATGCGCGTGTAGGTGGGTAGAGTAAGCGTTAGAGGACTGTCACAAGGGCAGTCATGGAAGCCCAGGTCAGGGAGGACTCTCCTCCCTCTTGAGGAGGCATGGCCGCCACATGGCACACCTACATGCCCCTCCAAAGAGACCCCCTGGGTCTATAAAATGGACTTTCCCACCCAAAAGAGACAAGTTGGAGGCATTTTCAAGCAACGAAGTGCTGCCAAATTGATACCACGCCTTTACCCTTTTGATTTACATCTTCCACATCCTTGATATCTTTCGCAAGAGAGGTTATTGGGTGGCTATTGGAAGTGTGAATTCGGACCCAAAAACCCAACATTTGACCACCTTAATCCACCAATTTGCCGACAACCCATTCTAAGAGATTTTGGGCCCATCCCTAGTGGATTGGTGCCGAAATCAAGTTCCAACGGTGGGCGGCCCACTCGGGTGCCCTGCACTTTTTAAGTTTCATTCTAATTCATTTTTCTATCATTTGTTCATCTCTCATTTCATTCTATGCTGACTAGATAGTTTATGTATTCGATTTCATAATGTTTTAATCATATTTCATCATGTTCTCGTCGCTTTTGTTGTCCCACTAACTTGCAGGTAGCGATGCCAAATTCTCGCTGATGGAGGTCAAATTGGGAGAAATCGACCATCTAGGTCATCCCAAAATGCCCCCAATTAGCTAACCCCTATGTTTGTAGGTCATTTTGAGATCTCGAGATGCGACATTTGGATGGCATCACTTCGGCTTTTCATCACAGTCGAATTCATCCTACCCGAGGACGAATTACAGTTGAATTCATCCTAACCAGGGATGAATTTTAGTTGAATGTGAATTGCCCAACTGTTTTGATGGTCGTGGCCTTCTGGTAATATTTTTTGGTCTCTGTCAAATGTTCAGGTCATTTGGAGTCATTTCATTCACTGGTTTAGCTAATTTTTTACATGCATATTTCATTAATTTTAGATAACAAACGTTTCCTATTTGCAACAGGTGCTACTAACATCTTTATTGTTTCTTTGATCACAGGAGGAGCAGCAAAGGTTAAGGATTCATCATCGCAAGTGACGACAACACTTTGGCCTGCCCATTTCAAATGTGGGCATGCGAAAGAGGGAATACTAACGATTGTAACCCAAAAATCATTTAATGCTCCTAGCCCCTGAAAAGGGAGGAGGTGTCTTTGTAATCAAGATTAAGAGAGTTAAATAAAAGGGCTATGATTTCTCTAATTTCTTGTATCTCATTTCAATTCACCTCTTTCATTTCATGCACTTCACATTTTAGGACTTAAGCGTTAGTTTTGATTTTGAATGCATCGCAATAGTTTTCTTTTTCAAATCTTTCAAAATATCGTGCTTTCAGTGGCGATCACGATGGGACCACTGGTGACTAATCCATCAAAATCATAGCCAGGTGAATCTTCATCATCTGCTCCTTCACTACCAATGCCACCTGTCATGGCTAAATAGAAGGACAAAGGAAAATAGATCTTGGAAGAGGCTCAGCCCCTAGAAGAGGTGTTGCCAATGATATCAACTATCTCAATAGAAGAAATACCTAGCACAATGGAATCTGAGGCTCCTAATCCACCCAACATGGAATGGACTCAGGAAGGCCTTCCATTTCCTCCTTCTCAATCATCAACAATTACTATTGAAATGGCCAGTACGGGCCTGAGGGAGTATCTAGTGCAGAATGTTGTGGCAATGCCCGTGCTAGAAATCGTGCAGGACATGGGGAGACCTCGCATTCCCATAGGGATAGTTATTCCTTTAGGTTACCCACCAAACCAGAATAATTTTGTGTATGGGGGCCTTGATCATGGTGTTGAACCATGCAAGCAAAAGGACAAGTACGAAGAGCCTTTTGCCAAAAATGTCAATTATCTGTCGAACCCAGACTTCGCTCTGAGATATCTCGGCCAATGCAATTGGCATGGATACGAGCTAGGTAGGTATGAGAAAGGGGTGCATGTCCTTTGCCAGCCAAGATACCAAATGTTGTATGATAAGTCGGGAGTAGGGTTCAACCACCCCCTGCCCTTAGACATCTTGGTGGAAAACATGCAAGGCCTAGGAATAGGCAACAAGGGTGGATTGGCATCAGATCCTTATGCCAACCCAAACACAATGTATACCTTGGGATATTACCTCCCATGGTCAACAACCACCCTTGGTAACATCAAAAATCCCTCTCCTTTGCTAGAGAGAGGTGAAATTTCGGACACTAACTTTCAAGGAGAACATAAACAGTGTCCAGAGATTTTTTTGAAACTGTTCCCTTTAGAGGTTCCAATTGAACCAGTGTTGTGTCAAGAGAATCAGGTCCCTCCACAGAGCATGGAACAACCGCAATGGGATCAGATTAATTTTCTCGAACAAGATGAGCCTAATATGTCACATACAGCTGTCGAGGCCAACGAGGGCCTTTGGATCACTGACAATGATTACGAAGATGAAACTGAGATGGAATATCTCAATCATGTGTGATGGCACAATCACCTTGTAACTCATGAAGAACTGATGGCACAACTAGGCATAAGGTTAGGGCATGAGTGGTATGTAGACCCAGTAGGGTGGGACCAAGTGTTGGATCCGTGGCTCCAAGTTTACGATGAGCACCGTCCACCCCGAGACCCTATAATAACATCAGTGCCAAGGGAAGACCCTGTCTTCCTATCAGCACATAGGGCCAATCCATTCGTGCCCGTCCCCCTAGAGCCAGATCCAGAGCATAGGGAGCATCTAGAATGTTCGAGTTATCATACCCACGGTAATGGAGACCAAATTCATTCCATCCACATGATCTCCATTGATTTGACCACACCCATCCGCAATCCGGTCGATCCAGCATGGTCATTGCATCTAGACATAGATGCCATCGACTGGGATCACATCAATTCACCTCTCTCACCATCAGAGTACTGGCCTTTCGGTAAGATGCCTCATTTTACCCCAAGGACAACTCAAGATATTTTTTAGGCTGAAGAGGAACCCGAGGTTCCCAATGCAGATTTAAATTTAGCTAATGATATCCATTTGATCCCGACTCCACATCAATTGGAGGACGGATCCCACATGTCGATTGAGGAGACGACTGACGTAGACATCGGCTTGGATCCAATGAATCCATAGATTATCAAGCTGGGGGTAAGCTTATCCCCGAAGAGCAAGCCGACTACATTGCCCTTCTCAAAGAGAAGAAGGAGGTTTTTGCATGGTCATACGAGAGACATGTCGGGGCTAGATCCGTAGCTAGTCATGCATAATTTAACGCTTGATCCGACAATCAAGCCAGTTAAGAAAAAACTATGTAAGATGCACCCAATAGTGGCCTTGATGGTCAAAGATGAATTGCAAAAGTTGTTGGATGCATAGTTTGTCATCTGCATGGATTATCCGCCATGGCTGTCCAACATGGTGCCCGTCAAAAAGCTCGATGGGAGGATTCACATATGCACTAATTTTTGAGATCTAAACAAAGTGAGTCCTAAGGATGATTTCCCCTTGTCGAGCATCGATGCATTGGTAGACGCTACAGTAGGTCACGAAATGCTATCCCTCATGGATGGTTTCTCGAGATACAATCAGATTCGTATCAATCCCGAGGACCAACTAAAAATGGTGTTCACAACGCCTTGGGGGACATTTTGTTATAAGGTCATGCCTTTTGGCCTTAAAAATGTTGGTGCCACCTACCAACGTGCCATGACATATATCTTCCATGATTACATGCACAAAAATTTGGAAGATTACATGGATGATTTGTTAGCCAAGTCTCTTTTGCGCTCAAATCATATCGATGACTTAAGCAAGATACTCGATCGCCTCATGGAACATAAGGTCAGACTGAATCCCAAGAAGTGCGTATTTGGCGTCACATTTGGAAAACTCTTGGGTTTCATAGTCTCAAAGTGAGGCATCGAGGTGGACCCAAAGAAAGTCAAGGCAATCCTTGAAATGGTTCCCCCAACTACCATTAAGCAGCTCAAAAGTCTACAAGGAAAGGTCGCGTCAATTAAGCGCTTCATAGCATAGCTATCTGACAAGTGCCGACCCATGAACAAATTATTGCACAAAGGGGTTACATTTCATTGGGATGACGAGTGCCAGTCAGCCTTTGATGACATCAAACAATACCTGGCTTTGCCACTAGTATTGGCACCACCTAGACCAGGAGTGTCATTCTACTTATACATCTCAACTACTGAGGTGGCACTGGGCACCATGCTGGCCCAGAAGAATGAACTTCACAAAGAACAGGCTACTTATTATCTTAGCCGCACCCTAGTCAGTTATGAACTTAACTATGCATACATCGAGAAACTCTACTTGGCAATGGTGTTTGCTACCAAAAAGCTATGCCACTACATGTTGAGCAACACTACGTATGTTGTGTCTAAGGAGAATCCATTGTGATACATGATGAGTCATACTTATCATAGTAGTCGCACGGTGAAATGGATCATGTTGTTGACGAAATTTGACATAGAGTTTATTGGACAGAAATCTATCAAAGGATAGGTCATAGCCGATCAACTAGCGGAGGCTCCTCTTGAAGACGATCAGCCTCTAGTCATAGAACTACCCGATGATGGGGTCTTCCATGTCTCAGAATCGCCAAATTTTGATGAGCTTGAGTCACAGGCTGACATAACCCTATTCTTTGATGGTTCTAAATGTGAGCAAGGTGGTGGCACGAGAATAGTATTCTTCACACCGTAGGGCTGCTCCAATGCCCCTATCATTTAAATTAAACTTCCCATGCACCAACAATAATGCAGAATATGAAGCCTTGCTCATAGGTCTTCAGACAACAATCGCCATGAACATCAAATGACTGAACATCTTTGGTGATTCGCTGTTAATTGTCAATCAAGTCAAAGGGGTATTCCAATGCAAATGCCCAGTTTTGCAGGCTTATAAAGCCCTTGTGGACAAATTCCTAGCAAAACTTGAGTGGTATGACATCGAGGCACTCCCTCGGTCATCGAATCATTTTGCGGACACAATGGCCTCCTTGGGGTCACTAATCCTGCAAGACCTTTTCGGTGATATGACAACCATTCAAGTCAAAACCCTATCGCAATCCATGATGGAGCGTGCAAGCTCTGACTTGATGCCAGGAATCCACATGATCCAGATTGAGCCATCCTCGGATAAGTTCTCTCGAATCCATGATCATTTGAAGCATGCCAATTGGGGGTCCTTGTTCTCCCCCACTCCCATTAATAGCAACACAATGCTATTCTTACAAGTTCTATCCCACTCAGCGTTTGCTAGGGATGAACTTCAAGAGGGATTGGTTGTTCATACCATCGAGGTTTCTGATCAATAGGACTGGTATTTACCCATTAGAGACTACCTCAAGTTAGGTAATCTCCCGCTTGGATTGACGCATGCCGCAAAACGAGCATTCAAGCAGAAAGTGGCTAAGCATGTCTTGATAGGAGACATTTTGTACCATCGCAACTATGAAGGAATCCTCCTTCGTTGCTTGGACCAGCAAGAGTCCACTTGGGCAGTCGCCCAAGCGCACGATGGTACATGTGGTGGCCACTTCAGTGGTATGGCCATCGCAAAGTGCATTCTTTGCATGGGCTATTATTGGCCATCTTTAGAGCGAGATTGTTGCGCATATGTCAAGAAGTGCGTGAAGTGTCAACATCATGCCAATTTGATGCACGTACCTTCCCAGGCCTTGCAGAAAGTCCAATCGCTTGGCCATTTTTGCATAGTGGGGCTTCGATCTAATTGGAAAGATCTCCCCTACGTCGTTAGGCCATCACACGTTTATCATAATGGCCACAGAGTATTTTACCAAGTGGGTGGAAGCAGTTTCGCTTACCTCTACGACAGGACCCCGCATTGTGGAGTTCATTTTGCATAACATCATATGTCATTTTGGTATTCCATCCAAAATAGTCTCGGATAATGGGACGCCTTTCAAGAACAAATATGTGCGTGCTTTGACCACAAAGTACAAAATTTAGCACAGTTTTTTGACACCCTATTATCCATAGGCGAATGGGCAAGCAGAGGCATCAAACAAAATGCTAGTTGCCATCCTTAAAAATATGGTCACAGACAGTCATAAGGATTGGCACATCCAAATCCCACTTGCCCTTTGGGCTTATCGCACTAGCATTCGGACGCCCACTGGGGCCACTCCATTTTTGCTCGTGTATGGCTCCGAGGCAGTCATGCCTCTAGAGTTGGAAATTCCTTCCCTACGCATATCAATGCAGGAGTTCATCGATGATGATGCTATGTGGTAGGCCCAGTTAGACCAGCTTACGTTGCTTGATGAACGACACGTTAATGCTCTTGAGCATTTACGTATTTATCAAGAGTGACTTAAGAAAGCTTACAACATGAAAGTTCACCTGAGGGACTTTCGGGTTGGTGATTTGGTTTTGAAGGAAAACCAACAGAACTCTAGTTTGTCGTCCCACCTAAGGGACAAATTTGTGGCAAATTGGTTAGGTCCATATGTCATTGATAGCAAAATAGGACCCGGGACATACCGGCTAGCCTCCCTTGATGGAATCAAGGAAACAGAACCCTTGAATATCAGTCATTTGCGACCATTCCATATCTAAGAGAGCCATATCCCAAAAATGCTCCAAGGATTCTATAATCGCTTGGTCAAATCCCAAAATGCTCGGTCTTCTTCTCCCATGCGGATCCCTCTGCTTTCATCCCAAATGCTCAGGATCTAATCGCTTGGTCAATCCCAAAATGCTCCAAGGATCCATAAAATCGCTTGGTCAATCCCAAAATGCTCCAAGGATCCCTCAAATCGCTTGCTCAATCCCAAAATGCTCCAAGGATCCATAAAATCGCTTGGTCAATCCCAAAATGCTCCAAGGATCCATAATCCTTGTCAATCCCAAAATCTCCAGCTTAACCATCCAAAATCCAAGATTCAAATCGTTCAATCCCAAATCCATCTTATTCTCCTCTCTCCATGCTCCAAGGATCCATCAAATCGCTTGGTCAAATCCCAAAAATGCTCCAAGGATCCCTAAAATCGCTTGGTCAATCCCAAAAATGCTCCAAGGATTCCTATAAATCGCTTGGTCAATCCCAAAATGCTCCAAGGATCCCTAAAATCGCTTGGTCAAATCCCAAAAATGCTCCAAGGATTCCTAAAATCGCTTGGTCAAATCCCAAAAATGCTCCAAGGATCCCTAAAATCGCTTGGTCAATCCCAAAATGCTCCAAGGATTCCTATAATCGCTTGGTCAATCCCAAAATGCTCCAAGGATTCCTAAAATCGCTTGGTCAATCCCAAAAAGCTCCAAGGATTCCTATAATCGCTTGGTCAATCCCAAAAATGCTCCAAGGATTCCTATAAATCGCTTGGTCAACCCCAAAATGCTCCAAGGATTTCCACAATCGCTTGGTCAAAAATAAGAAAAGTCAAAATTCAAAAATCATCAAAAACAACAAAAAAAATTTGCATCTCATTTCTAGGCATGCTCAAATTCATCAATAGAGAGCTCTTCTCGCATCTCATCTTCATATTCACAAAAATCAATCCATCAAAAATACAAAAATACATAGCTGCATTAAGCATTGCATCCATACATTGCATATTTGTGGTCGTACAGGTCAAAGGCACCATAGGCTGTAATTGCTCTGCTAGTCCATCTGGTTCCACATTGTTCCATCTTATAAAACAAACAAACAAACGCCATTTACTGCTTTTTACCACACTAAGAGTCAGTGGTCTTCTAATGTATCAAGAGTTTTCGTAATTCAGTCATCATTTTGCTCTCTAGTCACGTAATGTACCGAGTCAGACAGATTTTATGAAGGTAGAGTTATACTTGAAATACGCCTTGTTACGTAGCATCCCAACACAAATTAAAACACATAAAAATTCCCAAGTTGTGTGAACGAAAGATGAAACCTGCACAGTAATCCAGGTCACCATAAGTGAAACGGTTATCTTGCTCATCCCCCTGTGCGAATGGTTCTAGAATGCTGAGAATTGATAAAAGGATGAGCTCTTCCCTATCCATTCACCTTAATAAACAGTGGTTTTACCACTACCAAATCCCAATCATAGTTGGTTCCCAAAGTTGTAAGGATTTGTACTACACGTCCCTGCCAAGGATGGGTAGTCATCCCCAAGACCTAAAAGGATCAACGCCATTCACGAACAAATTTCCAACAAACCATCATCCTAACCCTTTCCATTCACCTTTGGTCTCCAAGTTGTAAGGATTCGTACTATCAACCCTTAATCAGGATGGGTAGTCATCCCCAAGGCCTAAAATATCAATGCCCTTACTTCATAATCTCCATCATCCCCTTGGTTCCCAACGTCGTAAGGATTCGTACTATCCGCCCCTAACCAGGATGGGTAGTCATCCCCAAGGCCACTAGGATCAAGGCCATTCACAAGCTCAAACTCACACCGCTCAAAATACAAAATCAAGTAACAGTGGTTATCACCACTATTCAAAATCCTTGCTCAAAAAGAAAAATAAATAGAAAAATAAATAGTGATTTGCATCACTATATAGACGAGCAAGTCTCCCAAATCATTCAGCCAACAAATAACCTGAACTTGAATCTTTGGAATTCTCAGCATTCAAAAACCATCTAGGTGATCCTCATTATAGGTTTGGTTGATAGCCTATCTGGCAATGGTGGTATCCTACCCGCATGACGATATGTCTGTCACATTCGCTTTGCATGTGTGCAGACCAATGTTTGCATGAGGATGAGCTAGCTTATGGTATCCTGGATAACACCACAGATTAATCTGACTAAATACAACAAAGGAGTTAGTGGAGCTAATTAGGTGATCCTCAGTACAGGTTCGATTGAAAGCCCATCTGGCACTGGCGGTATCCTGACAAATACCACATAAATGAACTCAATTGCACACACAGGGATGTGAAATAGCTTGGTCAAAAACAAGTCCGATTCATACCTTGTCCAAAAGTCTTGTAAGATAAAGTACAGTCGTGGCTAGTGAGTTAAAACCGTCTGAGTCTCAGAAAACCTTAGCTACATTTCTAAACCAACTGCGCTACTTTTCATCCTTACAATACCATCAAAAAATACAAAAAAAAAATCACATGTATACATACAAAGTCATTCATCATAGCAATCGCCTAAAAACAAAAATAACAGAGTCCTAAACAGTCTATGGTGCCATAACCAACCATCACAAATTCCATTCATCCATTTCATTTTGCATATCACATATAAATCAAAAACATTTGCATTCATCATAACATATGCATCCATCAAAATAAATAAACATGCATACATCCATATTCATCAACCATAATGCATAATATCAAATCATCACATGTGCATAACCACAATAAAGCCGGTATATATATATATATATATATCATCAAAAAAAAATGCCCGTAGGCTACAAAACTGGTCCTCAGACCCCGCAATCATATAACAAAACCACCCAGCCTAAGGCGTCGACCACCATGATCACGCAGGATCGGTGCGACGAGAACTACCCCCCATGGTGTGGGTCCTGTGGGACCCCTCAGGGCGGCTACTGCTAGCCCCCACATCACGCCTGCTATCGCCTCCCTCATCCAATCGCCTGCGATGAGATGATGCTGACTGCTCAGTACCACTGTCCCTCGTCCGACGCGAAGATCCACCTCCCGATGGCTCAGGTAGCCGCCCACCGAGGCGGATGACCTCCCTCTCCAAATCTATCCGGTGTCGGCACCACTCTACCTCCCGCCGATGGTAGTAAGCTACTGCATCATCGTGCTACGCCAAAACCCTATCTCGCTCTGCTAGCTGAGCCCGTAGGAGATCCCTCTCCCGTAGCGCATCCCCCAGCTCCCGCAGCGCATCCCCTAGCTCTTGATCTCGTATCCGTAGCAGCTCCACCAAACATGCATTCTCAGCACGTACCCTAGACTCCATCTCCTCCACATCCGCCTGAGGCATGGGACTCTCTGGAATAGCAGCCTGCTCCGGCTCCCACGGCTCCGCAATGTCCTACATCTCCGGCTGATCCGGAGCCCCCAAATCTACATCCTCACCCTCCACCTCAACCATGTCCGCATCCTCCAAAGGAGCTCCCCAATCATCCCCTGGTGCCTCAGCACCCTCCCCACCCATCGCTGCCGCCTTCGTGCCTCCCAGTGGCCCCCTCCTCGCCATCGCCGTAGTACCCACCATTGGTCATACTCTGCGGTAGTCCCGACGTCATCCACGTCCGGGACGTCGATCATCGCGTCCGAATCCTCACCCAATGGTGCGATGACCGGTCGGTCTAGAGTCCTCTCATCTCCCCGATGTCGATAGACCACGGGCTCACCAGGCAACCCCTGGCGCACCCCAAACTATCGTGTAACCCGGCTAAATGAGAAGAACTCATGCTCGGTCCCATGTCGCCCAATCAACCACCGCTCTCTACGTACCCGTCGGAGCCACTCTCCAGCCTCTGGCCAGGCTGGACAGTCCCGATAAGGGCACCAAACCACCTCCCCTGGAGTGAGCCGAGAGAAGGCATCGACATAGTGCCCTACGACACCTGCCCACCACCGACTCTGTCCCTGCTCTCCGGACCACCGCCACAGAACTGCATAACCTATCTCCTTATCCTCCATCGTCGCCCGAGTCATCCATGGTAACCCGGTTGGCCTCTCAACTGCTATGTGCTGCCAACCCTAGCACTGCAATAGATAGCTGCAGCTGATCCCCTTCCGCTGTCGACAGCGGACCTCATACAGCTCCCCATAGAGTTGTGCCATCAGTGTCTGTCCCCATCTCAGGATAAGCGGTGCCTCTATCGGGCACTCTACCAACTGCCAAACCAAATCCAGCAGGTTCCATGGGAACCTCGCACCTGACGAGTCAGGTAATAGCATGTTGGAAATGAGGCCCATAAGGAATGCGTGCCTCACTCCCAACACCCCCCTCTCCTGCCACCATCGGACCAAAATCCCGCCAACCTGATAGTCAATCTCGACCGTCTCCACTGGGCTCTCTACGCCCAACTGCTCCCCATGTCCGAAGCATCTCGTCAGTATAGCCGTCCGCTGATCACGCGGCGATGTCCTGATGGGCAATCCATCTATCAAAATCCGAAGAAGCCGATAGATATCCTCCAAAGTAACAGTCATCTCCCCTGTTGGGAGATGGAAGGTATTGGTCTACGGATCCCAAAGATTGATCAGGGCCATCAAATAGGCCTGATCCGTGACCACAGGCTCCAGTCGAGCCACTCGCTTGAGCCCAAGGGCATCAAGCCACTCCCAGTCAGCCTCAGTCAGCGCCCCCGTGCCTCAGTAAAAGCAGTGGGTACACGGTACCGGCTCCTAACAACCTGCAAAAGAAAACAATTCAAAAAAATTAAAATCATGGAAAAGAACTGTACAACAATAACATGCATATACAACATTGCCTATCAATGTACAGCAAAAAAAAAAAAAAACAAAACAAAAACAAACACAAAAATTCAAACAAAAATTAAATTTTCAGTTCTAGGGTTGCTAATCCTAACTGATTAATTTAAAAACAAAAATTCAAAATTCAATTAAATTTTCAGTTCTAGGGTTCCTAATCCTAACTGATAAATTCCAAAAAAATAAAACGAAACAAAATTTAAAAAATTAATTTTTCAGTCTTAAGGTTTCTAATCTTAACTGATTAATTTAAAAACAACATAAAAATTCAAAAACAACAAAAATTACGTCTTAGGGTTTTACGTTCCGTTATCCTGGGGTTTAGTTAAAATCTAAATAAACATTCTTTACCTAGGTTTTGCGCTACGTTTAGTTGTACACTAAGTCTTAGTTGTCCTTAGCTCAGTTTCAAGGTTTAAATTTTAAAATTTTGAAAAACATCATCACAAAAATAATTCAACAAAATAATTGCAATTAAAACAAAAATAAACTCTAGGGAGCACTTACTGGTCTCGCTTCGGCTCCACCGCTCGATCCGGTTTGTGTACTCATGATGGCAGGGAAAATCTCGGCAGCGCTTCGCTTTGCAGAATTAACCTCCTCCTCCCCAGAGCTCCAAATCGCAAGAAAAATCAGATGCAAATGAGCCCAAACCCTAGTTTTGGCCCTTAAATAGGCTTTTGAGCTGGAATTCATCCTTCACTAGGATGAGCGCTCTAGTTAGCACTCGTCCCACCCAGGGACGAATTCTAAAGCTGGGATTCGTCCCACCCTGGGACGAATTCAGGCCAAAAACTTCAAAAACATCAAAAAATGAACAAAAATGCATTAAAACCGATAATAAATTTGCCCGATGAGAGTGCTGTTGCACTTGACATCCCGGGCATACAAAACAGATGTTGGGGTCACAAATTGTCATTATCCTACTCCCTAAGAAGGCTATCTTAGCCGGACCGCTCCATGGGAAGACAAATTTTTGCCAATTTTAGCTCCAAACAACGTCGCAAAAAGGGTTACCACCCACCAAAAATAGGTCTAAATGTTGGAAAAATTGCACATGCTTAACGCTAAACCATCTAGAGGCACCCTTGCACAAGTCATCTTGGGTCAAGCGACTCGTCGCTTTTCTCATGAAGGTCATTCCCTCATCGATTCGTCGCTTGAGGGGGTAGTCACACTTAGTCACCAATCAACAAACACACACCCAATCAAGGCAATGACATGCATTCAAAGAATCATTGACAAAGACAATCACGCTCCTGCTTGGGGCAGTAAACAAGCAACAATCATAATCTGATCAAATCACTTGGCATTTTGTGAATCATGAACACAAGGTTCCCCCCGTGGACAAAAGGTTGCGCCCTTTGCCTATTCATGACTGATCAATGTCCAAGCTCAAGTCACACCTCACCAAAATAGGTTAATACTTGAAATCAAATTCCTTCGCTCGTCAGAAGCAAGGATTCAAGAATGCATGCCCTTTCCATACTTGGGGCATCAAAAGTTGGTTAGGTTACCAAGAAACCCTAATCATTAGTGCTTTGGTTATCTATTTTTGCTCGGTGCTGCGCCATGCACAGTGCATCCCAAAAAGGGGCATCTGTAGACACCAAAACAACACCAATCCGATTATGTGACTGCAAACACTGATCGCTTTGACACACACAGCCCCTAGGGCAGCCCTCAGAGGTTAAACAGTGGTCCTAACCACTTTTATAGCAATTTTGTAAGGTCAAAAGGCAATTTGGCACATTCAGGCACTTTGCTCAATATTCGTCTCACCCAGGGACGAATTCTAACTAGGATCCGTCTCACCCAGGGATGAATTCTGAATTCGTCTTTGGTCAAGATGAATTCCAGGTTTAACGGGCAAAAATAAGAATGGCGCCAAGTGGCAGCCGAAGACAGTCAATTATTGCCTCCTGCCTTGCATGCGCGTGTAGGTGGGTAGATTGGCCGTTGGAGGACTGTCACAAGGGCAGTCATGGAAGCCCAAGTCAGGGAGGAGTCTCCTCCCTCTTGAGAAGGCATGGCCGCCACATGGCACCCCTGCATGCCCCTCCAAAGAGACCCCTTGGGTCTATAAAATGGTGGACTTTCCCACCCAAAAGAGACAAGTTGGAGGCATTTTCAAGCAACGAAGTGCTACCAAATTGATACCATGCCTTTACCCTTTTGATTTACATCTTCCACATCCTTGATCTCTTTCGCAAGAGAGGTTATTGGGTGGCTATTGGAAGTGTGAATTCGGACCCAAAAACCCAACATTTGACCACCTTAATCCACCAATTTTCCGACAACCCATTCTAAGAGATTTTGGGCCCATCCCTAGTGGATTGGTGCCAAAATCAAGTTCCAACGGTGGGCGGCCCACTCGGGCGCCCCGCACTTTTTAAGTTTCATTCTAATTCATTTTTCTGTCATTTTTTCATCTCTCATTTCATTCTATGCTGACTAGATAGTTTATGTATTCGATTTCATAATGTTTTAATCAGATTTCATCATGTTCTCGTCGCTTTTGTTGTCCCACTAACTTGCAGGTAGCGACGCCAAATTCCCGTTGATGGAGGTCAAATTGGGAGAAATCGACCATCTGGGTCATCCCAAAATGCCCCCAATTAGCTAACCCCTATGTTTGTAGGTCATTTGGAGATCCCGAGACGCGACATTTGGACGACATCACTTCGGCTTTTCATCATAGTCGAATTCGTCCTACCCGAGGACGAATTACAGTTGAATTCATCCTGACCAGGGACGAATTTCAGTTGAATGTGAATTGCCCGACTGTTTCGATGGCAGTGGCCCTCTGGTAATGTTTTCTGGTCTCTGTCAAATGTTCAGGTCATTTGGAGTCATTTCATTCACTGGTTTAGCTAATTTTTTACATGCATCTTTCATTAATTTTAGAGAACAAACGTTTCCTATTTGCAACAGGTGCTACTAACACCTTTGTTGTTTCTTTGATCGCAGGAGGAGCAGCAAAGGTTAAGGATTCATCATCGCAAGCGACGGCAACACTTTGGCCCGCCCATTTCAAATGTGGGCATGCGGAAGAGGGAATACTAAGTCACGATTGTAACCCAAAACTCATTTAACGCTCCTAGCCCCTGAAAAGGGAGGAGGCGTCTTTGTAACCGAGATTAAGAGAGTTAAATAAAAGGGCTGTGATTTCTCTAATTTCTTGTATCTCATTTCAATTCGCCTCTTTCATTTCATGCACTTCACATTTTAGGACTTAAGCGTTAGTTTTGATTTTGAATGCATCGCAATAGTTTTCTTTTTCAAATCTTCCAGAATCTCGTGCTTTCAGAGAGAAGATTTGTTGTAATGTTTGGAACATAGAAAACATTATTGATAGAGCCACCATCAATGGATATGTAACCCTTTCATTTTACTAGGATAAAGGAGGAGTCACCAACTTCTATGCTACATGTTGAACTTGAGGAGAGAGAAAAAAATGACTCATTTGAAGTAGTCATGTGATGAATTGCTCCAGAATATAGAACCCAGTAATTAGAAGAAGTATTGGTGGTCTTCCCTTAGAAATTTAGGGCTTTTACTATTTATTTTTTATTGTCTATATTTTGATCCTTCATAGTTGCCTCTAGTTGTTGTAATCTTTTCCATCATTTATTTGCAGAATGACCATTCTTTTTGTAGTGAGTACAAGTTATGGGACTTCTTTCTTTATTTTTGAATTTTTATTTAGTGGAGGTGGATGCTACTAAGTATTTAGAGTAAGAGGAAGAGATCTCATACTTTGCAAGTTTTGTTTCTTCTCTAGTTAGTCTCTCACAAAATTCTTCTAAGGAGGGCATTTTGAAACTTGCACCAAGAGCATCTTTTGAAGATAGAAATATGGTTGTGAATATCTGAAATACACCATTTAATTTAGAAAGAATTAGATAGATGTATTTTTCATATTTTTTATCCTTGTCACTTCCTTTAAATTGAGTAAGTACTTATTTAAATTTTATGAGAAAGTCAATAATATTGTTGAAGTCATCAGGAGATAAAGCTATTAATTATGCCTCAAGCTACATTGACCTCATTTGATCTACTTTTCCAAATAATTTCTTTAGTTTCTCCCAACTTTCATAAGGAGTTTTACAATCTGTAATGTGAAAACATAAACTTTCATTTACATTAGACCTTATAGTACCCATTGTTTCATACATCTTCCCTTTATGAACAATTATTTCATATTATTTTTCAAACTCAGGTTGCTTTTCTTCTAATAGGTGTGTGAGATCTTTTTGAGAAATGATATTTAATATTTTAGGTTTCCATGTATGGTAGTTATGAGGAGTGAGAGGATCAATTGTATTCATTGAATTCATTTTACCAAAGAAAATTGAAGTGAACCCAAACTTCCCCCCTTTAACTTTAATTTTAGAATGCAATGGATAATAGGGAATAGAAGCTTTCAAGAAACACCAAAAAAACTTAAAATACCCACCCTAACGAGAGGGAAACTATAAGTAGTATTTAGGAGATTTGATATTAATTTTAGGCTAATGAGAACAAATATGCTAGGCCTATATATATTTTCTTCTCAAATACTCGACCTTACGAGAAGGAAACTATAAGTATTGAGTAGATTTGATACTTGGAACATAGGCTTTTAATCAGCCATACTCCTATATTGGTTATTTGAATAACCTGCCCTTACGTGAGGGAAACTATAAGTTATTTAGATTTTCCAATATAGGTGCATAGGTATTTTAATATATTTTCTCTTTAAAAAATTTTAAGAAAGGAATAATGAATGGAGAATAAGGTTTAATTAAAGAGATATCCTCAGTAAAATTCCTTTAGAAAACTTTAAATAAATCTAGAAACTCTTTGTAAAAAATTAATCAAAATAAGTTCATTAATATAGAGACCTCTTGCAAGAAAGGAAATAATGAAATAATATATATTAATGATATATCTTCACACTCATTCACTATAAAATCTCTATATAATATTAAAGAACTTTGGAAAGAAAATTAATTAGAACAAAATAAGTTGTTTTAATATAGAGATTTTCTCTAAGAAGGAATTAAAGAAAGAATAAAATAGAGTTATTTTATTAAGATATTTAATGTATTAAGGTATGTAATTTTAAATCAATTATCCTCACTTATATTTCATTACCAAGATATATAAACAAATGACTTATAACAAAGGTAATAAGGTAAAAATAAAAGAGGCAAAAATAAAAGAGGTAAAAATAAAATCCCGCCAGTTTTTCCGCGATGCGGGATCCTTTCTTTTCTGCTGGTTTCCCGGATGGCGGGATTTCCTTGTTGCTTCCCGCTAGGCGGGACTGTTTGTGGTGGTTTTGACTGCTTCCCGCGAGGCGGGATTTTATTGTAACGGTTTTTCTTTGCTTCTCGCTGGGCGGGATCTTCTCAATGGTGGTTTTTGGCTACTCCCCGTCGGTGGATCTCCAAAACTACTTTCTTTCTTATTTGTCTGTTTCCCGCTGAGAGGGATTGTTTCATGCTTACTGTTACAGCTGGGCGGGATTTCTGTTATGATGTTCAATTTCAAGGGATTGATGCCCTAGGCCCATTGCTTATGTAATCGGGTTTTTTTAGGGGTTACGATTTCTGTAATAGGCTTATACATAAAGCCAAGAGGCATGATGCAAGGCTGATTTTGTACATAAGGTTTTGGGATCCTCTATAAAAACCCTTTTTTAATCTACTATAATAATTACCAAAAAAATAAGGTAAAAATAAAAGAGGCAAAAATTGACGCAATAACAACCCCCCTGGAAGCTATGATAGGTGCAAAAAGGCACCTATAGAACCCCCCAAAAAAATTGGATCTTTGTATTTACGTTAGATACAATTGACTCGTCACTTTTTGAAGAGAGATTTTGGAAAAATATAAAGGCTCTTTGAAAAAATGAGTCAGATAATAGAGGTTTTTGCAAGGGTAACCTTCGAAATCGAAGAGTTTAATAAACCGATACAAAAAAAACCTAATATTATCAAAGGAGGACAAGAGATATACAAAAACTAAGGCACCTACAGTCAGATTTGGTACAGAGTCTGACCCAAATCTAAAGGACAGAGTATACACTCCTGAAAATGATTGTTTTTCAGACGAAGTGGAGACCCCTGAAGACTAAGAAAAAAATAATATTATAAATGATATTTCCTCCCTGTTAAACGAAGTGGACAACCTACAAAAAGAGGTTATAAATGAAATGAAAAATATGGTGTCTTCGAACATAAGACAATGATTCTTCTCCATTTTTAAGATACTGCAAACCCTGCGCATCGCATAAGAACCATAATCTGGGTTACTTGATAAAGGTAGTTGTTAAGATGTCGTGGGCCTAGATATTTAATCTTTATTGGCACCACTAATGTCTTCGAACAAGGCTCTCCCTCCTTTGATATGCGTAGCCCTTGGTTTCGAGAATCATTTAACCTGCAGATGAGAAGATAATAGGAGAGGCTATATAATTAAAAAATATTGCCTATTAACTAGCAAAAGAGATTACAAAATGAATAAAAAAATTCATTAATATGTTACTTCACCTGAGGAGAAAATCGAAAAGACTTTCAAAGAATGAATAACAAGTAATGCGAGCATATGAATATTTGAATGCAATGCAAAATAAGGAGGGCCTGAATGAGATAAATTCAAACTCAAAGACAGCCATTATACCATCGCCAATCTATGATAGGAGAGACCTGGCGACAAAGGAATAAAATCTTGGCTTAAGCAGGCTTTGAAGTTCACCGAGAAAATTAAGAGATGTTTAAAAAACATTAAGAAGAAATGTTTATAAAGAAACGAATCGAAGGGAATATTTAGAAGACGTATTTCCAAGCACACGTAGGCAAAATTTAATTAGAAAATATTAACACATCCCTTGTTGAAGTGTGTTGTGCCAATCAAGGAAAAAATGGAGAGCTTCTCTCAGATCTTCGCTAGAGAGGCGGAAGAGAGGCACCACGAAGTGAAACTATGGTGACCATCAATGGGTGCTGGGAGCACAATTTGTGAGCCTCTTTTTTTCTGAGGCTCTTTGAAGAAAGGAGTCAGATAATAGAGATTTTTGTAAGGGTAACCTTCGAAATCGAAGAGTTTAATAAACTGATACAAAAAAAACCTAATATTATCAAAGGAGGACAAGAGATATACAAAAACTGCGGCACCTACGATCAGATTTGGTACATAGTCTCACCCAAAGTTAAAGGACAAAGTATACACTCCTGAAAATGATTGGTTTTCAGACGAAGTGGAGACCCCTAAAGACTAATAAAAAAGCAATATTATAAATGATATTTCCTCCCTATTAAATGAAGTGGACAACCTACAAAAAGAGGTTAGAAATGAAATGAAAAATATGGTGTCTTCGAACATAAGACAATGAATCTTCTCCCTTTTTAAGATACTGCAAACCCTGCGCGTTGCATAAGAACCATAATCTGGGTTACTTGATAAAGGTAGTCGTTAAGATGTCGTGGGCCTAGATATTTAATATTTAAATGCACCACTAATGTCTTCGAACAAGTCTCTCCCTCCTTTGAGACGTGTAGCCCTTGGTTTCGAGAATCGTTTAACCTGTCGATGAGAAGATAATAGGAGAGGCTATATAATTAAAAAATATTGCCTATTAACTAGCAAAAGGGATTACAAAATGAATAAAAAAAATTATTAATTTGTTGCTTCGCTTGAGGAGCAAATTGAAAAGACTTTCAGAGAATGAATAACACGTAATGTGAGCATATGAATATTTGATTGCAATGCAAAATAAGGAGGGCCTGAATGAGATAAATTCAAACTCAAAGACAACCATTATACCATCGCCAATCTATGATAGGAGAGACCTAGCGATAAAGGAATAAAATCTTGACTTAAGAGGGCTTTGAAGTTCACCAAGAAAATTAAGAGACGTTTAAAAAAACATTAATAAGAAACATTTATAAAGAAATGAATCAAAGGAAATATTTAGAAGATGTCTTTCCAAGCACACGTAGGCAAAATTTAATTAGAAAATATTAAAACATCCCTTGTTGAAGTGTGCTTGCACCAATTGAGAAAAAAAGGAGAGCTTCTCTCAGATCTTCGATAGAGAGCTAGAAGAGAGACACCACGAAGTGAAACTATGGTGACCATCAATGGGTGCTAGGAGCACAATTTGTGAGCCTCTTTTTTTCTGAGGCTCTTTGAAGAAAGGAGTCAGATAATAGATATTTTTGTAAGGGTAACCTTCGAAATCGAAGAGTTTAATAAACCGATACAAAAAAAACCTAATATTATCAAAGGAGGACAAGAGATATACAAAAACTAAGGCACCTACGATCAGATTTGGTACAGAGTCTGACACAAAGTTAAAGGACAAAGTATACACTCCTAAAAATGATTGGTTTTCAGATGAAGTGGAGACCCCTAAAGACTAAGAAAAAAAGCAATATTATAAATGATATTTCCTCCCTATTAAAAAAAGTGGACAACCTACAAAAAGAGGTTAGAAATGAAATGAAAAATATGGTGTCTTCAAACATAAGACAATGATTCTTCTCCCTTTTTAAGATACTGCAAACCCTGCGCGTCGCATAAGAACCATAATCTGGGTTACTTGATAAAGGTAGTCATTAAGATGTCATGGGCCTAGATATTTAATCTTTATTTGCACCACTGATGTCTTCGAACAAGGCTCTCCCTCATTTGAGACGTGTAGCCCTTAGTTTCGAGAATCGTTTAACCTGCATATGAGAAGATAACATGAGAGGCTATATAATTAAAAAACATTACCTATTAACTAGCAAAAGGGATTACAAAATGAATAAAAAAAATTATTAATTTGTTGCTTCGCTTGAGGAGCAAATTGAAAAGATTTTCTGAGAATGAATAACAAGTAATGCGAGCATATGAATATTTGAATGCAATACGAACGAAGGAGGGTCTGAACGAGATAAATAGAAACCCAAAGATAGTCATTATACCATCGCCAATCTATGATAGGAGAGACCTGGCGACAAAGGAATAAAATCTTGGCTTAAGCAGGCTTTGAAGTTCACCGAGAAAATTAAGAGACATTTAAAAAAACATTAAGAAGAAACATTTATAAAGAAATGAATCAAAGGAAATATTTAGAAGATGTCTTTCCAAGCACACGTAGGCAAAATTTAATTAGAAATCTTAAAACATCCCTTGTTGAAGTGTGCTGCACCAATTGAGGAAAAAAATGAGAGCTTCTCTCAGATCTTCGCTAGAGAGGCGGAAGAGAGGCACCACAAAGTGAAACTATGGTGACCATAAATGGGTGCTGGGAGCATGATTTGCGAGCCTCTTTTTTCCCGAGGTCTCCAAGAGCGACGAAAGGGCAGAGCAGCGAAACAAATTTTTTTTCTACAAACAAAAAACACTAAAGATAGGAAAATATTCCTATGATATCAAGCACCTTTGTTTAAAAAAAAAATTAATAACAGGTAAAAAAAATTGCTTGAAAAATGTGTTTTTTTTAAGGAAAAAAAATCTAAAAGATAATATGTATGATTATTTCATAGAAGAGAGCTTTTCAAAAAAAATTGATCTATGAAAAAAATGGGTAATTTTTCTAAAAAAAATTACACTAGAAGACAATGAATCTTCCCTTCCTCAATTGAGAAGGAGACAAATATTATTCAAAATAACCCACATACATATATCTCAAAAAATATAGCTGAAAAAAACTATATATAAAATCTAATTGAAGGCTTTTAAAAAAAGCCAACAAAAGATACAAAGAACCAAATCCTAGAACCTTCAAGAGATAATGCTAGCAATATCTATCCTACTATGATACCATGTTAGAATTTCCCAATAGTAGACATACAAAGCATTACAAAAAATATGAAGATAAGAGTATTACTGATTGATTATTCCATTGATCAACTTTGTATAAATAACAAAGTTGATCATTGAGATCCTTTGGATTATAACAACTCATCAAATATGATTTCGACTAAAACTAAGATTTTACCTAACTCATGAAGGAGTGAAAAATCAAGTAAGTCTATCCTAGTAGAACTTAAGAGAATACTTACTTATTCTAACATTGATTGCTATAAGTGATACATTGGAAACATAATTTTTTTATCAATTTTGATGAACTATCTTTGTAAAAAGTTATTTTTTATTATTATTTATTTAATAATTATTTAATTATAAAAACTTTAGAATTTTAAATAAAAATTATAAGGTTCAAATCTTGAGGGAGTAGGTTTATTAAAGCATGATTACTTTAAGGTTAATATATGTAACTAAAATAGGGATATAATAATAGCATGTCTTTGGGTTGCACTATTCTTATGGTTAGTAGTTACTAAGTGCTTGTTGGTGGGTCATTCTAATTAGATTCTTTATTATGGTTGGAGTCTCTTCAATGGTTTCCCATGGTAGTATTATAACAAGATTGAAAAGTATAGTATATATTTTCGTAAGATTCAAAATTTAGTCTCCTCTTTAAAAGTTGAAGAATCTCATCAATTGTTAATAACATTTAGTAAAAACTATATTACTTTTACCTTTATTAACATATTTTTTTGGTTTTCTAAAAAAATAGTTTTTATTTCTTACATAAATCGTGTCCATGATATTTCTTCTGGTGGTCAGATTGGTGTTGGCCTGGGGAGCTTCCTATTTTGCAATATATATTGGTTACAAATGGCTCACCCCACAAGTTCTAATGGTTGATAAGCTCACTCTGAGATGAAATTTAGTCTCTCTTCCCTTCCAATGGAATAAGAGGTTTCGGATTGCTTGGGCTACTTATATTGAACCTAAACAGAGTTTTTTTTCTTGGAGTCTCTTACATCAAGGGTTACCTATTGGTTGTAGGCTCAAGCATCTGGGTGTTCATAATCTCATTTGCCCGGTTTGTGGACAAGCGAAATATTTACTGCATGTTTTTTATGATTGGGCTCAGTCAGCTTGGGAGTGGCTTCTTGAAATTTTTAGACCTTTTATGCAGGAGGATTTTACTTGGATGCATGCTATTTTGGGTGACCCTATTGCTTTTTCCTTCAACTTGGATGTTGTTTGGAATATTTTTAGAATTGGTACCTTGTTTTATCTATGGAAGTCCCGAAATAGAGCTATTTTTTCTCAGCAAGATGTCGGACATGTCTTCTCTGTTGCTGATAAATATGATATATTATTTGATTGCTGGTTACATATTCAAGTACAGGTTAGAAAATTACAGGTGGAGCTACAGTACTTGCATACCCTCATGGATCATTGGGGGAATGCACCCTGCATTATGAGTCATGTGCATCTTCCTTCCCCTTCCAGGTGGCAGTAATTTCTCAACTTTTTTCTTTCCAAATGCATATTTAATATTGTTTTGGCAGTTGTTATTGGCAGTTTGTGGGCTGTTTTTGACACTCTTGTATACTCTTAACCACAATGGTTAATGTATTGGTTTACGGGGTGTGTTAATCCCACCAAAAAAAAATTTAAAAAATTTATAATATATAAACAAAGGTTAATTTTTACATCATTAAAACCTTCATATTTGCATACCTATGCTAATTGAAAATCTATGACCAATTCAATTAAAAATAAAAATTAACACATATTTTAAAAAATTTAAATATTACAAAATTAAATTATATTAATATTAATTAAATATGCACCTAATAATCAAAATTTTAAATTTTTTTAATTATTTATATATAAAAATAAATTATATATATTAATTATTAATAAAAATTATATTAATTTTATAAATTATATTAATTATTAATAAAAAAATTAATTATATATTATATAATTATTATTTTATATTTTCAAAATAAATTTTCTTACAAAATAACATGCGTTTAACTATATTCAAAATTTGAACCCACTTATAATAAATCAAAAGTAAAACATATATAAAATTATTTTTAGTAAAACAAATTAACATAAGATATTTTATTTCTTTAAAACCCTAACCATATGTCGAATTGACTTTTGATTATAAAGCATGTTTTTTCTTCTTGAATTAGGGAGCCCTCTAGAATATTTTTATCAAATATTAAATAATAAGAAAGATAAAAATTATTATGATGTTTAAATATATATTTTTTAAATATAAAAATAATTAAAATCCTTTCTAAAATATTGTTCTTATGGGATAGTACAATGATTATGGTTTTGGCATCTCTTTGGGAGGTCCAAGGTTCAAACCACAATGTGTGTAATTTTATATGATTCGATCTTTGGTTCTCATATACATCACTGAAAATCACTCATTCTACATGATGGTGTACAATGTGTCTTAACAAATATATATATATATATATATATATATATATATATATATATATATATATATATATATATATTAAATAAACTTAATCTATTATTATGATTAGATTTTATTATTTTATTATTTTGATATTATTAATTAATATCATTAATATATTTAATTTGTCTAATTAATTCTAATCTATAAAAAAAATTATAAGAAATATACATCTAATATTTTATTACAAATTGTGCGGCCATAAAAGTTGGACAGCCTGCCCTCGTGTCAGATACTAATTCCACCATATTAAAATAAATAAATAAATAAATATTTTATCACAAAAAGAAAGATTTAAAAATTTATAATATCTAAAAAAAGGTTAATTTTCATATTTTCATGCCTATGCTAAATAAAAATTACCACATATTTTTAAGTTTTTATATATTACAAAATTAAATTATATTAAAATCAATTTAATATGCAATTAATAATTAATATTTATATTTTTTTAATATTAAAGCGTTATGTTGGATGAATGTTTAATTATTTATATATAAACATTTATTAAACAAAATAATAATTTATATTTTGTTCTTATTTATAATATTACAATTTTAAATATTATTTATAATTATTATTTTATATTTAAAAATAAACTTTCCTACAAAGTAACATGCGTTCAACTAACTTCAAAATGTGAACGGTGGAAATGAAAACCCACATATAATATGTCAAAATTAAAATATATGTAAATATTTTTTTCAATAAAAAAAATTAACATAAAATATTTTATTTTTAAAGTTTAGTGAGGACATTACTTGCATTATAAATGATGTGATCCTGGGTTCAATCCTTACAATAAATGTGTCTAAAAAAATTTACTAATAAAAAATAAAAAATAAAATAAAATAATATCAAATCAATACAATATTCTTAAATAATAGTATCTTTAAAAACATATTCAAATAATTTTTACGATCAATATTATTTAATATTTGATAAAAATATTCTAGAGGACTTATTAATTCAAGTAGTATGGAGAAGTAAAAACATGCTTTAGAATCAAAAGTCAATTATTATTTTAGATAGATAAAATTAATTTGAAAAGTGGGGGAATATAATTCTTTTAATTTAAAGGACGGTTATCCAACATGGTACTAGTATGAAAGCATCACACATTCATATTATGAAATGGTGGAGCTACGAATGGTTATAATGAATTCTCACATGTGAAAAATTATGTTTCAATTAAACATTTGCAAAACAAATATCATGATAAAATATGTTGGGAAAAATCAAAGATATGGGTTCATGGATCTATCTCCTCATTTCGCGGGGAAGTTACTGGTGTCGTGCATTAAATAGCAAAACTTACAACTATAAGTACAAGGGCTGATGAAGCCAAGGATGTCAAAGAGAGAAAAAAACAAAAACAGATGGTGTTTTTGCTGGCATGCAGCAGATAAGGTGATCTTCAATATAGTACGTTTTGCATGAATGAATAAAAGATGGAGAAGTGAAGCAGCATACAACCTGAAAAATAAGGTACCCAATATCTAGATAGATCTAGACATATCGTGCTAAATATTAATATCATCTCTTATTTAAGATCTATACCATGATTTGATTTGATGATAGTTAGACGCTGAAATGTATCATTGTTATGGTTATATGATAGATGCGTTCATCAGTCGTCTGCAATAATTGTTAATTTTTTCGATAGTTAGAAATTATTTCCAGCCCGTTATCCTCGTGTATGATCTGTTAAAATAGGTATTGGACGTCTTTAGCAATTGTTAAATTAGTTGCTGTAATTCCCATTCTTGGATGCTCTGTGGGCATGATTAAGCGTTCATGTCATTGTATGCTTAATTTGTGTCATGGATGAGTTTACTTTGAGGACTCATTCGGTTTCACATTTATAAATGTATAGGGGTCTTTGTCTCACAGTTCCTACAATAATCTTGGAGGATTCTGCGATTGCTAGGGATCTTAGTAAGGAAATAATAATAGAACGCTGTGTTTTGTTAAAAATAACAATCTTTGGTTATTCTTCTTTGTTGTTTTTTAAAGATTATTTTAACAAGTCTTCGAATCCCTGTTTTTATTAGGAATATGATAGAATTTAGATCACCGTGAAAATCACTCTGGGATCGCATCATTTCCAACCATTTATTCACCAATACAACTCTATAAGAATGTCATACAATGCTATAAGATCGTGCACTTGCAAAGGAATTCTATCAAGTTGATGTATTATGACTATTATATACCAAAGAAAGTGAAACCCTTGTGAGAATATTTATTAATTTGGTTTTTATTAGGAAGATATTTAGGTTTAGATTAAAATCATGTTTGTTTGTGTAAAGGTAGTAGTCTGTCCTAAGTTTGTTATATCAATTCAATTCAAACCTCAGTATTGCTCCTAACTTCAGGTTAAAAAACAACAAGATAGAAGAGATCTTGTTGGAGGCAGCCCCACTATTTAAACCCTACATGATAATAGGAAAAAAAACATTATAGATGTAACCAACTTCCCTATAAATAATTAGAAAAAAAACTTATATTATAAATATAATTTTTAATTTTTGTTAGCGGATAACTGTAAGTATAGTGATATTTTTATAGTGGTACCAGCTCCAGTCGAGGGATTTAATGGTGAGGGCTATGAAAATATTTTATTTATATTTATAAAATAAATAAAATAATTATAATTATATTTTTATAAAGATGTAGACTGATACTTTCACATCTTTCATATCTAATTTGACACTATTTTATGTTATTATTGAGATTAAAATATATAAATATTGTATTTTTGGTAGGTTGATTAATATTTACAAAGGATTTTAATAAAATCTTAAAATATTATTACATAATATTCCAATATAGACCATAAAGATATCGAAATGAAAACTTAGACCAGGGTACCTAGCAAAGGAGTACTTTGTATACAACAAATTAGGATAGAAGCAGTAGAGCGAGCAAATCCTATCGAAGGAAATAACAAGAAAAACTGACATACTGACCTCCTAGCTAAAAGTTTGCTGGGAAACAACTGAGAAAGAAAACTGAGAAACACTAACACAGGGTCCCTGAGCAGTACCAAACATACATCAAAAAATACTAGAGGTCAAAAGGTGTAGTAGGAGAGCCTAACAGAAAAATCCTTGAGAATGACAAAAAGAGGCATATATGCCATATAAAGCCTAACCACTAAAGTAAATATAACTGACTAAGATAAAATAGAATAAAGCAACATAACCCTATAACAATGTAGATCAGATCAGGGATCCAAAGTTGGTTATTGTTCTTCTTCTTCAAAGGTGCTTGATTTCCCATTATCATTAACTGCAATTTTTTTAGCATCTCGATGATCTCCTCCATGGCTTTAACAGTGGAAATCATAGAATTATTAATCATCTGAATGAGGATCTTGTTTTTGCACAATGTGATTTATCACTTTGGATAGTATTATGGGCTTCTTGAAGAATCCAATTAACCCCTTTGGAGAAACTTTTAGTAGTAATAGCAAAATTTGTAAATAAATTGGCCACGGTATTCGCCTCCCTGTATATATGCTAAATAACTGTCTCTTCACACATCTAAATTAACCTCTTGGTCTCATTAACTATATTCTGGAATCTCCATGATGGATTTCTGCTATTCTTCATGTAATTTATGACATTGAGGGAGTCCCCTTATATGATCAAATGTATTTGGTATTCTTGAATCAATTGCAGACCTCTCCATAGTGCTCTTGCCTCAGAAACATGATTGTACTGGCAGCCAAGATATTCAGCATAAGCAATAACAATGTTACCATTGTGATCTCTTATAATTTCACCAACTCTTGATTCACCTATATTTCCCTTAAAGACACCATAAAAATTTATTTTGGTCCAATTTTTTGGTGGACATTGCCATCTAACATTCAGCCTAGGATTAAGAGCTTGTTGTTTAGGAACCTAGCCATGCATTTTAAGAGAAGACATAATATTGGACTCTATTTTTGTTAAAGTGGACTCACTCCAATTAAGATATTGAACATTCACAATAGCAAAGGCAATGATTTTGGTCACCACCTAAAAATCATCCTTTGAGGTATAAATGAAGGCTTTGTTATTGCATTCCAGCCACACCTACCATAAAAAATGTAGTGTAAAGTTTCATAATGTGTTCAGTTTGGGATTGAGAAAAGGGTTAGGTCACTAGAAAAAAAGATCTAATATGGGATTAGGAATGGTCCATTTAATGTTGAACATATTACTCAGTTTGCTCAATACAACAATGGAAAAATCACACTGAGTAAAAATATGATTAGTGGACTCCCATTGGGATTTGTATAAATAACATCTATTTGGTATCATGATTCCTCTTTTGCTAATATTTTCTATAGTAAGAAGCTTGTTCTGAATTGTGAGCCATGAAAATAAAGCATGATTATATTTTTCCTCCAGACAAGATTATCAAGAAAATTAGGAACTTGAACCTGAGTTTGAAAATCATATGCTTATTTGACTATAAATTTCCCTTCATTAGAGCCTCTCCAAATCATTTAATCAATATCTCCATGATGGGAAAGAGTATGAATTCAGAGCTAAGGACACGGTTGTTGATTTATAGTGTTGTATATCTTCTAAAAGATTCTTCCAAGAAGGACCCCTGTTTGACCAAGAAATAAAATCAATGACTTTGGGCCCATAAATTTTATCAGTAAAGGGTTTAAGGCTTACCAAATCTTCATCTTCAATAAGAGGCTCCTCCAAGAGCCACCTATAATTCCAAAAATCCACACTCCTTCCATTACCTATGATCAATCTTATCCCATTTTGAACTAACTATTTAATTTGAATAATTGTCTTCCAGAAAGTTGAGCTAGTTTATGGAATAATTTCACTGAAAAGATCAAATGTATGAAGATATTTCATTTTCGCTATTGCAACCCATTCAGTTTTGAAATCAGTTAGTATTTTTCATTCATGTTTGGCTAGCAAAGCAATGTTCAGTTTAGATAATATTTTGAGAACAATACCTCCCTAATTTTTGTTGCAACACATCAAATCCCAATATACTATATGAATCCTTCTTTTATTCTCAATTTCCATACAAAGGAAATTATTTTGAATTTGTTCAGCTTGAGGCTTAAATACAGATAAGAAGTAGATTGGGATGCTTTTTAAATAAGCTTTAGTGAGGACAGCCTTGGCAACCAGGGACATGAGTTGACCCTTCCATGCAACAAGCTTTCTTTGAATTCTTTCAACTACATTGTTCCACATATGCTCAGTAGGGCTGCTAGAAAATAAAGGGATACCTAAATATGTATTAGGAAGGGAGGCAATGGTACATCACAAAATTATAGAAAATTTTCTTTTACGAGAGATAAGAGTGTTAAGGAAATAAACTTTACTTTTAGCAAAAGTGACTTGTTGTCCAATAGCTTCCTCATAAAGTTTAAGAATAATTTTAATGATTCTAGCTTCAATCACTGATGCAAGAGTAGCCAAAATAGTATCATCCAAAAACTGTTGGTGAGTGATGGGATTTAAATTTTAGGTTACTTTTAACCTTGAAATAAAACCATTTCTATTGGCTTATTTGATCATTCTACCTAAAGATTCAGCTAAAATGATAAAAAAAATGGAAGACAAGGGATCCCCTTGTCTTAAACCTCTAGTAGTAGGAAAGTAACCAGTAGGGGAGCCATTAACCAGAATGGAAAACCATGGGGAAGAAATACAACATTTAACAAGGTTGACCCAATCTGGATGAAAACCAAATTTGTGTATGATATCAATCAGAAAATCCCTGTTAACCCTGTCAAAGGCCTTGTTCATGTCAAGCTTAAGAAAAAGGGTGGGTTTTTGAGCCAAAGAAACTGAATGAAGGGACTCATAAATAGTGATAATTTTTTCAGTTATACTTCTTCTTTGAACAAAACTGCCTTAAAAAGAATCAATGATTGAAGGTAAAATTCCTCTTAGCCTGTTAACCATAGTTTTTTGTAAGTATCTTGTAAAGTACATTGCATAGGCTTATTGGATGGAAATCAACCATATATTTACTAGAAGTTCTTTTGGGGATTAGTGCTATGAAAGTAGAGTTAATACTGTGATGAATATTTTTGGAGTCCTAAAAATCTCTAACATCAGCACATAACTTCGGATGAATAAGATCCCAAAAAGCCTAAAAAAAATGAGGATAAAACCCATCTGGACTAGGGGATTTGTCTAGTTGCATTGAAAAAAGTGCTTGTTTGATCTCCTCTTAAGAAAAGGGTCTACTAAGCATAGAATTGGCTTATGGAGACACTAATTTAGGAATATTACAAAAAAGAACGTTCTTGGCCTCAGGATAGTTAGGAGAAAGGGTTCCAAGAAGGGAATCAAAGTAAGATACAACTTCTCCCAATATTTTAACAATATATTTGGACAAGGACCCATCAGACAGTTGAATCTCCCTAATATTATTGGTGCTTCTATTTCTAAGCATAGAAAAATGAATGAATATTGTATTTGAATCACCTTCTCTCAGCCATAGGGCCTTTGACTTTTGTCTCCAATAAATTTCCTCTTTTCTAAAAATGTTGGTACTCAGTTAACAGACAACATTCTTCCATTCTAGTATTATTGTCTTGTTGACCTGATTGAAATTTATCTTCAATAAATTTTAAATTTTCCTTGATCTACTGCTTGTTTTGAAAAATATTACCAAAAAATTCTTTATTCCACACTCTAAGCTTCTCTTTAATAAATCTAAGTTTCTGGGAAAACTGATGTGAAGGAGACCCTTGAAAAATTTACTACCACTAGTGATGAATTTGATTATGAAAACTAGGATTATGAAGCCACATTGAATCGAATCGAAAGGAGGTTTTGAAGTTTTGCCCTCTGACAGCTTCAAAAATTAGTCGATTATGATCCAAACTAATTTTGGGAAGATTTTGGATAACATCACTCGTAAAAATAAGGAAAACCTCTTTAGAGAGAAAAAAATTGTCAAGCCTAACCTGAATAAGGTTATTCTCATGTCTTATGTTACTCCATGTGTACTTAACCCCCTTTAGCTGAACATCCATAAGTTCGTTAGCATCAATAAATTTCTTGAAATATTCCATACTTAAACTAAAGGAATTATTCCCACATTTCTTGTCAAATGGATACAGGGGTGTATTAAAGTCCCCTTCTAGTATCCATGGTGTCAAAGCCAAGGTGTTATTCAACTGAGAAATACTATTCCAAAAATAAAATATCTCAACTAGAGAATTAGGTGCATATACATTAGTGATAATCCATGTTTGGTCATTATCCTTATTATGGAAAAAGATATTTGATTGTTCGGTAAGAAGAAAAAATCAATCTACCTTCAATTTTGGTTGGACCCTAGAGGTATATTACTCCTCATGAAGTGCCATGAGCTCGACTAAAAACCATTTTTTATTTATTTTTCCATATACTTTTAGCAACCCTAAATGAAAAGGATACATCCAACTTGGTCTCTTGTAATAAAATAATGGTAGGTTTAACTTCTTTTTTGATATTTGTAGCCAATATCTGCTTGACTACACCATTGAGACCTTTCACATTCTAGGAAAGGATCTTCATTTCAAATATTTGTTGGGTTTTTTTACCTCTATTTGATTTTTATAAGGGAGCTTTGGACTTCTTTGATTTATCCTTTTCTTGTCCAATAAAATCCAATAGCAGAGTTCTTTGAAGGCCATTGGAAATTTCGTCCTCTATCTCTTTACGTCTCTACTCAGCCATGGATGGTTTTCCTCTCTTTTTGTCACTACCATAGTCAACGCTTGCCTTTTTTCTTTGAGTATGCTTAGGGATAAAATGGGTTGGGGAATTTTTCTTAAGAGGAGGGCTCTCAGGCTCATCCAAAGTTTCATACAGGTTAGCATTAACACATTCAATAAGAGGGTCAGGCACTAGAGGAGGAAAAACTATTTCAACAGTATATTGGAAATCCTCATTGGGGTAATGGGAAGGCCCAGACCTTGAATGAGTATGAGTGGGTTTAAAAACTTGATTTACATCCTCTTCTTGGTTCTCTTGGTCAAAAATACTGGACTTAATGAGGGGTTGGAAAACATTATAACAAGTAATGGGATAACATACCTATTCCTATTCCAAATCTGGCAGAGAATCAGTAACTTGTTTGCCTTTGGGGTCAATCTATCCAAGAGCTTCTATCAGGTTTTCTATTTCAATGCTTTCACCATTAGCATTGCTCTTATTCTGCTATTGAATTGGCTCATATCTCCTCTGACTCTTTTGGGAACTTTTGGGATTGAATTAATTCCTTTCTTGATATAAGGGTTTTTGAAACATGTTCTAAGAGGCTCTTTGATTAATATTTGGCCCTACATCCTTCTTATTCTAATAATGGATTATGAGTAGAGTGCAATAAATTTTTAGGTGCTCCTGGGATTTACAGTTACTGCAAAAATCTAGTTTATTTTCATATTCTCATGGCTACCATATCTTATAGGATCCATAAATGATATTAATGTAGGTTGGAAGCTCTAATTTTAGATTAGTGTTAACAAATAGCTGTGGATGTACCATTCTGGTTTTATTTTTGGTTGCTTAATCAATGGCCACCAGATCCCCAATGGATTTTAAATATACCCCAAATAATTTCTTAATGCCATAGATGTGTAGGAAAATTAGGGATGCAAACCCATATGAGCTCATAATTAATGCCCTAGGTATCAAGGTCAAAATATTCACTCCATTTCCTCAAAAATAAGCTTCTTCTACCCAGAAACCAGGGTTCTCCTGTAAGAATCTTGCTTATCTCGTCATGGTTATTTATATTTATCATGAAAAATCCCTTTGAAAGAGTCAAAATCTCCATATTACCCCATATTTTCCACTTAGAATAAGCCCACCTTCAAATTGTTTTCATATCTGGGCACCCTTTAATGAAATTTTCAACAAGTAAAAAATTCTCCATAACCACAAAATTAGAAATGAGACTATCAGGAATGAGGAGATATCTCCTCGTAGGTGAGATAAGTTGCTTTGAGGATTTTGATCTATGAGTCCCTTTTTGAATTACCTCTACATACAAAAAATCCTAGGTATTTGGAATACCCTTTTTGACTAGACTCTTTACAAATTCGTGATAGGGAAGAAATTTATCTCGTAGTTCCTTCTCTTCAGAAAGGTCCTCAGGAAAAACTCTGTCACTAGGGTGCTTACCTGCTGAGGTTTCATTCGATGATTCTTTGCTAGTCACATGCGCTATCTTATGCTAAGATTGCACCTTTGTCTTCCTGCTTAGGTTTGAAATTCCCTCCATTGCTTTTAATATAAATATTATATTTTTTGCAAAGGGATTGCACAATTTTTAAGTTTATTATAAGTTTGAGATTTAGTTGATTTATTTACAAAGTTCCAATAAGAGGTGTACTTCCTTTGATAATAAATATAGTTATGTTTATACATTGACTATAGTTGTATTTATACTTTAGAATGAAAAGATATAACGATGGAAAGTTATCTATTCTATATACAACTATAAATATATAGTCATATTTTTATTTAGATGAGAAGCTAGATAATTTTTTCTTGTGCGTGTGAAAATCACATAGCTAGATGCATTCACATATAATTTGTAATTAATTTAATGTTATTGTTGATACCATTGAAATTACAAATATAGATATAGTATTAACTAATTTAATGTTATTGTTGACACCATTAAAATTATAAATATAGATACCATACTTGTTGATCAGGTGTTGTATAGTATTTAAGTTTATTTATAGATCTAAGATTTAATAATCTAAGATTTCTTAGTCATAAACATATATTTTTATCTCAAAAATTTATATCTAGTTAGTATTAGAATTTTAAATAAATTAAACATGCGATATTTATCTTCAATATGTTGTTGATATCCTTGAGTTTTCTTCACAATAGGATCTCCCTTACACATAACATTTGTTTACACAAACTAATGGGTAAATTATTAAGAATATGCAAAAATATATCATGAATTTTATTTTGAATAATATTGATATTATAGTTACCATGATATAGTGGTAGAGTTAGAAGTTGAACTACAACATCCCCTTCTCTCGTACAAGCATGAAATTCAATATCAATGACTTTCCACCCTATTCTATATGCATAAAAATATTAAATAAGAATGGGTTATTTAGTTAAAAGTAACAAATGAGTTTGGATGTAAAAGGCCTTTTTATTTTAATGTATATATCAGTGGATTTTTTTAAAAGCTAGTTTAAGAATTTTAATGATTGTTTACATCTTCTCAATAACTAATATAAAGGCGACATATTGTATTATTGTATGTCAAACTTTTCTTCATTTTATCCTTTCCAATAAAAGGTAGTATATTGATGAATTTTGTCCTTAGGTATGCTCTTGGATGGCTTACAAAAATAAGCCAAATTGAAAAATTTGTTGTATCTAGTACTTGTGTATATTATAGAAATAAATACATTTTTATTTTCACTTTGGAATTTTAATAAATTTATATATTTATAGAAATATTTTCAATACACACTACACATAAACACATCCAAATTTATCTACATATTTTATAACATATTAATGGAGCTCCAACATATTCAAAAAATTATTAATTATTCAAGAAGTATACTATGCATAATATACCTTTACATGGGTAGTAATTTCGCAACACTTGATTCATCTAGATAATTTTATAATACCTAGAGAGGGAAGAAAGAAATCAGCATCTATCAAAATAACCTCATAAAAGGAATGAAAGATAAAGATAGAAATAATATAGGAAACATACCCCTATACAACAATTATCTTCTATAGTAATATTGAAAATGATATGCGTGTGCGTGTAATAGAATGTAGCGCTAGAGGAGTATAAAAATTCCTTTAAAATTAATAACACATATCCCAATGAATATCATTGATAAATTTAATATCATATGGGTCATCCAATTATATTTATCTCATTAAACTCATAATATTATGCATTAGATGCAAACGGGAACACAAAAAATTTCTTGTGGCTTCGTTCTAGATAATGGTATATCGAGATGGGCTGACATTGCCAGCCACCTAAGAGCGGGCTCTCGAGGTTTATTTCTAACCTAAAATATTTCCCTCTAGATAGTGGTATACCAGGATGGGATAACATTGCCAACCACCTAATAACAGATGTCGAGATTTCTTTCTAACATAAAATTTTTTAACCCCCAAGGGCTATGTAGATTGTTAGTTGCTTTCTGGCTAGGCACTTACCATGAAAACACCTAGGTTCAAACCTTGCAGGTATCTTATTTGTAAATATAGTAGTATGATCTAAATCCTTTGAGTGCATGTCGGACTAACGATGACAGTACAAATCTTGAGCAACCGGTGGTCCTCCCTCATACTAGGTCAATAATAATGAGGTGGAATAATAATAATGAGGTGGAATAAGTTTGGTGGAAGCATCCATTGTGATTTAAACCCTGTCACTTGAAAATTATTAATAATAGTGTGGTTATAACCAATTATCCTATGTATGAAAATAATAATAATAATAATAATATCATGTATTATATTATAATATACAACTTTCATCATAGACAATAAATAAAATATTACACCTTTAAACATTCTCCCTTAATTAAAACTAGGGACGAAATACAAAAGGTGCTACTATATAGTCAGTCAGTAGGAGTCTTGTTAATGATATATATTATAAAAATATGGTATCCCTATGTGGAGTATCACATCCACCTATGTAACTTAAACTATATATCAAACCATATCCATAATGGATCTAATATTTCTTTAGTTATGCAATTTTATTAAGGAATATGCCAAATGGTATGCTAATAACAATAGTAAGGGAGGTTAAAAATTCCTTATAATTAGTATTAAAATATCTTTGACCTGAAGTACAAGCATTTAACCTTCCATACTGTGTATTTTTTCATTAAGTATGTAAGACCATTGAACTTGTCAAAAGATTCATCATTATATTTTATATTATGGATACCCTAATAATATAATTAATGAAGATGAAGAAATGCCAATTGTTTTTTAGAATAAAAAAAATTGTTGTATGGCCATAATTTCCACTATTAATAGACTAATAATTGATAAATACATCATACATTATCCTTAGAAAATCATTCTTGATAGTTATTTTCCAACACACATCTCATATAAATGTTAAAATATGGACGACCCTATTACATGTGAAGATAACTCGTGTCTCAAAGATCTAAAATTAGTATTCTAAAAAATTGAATTGACCTTAACCACCACAAAAATAAAAAACCATATATATAGGATGAATTCAATGCGTAACCAAGATTATATATATGATTTGACTAATTATACCAGACCGAAGGAACAAGATTAAATCCATAATCCATTGGTCAATTGGTATAACTAGATAAAACTATATCTTTTTATTCAATGCAAGTGATATGGTAGATAGAAATAAGAATATAATCAAATATTTAAACATGAAGGAGACTCCTAAATTTAGGATCATTAATAGAGGTGTATTCACTACCTAAAATATTCAAAACATAATCATAACTAATAACAACATACTCTCCATTATGTATATGAATGTAGTAAAAATACTAATGGTTATGCATGCTAGAATTTATTGACAACTAGGGATAGGTTCGACAGGAGCAGCAACAATAGGTGCAGCTGGAGGGACCTTGGCAAGAGCAACATGAGGTCTATTAGGTTTGGTTTTCCTTTCATGTGGGCATCCACACTCTATCCTAGGTGGTAGGAATCTTGACTATGACGTTGATGGTCTCGATGATCTGCCTGATGGTGAAACTGGCCGCTACGGTCCTAAAAACACTAGGGTTTTGACTGGTAACTTATCCAAATCCCCCTTGTGGTCTTCGTACTTTGCTGATAAGGTGAGGGTATCTACTGGTGCTTCCCTGTTCCAAATCCCTCTTTCCTTATCTATCTCTGGAAACACTCTATATTTCATGCGTGACACAATGGAGCCTCTTATCTTTCAAGAATCCATCTCTCTAATTGGGAAATTTGCGATAGCATAGCTATACATTGAAACAATTTGATAATGGGCTTTGTCCAAATGGTGGTTATCTAGCAATATGGAGATTATCGTGTTCTTGAGGAGTTTTTTTATGATCTGGCTCAATAACGCTCTCGACACACACCACATTCTCACTAGCGGACCTTGGTTTTTTGACCGTCGTAGTCTCTTCCTATGGATATGTGGCGAATACTTAAACCTTGAAACTTAGAGCATAAAATCTAAACCAATATGGGTAAATCTCCATGGGCTTCCCCCTCATTTCTTCTACAATGTCACCCTGAAAGGTATTTCACATCCCTTTGATGATCTTGTTACCATTCATCCCGTAATCAAATCCAGATCCAGGATGACTTATGCTCGTATTTGTGTCCTGGTAAATTTGGATTCGGCCCTTCCCACTTTTGTGGACATCATCATCAAAAGTTACAGATGGCGCCAAGGCATAGATTATGAAAACAAACCTACATAGTATTTAGAGTTCAAAACCCAGGGCAATATTCAGTCTCAATGCCCTTTGCTGAAGGAGGGGCAGAGGGACACTGGCTCCAAGACTGCCATCCAGAACCAGAGTTTCCATAGGAAAACATAAACTAAAAATGGCAAGCATTCCAAACCCAAACTCAGCCTCCAGCTCCTACCACCCTCAAGGTCAACCAGGTAAGCTCTTATCTTCATTCTCCCAATCCGTTCATTCCATTAGATAACCTTCAAGAAGTTGAAGATATTTTTGCTAATATTTTTATGGATCTAACCCTTAGGTATAGTTCCAATCCGAGTCCCTCTCTGCTTAATAGAGGTAAATATGTCCATTTTGATACCATCGCCCCTTTTGAATCTGGTCCTTCCCACCTCCCACTCCTACTTTATATTTAGATTTCAAAACCCAGGGCCATATTCAATCTCAGTGCCCTTTGCTAAATAAGGAGGGGTAGAGGGACAATGGCTCCAAGACTGCCATCCAAAACCAGAGTTTCCAGAGGAAAACACAAACTAAAAATTGCAAGCATCCCCAAACCCAAACTCAGCCTCCAGCTCCTGCCACCCTCAAGGCCAACCAGGTAAGTTCTTATCTTCATTCTCCCAATCCGTTCATTCCCTTAGATAACCTTCAAGAAGTTGAAGATATTTTTGCTAATATTTTCATAGATCCAACCCTCAGGCCTAGTTCCAATCCAAGCCCCTCTCTGCTTCATAGAGGTAAATATGTCCATGTTGATCCCATCCCCCCTTCTGACTCTGGTCCTTCCCACCTCCCACACCTACTTTCTTCCCCTCTATGTAAATCTAATCCCATTTCTCATCCTAATCCCAAGACCCCCATCCTTATGGATCTCTCTCCTCTCCTTATCCCTTCTCCTCTTCTTCGTCTCCCCCTCTCCTTGCCTCTAATACCTCTATGCCCACTCCCATTTCGCCCCTTTCCACTCACCTCTTACCCCCCTCCTTGAGACCTTCTTTGAGTGTTTCTATCCTTTAGTTGTCTTCATCTTCTCCTATCATCGAGCAGATCCTTAGCCCACCCAAATTAGCTCCTACCGATCACCTCCTTAGTCCTTCCAATCCTACATCCACCACAGACATCGATAGTGAAGACCCTCAACTTTGGACAAGAGACTAAAAGAAGTAGAGAATGCTATTGCTAATGGCCTCCAATCCACCATTTTGGCCTCCATACTAGATACTTCAAACATAGACCCTCACTCCTATGAGGAAGTTAGAACCAAACCAACTTCGTCTCAAGGAAGAGGCAGAGGGAGGAAACCAAATTCTAAATTGTCTCGATGAAGATTCTTTCCTGGAACTTCAGAGGCCTAAATGGGGCTGCAAAACAAAGAACTATAAAAGTAGTTAGGAAAGACATTAAACCAAACATTATGCTTCTCCAAGAATCAAATATGGATGAAAAAATAGCATTCAAGTCTACAAATCAATATGGAAAAATAGTAAATATGCCTTCAGTCCCTCTCTTGGAGCCTTTGGAGGGTTACTTTGTTTATGGGACCCTAATACCATAGACGGCATAATTCTATCCTCTTCTGATAGAATTATCAACATTCTATTCACCAATAAAGAAACTCACCTACAGTGGATAGCTACCAACATCTATGCCCCCAACAACATCCCCCGTAGAAATTTTTTTTGGGAAACCTTGTCATCAATGCGTAGAAATTTTGAAGATATTTTATGGCTATTGTGTGGAGATTTCAACTCCCCCATTTTTTTTTTAACAAACAAGGAGGCAACCCGATCGCTTCGAGATGCACTGAGGACTTCAGTAAATTTGTCAATAGCAATGAACTCATGGATGTTCAACTTCAAGGGTCAAATTACACTTGGAGCAATATGCATCTTGGAAACCATCTCATTCAGATTTGTTTGAAAAAATTCTTTATGTCCAAAGAACTCATTCAATTTTTAGGAGATTCTAGACTTTGTGGTTACCCAAAGATCGGGTTTGATCACAATACTTTAGTTCTAGATTATTATCATACTCAATAAGGGTTCAAAACTCCTTTTAGATTTGAAAATATGTGGTTAAACTAAACAGATATCTCAAAACGTATTGAAGAATGGTGGCAGCAGGATTTCCCCGAGAACCCTCTTGCAAAACTATTCATAAAGCTTAAAACTATCAAGTTTAAACTAAAATATTGGAACTGCGAAGTCTTTGGTAATATATTTCAAGAAAAGAAACACATAGTGGAGGAACTTGGTAGAGTGGAGAAGCTGATTCAAGAGGGAGATCAGAGCCCCGATACTTTTCAGGAAGAGAAAATTCTCCTTTCTAATTTCCACAACACTCTGGCGAAGGAGGAAACCTTTTGGAGGTAAAATTCCAGAGACCTTTGGCTTAAGGAAGGGGACATTTATAGATTTATAGACAGAAACGAAGGCCTCGGTTTCCCTGGGATGATGATTGCGACATTTATAGCAAAAGTATATTGATGGTTGATCATTTCTGTGAAAGGAATTGCTGCGATACGAAGGACAACTATAAGTTTCATGCCGTGCATATAACTAAATTCTCTTCTCATCCAACTTGGCTATTCGTATGTAATCGTTTAGCGAGGTTGGATTTTGAATGTCCACCTCAACCCTAATATTTTCTTTCAATCCATTACGAAAAACTCCAACCATTGTGTCGGGACTGAGGTCTAATGTATACGGTAGTAAACTAGTGAATTCTGAGACGAACTCACTAACCGATCCTTCTTGTTTAAGAGATAGCAGTCTTACTGTGTATGACGATGTAGCTCCTTCATCAAATATTTCTAAAAAATAGGTAGTGAATTTTTTCCAGTTAATAGTAGCTCCTTTCTTGCGCTTAAGCCATACAAACCATTAGTAGTCCTCAGTGCCTAATTTTGATGCAACGAAAGAGACTTTATCAAAATCCCTAATTTGGTATAAGTCTAGAATGCTTTCCATTTTGGCTATCCAACCATGAGGATAATAACCCTCAAAAGTGGGCATATCAATGCATGAAAAATTATTAGGACCTCTTGGTTGGTAATAACCCATATCCTTATCCTGATCTTGGTTATATCTCTGTCTATGAAAGCGATTCTCGTAATTATCCGGATTGCCTCTTTGTTGTTCCCAATCTTCATTCTGGTCGTCATTTTCTTCATTCCTTTGTTCATGGGAGTGATTTTGGGAATTAGGATTGGGATTAGGTCAGTTTTGTGCGCTCAAAAGTTTAGTTAGGTTGACATTAATTTGGCACATACCATCTAGTAAGTGTCGAAGAGTTTCATCCGTGGTAATGGTCGTGTTGCTTGATTCTCCTTGTGTGACGTTTTTGTGAGTTGGGGGAGGTTTAGTAGCCATGGGCTCGACCAATGGATGATTTGGATTGTAACTGCCAATTTTGAAAGGAGAAGGAGAATTTTTTGTACCTTGGCTTCAATGAGGTCTTCTTGCGTTGGTATTGGGAGTCTCTGAACTTGTTAGTTGACCGTCGGATCCTTTGGACCACTATTTTTTCATGCAATTTCAAAATATTGCTTTTTAAAATCTTGCTTCAATTTCTCCAAAAAAGGATTTTGCCAAAATTTATGTGTTTCGCTTTGACTGTCGCGCCAACTGCGATGCAAAAATTAATGTGGTGCTAACCTTTGATGGCACAGATTTTAGTGTAACTCACCTGAACCCGACTGACACGACTAGACGCTAATTGACAGCGATAGCGAGGATAGATGGCGATAAATGGACAACGATAGATGGAAAGAAACTTGAAGACAACGATAAGACACCATGGAGGACACGTAAGCAATAGGACTGACCAGAAGACATGAACAATGGCATGTAACACTGACTAGGTGACAAACCGAGTATGCGGATAGGACAACAAGGCGGATGAGGACATGTAAGATGACAAATCATGAAGACTGGACACATTCGCGGACACGCAGGAGGAGGAGACCAGGTAGTATGTGATCGAAGTCACATTTAATTATGTACGTCGGATATGTTATAAACACAAAAATGCCCTTCCCACACTATGTGTGGGATATATGTCCCAAACAAAAATTTGAAAAATAATAATACACACCTTAGGCTTTAATTTAATACATGATTTTATCTGTGAATTTTGATTGGACGACGCGGTTACCGTAGCTCGTGTTTGTTTTTGAAATATTTGTAGCCAGAAATGAATTCTATGGTCGTTTTTGAGATTTGAATGGATCACGAATCGTCTGGTGGGTGTTACTTGGCCGATTTTGCTTCTAAAACACAAATTTTTTCCTCTGCCTTGCACTGTGTAATACTGCAATCAGAATGCAAAAACTAGTTGTAATTTGGATGTCGGTTTCTCTTCCACGATGACGTCAATCGGATGGACATGTTTCGAGATGCAAGCTTGGACCACGGTATGGTGATGAAGATGTATGGATAGTTATTGAAACTTCACAGTCGTGCGCAGTTTTGTAGTATGGCACCACGATCACGTAAAAAAGAGTATCAACGAAAGTCCCTTCAGATTGGAAGCTGGATCAACTGATACCACTTGCAGAGAAACTTCAGCAAGTTCCTCTTATTTATTTATTTTTTAATAACAATATTGAATCTGACATATATTCAAACCATATACAGATGCACAGATAAACCAATGGAAACTTCAGATAAATGCAAATGCCACTTAAGGTGGGCTCTCCCTCATCGTAAAGGCTCAATGCGAATACGCAGGTGATAAAAATGCAAAAGATAATAGATGATTTAATTTAAATAACTATCTAATCTATATATATGAAGTGTTTACACTTGGAATACCTAGCCAACGGCTAGGTTTGGTATGTAACAGAACATGGCCCTTATTTCCAAGTATGCCTAGAGAATTATCACCAATTATCAATCAACCTAGATTGACATCATCAAAGCTAAGTATCTCCATCACCTGCCTTTCTTGGGTGACCACCACCTTCCTATCGGATCCCACTTTTGGAATGGCTTGATCCTCACCAGAGACATTATCACCAATGGTTTGAGATGGTTCCTGGGGACTAGGACAACCATTAGGTTCTGGTAAGATCCTTGGTTGTGTAACAAACCCCTCATCCAAGACCCTCTCCTCTCAGTCCTCAAACCTATCATAGATGCTCTCCTTGGAGTTAAAGTTTCCCACTTCATCACTCAAGGACCCATCAGACGCCAGTGGAAAACCCTCACTCTCAACACCTTCAGGTAAATTTTAGAGGCCTAAAGATGTCTGCAAAACCTTCTTCGGGTGTGTATCATTGTGAATAACTAGAATCTTGATTCCCTTGTCTGGAGTTTAGCTGAAATAGGTAATTTCACTATCAAATCCACCTACTACAGCCAATAACCCCTGAATTTCAATTGGGAATTAACAAAAAAGGTATGGGGGAGGAAAATCATTCCTAAAATTACTTTTTTTTGTTGGTTGGCTTCCCAAAATAGAATCCTAATGATTGATAACTTGTTGTCCAAAGGCCTCATTATTCCCAATTGGTGTGTCCTTTGAAAAAGTTCCTGGGAGTCTATTTCCCATATCTTTTTGGAATGCCCGTTCTATTTGATTATGCTAAACCAGCTCTTCGAAAACTTTTGTATTTCCATAGTCCATCTGCCTAACACCCAGTAGCTCCACCAATGGCCTCGACCATTCAAAAACCAGCAGCTCAGCTTTCTGTGGCAATCTTGCTTCCATCACTACCTTTGGAAAATTTGGCTTGAAAGGAATGCTAGAATATTCAGAGACCAAGCCAACGAACCCCACAAAATCACTTTGAAAATTTTATCCTTGGCGATTGAAAATGCTTCCCTTGTCTCCTCTCTAGAATCTCCCCTCTAGGCATTGAGACTGCCCTTGGTAGTAAGTTTAATATTTCTAACGTTTCTTATGGGTCTCTTAATTCTATTGACAGGTCTTCTATCAGATGGAATCTTCCACCCACTGGGTGGCTTAAACTAAACTTCTATGGGGCAACAAAAGGTAACCCAGGAGCAGCTGGAGGGGGAGGCATTCTAAGAAATCATTAGGGCAAAATTATGTTGGCCTTTGTAGAGAACTTAGGAGTGCAATCAAACAACATGGCTGAAGCTAGAGCTTTGTTCCAGAGCCTCCTTCTCATCGAATATATGGAAATTCAATAGCTTATCATTGAGGGGGACTCCCTCCACATCATCAACTACCTCAAGGGCACTTCTTCTCCCCCCGGTATTTGTCCACTATCATTCAAGAATGCAAAACCCTCACAAATAGGTACTCCAATCTTGTGATTCAACACCAGTACAGGGAAGGGAATAAAGCAGCTGACTGGTTGGCCAACAAAGGAGTCACTAAAATAGACATTCAGGTCTAGAGGAATTTGTTTCCCATCAGCCTTAGAACTATCACCTCAAATTTAAATGTTTGCACAATGTAATTTTGTCAGGGTTCTAATAGTCCTTCAGGGTGACTTGTCCAAGGAAATGTATCACCTGTCAAAGCACCACCTCAGCATTTCTGCCACGTCTGCAGACCATGGCAGCGGTTACATTCACAGTTTTAACATCCAAGACCATATTTTTTGGAACTCATTGATGGACTCAATTTCCACTCTCCTAGTGCCTTGAGGTTGACTGTCCTCGTTAGGGACACGTCAACCCATAGGTGGGCCACTACGATGACTCCAAGCAATGTGAAGCAAGCAAATGGTAGAACTTGCCTCAGTTCCAAGGTGTACAAAAGTTGGGCCTATCGTAGTTTTCCCAATGCTTCGATTTGGTGATCCCATACCATCATGAAAAAAAGGACAAGTTATAATCCCAAGGTTGAACACAGGTGGCTGCCTCCTCGAACCCTCCCCTCTTTGAGCCTTGATCAAGATGACTGCAAGGAGTTTTGTGGCAATACCCAAAATCTCAATGCGTTTGACCTTTGTTGTTATCGCCTTCACCTCAAAGTTGGCAGACATGACTTGGTGTGGGTGGTCGTCAGAGCCATGATGTGCATCAATCTATGAACCATGCTTATTATTCCCAAAGGCAAGCATTTCAAGGCAGAACCATAGTAATCCATCTACCTTTTTTCATCATCTCATCTATCACAGAGTTGTTCTATCATGGCAATTCTTAGGTTGTTCGATCAAATTTACCACCTTTCCCAATGCTAGTCTCGGTAAAGCCTTTTCAGATCATTTGCTCCTGAGTAGCCACATCATTGCCCAGGGACCCCTCATTCTCAATGCCACCCATGCCAAAGTCATCATCCACTCACTCTCGAGGAAGTCTTGGAACCAGATAAGCGATAATAATTCATGTGATCTCGGCTCTGATCTAATTTATGACCAATCCATCCTTCTCCTCTGGTGTAGCATTTCTCCTCTACTCGAGGTCTGGTTCAGAGTGCCCAAACCTATCACCAACCATCATTCCTCCACACCCATGGCCATCATTGAGCCTAAAAGCCTTAACCTTCAATCTGACATCCAGACCATGCTCAGTAACCATGGCTTCCTCCCTTTTCTTAAAAAATTTTGAGGCATCGACAACACTATTACTAATGATTTCATTTCCTCTTGGGTCGATGGCCATGTCCTTGTTAGGGGAATGAGTTTTGTTGTCTCTACTGACCTGCTCGCAGAAATCATCGAGCTCCCCAATGATGGATTTAAATTGCACATGGACAACCACTCCATCCAAGAGGAGCTAAAACACTTTTTTGACAGAGGGAAGAAGCTTTCCAGAGATGAAAAATGTGGGATTTTCCATGAGAAGCTTCCTGACCCATGGGGTAGAGCTCTGGTCCCTGTGATGCAATACATCATTGTGGATAAAACTTATGAACCGGTGAGGATATTTCGCCTTGCCTTTCTCAATGTCCTGAGATATGTCAATGACATGAATGTTTTTGAATACCTTCGACACTCATTGGAAATATCTATTGAAAAATTTTATAAGAAGGTGTCACCTCACATCAAACACCAAGGGCTTTTCTTAGTCATTTACGACCATATGTTGTATAAAATCAGGAGCAAGGTGGAGGTAAACCCTTTCCTCTACATTGAGGAAGATCAATCTGCAGTCATGAACAGTCGGAGCTCCACCAATCGTAGAGGCTCCCAGAGGGAGTCAACCAAAAGGAAGACCCTTGACTAGATCAATTTTGAAACTATGCCTACATTGGATCAGGCCATCATCGATGCTCGAATGATGATGAAATCCAAGCACGACCCTTCTAAAATATTTACTAAAATGCTGCTAAACAAAACATCTACTAGAACCAGTCTAAGGCTTTAATGGGGCTTGAGCATGCGATCCACATCTCCAAAGCCATCACTGCCAGCAAAACAAAAGCGTACAAGGTCACCCTTCCTGAAGAAAAAAATGATATGGAGGACCCCTCTCTGGAGTAAGGTGACGGGTTGTTTTTTGCCTTTGTCATGTTTTTATTTTTCTTTGTCTACGAGTTTCTAGTGGTGCATCAACCTGGCCCTCCATTTCCTCTGTACTTCTTATGTTTTTGGCATTAGCCTTTGTGATGGGTTTTTTTTTTTCTCTTGTTGCGTATGCTCCATATTTAGGGTCTGTTGTTTAGGGTTTCTCCCAGCATCTTGACCAGGCTTCTTCTTGTTCGTTTTTCTAGTTGTTGTCCTTTGAGCTTCTTTCTTCTAGCTGATGTCTTCTAATTTTCAAGGTTTAGGGACCCTTTCAAAACCTTTTTTGCCAAAAACTAATGGTTGTGCATAGTCATATATAAAGTGGATCTCGATTTAGAAACATGCTATTAAGAATAAGTTAATGTTTAATATTTAAAATTCACCATAAAAAAGAAATTATTTATAGTATCTCCTCTATAATTTTTATAATGATCTAGAATATTCATAAATAAAATTCTTCCTATATATTTTGTTCAATTCAAGAATATGAGATAGTTAAATATGGAAATGGTAATCTTTCTTATTATAATCATAAGAATACCCTTTATTTATAAACTATTTTGAATCATTACTCTTAGGATTATTTGTCTTGGCCTTTATAGCTTTAGGCATCACCTACATATAAGTTTTTTTCATTAAGAAGATCAACATAATATTATTGAGGAACTTGAAAGTACAATTTAAGAGGAAAAATATCATCATTATAAGGCATACATTCCCTAATAACCATAGGGATCTTATGAAAAAAATATTTGTGTTACATTAAGAAGAGTGATTGGTGAGAATAATATTCACTAATTTTGACCATCCTTATGGCTTTAGAAGTAATAATATCTACTCTTAGAGCCTTAAATTATACTATATAATCCTCAAAATTTTAGAAAATATAATATATGAGTAGAAAACCTCATTGTAAGAAAACTAAATTTTATAGAATTTACTTGTACAAAATATATTCTTTAGTATTTTTTTAATTTAGTGAAAAAAACCTTGTTGGGCCACATTGGTCTACGAAACCATGACCATAGGGTTATACACTGTCAAAATCACCTAGGAGTTGCACCTGGTCCTAACCACACCAACATAATCAACTAGATTTTGGGTACCCAATGTATGTTTGGTAGGATGGAGATTCAAACTAGGGACCTCCCTTGGAGGATTGTCCTACCCTCTCCAACTCACCTACAAAATGTGGGTAATTCTTTAGTATTTGTTATGCATTAAATAAATCTATTTCATCTTGGATCTAAAAGAATAAATCTGGAATAGTTAGCAATGAGAAAATACCAAGATTTTTTTTATTCTTAGTAATGAGGTCTACTTCATCAATCAATGGTGTCATATTCTCAATAAATCCATTGCTTATCACTTAATTTTTAATAAATAAATGATCTAAATAGACCAAGTGATACATTTGTTCCTATTCAAGAAACTTCCATGTCTTAGGATCCATAATGATCATAAAAAAAATCATACCCTAAAAAATATGATATTTGTGTAGAGATCAATAAATCATACAATCTAAAAATATGAGATCAAATACTTTTTTATAAAAAAGTTATGGCCTTTGGAAGAAAAGCAATTAATAAAACTTGAGATAAAAATATTTGAAATTCCATCTATAGTATTCCATCCAGATGCTCTAATTTTTTTATGGAAATTTGTAATAAACAAGATGAAGTGTCAATCTCATCAATTATCTATTACCACCTACATCTTGTAGTAGGCAAAGAGGGGAATGAATTGGATCAATATTTTGGGGTAATTGGCACAAACATATAAAAATTTATGTTTTTTATTGGGATCAAGACCATGTTAACTACCTACTCGAATTCAAATAACAACCACATTTAAATGCAAGTAATAAATTCATAAGTAAGAAAAATAAGGTTGCATAAGGATTCAAATCCATGCCACTTGTATCATGAGATAATCAATATAATTAAACTAGCTATACCTTTTGAACATAATTATGATGACTATCATTGGTTAAGGTTTTTGGATCTCTTTTGGGAGACCCAAGTTCAAATCATGATGGATTGTGTGCACATATCTATGGCAATGAGCTTGTGATAAAAAAACATCTTCTTGAAAAAGAGTTGTGTCATCAAAGTTGGATATAAGAGTTTCGATCCCCAAATGGTGCAAGGGATTTATCCCATGATCTCATGGGTCTAAATATCCTAGTGAGACTAAACTTTCCAAGTTAATTAGATGTTTCATTGAGAAGGATATGGGTTGAATTCCATAAATAATTGGCCCAATATCTTGGATTTCATGGTATAATATATTAAATGCATTCATGGCATATTATTATACCAATATGTATAGTGGGTATAAATAAGAGCATAGCACCCAGGTGTTGTAGGTGAGTTGGATAGGAGAGGGCAATCCTCCAAGGGAGGTCCCAGGTTCAAATCTCCACCCTACCAAAAAGCTGAATTAGGTATCCAAAATCCAATTGATAATGTTGGTGTGAGCAGGGTCGAGTGCGACTCCCGAGTGACTTTGATGGTGTAGAACCCCCTGTTCGTGGTCTCTCAGACCAAGGCGACCCCGCAAGAGGTTTTTGGCTTAAAAAATAAATAAGAGCATAGGGAATTTTAAATAGCCATACACGCCTTCAAATAGTAAAATAAATCTCAAAATGGAGAAAATACTAAATTTGAAGTCCATACAATTGGTTCACAAAATTTAAGAATGAATTAAAAAAAAATTAATTCAATACAAACAAGAACACCATATTTCAAATAGTAATTGTTTTCATTGTCTCTTACAAAAATAAGTGTGGTGAAAGACAAGTACTTAATTTTGAATCTTCTTATAGACTAAAAAGTAAGAATGTCTTCTATGGTACTAAAGGTGACTAAACTTGTTTATACACTTAGTATGCCTAAATATATTCAACAAAATAGAGGATCTTTCGAAAATAGATTAGCTACATAAAATCTCAAAAAAAATCAAAAGATAAGTTTTTATTTAAATGTTCTAATTTTATCCTTATTTTTTATTATTCATACTAGATCATGAATCATGATTGAAATTTTTTATAACACTTTGGATGAGGAAAGCTAGTATTTTTTTGAAAAAAATTAAAAATGTTATATCAACAAAACTATAATAGTATGGATCTAGAATACCTATTATAAACACTCTCAAACAAGAAGAAAATTTTATGTTATGAAAAATAGTTGCATAGAAAGAATAAAGTAAAACATAGTCATAAAACAATAGAAATATACCCTTAAACCATAATTATTGTCTTTATTATTTTTATTGATAGTAGAAGGGGTTTTAAATGTTCTGGAAACCTATTACAAGTAGGGTTTTGAAAGGCACCCACAACCTTAGATCTAGCCTTAGTTATCAAGTTTGCGTTCGTGTTCGAGTTCAAAACTCTTGAAGTTGGAAAAAAAGTCGACATAAAATTTGATATATTATAAATGAAATGCAGTAGCTGATATATGAGTTAATATATCTCGAGTTTAATAAAAATTATAACTTTAGGGGTAGAAAGAACCTAGAGCTCCTGTTGTTGCTCATTTAGCATGCTGCCAATCACCTTCTCTAATGTGGGAGGCGACTTTTGGGACTCAAAAGAAGAAGCTATTGTGTTGCATTTGATGCCTAATCCATTAACGTTAAATTCTTACTTAACCCAAAAAATTAAAGGGACCCACCTTATACGACCAAAAAATAAAAAGGGACCCACTTTATACATGCTAACACCTTCCTTGAAGATAAAGCCAAAGTACATAGTGGATTGATATTTGCTACGTAGTTGAAGATATATTAGTTCTTTAAAGTTCATTAGTATTCCTCCATTGGTAGATATTTTAATTTCCAATGCAAGAATTCAAAATGAAAATTTCATTAAATTTAACTGTCTTTCTTTGACTGTGTGTTCATCATTGTCAAGTCACACTCCTCTAATTGCTTTTGCCGTCCTCTGCAAAAGCATAATGGTATCAAAAATATCAAAAAGGTAGTTTTATTAGTATGTAAATTCTAAATATGGGAGAAATAAATACCACCTGATCTCTTGTAGCTGCATTCCACCCCTCCCTATCCGTGATTCTGATGGATTTAGACATACTTTACCCTTTTGCATGAACGACATCATGAACAATTAACCCCTTTATACAAATAAAAAGGTTTTCATAGGACATATACCCCCATTGGGTTTGACTGAAGTATTGACCAATGTTGCATACTCTTCCTTTTATCGGTCCCATTTATTGAAGAAGCAACAAATATATAAAAAGGATTCCTGTGCAACATTTTACGGACTTAATTTTATTTCTACGTGCATTTCTTCCTATGATCTGTCAACATTTTACGAATTTAATTTTTCAGTGCAATTTTCTTTGTTTTCTGTGAATTGTTTTTCCTTGTCGAATTTAGGATTTTAAATTTGATGAATTTCAAATTTTATCTAAAAAAATTGATGAATTTGGTAACTAAGGAACTAGCAATAAGACATCAAGAAATATTGAGCTAGATTCCATAAATCAAGCGCTAAAATCCAATGAAGCAACCTCCTAGCAAATAAGTCCTAGATTTTTATCAAGAAAATACAAGAGATTGCCCCACGGTCAAACCATCGCATGCTCAAGAATCTAAAGCACCAGAGAAAATAATAGAATAACAAAAATGTTATCAGTTAAAATAAATTTGCAAATAAATATTGCCCAAGCTGAACCTTTTTCGCCTCACAAGAAAGGAGAACAGGGGAATCCTATCATCGTGATCAACAAATCCATCTAATAAAGCATGTAACACGACAACCCCTCATAACAACAACCAATTTAAGAAAACAACACTAGAAAATCCATAGCATATCAAAAAACAAGCCCATAGGGCTCACTCGTCTAGCCAATAGAAGACCCACCAGATGGGAAACATCATAAATAATCACCAAGAAACCCATATATCTTGTTGGAGAAAACCACTCTTAGGGCATTTGGAAATAAAAATAAAAAACATCTATTGCAACACCTAAAAGAGAAAAAGGGGGGATCCCAGATAAAAATGTGAGCGTTGGAACCCTAGGATCTGACTCATCCACCATCCTACCTCAGTTGAAAAAATATTCCAGAATAAAGCTACCTGAAGTAAAGCACACCATGGAGTCGAAAGAGGAGATCTGCAACAGAGTGCCACGACCATAGGAAAACCCTCCAACAAGAAAATATATGAAGGAAAAAACCCCACAAATCTCGTTGGAGTCCAATCATAGCCTGGACTAGCCATCTACCCATAAACAAAGTTGGATGTTGAGGTTCCTTCAACTGGCCCAACCTCCTTCCCCCAACCCCCTACTAGGGTTCCATCTACCCAGCATTCCACCCGTGATCTCACATACATATGCAATAAAAACATCCAAACTAGATATCCAACAACCTAGAACGAACCAAGATAGGAGACCACCCCACAACATTGCCAAATTTTAAGATCCTTTAGCCAACCCAGTTTCCTTCACCCAACCCTCCAAATGAAGTTCCAACCCAATATTCCTCTTAACAAGCCAACTGTAGATGCAAATTCATCTACTAACTAGATTCACTATCCAAAAGGGCATGTGGGTTGCCAAGGTTTCCAAAAATATCTGGAACTATGGCCCTCAAAGTCACATCCCTTTTTGCCATGGTGAGACTCAGGCCCTCTCTGCCATTGTGAAGCTCAAGCCCTCTTTGCCATGGTGAGACTTAGGCCCTCATAGGTTCTCTCTGCCATGGTGAGGCTTAGGCTCTCATAGGTTCTCTCTGTCATGGTGAGACTTAGGCCCTCTTTTCCATGGTGAGTCTCATGGGATCCTCTCTACTATGGTGAGGCTTAGATTATCTTTATTAATAATAAAGATGATATCCAACCAATATAATGGATGGATGGAGCAATATAAATAGTTTTAAAATAAAATTTTATATAGTATAAAAGTGACAAATTAGCGGTTAGTATAAGATTGTATAAATAGCCTTATGAGACATAATATGGGCCCATAGAGTCTTATAATACATTACAATATATTTGTTCAAAGATTACATTTTTCAACCTCACTGATAGAAGTTAGCAATAATTATAGCATAATTACATAGAAGGGGATTTTTTATTTATAATTTTTAAATTAATAAATAAAAATATATAGTAAAAATAAAAGGAATAGGTGATGTTCTTTTTTAAATAATAGTGAAAAGAAATAAAATTAATGAAACAAGTAATATTTAGAACCATATGAAATATTTTCATATAATTTTACTATGCGATATCCCATTATAGTAATCCTCTTCTTGATGCTATATTTACTCAAATATTAAATATTTTAGTGCCATCTAATGAAACTTTTTTCCCATATAGCTTAAAATCAATTAGGGTGTGTTATCGCAATTTAAGTGGATTTCAAACAACTCCTTTTAGGGAATAACCTTGCATCACCTTTTTAAATGTTTACTCCAAGTAATGAGGACTTAGAGGGGCTTGGATTGGAACTATCAACCTCAAGTTGGTAGACACTCAGGCAAAACCAGTTGGTGTACTACCTTTACCCAATCATTCCATATTATTTTATGCATTTTAAAAAAAAATTATATTGATACATATAATTTTTTAAAACAACTAGAAGAAGAAACATGGATTTTTAATGCATTGTCATCCAACCTTCAACTCTTTGATCATTGTGAATGATATCTACATCTCTCACCTTTTTTTTGTCAAATTAAATTTATTTTATTAGTTTTAAATTTTATTTTCATCTTTCATTTGTTATAATAGAAAATAAAATACATTCAATGATCAATTTTGTTTTTCAATTAAAAAGACTCAATGTAATATAAACTTCCTCATGACTATGTAAGAAATATATGGAGCTTAAAATTTAAAGACTTCATAAGAAAAGATCACACTAAATACAAGAATCTATCTACAACAAATACAATATCACTTTGTTCTCACAAATTTAAATTATTGACACAAATACTATGATAGTATAAAATCATAATAATTCTACATGACTACAATATCTTTCATTCATAACTTTTACCTTAAGAATATTTAAATAATAATATTTTTTATCAATTAATAAATATATCTATGTACATGCACCTATGATTGTGATATATAATGTAAGATATTGAATATATATATCTCATCTTTGTAACACATTTTAGGATAAATATATTGCATAAAAAACACAAATATTTTTTTAATGCATAAGTACTTTAAACATACACTTTAAAGCACTTATGATTGTGATGCCATCCATATAATATAGGGTATATAGTATATATAATTCATCTTTATAAAGCAATCTATGAGACATATATTAAATGAAAAAAATAAGTATATTTTTAATGTATAAATAATTTTAACATAATATATAAATTATATTTAAAAGTTTAAATACTTTTTAAAATGTATAAATATTTTTAACATATATTTTAAAAATTTAAATATTTTTAATTTATTATAATAATTTAAATTATAAAAAATTATAAACAGGTTTTTATTTTTTCCTTGGTTGATTTAAATTCAAAACTTCCTGTTTATGTCTCTATTTATGGAATTCCAACTACATCTTTAAATAAAAACCAAAGAAGAATCCGCCAAAATCTGTCTAGCATTATAATAAAAATATATATATAAATAAAAGGAAAAAATATATTAAAAATTTAAAATGGTTGGTAAAACTAAAAATAAAAATAAAAGGTATGTGATTGCGCTAATATAAAAAGTGAAAATGTCTTCAACATAGATGCAGTCATGGATTAACAGATCTATTATTTGATTCTCTAGGTCAAAAGATGATGTTGCACAAAACAAGGCACACATAATTCAAATGATATTATAACCCAATATTGGAAATTTGAGGGGAAGAACCAAATAAATGGGTTAGGTATTCAGGAATACAATGAACAGGTTAAGCTTTTGACTGGCCAATTATTTCCTTGGGAAAACAAGCTTTTGACTGGCCAATTATTTGAAGGTTATAATGCGTGGAAGACTTGTAGTCATAATTACTAAGAGGAATGGGAATGATGCTTTTCAAATCAGTTAGCGTCCACAGTAAAGAATATAGCGCCACTTCTCATGTTTTGCATAATTAATAATTTTATAATAAGAATGGGAATGGTGTATTTCAAATCTGTAACAGTGTATGCAGCCGCTTCTTTGGACTGGAAAAAGGAAGTGGAAGTTTCAAATTCTTTCAAAGTTCCTGCCAGAAAATGGAAGTTTCATATGGACTTGGTTTCATATCTTTACAATTATTCTCTTGTTTGAAAATATTGCAGGCTTGTGTTTAAGACGAGGAGTCAAACGCCTACATTGAGCACTAAAAAATCAGTATTTGTAGCAATAGCAAATTGTAAGAGAAAGTCTGGCGTTAAAGGTGTTGATCAACGTAGAGATGGCAGGAATGAGTCACGACCTCCATGAAATCATTACTGAATTTGAGGCACTGACGATCGATGCAGAAAAAATTCAGAAAGAGACGCTTAAGTCGATTCTCGAGCACAACGCTGAAACCGAGTACTTAAGAAAATGGGGTGTGAACGGAGAAACCGATCCACAAAGCTTTAAATCTTGTGTCCCTCTTGTGTTCTATGAAGATTTGGAGCCTTACATTCGAAGAATTGCAGACGGAGATACTTCTCCCGTTCTCACGACTGATCCAATTCCTCGAATGTCTTTAACGTAATTTTCCTTTCCTTACTTTACCTGTTTTTCTAAGTTATTGGAGCTCCATACATATTTATAAGAGTTGCATTTCTAATATTAACATCAAGGTTATGTTACAGAACAGGAACAAGCAAGGGAAAACAAAAGTATGTGCCATTCAACGACTTTTGCCTGGCGTCCACAATGCAGATGTATAGCATAACGAGCGCTCACATTGCAAGGTATTGTAACACTTTAGAATTTTAAGCCTTTCATGACAAAATTTAAAATTAAATTATGATAGAAATGAAAAAAATGTTAAACTATTTTAGCAAGGATGCAAGCTATGAATGCTTACAAAATTTAAAATTAAATTATAATAAAGATGAAAAATGCTAAACTACTTTAGCAAGGATGTATGAATGCTTACAAAATTTAAAATTAAATTATAATGGAGATGAAAAATGCTAAACTACTTTAGCAAGGATGCAAGCTATAAATGCTTACAAAATTTAAAATTAAATTATAATAGAGATGAAAAATGCTAAACTACTTTAGCAAGGATGCAAGCTATGAATGCTTACAAAATTTAAAATTAAATTATAATAGAGATGAAAAATGCTAAACTACTTTAGCAAGGATGCAAGCTATGAATGCTTACAAAAAGTAAAATTAAATTATAATAGAGATGAAAAATGTTAAACTACTTTAGCAAGGATGCAAGCTATGAATGCGTACAAAAATTAAAATTAAATTATAATAGAGATGAAAAATGCTAAACTACTTTAGCAAGGATGCAAGCTATGAATGGTTACAAAATTTAAAATTAAATTATAATAGAGATGAAAAATGCTAAACTACTTTAGCAAGGATGCAAGCTATGAATGCTTACAAAAAGTAAACTTAAATTATAATAGAGATGAAAAATGCTAAACTACTTTAGCAAGGATGCAAGCTATGAATGCTTACAAAAATTAAAATTAAATTATAATAGAGATGAAAAATGCTAAACTACATTAGAAAGGATGCAAGCTATGAATTCTTACAAAATTTAAAATTAAATTATAATAGAGATGAAAAATGCTAAACTAATTTATCAAGGATGCAAGCTATGAATGCTTACAAAATTTAAAATTAAATTATAAAAGAGATGAAAAATGCTAAACTACTTTAGCAAGGATGCAAGCTATGAATGCTTACAAAAATTAAAATTAAATTATAATAGAGATGAAAAATGCTAAACTAATTTATCAAGGATGCAAGCTATGAATGCTTACAAAATTTAAAATTAAAATATAATAAAGGTGAAAAATGCCAAACTACTTTAGCAAGGATGCACGCTATGAATGCTTACAAAATTTAAAACTTAATTATAATGGAGATGAAAAATGCTAAACTACTTTAGCAAGGATGCAAGCTATGGATGCTTACCTTGGGTATGTGAATTCTGCAGGAAATTTCCCACTAAGAAAGGGGGAAGAGTTCTAGACTTTGTCTACACTAGCAGAATACTCCACACCAAAGGAGGAATGGAAGCTGCTACTGCAACCACACATATACTGAGAAGTAAGGAGTTAAAGATATGGCGGAAAAATAACCAGTTGTTTCCTTGCAGCCCAGACGACGTGATATTTGGAAGTGATACTCGGCAATCTTTGTATTGCCATCTTTTATGTGGACTTCTCTACGCCGACGAAGTACAGTACTTGTCTTCCTTTTTCTGTTACACACTTGTAGACGCTTTTCGCACTTTTGAGCACACTTGGCAGATGCTTTGTAGCGATATAAGGGAGGGAAAACTGAGCGAAAGCATCACCGATTCTTCAATGAGGGAGTCTGTCAGTAAAATCCTAAAGGCCAATCCAAATCTGGCAAATAAAATCTATGACAAGTGCATGACTTCGGAAAATTGGTGTGCAATTATCCCCCTACTTTGGCCTAACGCCAAGTTCGTCCATACCATTTTAACAGGTTCCATGCAGCCTTATTTCAATAAATTAAAACACTATGCTGGAACCTTGCCGTTGATATGTGGAAATTACGGTTCTAGTGAAGGCTGGATTGGTCTCAACGTTGATCCCACATCCTTGCCAGAGACCACAACCTTTACCATCCTTCCAAATCTTGCTTTTTTTGAATTCATTCCACTGGTTAACGATACAGAATCCCAACCTGTCGGCCTCACCGAAGTAAAAGTTGGGCAGGAATACGAGGTCGTCTTAACAACATTCACAGGTATCCCTCACGCCATAATCTTTTACATTGTAATAAATCTACACAGATATGAATTGCAGTAATATTTTTCCTGTGTGTGCAATATGATACAGGGTTGTACAGATACAGATTGGGGGACGTAGTCAAAGTGAGCGGATTTTACAACTCCACTCCTCAGATGTCCTACGTTCGAAGGGCGAACGTCGTCCTGTCAATTAATTTAGATAAGACTACGGAGAAAGCCGTTGAAGTATCTGTGGAGAGGTCTGCGGAGGTGCTAAGCAGGGAAGGAAAAGTAGAGGTGGTAGATTTCACAAGTTTCGCAGACACCTCAAGCGAGCCTGGTCACTACGTAATATATTGGGAGTTGAGTGGCGATGCAGACGATGAGCTTCTTAAGAGTTGCTGTTCCATTTTGGATGGGTCGTTTATGGATGAAGGGTACGTTCTATCGAGGAGAGCAAGGACAATTGGACCTCTAGAGCTTGTGAAAGTGGAGAAAGGAACGTTCAGTAAGATAGTGGATTACTATGTGGAGAATGGAGCAGCAGTCAGTCAGTTCAAAATGCCGCGCTGTCTGAGTAACCCAAATGAAGGGGTCCTTAATATTCTCAAGAATGGGGTGTTCCGCAGGTATTGGAGCACTTTCTACTAGTTCAGATTAAAGATGGGTTATCAGTATGGCTGATTCATAAAAGGAGAGACGACTGCTTTAATCAGTGTAATGAAGCACCTTGTTTTAGTTTAATTTATTTATTTAAATCTAAAGAAATAAACTCTTCTCTAAGAGATGCTCAAGCATGAGAATAGCTAACTTTTTTAGCTAGTAGCTTGAATGTCTAATGGAGACCCTTGAAGGCTTGTGTGGGGCATATTCCTACGATGGCCTCAAACACAGGTAATTATTTCACAAAAATTACTTTTTAAATAGTTTTATAATTTTAATTTATGATTATATTTATAAATAGTATTAAATAATATATTTTTGGGAGATATGTAGATATATTTGACTTATTTTGGTTGGCATGTATTGTTGATTGCTGCTCGTAACCTTATTTGTTAGTGTGAACTTTGGGGTGTGTTAATTCCACCCACCCAATTTTGTATGATTTAACTATGATTATTTGTTAAATGATCAAATATAAATTAGCATTGATTTAAAAAAAAAAAAAAAATTATGAATAAGTGAAGGAAGCATTTTATCTTTTTATTTAGTAACTAATGTGAAATATTACCGCCAAAATTTAGTAAAATTATAGAAGTAATAGGTAAATTTTTTTTTTTTGGTAAATAAAAGTCTTCATTAATTACCGGGTTTTGCAGGTTAACCCAAAACCTATTACAATATCCAGCCTTCTACTGAGATTGTAGATCCTAGTCATCTTTGAAACTTTCTTACCAGAAATTGTGTTGAATCCCCTACAACACCTTACTAACAAAGCACACCCATACCTAAACATAACTGTAAACATTACTTACATTGACAGGAATTGAAGTTTGGAACTTTGCACTTGTGAAACCTATTGCTTGCCCATTTCCTATTCTCTGTTGGAATCTTCCAAGGCTTACACCTGTTACATTCATTTCCAATTTTGTATGATTTAGAGGGAAACCCCATAGTTATTACCAGCTCCATGGGGAAAGAACACCCATTCATCTTTCTCCTTAACGGGTAGGTTTCTTTTCATGACTAATAATATTTTCCACTTCACGTGGCACACATTGTGTCCATGTCACCAAACTAGCGACATCAATACCTATGTTGGCTAATTTTTCAGCTGACCTGTTGACCTCATGGTACACGTGACGAGCCCTCCTGTTTTGTCTTGCCACAAAAAGGATCCTCACTTCATGGATGACTCCCTCGATTCTCCATGGAGGTTTTTTGCCATTGGTTAACAGGTTGATTATGTTCATAGAATCACCTTCAATCATCAAGTTACCTTGAGTTGCTTGGGTTATTTGCAACCCTCTCCAAAGGGCTCTAGCTTTTGCTTCATTATTAGTTTTGATTCCCAATGGTTCAGTGAAGGCCTTGACCAGATTTCCTTGATGATCCCTGATTATTCCTCCAACTCTAGCTCTTCTCGGGTTCTCCTTGGCTGCACCATCAAAATTTAGTTTAAACCAACCTTGGGGGGTGGCTCCCAAAAAATCCCATTTTTGGGATTGGGCAAAGGAATGGAAGGTTTGTCCTCAATACCTAAGGCCCGAGCTAATTATTTTTCTTGGGGAAGAATTGAGTGGTTCTCATCCACTAAGGTGCTAAGGTTTTCTTTCGCAAAGACAATAATCCTTTTGAGTATGGTTTTTTGGTTGTGAATGGTATCCTTAAAGGCTCTATGGTTCCTTTCTAGCCAAATCTACCAGAGAAAATGATGCCAATAGATTTTCCATAGGTACTTAAGTTTTAGGCTAGCAAAGGGTTGAGACCATTGATGGAACACTTCGGATATAAGAGCATGATTAACCCACAAGATCCTAAATGCTTGGAAAAGTTCATCCAGGATGGACTTCGCTACCAGACACTCCAGAAACAAGTGTTGCGTAGTCTCCCATCCTACCCTGCACATGTAGTAATGGTTAGAAATAACCATACCTTTGGATAATATATTTTCCATAGTGAGGATTTTTCCTTGAATCACAAGCCATAAAAAAAGGATATTTTAGGAATTAAGCCTTTGATCCAAACCAAACTTGGTTGAAATTGTTGACCTTCTACATTGAGAAGCAAATTATAGGTAGACTTAACTGTGAAGTCACCACTTTCAGTCTCAGCCCAAACAATGTGATCTTCATCCTCTCTAGAAGGAATAATTTGTTGAGTTAAAATGTTATAAAGCTCTTCAAACTCCGCTTCAAAACCCTGTACTCTGATGTGTTTCCACCTGTTGATATTTATATCCTTCCACATATAATTTACAACCTTCTTCCCAATATGCTACTCCATATGCTCTTGAATCCTAGCCAAACGAGGATTCTGGGATAACTCCTCAGCTCTCACCCACCGATCCTTCCAAAAGTCTATTATTTTCCCATTTCCTAGAATCCATCTAAGACCTTTCTTGACAAGATCCCTGCTCGTGAGGATTGCCTTCCAAAAAGTAGACCCCCTGCTTGCTAAGTTGTCATTAAGGAAGTTCACACCTTGGAGGTATTTCCACCTAACTATGACAGTCCATTCATTATTGACCTTAGTCAATAACCGCCATGCTTGTTTGGCTAACAGAGCTATATTGATATGAGCAACTCTCCTCAATCCTAACCCTCCATTAGCTTTAGGTTTGCAAACCTTGTTCCAACCTACTAAATGGATCCTTTTCTTATCCTCAGTCCCTGACCAGAGAATTTTTTTTGAAGCTGCTCAATTTTGTGATACACCTTGCTGGGAGCTCTGAAGACTGATAGGAAGTAAACAGGTATACTTTGAAGTGAAGCCATAGTTAAAACTACTTTGCCTACTTGAGATAATAGATGTCCTTTCCAACCTACTAGCTTTTTTTGGATCCTCTCCAAAACTATGTTCCACATTGATCCTTCAGGTTTCCCCATAAATAGGGGAAGACCTAAATAGGAGGTGGGAAGGGATGCAATCTGACATTCCATGATCCTTGCTATGATGTTTTCCTTATGAATGGGGGTATTTATGAAATAAAGTTTGCTCTTATAAAAATTCACTTTTTGTCCAACCGCTTCTTCATACATTATGAGAATATTTTTAATCCTTCTTACCTCAACCACAAAAGCCAAAATCAGTAGCAATGTATCATCAACAAATTGTTGATGTGTCATCGGGGTAGTTAGCGACGTGGCCTTGATACCTGATATGAGTCCAGCTACCATTGTTGCCTTAATGGTTCTTCCCAAGGCCTCAGCTACAATGATGAACAACATAGGACTTATGGGATCTCCTTGTCTTAGACCACATTTGCTTTGAAAAAAACCTGCAGTAGACCCATTAACCAAAACTAAAAAACAAGGCTTAGAAATACACTATCTTATTAACTTGACCCATTTCATGTTGAAGCCAAATTTTAATAAAACTGCCTCTAGGAATTCCCAATTTATCATGTCATAAGCTTTGTTCATGTCTAACTTTAAATCCATGACTGCTTTTTTGTTCTGAGTGGCTGTATGAAGAGCCTCATGAATAGTAATAACTCCATCTAAGATTGATCTTCCTTGTACAGAACTTCCTTGACTTGGATCAATGATAACCGGTAGAACTTTCTTCAAACGGTTGGCTAAAACTTTGGACATAATTTTATAGGATATATTACATAGGCTAACTGGCCTAAAGTCATCCATAGTCTTGGGGTTGGGGCCTTTAGGGATCAAAGCAATGAAAGTTGAATTGAAACCCCTTGTAATATGATTTGAACTTTGGAACTCCTTTATCGTAGCAATAACTTCTGATCCAACAATATCCCAACAAACTTGGAAAAATCGCGATGAAAACCCATCCAGCCCAGGAGATTTTTTAGGATCCATGTTAAAAAAAGCCTCCTTGATCTCTTCATCTAAAAAATCTGTTGTAAGAGACTCGTTAATCATTTCATCAATGAGTTGTGGAATGAATTGAAGGAGAAAGTCTTTTTCTTGGGCATTACAGGCTCGTTCTTTACCCAATAATGAACTAAAAAAATTAACAGCCTCGTCCCTGATCTCCTGAATGTTTTGAGTTGAAGATCCATCCACCTTAGTTAAATTTCTAATATTATTGTTGCTTCTATTGCTCAATGTGGTAACATGGAAAATTTTTGAATTAGAGTCCCCTTCCTTTAGCCACAATGCCCTTGATTTCTGCCTCCAATACATCTCTTCACAAGCTAAAATATTATAAAACTCACAAAGGGTTTCCTTCTCTTCAGTCCTTATCGCCTCATCATAGGTTCCATTTTGGATTTTCTTTCTATTATTCTTAGTTTTTCCCCCACTTGTCTCTTATTCTCAAAAATATTTCTAAAGACTTATTTATTCCATATTCTAAGGTTGTTTTTCATCATCTTAAGTTTTTGAGATAGTTTGAAGGAAGCACATTCGTTTCTTGAAGTTCGGATGTTTAACCCACATTGACAAAAATCTGAATGGTTGTTTAAAGGAGTTTTCCTGAAATGCCTCCCATTGAATAAGATTATGGTCTGAAGCACATTTAGGAAGGGCTTGTAACGCTGAATCACCAAACATTGTTGTAGCTTCCTTGGATAAAAAAAACCTGTCCAACCTTTCTTGAATCAGCTGACTTCCTATCCTCTTATTACTCCATGTAAATTTGGCTCCTTTTAGTCTTACATCCATCAATTCATTTATGTTAATGAATTCATTGAAGTCCTCCATGCTCCTTTAGGGTAACCCAGATCCTCCCTTCTTATCATATGGGTAAAGGGGGCTATTGAAATCTCCCCAATCACCCAAGGAATGTCTTTAAAATCTTGGCTCAAATGCCCCAAAAACTTCCACAGTTCAAACCGCCCTTGGACAGAGGTGGGGGCATAAACATTTGACATAATCCAATTCTTATTAGTATCAAAATCATGAAATAATATGCTTAAGACTCTTTCATTTGCCTAAATAATACTTTCTTCTATTTTAATAGGATACCATAAGATCATGAGGCCCCCATATGCTCCTCTCGCCTATTGAAATGCCACTTCCCCTTGCTTCCAAATCCTTCTAGCTATAAGTGTTGATTGTGTTGCATCTGTTTTGGTTTCTTGAAGAAAAATGATAGTAGGATTCCAATCCTTCCTTATAGACTTCACCATCCTTTGTTTTGGTGGGCTGTTTAGGCCTCTCACATTCCATGAGAGAACCTTCATTTAGACTGTTTGATATTTTTTCCCCGCCCCCTTCCCTGATCCAAAGGGGGTTTGTCAATTTTGCTATTATCCTGGCAAGGAATAGCTTACTGTAACAATGTTCTTTGCTTTTCGTTTGCAATTTCTTCATTGATTCTCATTCTATAGTGCTATGTTGTAGATATTCTCCCTTTCTTTCTTTCACTTCCATAATCTATCGGAGGCTTGGTAGTGCTTCTAGTCTATTTTTGATTGAAATGAGGGGGCATATACTATGATAGTCTAGGTCTTGAACCTTCTTCCTCATTTTGGGGGTTTTCAATTCCCTCTTCATCCTCAGCCTTGTTTTGGTTCACCTCTCCTATCTGGTTCCTAAACATGGGGCTTTCCTTCAAGGAACATTTTACCATTGGGCTCGTCTGATAAGGGATAATTTGCTCCACTACCGGATTAGGAGCTACATTCCTGGCTCTTGTTTCCACAACTTCGACTCTTGACTCTATTTTTTCCATGTTTAAACTGAAATGACCCGGCAATTTTTCTTCATTTTGAGCATGGCTTTTGGGGGTTTTTGTCATAGTTGTGGATGGTCCCGATTTGGATGGGGAGTCTAGGGTTTCAAGAAACATGACACTGATGGTATCACCCTTACTATTTTCTTTTTCAACTTCTAGATTTTCTAGGATATCAAACATGTTCAACCTGGGATCTTTATTACATACCTTATGATTTTTGCCTCCCTCATTATGTTGCTTTCCTTTCTCCTGGATTTTTGCCAATTTTGTGTTGGCTTGGTCAGCCTGGTTATTCTTAACTTGTCTGTATCCTTCCAAGTTAAGACGTAGTCCTTGAAAATTTGGTATCCCTCTCCCATTAGCTTTCCCTAGACAACCTTCACTCGTGGTTTCCTTGTTTGTGTTCTTGTCAGACATTGGGCTTGAAGGTGGCCCTGGGTTTTTCACACACTACAAAATTTTGGCTTGTTATCATACTCCAGAGGCTGAATCCTTAGAAACTCTCCATATGCTAGTTCCACCTGAGAAGGTAGATCAAAATCCAAATTTGCATTTACATAGATCTTGGCATGCGTCAGTCTAGTCCTTGCCTAGGTTTAATGGTCTATTGCCACGAGCTCTCCTATCGTCTTTGCTATGCCACTAAGCCAGTACTCATTAACAAACTGGGTGCGGGAGGTTTGGTAAGAAGACCCAAATGGGTGCTATATTAATGTTCTGCTTCTCAGGGTTGAAATCCTCCCCCCACTTCCTTAGAAATAGGCTACGCCTTCCTAGAAACCAGGGTCCTCCTATCAATATGCGCTCTGCATCATCTTTGTTGTTGAGTCTTATCATAAAAAAACCTCTTGACATGGCTACGATTTCTAAGCTTCCTGAAGTTTTCCACTTTGCCGCGGCCCATGAGCGAATAGTCTCAATGTCCGGCCTTCCTCCCAAAAACTTGCCAACTAAGGATGATGCCTCCATATCCAATAATCTTTCCATAATCTCCACTAACGCATTTAACCTGTTATTGTTTGGTATTAGGGGCGATAGTTCACTGACTGCCTCCTTCTTTTTCCCTTTCAGCATTTCCAAAAAGGTAGGGACCTTGTTGTCAGCTCTCGAACCCTAGTAATAGGTAAATATTATTAAATATAAAAATTAAATAATTTTTTAATAATATATTAAAATTGAAAATAAATTTAATAATTATTATTATTAATTGAGAAATGTTTATAATTTTTTTTTAATTAGATGTTGTTTTCATTTCATTTTAATTATTTCAATTAATGAAAAGGAAATCCCATGAGGAGTGTGACCCCAAGTTATTTGAATCAACAAATAAAATAAAAGCTCAATCAATATTTAAGGTTAACTAAGGAGTATGGTATCCACAAATTTTAAAATAAATATTTATAATATTTAAATATTTTTTTATTTCATGTTTTCTTATATTCAAATGGAGTAAACATAATGTATTAAATGCATAACATGGTAAATTTAATTTTAAAAAAAAACTTAATATGTTATATTTACATTAATTATGGTTGTCTTTTTTTATTTGTTTAATGTGAAAAGCTTTAAGGATTGATGCTTAGAGTTGAGTATTTTCATCTCAGTCATGATCTCTGGTAAACCGATAGCTAAACTTATCAATATAGTTCGGGAGATCCAAGGTTCAAAATGTGGCGGTGTGGATGAGTGTGTGAGGGGGTGGGTGTGTGTTCATCAAAACTTATCAATATAGGATAGGCATACCATCCCAAGAACAACTATATTGAAATTAATTATTTTCTAAAGAGATGACATTTGGAGTTATCCATGACAACCCATTAAAAATATAAATATATGTTTAATTAAAATAATGTAAATAGTAATATTAATATAAGTTATTATTTAGATTGATATATGTTTACTTATACTTTTACTTATATATATTATTCAGTAGGGTTAAGAAAAATAATGGGGTTAAGTAGTTCTCATCATAAGTTTTATTCCATAGGAAACATCTCATAAAACCATAATTATAGCTAGAGATAGTGATCAAGATTAGGGAAATCCATTAACCTAATATTAAGTGACCATGTACCTTAGGGTGATTATAATATTACTATGGATTCAAAATTATATTAATATTTTTTACAAGATTTGTTCTAATATTAATATTAACATTTTTTTTGTTGCATAGGGAACCTCCACAATCCCTAGCCCACTAGGTAAAGATGAAGTTAATAGGACCCCCAACCCTCTAGGGACAATAGGGTAAGGTCGAGGTTTTTGAAAGCATCCTGATCCTTTGTGTCATAGTTTGAACTTGGATTTCCTAGATGAAAACTCAAAGACATACCACTAAGATGTCCCAACAAGGATATTAATCTTAACATTTTAAATACTACATCTAAATTTTGTGCAGTGCCTACCTTCTTGACCCCTAAACTAAGACTTGTGAATGAGTTTCAAATCAATGCAAACAATAGTGATGTATTTTTTAAATTATAAAATAATGAATAAATAAAGTATGTGATGTACCTCATTAATAATATTCAGTAGATTATATGTCATGATTCTTACAGTGGATTCATTTTCTACTTTAATGAATGACATCAATAGATCAATGTTTATGATGATTTTATGGAATGCATTAACTATATGAAAAAGCAAATATTCTTGTATTTTGTATAGTTATAGTGCTCTTTGAAAATATATTTTGAAACATGTGTGATGTCATTGAGGATGGATAAAGTGGTTTTATTTACATATTTATAAACTAAGTGTGATGTCATTGAGGATGGATTGGTTAATTTATGCTACGATATTTTTAGGAGTCTAAATACCAATAAGGCTAGGTTGTGAGTATTTTTGTGTTGCTTAAAGTCCATCATATTTAGTTATGCAAGAGTAAGTGTGACTACTTTGAAGTGGTATGTGATCCCTAGAAATAAAAATTACTAAAGGAAGTATGACTTCTCTAAAGAGGGATGTAATCCATAGAACTAGAAAAGGCCAAGGTGAGTTCAACTTCTCTGAATATGGGTGTGATCTTAATATATAAATTAAATTATGAGGATTAAAAACTTGAATCAAGGATGTGGGTTATATGTTCTCATATTACAACCACACCATGATAATAATGTGCTTGGTTTAATACACTATGGTTTTTCTTTTATGTTTATGCTAATATACCATGGTCTACATATGGGTGCTTGTGGGCTTGGCTAATGTACCATGGTCTGCTTATGAATGCTTATGGTCTTGGGGAGGTGGTGATACATAGGCATCAACCCCACTATGTGGATTGCTAAATTTGGACCTCCATGCATATTAGTGCTTATGTTGTGTTGTGGTTCTCATGTTCCCATGTGATGGTATCATAGCCTATTTGTGATAGTATTTTTGTCTAACACGATGGTAATCAAAGCCCTATATTCTCTTATTTTTATTTTACTTATAGAGCTTAGAGGGATGCATAATGGTAAAGACTACTTGAATCATATCTTGTTCCAAATGGTTATATAGGCATAAGTCGTGTCAAATTATCATTTTGCTTAAGGCATGAGTGGTGCCAATCATGTTGATATATGTGTAGACACACAAGATTAAAGATCTATTTGCTAAACTTGTAAGGGCCTAGTCTAAATATATAAATATTGTATATATGTTTTTAATCTAGGGTTTTTGTGTTCTTTTAAAAACACCTCAATTTAGTAGCAAGGACTAGCTTATATGCTATCATAAAATTATTATAATCTAAATTTTAGTTCAAACTAAATGCACGCATACAATATCTTACTTATATGACCTTATATTCTTAATCACAACTACTAATTTCAAGAAATTAAAAGCTTATTTTCCTTTCAATCAAGGGTACAAGAGAATACACAAACAAGACTAGCCTAATATAAATTTAATGCCTAAATAAAAGATAAGATAAACAAATTAAACTAAAATTGATATTGTTTTATTTTTTCCTTTCTTTTTTTTAGTCTTCTAAAGCAAAAACAAATAATTGAAAACACAACAAAAAAAATAGGGCCTAAAAAATAAAATAAAATAATAGAGTCAAGGGAGATACTTGGTTCTATGGTTGTGGTAAAAAAGTTGCCTAGTATTGAGCACTGGTGATTTTGTGGGTTCATTGCCTACAAAGTGCTACTAGTGATTCCACTTTGTACCTACAAACAAAAACAAACTAGGACTAAAATTAGTTTTAAGGGGTCTACAAAGCTTGGAAGAACAAATGGCTTCCTTTTGTTCAATAGCCAAACCCCCAGGTCCTTTACAAAATTTGATCTACACAAATGATAAAGAAAATAAACATGGATCTCATAATTATTACCAAAAACTTATGAATAGTGATATTGCACTTTGAATAAGAGTTGAATAATAGGGTACTCTACATCTAAATGATAGTAGTAGGCAGAATCATTGTCGATGTTTAGAGAGTAACATTTTTACCCTAAGTATAGGTGCTAGAGGATAATAGATTTAGTTTGTGGTCGAATAGCATAAAAAATAAATAGGAAGGCTATAGGGAAAGGCATCAATACAAACCCCATCTAGGATGGACTATGAAAAGGCTAGGGCCACTAAAGTGTTAGGTTTGCAAAATCACTACATGTGTAGGGAGATGAATTATTTTTTCCTAAGTGGTTATATAAAAGGATGTAGGGATAGAAAATGCCAGGGTTGTGCTTACATGATTCTACATAAGATGAGTAAGATGATAGAAAGACTAGGTTGCCAAAATAAATGGTGAAGAAGTCTAAACATCTATCCAAATGTTATAGTTAGCATAATAGCTACCTATGAAGGATAGGCATTATTTTTCCCTTGAGATCTTGAATTGGAATATGTTGAGGTAGGAGGTTGAAACTAAGGCTACAGGGGTAGCCTTAGGGAATTCAAGATCTACGTTGCATGGCGAAAAGCCAACAAAAATGTGAAGATGGAACCAAATATAAATTAGAAATAAAATGCTTAAAGAAATATTATAACACAAGAAATATAGTGATCAAAATATTTCATTTATTGATCAAGTAAATCACTAGTAAGTCTAAACAAATAAAATACAAAAATTATTAGGAAGAGAATGCAACAATAAAAGGAGATGAGATGAAATCTCCTTTTTCTCCAAGCATGAATTTTTCCAAGCACCAAGATGAAAATGAGAACTTTGAACAATGAGTAAATAAAATGGTAGATTTATGTTAGTGGGAGATTATTGTTGTTAGAGGCACCCCAAGAACTCATTTTATAAGATTTTTGAGCTTGGGGATGGAGCTAGGTGCATTTGTAGTGATGGAAATGGGAAGGGAAAAATTTAAACTTCAATTCTTGAGGTAAGGGGAGGTGGATCCAATAAGGAAAATTTTGGGCATTGAGACAAAATTGTGTGAATCCAAGAATTATGGTGTCATTAATGGCTTAAGGCTTGAAAGAGGAAGAGAATCTAAAATTCTTAATATTCTTCTATTGGAAGGACAAATCACTACCATGAAAAAAACCATTAGTGGTCTCACATCAACAATACTAGGGATACGACCATTAGAGGCCAATGAGGAGGGGAAAAGGTTAACTTTGGCATTTGAGAAAAAAAGAATTTGGGGCAAAAAATCTACTATCACAATCACCACTGATGATAACACACCAAGGATATCACTTTGACAAGCAAAAAATTCAAAACTTTAGGTCAAAATGTTAAGTTATCTCATTTGCATGCTTAGTAGGTGATTCATGAGTTTGGAGTTCCAAATTTGGGTATCTACATTTACCTACTTTTTGATGCATTTATTGCATAATAAATGCATCAAAAATAGTAGTAGATGCCCCCCAATTTTTAAGTAAAAGTACTTCTCAGTGATCATTATGATGAGGTGAAGCTATGGTGCAAAAATCATTTATAAGCACTTCAAAAATTACCTCTTTATGGAGCATTAATTGCACTAATACCCCTAGCCTAGGTGCCCCCTCAACTTTCAAAGAAACCTTGAAGGAACCTAAGGGAACTTGAATGGTATGAGAATACAATAAGCATGGAAGGAGAAATTTGGAAAGGCAAAGAAAAAGGAGAAAGGGGAGTAAGGAAGGGTTAAAAGTGAAAAGAGGGTAAAAGAAAAATTATTTGACCCTAGACAATTATGGAAAAATAAATTTGAGCATGGGGAAGCAATGACATGAGTGAATAAGTGACAATTTTTAGAGGCAATGGAGGTCTAATAGGGGTAGTTATTCAGGTAGGCATCAATTCCCAAGCCTTGTTGTTAGATTTTTTCCTGTTTTTAGTGAAATTTTTGTTTTTCATCATAAACGTCAACTATCGTAGGCTAACCTTATCAATAGGCACCAATGATACCATGGTTGTGATATCATTAGCTAATAGTGGTATAAACCTATCAATATTATCTTGGGAATATAAAATCACTAGTGTGAATAGGTCATTGGTATTCTTATTGGCGATAATTTTGCTACTAATAAAATTTCTATGTCGATGGCATTTTTGTCATTGATAGCATTTTTGCAAATAACTTAGGAAGGAAGTTAGATTTATGGTGTAAATAAAGGTATAGGCTAATAAACGATGCTTATATGATAGTTTGACATGTTGGACTATGAAGAGTGACACCCTTAGGTATTAGGTGAGCTACTAGAGATTGTGACACTAGGAGACTAGGTAATATTGGATGTGATTAGGATTTTTCACTTGGTGGAGATGCTCAAAGTGGAATTTGACTAGGCTTTGCTAACTTATTTAGCAAATATATGGTAACTCAAGGTATTGAATTTTTACCTTCTAATAGGTAAAATTATTGTGAATTTAGAGAATGTGTGGAGGATTCCATGAGTTCCCATTTTATGTGCACAAATGTATAAAATTTTGGATTTTGGATAGGCTGCAAACATTATAGGCCTTGACCAATGATCTAGTATTTTTATAGCGATTGGTGACATTGATGTAAACACCATGTTTCATGAATACCATGTGTATAGGTTTACTAGCCTATTATGTGCAATGAATTTGGAAATATTGATGAGTTGCATGAGCTAGAGGATATTGCCATGGAGATTTAAAATTATTATTATAAATATGAGGGATCAATGGTTCTAATTTACATGGGATCCCTTGTTCTTGGTAAGACTCTCTAGGACCTTGTAGAGAGTTATGTACAAGTTGGGGAAGAGCCTGATGTGTTTCACCTTGCTCTAGGTCTAGTGTTATGAACACATTCATTAGGATATGACTACTTGGACTCCCTATATAGGTGGATGATGTTGAGAGACCTATAATATTCAAGTGGGATTAATAGTTTGATTCATAATAGAGGTATTTCAGAGGTTCCTTGCTTGGATTCACAAAGTTATATATTAGTTGATGGCAAGCAAGATTATATGGACACCTTAGAAACAACACCCAATGTAGTAGTAGGATGGTTTTAAGTTATCCCATATCTGTAGCATTAGATGGTATATGAATGACTGGGCATAGAAGGAGTTACATAAATATCATAGGATGATGATATAGTTTAGGGAGGTGTAACTAGTGTTTGATATAGGTTAACTATGGTATATGATGAAATATCAATATGTAGGCATGATAGGTTTACTTAATCTAAGTAGCCATCTTGATATGGATATTGATGTTCTCCTCATTGTAGATCTAAGTGTGGATGATCATGAGGTAGGTCTCGGTTACTAGAGATGGTATAGGTAAATTCAAACAATAAGAATATATCCAGTCATTATAGTTAGACCATAGTTGATGAGTGTAGACTTGGAGAGATCCTAGAGGACATTCCTAAGGAGATATTAGGAGAGGCAACATGGTACATTAGTTGGTTCAAGGCCAAATATTGCACTATTACCACTATGTGTTTGAGTATTATCCCCAATGACTAAGGTACGGGTAGATGGAACACTATCAAAGGGGAGTAGTGGAGGCTAGGCCTTCAAATGTGAGGTTGAGCAAGACATAGTAGGGAGATAGATCAAGTGAGGTAAAGGCCATAGAGTAGAGGTTTGAGGTTCTAGAGGTCTAGTGTTGCAGAAATTTATTATTATTAATAGAAATCATTCACCAATATGCATAAATATCAAATCATTCATCCAAAATACATTATCCACAATAACAATCCACAAATGAGAGAGAGATATAGATAATACCCTTAAGGAATGGAAACACCAATAATAATCCTTAAGGAAGGAATAACTCCACAATATATCCCAATATGAGAGGCCACTTTGTGGGCATAGACGATTAAATAATATTCTTCTTCAATGATGATTACAATGATAAATATATCTTCTTTATATATCCATATTCTTATTCTACTTTGGGAAGCCTACTACTAATATAATATTATAATACAATCAACCTTGGGTTATGAGTGGCCCATGCCAAACCTTATACAATATAATAATATATCCCCAAATATCTATTCCTAGGTACCCTACCATGCCACCCTCCTTAAAAATGTTTCTGCCTCAAAACATATTAAGAAATATGATAATATGATTTTCTAAGAAAAGTTAGAAACTGGTACCAATATCGATCATCCATCCATCCAAGTGAAACACAGTGATGCAAGTTTATCATTTTGTTACTTGAGTATCCAAATCTACTTCATTGGCTCCACGCTTCTATTGTTGTATTTTGATAACTTGAATGATGGTCCACTTTTTCCTTCATGTTGATGATCCACTCTAAAAACTAGGATCCTTATGCTTTCTATGCCAAACACTGCCATAGTTGGTGCAACCTTAACTTGATGTTCTAACTTCTTTGACTTCTCAACATTTGGATCCATTGCTTTAAATTCTTCTACACATTGTCCTTTCATGTCTTCTTCGTTTGGTGTGTCCTTGTGCTCTTATATCAAAGCTTACTTGGACTCTGTTACTGTTATTTCCATGGACTCCATTGCTGCTGCTTCTTCCATGAACTATGTTACTGCTACCACCTTCTTGGATTCTATTTTAGATTCTTCAATTTATTTCTCTACAACCACTTCTTGATTTTCCTTCCATCCTTGCTCCTTAAGTTGAGAAATATCTTGCAATGTTATCTTCTTTTTCTTGTATCATAACTTCATAAAATTCTTTTGCAAATTAATGTTAACAGTACCTAAAGAATCTAACCAAGGATAACCAAGAACAATATCCTCATCATCCATCTCAACAACATAGAAATCTGAATGTAAAACATATTTATCCATGGTGATCTTCAAATATTTAAAAATTTGAATATTCTCACCCTTTAGTTGTATGTCCTTATTTTTTGTTGCTTGAACTTGAAACTTCTTAGCCAAAGCAATATTAATAAAATTATATCTTCTACCAGGGTCAATGGAAATAATAACCTGCTCCTTTTGAATGCTTCCATGAACCTACAAAATAGAACTTTTAGTTGAATTTAAACCTTTTTTATTCTGCTCTTGCTTTTGTAAATCCAACGATGTGCCTTCTATATTCCTCTCATTATCTTCCCTAACCTTTTCCTCTTTCTCCTTGAGTAATTTTATTTCTTTTTCATAGTATTCATTCTATTTCCTAAAAACTTCCCCATCTCTTTTTATTTCATTCCGTTCATTTTTAATTCCTTGTAGTTTCTTTTCAAGGTATTTGATGATATCCATTAGGCTATCTATATAATATGGGTCCCATTTACTCAATAATCATGCTCTATTTCATCCCAAGTGTATTCCTTATTCCTTTCATTACAAAAATTTTTCAACCAAGACCAAGCTTCCCCTTCAAGACTAAAAAGAAGGCTGACTTTCCAGAAATAATCATTACAATGTAGAGATCTAAACTTTTTCCACCATTCTCTAGCATCAATATCATATGCTCCAAAAAATTTTTGTAGTTCCATAGTTGATACCCCACTGCAAACTAGGGTTTTATGAGAATATATATCATGCCCCAATGCAAACTAGGGTTTTGTGGAAATATATATATTCCCAATGAGTTGAATCTAAAAATCCACATAGAAAAATAGATCTGAAATTTTTTCTTCCAAATAAAATAAAAGTGCAACTGATTTGCTTACCGAAACTAAACAAATTTCGTCTTTCAAGAAATTCATGATTTGAAAATTTGTCACTTCCCTTGTTCCATATGACTGACTTCAGAAGGTCGTCTCTCCCTTAATACTTCTTGGATTCCTTCATATGACCACTTAGTTTAAATATCTACAAATTTTGCACAAACTGATCCAAGAATTGCCTGAATCGGATAAACTCTCGCAGAGATATGGCTTCTGAAAAATGAGACATTTTTCTAGAAAAAAATTGTGAAATTCGTCACTATCCTTATTTCAGATGACTAAATTCAAAAGGTTGTATCTCCCTCAATACTATTTATATTCCTTAATATGACCACTCATTTTAAATATCTTCAAATTATGCACAATATGATCCAATAATCCGCTTGAATCAGATAAACTTACGTAGAGATAGGCTCATGAAATATGAGACATTTTTTCAAAAAATAATTTGCTCTAATTTTGTAATTTCAAAAAAATCCCCACTTTGCCAAAAGCATTGCTTTGATACCACTAGTTACATAACTTTATTGTTATTAACAAAAATCTTTGACAAATATGTAAAAATATCAAATCATTCATCCACAATAACAATCCACAAATGAGAGAGAGATAGATAATACCCTTAAAGTAGGGAAACACCAATAATAATCCTTAAGGAATAACTCCACAAGATATCCCAAGGTGAGAGGCCACTTTGTGGGCATAGACGATTACATAAGATTCTTCTTCAATGATGATTACAATGACAAATATCTCTTCTTTATATATCCATATTCTCATTCTACTTTGGGGAGCCTACTACTAATATAATATTATATTATAATATAATATATTATTATAATAATATAATATAATATTATAATACAATCAACCTCGGGTTATGGATGGCCCATGCCAACCCTTATACAATATAATAATATATCCCCAAATATTTATTCCTAGGTACCCTACCACCTAGATTAGGGGCTACAAGCATATGATGGCATCCAAGTGATAGCTCCACTAAATCAAGCTATCTGAGGTGCAAGTGTGCTTGTATAGGATTATAATAAATAGGAATGGAGTGTAATTTAATATAGTCTAGAGACTAATAGAGTTGAGGATAGACATGGAATACTTGAGAGCTAAGTAATAGACCCATTAGATGGCCACTACCACTCTATGAGTACTATATGATCAGGTGGTGGTATAGATAGTGCCTAGAACCAGTTAGCAATAGTTTTAACTAATTTAAACATATAATGGGTAGAGGTAGATCAATTGAGGTGAGAGGTAGAATAGCTCTATAAGGAGGTTTAGATGACATGAGCAAATGGTCTAGCACTTGGAGAAAGTGGTAAACAAAACAAGATTATTTTGTTTATTCTCAACAAATGGAGTGATCCTAGGATGAGCCTCAAGTAGAGTGAGACCACCATGTTACAAGTTACTCTACCATTAGATAATTCTAGAGGGATAGAGATAAACATCACCACCTATGTCTATATATAAGAGCATATTAAGGATGAGTATTGCATTACAATTTATGGATATACCCCCACATCCACCATTGAACCTATAAGAGGAGACATAGCAAAGACCAGTTCATGGAGCTAGAGCTACCTATTTTGAGATCCAAAGGCCTATAGTCATTGTATTTATTTGGGATAGAGATATCACTTTTGTCTGTGGAACACTAGTCCTAAGGCATATGTGTATGGCCAAGTGTACCAATTTTTCTATTATGGTGCATTAGTTTGGATTATTAATATACTGGATGATATTTTATGATAAAAATATTTATTTTTGGCTATCTTATGTATTTGTGTTATGGCAGTTGATTATGTGATGTCAAATAATTTTATTTGATAAAAAATAGATTCATTAGGTAATTTATAAATATGTGTAATGGATGGACCTCATGATGATTAGTTCAATGTAATAAATACATATAATCATGGTTGTTATGGTCGATGAGGAAATAGTAATCTTGAAATATTTATTTTTATGAGGATTTATTGTGCATAAAGATAGTAATTATCTAGAATGGAAAATTAGGAATAAATAGATAGGTGATGGACCTACTATGATGAATGGTTGTAGGATGTTGTAGTTGATGTGAGGAGTATGATGGTTTGTCAATTGGGATATATTGTAGTGGTTTAGAATTCTCTTGATGAATTTTAAAAATAGAATGATGGGTGGGTACAATGAGAAATTATCAAATGATAAAACAAAAATGGAAAATGAATGATAACTGATTAGAGGTGATTATAGGGTAATTAAATTGATATAATTATAGTGTATGAACACTAATTCAAATATTTAGTATTGTATTAGTATTTCTAGTGATTTTATGTGTGAAAGGGTTTGAGGAGTACCTTATCATGCAAAGTGGGGCTTAAGAAAAGAGGTTTGAAGTGAGGGAAAATATTAAATGGGTTGTATTATGTTAGTCACAAGGTTTTGATCAGGTATGACTAGGTATTTATACTTGCAATATGTACCAAAATTTTGAGCAATGGCTAGTGAAGGCCTATATTAAATAACCAATTAAGGCCTATTTTTGAATAATGACCAATGAAGGCCTATAGAGTTGACTAGATAAATAAGTATGTACAATAATTACAAACTATATATAAAACCATGTACAACGACTAGTGAAGACCTTTGTGATCCAGTGTGAAAGGTGGTCAGTTAAGACCCATTTGAATAAAATGAACAACAACCCATTAAGGACTTAAGAGTTGAATAGTTAAAAATTGTATATAATATTTACAAAAATATTTACAAGACTATGTATAGTTATCAGTTAAGGCCTATTTGAACAAGTTTTAACAATGACCGATTAAGGCCTATATGATGAAGTATGAGCATCATCCATTTAAGGCCTAAAGATGAATCCGATAATTAAGGCTTATATGAACAGTAGCTAGTTAGGGTCTATATAAACAATGGCTACTTAAGACCTATATAAACAGTGGATAGTGAATGCCTATATGAATAGAAGGCCTATATGAATAGCAAATAATTAAGGGTTATATGAATAATAGTCAATCAAGTCCTATATGAACATCAACCAAAGAAGACCTATACTAACAATGGCCATTTAAGGCCTATAAAATAATGGCTAGTTAAGGCCTAGATAAACAAGTTGAATAAGGTTTTGTAAGTTTTAATATTGGCCTAGAAAAGTTCTAGAGAGTGAAAAATATTACCAAAATTATGGATAATATTTGTGATGTATGAGATGTCAAAAGAATGAGAGAGTTGTGGAAAGTATTATCCACCTAACTAATGCATCACATGAAGGTGATATTTCATTGGTTGTTGTCGTTTGGGCCCATAAAATATTATACACTTACCTAACATTATACAATAAAATCTCATCATTCAATTTGGTGTAAGATTCAATGAAGATATGGTGAAAAATATGCTAATATAAAGAACATTTGAGGATAAAGTATACTTTATTTAATGATTCATATGGGTAATGTGGTGAAGAGATTCACAAGGAAGTAGGTTGGTAGTAAAGACATTATCATTAGTGATTACCATGGTAATAAATAATTTGAAGGTTGCAGAGTAGATTTGGTAGATGATGTAAGGTAGGCATGAGAAGAAATAAATTTTAGCATACAAGGTTTAATTAGATTGGTGTAAGTGCCTATAGAGGGATATTATCGACCTTTGTTATTGCTTGTTTGGTGTATAGAGTTATTACACACTTGTTAACCATAAAAAAATGTTAGTTCTACCTCCTCATAATTATATAGGCCAACTACAAGGACAAGTATGGTTGATTTAATGGGATAGATGGTCTCAGTGATCTTAAGGACCAACAAGATATATTTCTCGAATAGCTTGATGCCTAATAGGTGCATGGTAATATGCTTGTTAGATACCTAACTTATATGTATCCATCATATCAAGTATCCATGAGCTAACAAGGAGGTTGGGTAAGCACTGAGGCATAGTTAATACTTTATCCTATTGTATTTATAAACCATTATGGAAAGTGATCTATATTTATCCATTGTCTTCGCAACTGCAAAGTACTAGGTTCAGTAAAGCATGTTTAGATAATGGCTTATAAATGTGTTGTGGATAAATAAGTCTATAGATGAGTAGGGTGATTGTAATGAAGGATAACCTAGCTATTATAGATGTTGACATGGTAAGGCACACATAGTCACAACTGCCCTATAGATTCATATAGTTATGTTAGAGTCATGGAAATCCATCACTATGTATACTTGAAGTTATAATTTTAGTGGTTTGGTTGAAATTAATTACTTTCCAAAGAAACGATATTTGGATTTATCCATGACAACCCATTAAAAATATAAATATATGTTTAATTAAAATAATGTAAATAGTAATATTATATATATATAATGTTAAGTAGGTTTAAGAAAAATAATGGGGTTAAAGATTTCCCATCATAAGTTTGATTCCATGAGAAACATCTCATAAAACCATAATTATAGCTATAGATAGTGATCAAGCTTAGGGAAATACATTAACCTAAGATTAAGTGACCATGTACATTAGGGTCATTATAATCTTATTATGAATCCAAAATTATCTGTATATTTTTTACAAGCTTTGTTTCAATATTAATCTTAACATTTTTTGTTGCATAGGGAACCTCTACAATCCCTAGCCCACTAGGTAAATATGAAGTCAATAGGAACCCCAACCCTCTAGGGACAATAGGGTAAGATCAAGGTTTTTTAAAGCATGATCCTTTGTGTAGTAGTTTGAACTTGAATTTCCTAGATGAAAACTCAAAGACATACCACTACGATATCCCAACAAGGATATTAATCATAACATTCTAAATACTACATCTAAATTTTTTGTAGTGCCCACATTATTGACCCCTTTAAACTAATACTTGTGAATGAGTGCTAAAGCAATGCAAACAATAGTGATGTATGTTTCAAATTATAAAATAATGAATAAATAAAGTATGTGATGTATCTCCTTAATGATATTCATTAGACTATATGTGATGATTCTTATAGTCGATTCATTTCCTACTTTAATGAATGGAATCTATAGATCAATGTTTATCATGATTTTATGGAATGCATTAACTATATGGAAAAGCAAATATTCTTGTATTTTTATAGTTAGAGTGCTCCTTGAAAATATATTTTGAAACATGTGTGATGTCACTGATGATGGATAAAGTGGTTTTATTTACATATTTATAGAGTAAGTGTAATGTCATTAAGGATGGATTCATTAATTTTTCCTATGAGATTGTTAGGAATCTAAATACCAATGAGGTTAGGTTATGAGTATTTTTGTGTTGCTTAAATTCCATGGTATTTAGTTATGCAAGAGTAAGTGTGAATACTTTGAAGTGGGATGTGATCCCTAGATATGAAAATTACTAAAGGAAGTATGACTTCTCCAAAGAGGGATGTAATCCATAGAACTAGAAATGGCCAAAGTGAGTTCAACTTATCTGAATATGGATGTGATCCTAATATATAAATAAAATTATGAGGACTGCAAACTTTAATCAAGGATGTGGGTTATATTTTCTCATATTACAACCACACCATGATAATCATTTTCTTGGTTTAATACCCTTTGGTTTTATTTTGTTTATGGTAACATACCACGGTCTACATATGGATGCTTGTGGGATTGGCTAATGTACCATGGTCTTCTTATGAATGCTTATGGTATTGGGGATGTGGTGATATATAGGCATCAATCCCACTATGTGGATTGCTAAATTTGGGCCTCCATGCATATTAGTACTTATGTTGTGTTGTGGTTCTCATGTTCTCATGTGATGGTATCATAGCCTATTTGTGATAGTGTTTTGGTCTAACATGATGGTAATCAAAGCCCTATATTCTCCTATTTTTATTTTGCTTATAGATCTTGGAGGGATTCATAATTGTAAAGACTTCTTGAATTATGGTTTGTTCAAAATGGTTATATAGGCATAAGTGGTGTCAAATTATCATTTTGCTTAAGGCATGGGTGGTGTCAATCATGTTGATATATGTGTAGACACACAATATTAAGGATATATTTTCTAAACTTGTAAGGGCATATTCTAAATACATAAATATTGTATATAGGATTTTAATATAGGGTTGTTGTGTTCTTTTACAAATACCTCAGTTTAGTAGAAATGACTAGCTTATATTCTATCACAAAATAACTCTAATCTAAAATGTAGTTCAAACTAAATGTATGCATACAAGATCTTACTTATATGACCTTATATTCTTAATCACAAATACTAATTTCAAGAAATTAAAAGCTTATTTTCCTTTCAAACAAGGGTACAAGATAATGAACAAACAAGACTAGCCTAATATAAATTTAATGCCTAAATAAAAGAGAAGATAAAAAAATTAAACTAAACCTAATATTCTCTGATTTTTTCCTTTCTTTTTTTTAGTCTTCTAAAGCAAAAACAAAGAACTGAAAAAAAAAACAAAATAACAAATAGAACCTTAACTAATAAAAGAAAATAATAGAGTCAAGGGAGATACTTGGTTCTATGGTTGTGGTAAAAATGTTGCCTAAGATTGAGCACTAGTGATTTTATGGGTTAATTGCCTACAAAGTGCTACTAGGGATTCCACTTTGTTCCTACAAACAAAAATAAACTAGGACTAAATTTAGTTTTAAGGGGTCTACCAAGCTTGGGAGAACAAATAGTTTTTTGTTTTTGATAGCCAAACCCCCAGGTCTTTAAAAAAATTAGATTTGCACAAAATGATAAATAAAATAAATATGGATCTCATAATTATTGCCCAAATATTATGAATAGTGATATCGCACTATGAATAAGAGTTGGATGATAGGGTACTTTTCATCTAAAAGGTAGTATCAAGCAGAATCAGTGTCGATATTTCGAGAGTAGCATTTTTACCCTAAGTATAGGTGCTAGAGGGATGATAGATTTAGTTTGTGGTAGAGTAAAATAAAAAAATTAATTGGAAGGCTAAAGGGAAAGACATCAATACAAACCCCATCTAGTATGGACTAGGAAAATGCTAGGGCCATGAAAGTGTTAGGTTTGCAGAATCATTACATGTGCAGGAACATCAATATTTTTTCCTAAGTGGTTGGATAAAAGGAGGTAGGGATAGAAAATACTAGGGTTGCACTTACATGATTGTACATAAGAGGAGTAATATGAGAGAAATACTAGGTTGCCAAAATAAATGATGAAGGAGGCTAAAAATCTATCCAAATATTATAGTTAGCAGAATAGCTACCTATGAAGGATAGGCATAATTTTTCCCTTGAGACCTTGAATTGGAATATGTGGAGGTAGGAGGTTGGAACTAAGGCTACAAGGGTAGCCTTAGGGAATTCAAAGGGTATGTTGCATGGGGAAAAGCCTACAAAAATGTGAATATGGAACCAAATATCATTTAGAAATAAAATACTTAAAGAAATGTTATAGCACAAGAAATAAAGTGATCAAAATATTTTATTTATTAATCAAGTAAATCACTAGTAAGCCTAAACAAAAAAAACAAAAATTATTAGGAAGAGAAGGCAACAATGCAAGGAGATGAGATGAAATCTCCTTTTTTCCTCCATGTATGAATTTTTCCAAGCACCAAGACGAAAGTGAGAACTTAGAACAATGAGTAAATAAAATGGTAGAGTTATGTTAGTGAGATATTATTGTTGTTAGATGCACCCCAAGCCCTCATTTTATAATATTATTGGCCTTGGGTGTGAAAGGTGGGTGTGGAAGAAAAAGGATTAATTACATTAACATTAAAACTTATGTTACATAGATTAAATAGGCAGTAAATAACCTATTTGAGAAAGAAAGGGGGAAAGGAGAAATTGGGGGAAAGGAAAGATGAATAGAATTCTCTTGTCGCCCAAATAATGCAGTCCACTGCCGTCCAGGTAATGTAAAAGGTAAGTTACCTTTACCCAAGGTAAAAACAATTTTTTTAGCCTTTTACTAATGGTAATATTCCAACATTCTCCCCCTTAAAGTTGAAAGGACTAACTATATAGTCTCTCAGCTTTATAAATTGAGCTTTAGCCATGCCTTTGGTAAAGATGTCTGCTAGATTATCCAAAGTGCTACAATATTGAAGCTCAACTGTCTATTGTTCCACCATATCTCTTATGAAGTGATACTTCATATCAAAATGTTTTGACCTTTTGTGGTGGATCGGATTATATGCCAACTGTATGGCACTAATATTATCACAATTCAGTTTGGTTGGACCAATTTTTTTTTTGCCAATCTCTTCAAGGATTTTCCTCAACCAGAGGATCTAAGTAATGGCTATGTACTCAGCTTCTGTAGATGATAATGCTACAACAGATTGCTTCTTGGAACTCCAAGTTATTAGTCCTGAACCTAGACTAAAACAGTTCCTTGATGTAGATTTTTTGTCATCTATATTACTGCCCCAATCGCTGTCACTATAACCAAATAACTTCACAGAGTTAGACTTGTGGTAATGGATTCCAAAATCCAATGTACCTTTTACATATCGTAAAATTCGTTTGGTTGCTTGTAGATGTAGCTCGGATGGGCATGCCATAAACCGTGATACAAGAGAAACGACATACTGTATATCTGGCCTAGTGTTGGTGAGAAACATTAAACTCCCAACCATGCTTCTAAAATTGGTCAAGTCAACTTTTGGTGCTCCATATTCTTTGCTTAGCTGGATTCCATGTCCAGTTGGTGTTGCAGCTGATTTGCACTGTTGCATAGCAAATTTCTTGATCATGTCATGAGCATATTTCTATTGACATATGAAGATCCCATTCTTTGATTGATGTACTTCCATTCCTAGGAAGTATCTCATTAATCCGAGATCCTTCATCTCAAACTGATTCATCATGGAGTTTTTGAAATCCATATTCATTTTATTATTACTACCCATGAATATTAGATCATCCACATATAAACAAACTATGAGGATATCTACTCCATTTTTTAGGTAGTATAGTGTTGGTTCACTCTTGCTTTTTGTGAAACCATATTTGCTTAAATAGCCGTCAATTCATGAGTACCATGCTCTTGGTGCTTGCTTGAGGCCATAAAGTGCTTTTTTTAATTTATAAACAAGGTTCTCTTTTCCTGGTTCTTGGAAACCTTGAGGTTGTTGAACATACACTTCTTCTATCAGGTATCCATTTAAAAATGCACTTTTCACATCCATGTGTTGAATTTTCCATCCTTAATGGGCTGCCAAGGAAAGAACAGTTCTTATTGTTTCTTGTCGAGCAACTGGAGCAAAGGTTTCCTCATAATCTATTCCATATTTCTGAGTAAAACCTTTAGCTACTAATCTTGCCTTGTGCCTTTCAATGCTTCCATCAACATTGAATTTGGTCTTATAGACCCATTTACATCCAACACATTTTTTTCCCTTGGGAAGATTTACAAGCTCCCAAGTATCATTTTTTTAATTGAGGATATTTCCTCTTCCATGGCATCTTGCCATATATTTTTAGTGCATGCTTTTTCATAGCTAGAAGGTTCTAGCTGTGCAGCGACCAACAAAGCATAATTGACTACATCACCCCTTGGTTCATGAGACTCATCATCCCCTGACATTTGAAGATTTTCAAGTCTTGACAAAATGTCATCCATCTCACTAGCTTGACTCCTAGTGTATCTTTGTTGGAAATTCCTATCCAACATTTGAGTAGATGGATGACTATGTAGTATGCGCTTTCCTCTATTTGTCTCTTTCATTTGATAAAGCTGAATCAATATCCATCAGGCTTGGAGCGCTTACTGATCTTTGAAATCATTTTGGAGAATTTGGTGGTGCCAACAAAGAAGTCCCTCTTGGACTTGGTGTACAACTTGATGTACTTGATGAAGTTTCCTGATGTGGAATTTGTGGAGGACTTTTTCCACTGCTTTTCTTGGGTTGTACCAATGTGGGAGGTACTAATGTAGAACTGTCTGAATTAGAGTCAAAATCAACAAATTTTTTATGACCCCATTATCCCTCTTCATCAAAAATTACATCCCTGGAGATAATGATTTTATGTGTCGTGGTATTGTACAATCTATACCCTTTGGTTGAATCACAATACCCTACAAAAACACATGCTTGACTCTTTGGATCAAGCTTCTTTCTCTTCTCCTCAGGAATGTGTGCATAAGATAAAGAACCAAATACTCTGAAATGTTTGACATTTGGTTTCTTACCGTACCATCCTTCATTAGGAGTGATACCATCTAAACTAGAAGTCGAACTTCTATTTAGAATATATGCACTTGTTCTCACTGCATCTGCCCAATAGCTGTTTGTGAGATGTTTTGCCTAAAGCATTGTTCTTGCCATTTCAACAAGGATGCGGTTCTTTCTCTCAGCCACATCGTTCTGCTGTGGGGTATAGGCAGTGGTGAACTGCCTTTTTATCCCATTTTGCTTACAATAATGAAGAAATTCATTTGAGGAGTACTCTCCTCCTTTATCAGTGTGAAGACATTTGACATAGTAGTCACTTTGCTTTTCTACATTATTTTTGAATTCTATGAAGCAATCAAATGCTTCATCTTTGTGTTTCAGAAAATAGAGCCAACACATTCTAGAATAATCATCTATGAATGTTAGAAAATAAGAATTGTTTCCAAGACTTTTTGTTTGCATTGGACCACAGATGTCCGAATGTACTAGCTGAAGAGGATAGCTTGCTCTCCACGCTCGGCCTTTTGGAAACTTCATTCTAGAGTGCTTTCCCAAAGCACATGCTTCGCATACCTTTTTATGTTCTGGAATTTTTGGTAGTCCTGTCACCATAGCTTGTGATATTAACATTTTCAAGCTAGCGGAATTGAGGTGACCATATCTCAAGTGCGACAATTCACTTGGATTTGTAATAGCAATGTTTGCAAGTTGAGCTCCCCCTCGGCTCACCAAATTTTAGAGGGAACAACCTATTCTTTGTCATAGGTACTTCTGTGATGACCCGGTTACAATTGTTTTTATCAAAGATTGTACATTTGCTTTCATCAAAAACTAATTTGTAATTCTTCTCCATAATTTGGCCAACACTTAACAAATTGTGTTGTAGTTGTGGAGTATAGTATATGTCATTCATATTTTTAAGGCCTTCTTTTGTTGGAACTGCCATAGCTCCAATGCCTTCAACTTGCAAAGATTTATTATCCCCTAACTTAACATGTGATTTGTAATTTGAATCTAATGTAGCAAAGAGATTTTCTTTGCCACTCATGTGGTTGGAGCAACCAATATCCAAAATCCATGTATCATTTAGATTTTGATCTGGCTGTCCATAAGAGAGAAAAATTTTTGATGGACCTTCTTCTTCTTCGTAGAATGAGCCATATTGACTGCTTTGATCTTTTGAAAACTTTGACCAGCAGTCACGAGCGAAGTGACCTTGTTTCCCACAATTGAAACAAGTTGTTTTAGTCTTGTTACTTCCTCGTCCTTGATTTCCATGGGCTGCATTGCCTCTTTGGTTCTGATTGGCTCCTCTATTTTGATTTCCACCTCTGTTTTGATTACCTCCTCTGTAGGAGTTGCTTTGGCTCTTACCTCTTTTTTGTTGTCCTCTGCCTCGACCTCTTCCTTGTTCTCGTCTTGTAGTTTCATTCGAAGTGAAGGCTTTGTCATCACCTCCATAGCTTGTTGAAGGGGCTCCTTGAAGTCGCTCTTCATGTGATGTTAATGATCCAATAAAACTATCAAATGTAAGAGTAGAAAGGTCTTTGGATTCTTCAATTATGATAGCAATGTGATTCCACTTAGGAAGAAGTGTTCGCAACACTTTCTTCACAATTGTTTCATTTTTTGTGTCTTCACCTAAAGTTTGCATCATATCAACTACTGCTTTGACTCGTACACAGTAGTCTCCGACTCTTTCATTTTCCTTCATTCTGAGATTTTCAAAATCTCTTTTCAAAGTCTGAAGCCTAACTTGCTTTACTTTATCACTTCCTTGGAATCCTTCTTTCAAGGCATTCCATGCATCTGTAGTGATTAAGTAAGATGCAATTCTAGGAAAGATACTACGATCTAATGCTGATTGAAGATGGTATAAGGCAAAAGAATTATTTTTTTGTGCATCTTTGTAGATCTTCTTATCATTTGCACTTAAAGTAGTCCAATCTATTGGAGCAATGTATCTATCTTCAATAATATCCCATAGTCCTTTTCCAATGAGTAATGTCCTCATCTTGATGGACCAGTACTCATAATTATCCCCACTAAATTCGAGAATTGGTAGATTATTATGTGATCCCATTATTATCTACTAAAACAAGAAACCTCTCTTTTATAGTCTTATTGCAAAAAAGACTTTACAAACTATCAAGCCCTTCTTGATTTAAAATCATAAACAACTCACACTTGTTGTTCAGCAATTACAAAATTGTCAGCGATTTGTTCATCATCATCACTGATCAATATTATTTCAGGAGAAGGAGGTTGAAGGATTTCAACTGAATTACTATAATGAGTATATTCGGATCCTTGTGAAGCAATTGCAACTGTGTCATATTGTTCAAATCTGCTGCCAAAGGAGTTATCTTTTGAATCTGCTTCGTATCCTTGATCAGGATTTCTCTAGTGTGCAATAACCGCGTTTTGCAACTGTGAAAAAATTGTATTAAGTCCTAGTGTTTTCACGTGCCTATCAAAGTTTTCAGGGTTTGTTTTCAATAACAACTTGCAGAGGGCATGATAACATCCATCCGATCTTATCATTTAAGAAAATTTCCCAGAAATTTTCTTTTACAAAGATTTCCTCTTAGGAAATAATAAATAAAAAAATTAACTTTCAAAGTTTTTTTTTAAAAAAAAAAACTTTACAATTATTTCCTCTCAGGAAATTTCTATCAACTTTGAAAAAAAAAAAATTATAAAAAACTAATGAACAGATATTTCCTCTTAGGAAATTACACACAAAAAAAATTATTATTTTTTATAAATTTAAACTATTCCTTAGTTTTTTTTTTTTTAAATTTAATTATCTATTGACCCCGCCGAGAGTCGATCCTGCGACCTTGCGGGTGTCAGGGCTGAGGGTAGCTGCTACGCTACTGGGATGATCCGAGAGCAATGCGTGCTCCCTGCCCTTTAGCTTCTGCGTCGAGCACGAAGCTAATGTTGGCTTCACGTTTCGGCACGAAGCTTGATTTTACTTGGGACTTTAGTCCCACATCGCCCATAGGGCGATGTAAAAGCTCTATAAAAAGAGCTAAGCACATAAAGTGCTTTGACTGCCTACGGGAAGTCACTAACGTTGCAAGATCCTTTTGCCATTGATGCACGCATGGATCACCACGTCACCACTCCTCGGGCCGCACGCCAGCGCCACGTCACCACACCTCGGGCCGCACGCCAGTCACACGTCGCCACGCATCACACCACGTCAATCTCGTGCTTCAAGAATCGTGTGGATCTGCTGCTCCTACGGGCCGCTTCGTCCAGCTCCTCCAGTGCCTCAAGAAACGTGTTAGACTACTCATGTGGGCCACCTCAAGATCTGTGTCACCGCCTCAAACTACGAGCCCCACCACCTCGGGAATCGTGTCGCTCTGATACCAAATGTGAAAGGTGAGTGTGGACGAAAAAGGATTAATTACATTAACATTAAAACTTAGGTTACATATATTAAATAGGCAGTAAATAACCTATTTGAGAAAGAAAGGGGGAAAGGAGAAATTGGGGGAAAGGAAAGATGAATAGAATTTTCTTGCCGCCCAAATGCTGTCGTCCACTGCCGTCCAGGTAAGGTAAAATGTAGGTTACCTTTACCCAAGGTAAAAACAATTTTTTTAGCCTTTTACTAGTGGTAATATTCCAACATTGGGATGGAGCTAGGTGCATTTGTAGTGATGGAATTGGGAAGGCAAAAGTTTAAACTTCAAATATTGAGGTAAAGGGAGGTGGATCCAAGAAGGAAAATTTTGGTCGTTGAGACCAAATGGTGTGAATTCAATGAGGATGGTGTCATTAATGGTTTAAGACTCGAAAGAGAAGGAGAATCTAAGATTCTTAATATTTTTCTCCTAGGAAGATAAATCACTACCATGAAATAACCATTGGTGGTCTCGCATCAACAATACTAGGGATATGGCCATTAGAGGCCAATGATGAGGGGAAAAGGCTAACTTACTTTGGGATTTGATAAAAAAAAAAAAAAAAATTGGGGCAAAACATCTTCTATAACAATCACCACTGATGATTACACACCATGGATATTGCTTTGACAAGCAAAAAAATCAAAACTTTAGGTCAAAATGTTAAGTTATCTCATTTGGATGCTTAGTAGGTGATTCATTAGTTTGGAGTTCTAAATTTGGGTATCTACATTCACCCACTTTTTGATGCATTTATTGTATAATAATTGCATCACAAATAGTAGTATATGGCCTCCAATTTTGAATGAAAAGTACTTCTTGGTGATCATTATGATGAGGTGAAGCTATGGTGCAAAAATTATTTATAAGCACTTCAAAAATTGCCTCTATATGGAGCATTAATTGCACTAATACCCCTAGCCTAGGCACCCGCTCGAATTTCAAATGAAATTTGAAGGAGTCTAAAGGAACTTGAATGGGATGAGAAGACAGTAAGCATGGAAGGAGAAATTTGGAAAGGCAAAGAAAAATAAGAGAGAGGGGTAAGGAAGGGTTAAAAGTGAAAAGAGGGTAAAAGGAAAATTATTTTACCCTAGACAATTATGGAAAAATAACTTTGAGAAAGGCGAAGCAATGATACGATTGAATAAGTGACCATTTTGAGAGGCAATGGAGGTCTAATAGGGGTAGTTATTTAGGTAGGCATCAATTCCCAAGCCTTGTTATTAGATTTTTTCCTGTTTTAAGTGATATTTTAGTTTTTCATCATAAAATTCAACTATCATAGGCTAACATTATTGTTAGGCACCAATGATACCATGGTTGTGATATCTTTTGCGGGCCAAACAAGGTGAATGGTTTCCTATTTTTGTCACATGCCCGTGCATTTAATTATCAACCCAGGGAGCTTCGTAAACTTGCGAAGAGTCGAAATTAGGTTACTACAATACCATTGGAGGTGGGTCTGCTAATCCTACGTTTGGGGGGTGTTCTTGAGATGGTTGTCAATCATTCCCGCACTCCTCAATAAATTACGTAAGAAGAACATAATTTAAATCTACAAAAATAAATTATGTATATATTCTTGAAAATAAACCTACGACAAACACTGGAACTAGTAAACCAATGAACATTCCTATGAAAGCAATAAACTAATTAAAATAAATGAATAGAAAAGGAAATGGGGAAGAAATACTGGCTTGGAGTGGGCCCAGGCTCCAGCAGCTTCTTCCCGATCGAACACGCGCTTTAGAACTTCGTAAAATGTAATATATTTATCAACGCATTACAATGTAACTCTAAAATGGATCTTTATTAATTCCCTCTATATTTTCTATAGATCTCTTATATATATCCTCAGAACGATCTGCGTGTGTTTATATAACACACCCGTAGAACTTCTATTACAGAAGTGGTTACAACAGTCGATTCTTCCCGGACTAAATTAGAACAGTCTGGCGAATGCAATCGACGTCTGGCATTCTGTTCTGAAGGTGGCATGTTCATTTCGGTTCGTGCTTTGCCTGGCATCGGTAAGACATTTGGGTACGTTAGGCGCTATCTCCAATTTAGCTCTGCATGACATAGAGTTGGAACTACACCAGCCATTGTCGTCCACGTCGTTCAACTCTGGTCAACGGGCAAAGAATCAGTGGCGCCTTTCGGTTGTAGGGAGGCACCTGCCTTCTATTAGCACCTTTCGGTTGTAGGGAGGTGCTTACCCTCTATTAGCGCCTTCCGGCTATGGAGAGGCGCTTGCCTTTGGTTGGCGCCTTCCGGTTGCAGGGAGGCACTTGCATTCAGATGGCGCCTTCCGACTACAGGGAGGCGCCTATGTTCAATCGGTGCCTTCGGCGTAGGGAGGCGCTTGTATTCACTTGGCGCCTTCCGACTGCAGGGAGGCACTGGTATTCAGTTGGCGCCTTCCGACTGTAGGGAGGCACTGGTATTCAGTTGGCGCCTTTCGACTGTAGGGAGGCGCTGATATTCAGTTGGCGCCTTTCGACTACAGGGAGGCGCTGGTATTCAGGTGGCGCCTTCCGACTGCAGGGAGGCGCTTGTTCCCTTGGCGCCTTCCGGTTGCAGGGAGGTGCCTATGTTTTCTATGTTGACCCTTAATGAAATAAAGTGCCAGGTCCATCAAAAGGACCTCGACTGTTCCAAATCTAACTAAATCAACTACAATTCCACAAAACATACTAAAAGCACACAAATTAGATAACACGCATAATTATATCAAATATCTATATAATCATTTATAAAAGTACGCAATCCTTATTATACAACCGCATATTGATCCAAGAAATATGTACAAAATATGAGCATTTCTGGTGCTCATCATCCCCCCACGCCTAACATATGCCACGCCCTCGTGGCATCCAAACTGTAGGTAGCCCTCTAACTTTTCATCGTCGCCATCTCTTGGAGGATTCGGCTGCCCCTGCGGCCCGAGTCTGTCTTTTCGTGCCGGCATGTGAAGGTGTGGTTCGCCTGTGCCTATGGGAAACTATGGCTGTTAGTTGCCCCCTTCTTGTTTTGGCCGCTACTGGTGGTGGTCGAGCCAGCGTTGTTCCTGTCGATTGAAATGCAGCTTCGACAGCTTGCCAGAGGTCGACGTCTGGAGGTTTGACCACTGCCAGAGGGATATCCGAATTATCCTCTCTGGAAGGCACTACTTGGGCCTTGTATAATCCGGCCACTTCAAGGGTAAGCCCTGCATTTTCCTTTGCAATTGCAGTGGCCTCCAATTGTGGGCCATATACTCCCCACCATTCCAAATACCTCCTCATCATGGAAGGCCACCCTCGGGATGAACCATAGATGTCCCAAAACTGGTTGTCTTCCATCGGATTGATGCAGATGCCAGAATCTCCTTTTATCCTCGAGGATGCCTTCCTGGCCGCCTTGGCTGCTTTCATTTCGTTGCGCAGCCGCTCAAAATATTTTTGCCTTTCGACGAATGGTTGCATGTCCCATTCATCCTCCTCTAACTCGACGAAGGTTACTTTCGCCTTCTGTCGAGCCGACCTGGGCCTCTTTGCCTTGGCCTCTACAAGAAATGTGGCGGCTCGGACCGGGGTCTCTTCTTTCTTTGGGGGTGATCCTACATTCTCCTGTCCACCTGGTGTCGACTCCTCAGGCTCTTCTCCTTCTTCAGGCCTAGGGAGGTCTTCCTTATCCTCTTGTCTTTGTTGGAGACCTTCGTCCTGCTCTGTGTCACTCAGGACAATGACAGGGGGCATCGTAGGACTTCTTTCCTCTTCACCCCTAAAAATAGAGGAATCCTCCCCTGCCTCCGGGCTGCTCTGTCGGGCATCTGATCGAATCTCCCCTGAAGAGAATACTCTTTCGATGGATGTGGGAGAGTTCATCGACACTTCTTCTGCCCAATCAGTCTGAGTGGCCGCCTCCTGTCTTGTTGTTCCTCTGTCCTGGAGTATTTGATTTTCCTCCTGCAATTGCCGGACCAGCTGCTCAAGCTGAGCGATTCGTCTATCCCTTTCCTCCAATTCCCTTTTATGCTGGTTCTGGCAATCTTCCAGAATCTTTGTGCCATCCAGCAATCGGTTTGCCATTCGAGCGCCTCCTCCAAGGCCGCATCGATCTGGTCGTTACCCCCGAAAGTCCCTTCATTCCATGGGCTCTGGTTCATTAATTCTTGGAGGGTTTGGGCGGCAACGTCTATCTCTGTGTCGCTCTGTTCTTCCTCTATCGAGAGGAATCACCGTAGACGTTTCCTCCTAGGAATTGGTTCGTCTTCACCACCAGCGGGTGGCGCTCCTTCCTCCTCATATTCGGGCACTGGGGAATGCCCTCTATCCTCTATGTCTACGGGCACCGGTGACTGCTCTGCTCCTCCTAGAAAATAGGGCAATGCCAATTGCCCGATGTTTACTATCTCCTCTGTAGGGGATGCTTCGCCTTGCCCTAGTTCGGCAACCGCATTGTGTTGCTCTATTTGGTCGCCTTCTCCCTCTGCGTCGTGGTTCTGTCTCTGTGCTTCTGCATGGCGGACCAATGCCGATATCAGCCCATGGTGGGCTAAGGCGGATGGTGCCCCCTTCTGGTACCGAGCCGCTTCATCCTTCAGAGCAGTCACCAGGTAGAAGGGTATATTTATTTTCCTCCCATGCACTAGGTGATTGAGGAAGTGCACATGATTAATGTTCAGATGCGTATACTTCCCTGTGCATGTGAAGAATCGAGCAATCTGCTCGAACATCTTCCGTATATCCATGGGGAGACTACTTTTGAGTAACCCCTCCCTTTCTATCTGCACGTTTCCTCCTGGCAGTAGTATTTTGGTGTATAGCTTTAGCACTCCGCCCTTGTATGCACATTCCCCCGTGAGAGGCAATCCAGTCGCCTGTGAGATGAACTCAGGGGTGACTGGAATTTCCACCCCTCGTACTTGGGCCGCATCGCCCCTCAAAGAGGTGGTGAATTCTCTAGCTACCTCCACATCCTGGCCCTGACTGACCAGGGTGCAGTATTCGAGCCACCCCTCGGCTTCGAATTGGGTCCTCACTGCCCCTCTGATTCCATTAGTATCACTGGGTTCATTCTTCTTGATCGCGTGGTTCTTGGACCTTCCTCCCATGGCGCCTTTCGGTGCTGTATATTTTTTTGTCCTTCCTTCTACAGGAAGGCACCTTCTTATAGAAAAGATGCCTAACCCTAGCAGTTATGGAAGGTGCCCTATCATTGGCATGCGATTTCGACTATGGGGGGATACGATCTTTATGACAGCTATATTTTTTGGTACTACGTATTTATAAATAATTATATAAAATATTTGATTTAGTATGCATGTACCTGATTCGGCATTCCAGTTGTCGTGGTAGCCATTGATTGGCTGACTTGTGACACGAGGGAGGGGTGTGGTCATTTGATGTCGTTGCTTCGTGCGATGCTTCGTTCTGCCCGAGGCATCCGGTAGATGTAAATGTTGTACGTGGAAGGCGTTCTTTGGTACCTTCCCCATGTGGATGGTGCCCTTGTAGCACCTTTCCAACGTTGTCGGTGTTCTTCGTCGAATGCACCTTCCAGCTGTAGGGAGGCACTCGTATTGGCTAGGAGGCACTTTTGCCTGCATGCATCTTCCCAATGTGGGAGGCGCCTCCTTCTGGTTCGTGCCTTCCCGATGTTGGAAGGCGTTCATCTTGATGAATGCACCTTCTTGATGTCGAAAGGCGTATTCGGTTGGATGCATGCACCTTCCTGATGTTGGAAGGCGCCTCGGCTGGATGAATGCGCCTTCCTGATGTTGGAAGGCGCCTTCGAGTGGCTTTTTTTTTTTTTAGAACTTCTACTGGATGGGCACCTTTTATGTAGTAAGGCACTTCTTCGGATGGGCGCCTTACTGAGTAAGGTGCCTTCTTCTGGATGGGCGCCTTCTAGGTGTAGTAAGGCACTTTCTTTTGGATGGGTGCCTTCTAACTGTAGTAAGGCACCTTCTGGATGGGTGCCTTCTGACTGCAGTAAGGCACCTTCTGGATGGGCGCCTTCTCGGGTGTAGTAAGGCGCCTTCTTCTGGATGGGTGCCTTATGACTACAGTAAGGCACCTTCTTCTAGTTGGCGATTTGACTGGAAAAAGGGTGATCAAACCTTCCCAATTTTTCATGCTGCCCAGATTCTATCTACGAGCCGGTGTCGAAATGCTGAGCCGAATCAGGCCTGGTTTCCCAGATACCTATCCCTCGTGTTGTCAGGTCCTCCACCTACAAAAAGCAACCAAAAAAGAAAAGAAAATAAAGGCAGTTAGACGCGTTCCGTGCCTGTTAGGCCCTGGATTAGGATGCCTGCAGCTTGCATGCGGGCGTCGTCCCTGCAAAAAAAACACACATTAAAAAAAACTATAACTAACTAACCAAATTGGGTGAGCACTTTCGTGCCCACCATTTCACCTGTGAGAGTTCGGTCCAGATCTAGCAAAATGGGGTCTCCCCCATGCCTACTCTGGATTCCACCTGTAACATTTCAGACGTATTATAGGGGCGTAGTCGGTGGCCATTGACTGTGAACATGGTGTTGCTATCGTCGATTGTCTTAACGTGCACAACCCCATTCCTAATGAGCTCTGCCACCTCATACGGCCCCATCCACCTCTGCATAAGTTTGCCCTTCCTTTCCTGGAATCGAGAATCGTACAACAGTACCCATTCCCCTACCTGGAACTTCTTCAGCTTGATGTGGTTATCATGCCACTTCTTTCTCTGCTTCTGTATAATCTCTGTCCTCTGCAAAGCATCCAGTCGGATTTCGTCCAGCTGATCTAGCTAGCGAATCCTCTATTTTTGAGCTTCGTCCAGGCTCAAATTTAATTTTGAAGCCATCCTCAGAGTTTTGATTTCGAACTCGATGGGCATCATCGCATTTTTCCCATAGACTAGTTGGAAAGGTGTGCATCCTGTGGTGGATTTCCATGTGGTGTTGTATGCCCAAACTGCCTCCGGCAACCGTGTGGCCCAATATTTCTTGTGTTGCTGCATGGTTTTGGTCAGGATGTTTTCTATCTCCCTGTTTGTCACTTCTACTTGCCCGTTCGCCTGCGGATGGTAGGGCGTGGTTTTGTTGTGCCAAACTCTATACTGCTCCATCAGCTCCTCAATCAATTTGGAGGTGAATTGGGGCCCTTGATCTATTGTTATCTCCCGAGGAACCCCAAATCATGTGAAAATATGAGCAAATAAGAAGTCGGTGACCGTTCTTTCCTTTGAGTCCCTTAATGCCTACACTTCCACCCATTTGGTGACATAATCCATGCAGACCAGAATAAACCTCCTTCCCATCGAAGGTGGATTAAATGGTCCCACGAAGTCCATGCCCCATTTATCAAAAGGTTCCAGGTGTACCTGGGGCTGCAAGGGCATTTCATCTCGGTGGGTTGGTCTACCCATCCTCTGGCACTCGTCACACTTGTTGGTATACGCTGCCGCGTCCTTGAATAGAGTGGGCCAAAAATACCCAGCCTGCAGGATTTTGTAGGCAGTTCGTTTCCCTGCAAAGTGTCCTCCGCATGGCTCATCGTGACATGCCTTAAGCACTTCTGAAAACTCCTGTTCTGCTATGCATCTTCTTATAATTTGGTCCCATCCTATTTTAAATAGGAGACCATCCATCCAAAGGAATGATGCGCTCTTCTCTATGACCGCCTGCTTTTCTCGGTAGGATAGAGCAGGTGAGGTCCTTCCGGTGGCCAAGTAATTGGCTATGTCTGCATACCACGGAGTTTGTTCACTAATAGCGAACAGATGTTCATCCGAAAACTGATCTTCCACTGCTTGATGATCTGTTGGTATCAATCTGGACAAAAAATCTGCCACGACGTTGTCCTTGCCCGGTTTATCGACTATAGTGATGTCGAATTCCTGCAATAGCAACAGCCATCTGATAATTCTGCCACCAATGGCCGGCTTGCTCATCAGATACCTGATAGCCGCATGGTCCGTATGGACGAAGACCTTGTATCCCGTTATATAGTGACGGAATTTGTTTATTGCATGGACAACTACGAGGAATTCTTTTTCTGTCACTGTATAGTTGAGCTCCGCTCCCGCCAAGTTTTTATTGACATAATAGATGGCATAAAATTCTTCGTCGTCTTTCTGCCCGAGGACTGCTCCGATCGCACCATTAGATGCATCGCAGTAAATATGGAATGGTATGGCCCAATTCGGTCCTCTCAAGACCGGTGTAGATATCAATTTTTCTTTCAGCAATTGGAACGCTTCTTCGCAATCTCCCATCCAATTGAACTCTACGTCCTTAGAAAGTAGGGTGTGCAGTGGTTTGGCAATCTTACTAAATTCGGCGATAAATCATCGGTAGTACCCGGCTGAACCAAGGAAACTTCTTACCTCTTTCTACGTTCTGGGGCTAGGTAGGTCTCTGATGACCTCGATCTTCCTCTTGTCTACTTTTATCCCTTCTGCAGAGAGGTGGTGTCCCAACACGATGCCTTCTGCATCATCATAAAACATTTTTCATTACTTAGGGACAAATGGTTTTCCTTGCTCCTGTCGAGCACTCTTTCCAGATTTGTCATTGCCTCCTCGAAGGTTTCTCCATAGGCGGTGAAGTCATCCATGTATACTTCCACCCCATCTCCTATCATATCAGAGAATATGCTAAGCACCGCCCTTTGAAAGGTGGTCGGTGCGTTGCACAATCCAAAAGGCAATACCTTATAGGCAAACGTTCCCCATGGACAGGTGAACATTGTTTTATCTTGATCTTCTTCCCCTATCTGGATCTGGTTGTAACCACTGAAACCATCCAGAAAGGAGAAGTATTTTCTTCCTGAGAGTGTGTCCAAGACCTGATCGATGAACGGGAGCGGGAAGTGGTCTTTCTTAGTCGCCTTGTTCAGCGCCCGGTAGTCCACGTAGATCCGCCATTTCCCATTCTTTTTGGGGACCACCACTAATGGTGATACCCATTCACTATCAAAAATTGGATATATGAATTCGACAGCCAAAATTTTGTGCAGTTCTTCTCTGACAATGTCTTTCATTGTTGGGTTCATCCTTCTCTGTGGCTGCCGACTAGGAGTTGCCTGGTCATCTAAGTAAATCCGATGGGTACATATTTTTGGGCTGATGTCATGCATATCTACGTAGTCCCATGCAAATGCTTGCTGGTGTTTTACCAGAAGCTCTTCCAATTTTTCTAGTTGTGTGGGCGTCAACCTGTTGTTGACGTTTAATGTCCTCCCTGGCCCAACGTGTATTTGTTGGATGTGTTGATCTTGGGCGCCAGTCAACGGCGATCCAGGTGCGAGGGTGGATGTTTCTCCATGGAGAAACTCCATGATAGCACCATCCTCGTCCTCTTCTGCCACCTCCTCCAAGGTCATCACCGGCTGGATTATGGACAACTCCGTAGTTCCATGCTCGGTGATCCTGGATTCTTCTGTCGAGTCCATAGACTGAGCTGGCGGAGAAATGGTCAGCCTTTTGATGTTTTGCCCATTGGAGATGGTCATTAGCCCATCCCGATAGCTGATGTAAGCATCAGCTATTTCCAGCCATGGCCTCCCTAAAATGAGCGGGTAACCGCCCAGCCTGGTCTTGGTCTGCAAAACTAGAAAATCGGTTGGATATTCCCATGCACTGACTGTTACGATCACATCTTCCAGCATTCCTTTCAGCGATACGGTTGATCGATCGGCTAACTGCAGCACTGTCGTGGTTGGCTTCAGGTTCGTGAGCCACAGCCTCTACATGGTCTCTTGAGGCATCACGTTGATGGCTGCCCCGAGGTCAACTAGTGTGTTGGACAGGGAATGTCCTCCAATTTTTATGGTCAACACTGGGCTGCCTGGGTCTGCATACTTCGGATGATGTGTTCTACCCATCATTAGATCTACCAGTTTACCCATGACGTTGATAGTCTGGGTAACTTTCCATCCCGGTCTCCGTAGACACATTTCTCTAATTGCCTTGGTGTAAATGGGGACATCTCGAATTGCTTGAAATAATGGGATTGTCATCGTGAGATTCTTCAAGCTCGACAAGATGTCAAATTTTGGCTGTGTTGTTTTTCTTTGTTCCTACAGCTGGCTAGGAAATGGAGCCTCCGCTCTCTCAAGTGCTTTTCCTTCTTCTACCAGAGGTGTCTCCTCTATTTCTGCCTCCTCTTCTACCAGTGGAGGTATCTCTACCATTTCTTCCTCCTCTTCTACCAGAGGTGGAGTCTCTACTCCTAGTTGCCTACCTGATCTAAGCTGAATATTGTACATATGGTACATCTCACCTTCTACGTTGTATGTCGGCTGATTTACTCTGTTGTTCGGGTTTGTTGTCGGTTGTGCTGGTAGCTGCACAGGTCTCGTTGCTAGCAATGCTGGTAAGTTCTGTTGGATGTGAGCAGGAGCTGCATTCTATGGAGTCTGATTCCACGCATTGTGGCCTCTCCACTGCTTCCCAGGATATGGATATGGCATCCATGGCTGCTGATTCGGGAATGCTATTGGGGGTGCGTTAGTCCAGGGTGACGGTCCCCACCACCCCATATTAGGTGGTTGAGGGGGTCCTTGGTGCATGTATGACCCTCCCCCATATGTTGGCATTTCGGTTGGTATATTCCCCATGGGGGGCTATGGCCAACTCTTCCTATTGCCTATGAAATAGGCCTCCGTGCTCTCAACCGCTTCCTGGTTACTGGGCAGTTGTGGGCACAATCGAGTTTTATGATTCAGCCTGCAAACTATGCATTCTCTGACCTTGTTTTTTGGGCATGCATTCTTTGCGTGCCTTCCTCTGCATTTTGGGCAAAAATAGGCTAATGCTGCGTCATTTTCTTGTTTCTTCTTTTCTAACAGCAGCGTATCCATCTGCAGTGCTAGAGATGAAAGCATTTCGCTCTTCAAATCCTCTAGCATGTTGCCTATCTCTATTTTGGTGACTGAAGCAGTCGCCTTCATGGTCCTAGGGGTGACTTTGCCTCGCCTTCTCGAGTAGTTCCGGCATAATTTTTGGATGTCGTCCATAGCATGCTGATAGACATCACCTCCAGAGATCATGTTGAGAGCCTCCAGTGACTCATTGGTAAGTCCCCTCAAGAAGATGCTTTTGAGGGACTTATCAGATAGCTTCGAGTGAGGGGACCATTGAAGATTAAAGGTGAATCTCTCCCAATACTCCTTGAGAGACTCATCTTCTCTTTGTGTCATGCTCAGGACCTCCTCCCTGGAGTCTCTTGCTCTCCCAAAATCTTGATATTGCTCTAAAAAGAGCGTCTTCATCTGGTCCCAGGTGGTGATGTGTTTGTCTCCCAGACCGATGAACCATCGCAGAGCTGCATCGTCTAATGTAGAAGGAAATAATTTCAACTTCTACGCATTTGATTTGTAATCCACAGACCTGCACAAAACATCAAATTTGAATAAAAATAGGTCAGGGTCCTCAGTCGGGTGTCCTCTGAAGGACGGGAGGTGAGCAGGGGATATGTTTTTCATTTTGGTATCTCCTACTCCCTCCTCTATTGGGAAACTAAAGCCAGATGAGACTTCATCATTATCTACCATTTTTTTAGGAAATGTGGTTTCTAATGCAGCGTTTATGGCCTTTCGGTCATTTAAAACTTTTTGAGTCAATGCTCTAAGGTTGTCTGGCGAGATCGTCTGATCCTCCATAGCCTTCCACAATAGGGCTTCCTCTAGAGGAGTCCTATTAAATAGGGGATTTGTGATGATTCGTTCATCCCCTTGTTGATGGGATGAGGCGGCACTTTGCACAAAGTGTGGTTCCTCACTCCAATGGACTGCTGGTAGGTCGGACGGGTCTAGCTCAAATCCAAAATGCTCGGCTGACTCAGGTCCTGATGGATTAGTTCTTATAAAGTGACCGTCAGGTCCTCTTCTTCTCGAAGAACTCATACAAGGTCGGATAGAAGGTTTTAGGGTATTGCAAGTAATCTAATTAAGACGCTTCCCCGACAATGGTGCCAAAATGTTGCGGGCCAAACAAGGTGAATGGTTTCCTATTTTTGTCACATGCCCGTGCATTTAATTATCAACCCAGGGAGCTTCGTAAACTTGCGAAGAGTCAAAATTAGGTTACTACAATACCACTGGAGGTGGGTCTACTAATCCTACATTTGGGGGGTGTTCTTGAGATGGTTGTCAATCATTCCCGCACTCCTCAATAAATTACGTAAGAAGAACAGAATTTAAATCTACAAAAATAAATCATGTATATATTCCTGAAAATAAACCTACTGCAAAATACTGGAACTAGTAAACCAATGAACATTCCTATGAAAGCAATAAACTAATTAAAATAAATGAACAAAAAAGGAAATGGGGAAGAAATACTGGCTTGGAGTGGGCCCAGGCTCCAGCAGCTTCTTCCCGATCGAACACGCGCTTTAGAACTTCTGTAACTGTAATATATTTATCAACGCATTACAATGTAACTCTAAAATGGATCTTTATTAATTCCCTCTATATATCCCTCTATATTTTCTATAGATCTCTTATATATATCCTCAGAATGATCTGCGTGTGTTTATATAACACACCCGTAGAACTTCTATTACAGAAGTGGTTACAACAGTCGATTCTTCCCAGACTAAATTAGAACAGTCTGGCGAATGCAATCGACGTCTGGCATTCTGTTTCGAAGGCGGCATGTTCGTTTTGGTTCGTGCTTTGCCTGGCATCGGTAAGACATTTGGGTACGTTAGGCGCTATCTCCAATTTAGCTCTGCATGACGTAGAGTTGGAACTGCACCAGCCGCTGTCGTCCACGTCGTTCAACTCTGGTCAACGGGCAAAGAATCAGTGGTGCCTTCCGGTTGTAGGGAGGCGCCTGCCTTCTATTAGCGCCTTTCGGTTGTAGGGAGGCGCTTACCCTCTATTAGCGCCTTCCGGCTATGGAGAGGCGCTTGCCTTTGGTTGGCGCCTTTCGGTTGCAGGGAGGCGCTTGCATTCAGACGGTGCCTTTCGACTGCAGGGAGGCGCCTATGTTCAATCGGTGCCTTCCGACTGCAGGGAGGTGCTTGTATTCACTTGGCGCCTTTCGACTGCAGGGAGGCGCTGGTATTCAGTTGGCGCCTTTCGACTGCAGGGAGGCGCTGGTATTCAGTTGGCGCCTTCTGACTGCAGGGAGGCACTGATATTCAGTTGGCGCCTTTCGAGTGAGGAGGGCTGTATTCGGTGGCGCCTTTCGACTGCAGGGAGGCGCTTGTTCCCTTGGTGCCTTCCGGTTGCAGGGAGGCGCCTATGTTTTCTACGTTGACCCTTAATGAAATAAAGTGCCAGGTCCATCAAAAGGACCTCGACTGTTCCAAATCTAACTAAATCAACTGCAATTCCACAAAACATACTAAAAGCACACAAATTAGATAACACGCATAATTATATCAAATATCTATATAATCATTTATAAAAGTATGCAATCCTTATTATACAGCCGCATATTGATCCAAGAAATATGTACAAAATATGAGCATTTCTGGTGCTCATCAATATCCTTAGCCACTAGTGGTATCCAACTATCAACATTTTGTTGGGGATATAAAATAATTGATGTGAATAGGTCATTGGTATTCTCATTGCCGATAATTCTGCTACTACTGGTGTGACACTAGGAGACTAGGTAATATTGGATTTGATTGGGATTTTTCACTTAGTAGAGATGCTCAAAGTGGAATTTTACTAGGCTTTGCTAATTGTTTTAGAAAAGAGATGGTATATATAGGCATTGAAGTTTTAACATCTAATGGGTAAAATGATGGTGAATTTAGAGAATGTATGGAGGATTCCATGAGTTCCCATTTGATGTGCACAAGTGTATAAAATTTTGGATAGGATGCAAACATTATAGGCCTTGACCAATGATCTAGAATTTTTATAGTGATTGGGGATATTGATGTAAAAACCATGTTTTATGAGCACCATGTGTATAGGTTTACTAGCCTATTATGTGCAATGAATTTAGAAATATTGATGTGTTGCATGAGCTAGAGGATATTGCCATGGAGATTTAAAAGTGTTATTATAAATATGAGGGATAAATAGGTATAATTTACATGGGGTCCCTTGCTCTTGGGAAGACTCTATAGGACCTTGTAGAGAGTTATGTACAAGTGGTGGAAGAGCCTGATGTGTTTCACCTTGATCTAGGTCTAGTGTTAGGAGCACATTCATTAGGATATGACTATTTGTACTCCCTAGATAGTTGGATGATGTTGAGAGACCAATAGTATTCAAGTGGGATAAATAGTTTGAGCCATAATAGAGGTATTTCATAGGTTCCTTGGTATGGGCTCACTAAGTTATAGATTAGTTGAAGTTAAATGAGATTATATGGAGACCTTAGCAAAAACACCCAATATAGTAGGAGGATAGTTTTAAGATATCCCATATCTATAGCATTATATGGTTTATGAATGATTGGGCATAGCAGGAGTTACACAAATATTATAGGATGATAAGATAGTTTGGGGAGGTGCAACTAGTGTTTGATGTAGGTGACCTATGGTATATGAGTAAATATCAAGATGTGGACATGATAGGTTGACCTAATCTAAGTAGACATCTTGATATGGATATTGATGTTCTCCTCATTGTAGATCTAAGTATGGATGATCATGAGTTAGGTCCTAGTTACTAGATATGGTATAGGTAAATTCAACCAATGCGAATATCTCCAATCATTATAGTTAGACCATAGCTGATGAGTGTAGACTTGGAGAGATCCTAGAGGACATTCCTAAGGATACACTAGAAGAGGCAATATGGTACATTAGTTTTTTCAATGCCAAATATTGCACTATTACCACTACTTCTTTGATTATTTTTCCCAAAGACTAAGGTAGAGGTAGATGCAACACTATCAAAGGGGGAGGAGTGGAGGGTAGAAATTTAGAGGTGAGGTTGAGCAAGACATAGAAGGGAGATGGATCAATATAGGTAAAGTCCCTAAAATATAGGTTTGAGGTTCTAGAGACTTATATTAGGGGCTACAAGAATATGATGGCATATAAATGATAGCTCCACCAAATCAAGCTATCTGAGGTGTAAGTGTGCTTGTATAGGATTATAATAAATAGGAATGGAGTGTATTTTAATATAGTCTAGAGACTAATATAGTTGAGGATAGACATGGAAAAGTTGAGAGCTGAGTAATAGACCCATTACACGGCAACTACCACTCTATGAGTACTAAATGATAAGGTGGTGGCATAGACAGTGCCTAGGACCAGTTAGCAATAGTTTTAACTAATATGAACATAGAATGGGTAGAAGTAGATCAATTTAGGGGAGAGGTAGAATGGATATATAGGGAGATATAGACAGAATGAGCAAATGGTCTAGCACTTGGATCAAGTGGGAACCAAGACAATATTATTTGGTTTATTCTCAACAAATGGAGTGATCCTAGGATGAGCCTCGAGTAGATTGAGACCACCATGTTACAAGGTACTCTACCATTAGATAATTCTATATGGATAGAGATAACCATCACCATATATGTGTATATCCAAGAGCATATTAAGGATGAGTATTGCATCACAATTTATGGATATACCCACACATCCACCATTGAACCTACAAGAGGAGACATAGCAAATACCAGTTAATGGAGCTAGAGCTACCTATTTTGAGATCCAAAGGCCTATAGTCATTTTATTTATTTGAGCTAGAGATATCACTTTTTTCTATGGAATAATAGTCCTAAGGCATATGTGTATGGCCAAGTGTATCAATTTTGCTATTATGGTGCATCATTTTGGATTATTGATATACTGGATGATATTTTATGATACAAAGATTTATTTTTGGCTATCTTATGTATTTGTGTTATGGAAGTTGATTATGTGATGTAAAGTAATTTTATTTGATAAAAATTATATTCATTAGGTAATTTATAAATACATGTCATGGATGGACCTCATGACGATTAGTTTGATAAGCACCAAAAATGTTCATATTTTTGTATATGTACTAATGGTTTTTGCATGGTATTATATCATGAGTTGTATATTTTTATGAAGTATTATGTATATATTTAATAAAATTATGTGTATTATCTAATCCCTATGTGAAGTGTGTTGTGTGTAGCTATTTCCTTTATTTTATCATCCTTTGCTCAGTCAAGATCCTAAGTGGACCTGGCACGGTTCTACTCAATCAAATAAAGGTAAATCGAAGTATGCACCTTACTGAGTTAGGCACCTTACTAAAGTAGGTGCCTTACTGAGGTAGGCACCTTACTAAAGTAGGCACCTTACTGAGTTAGGTGCCTTACTGAGGTAGGCACCTTACTGAGGTAGGTGCCTTACTAAAGTAGGCATTGTACTCGAGTAGGAGCCTAATCGAGTTAGGCACCTTACCAAAGCCGATGCCCAAATTATGCATGTTGACCAAACGGCTGGAGAAGGATCCTATTGACCACCATTCCATGTCATATGTGGGAAACTGTGGATGAATAAGTTACCCCAGCCAGAGTGGGTGGACACACAACTTCGCACAGAGTCGAACTGTAATGAAGTGGAATTTATCCAAATACCAAGAAACGATGTAGAGCTACTTATCGTGCACCAGTTGCAGTATCTAAACTATCCTATTTTAGGCTAAACTGGGACATCAATTGTAATAGAAATACTGTAAGAATTTATGTGTGTGTAGTATATAAACACATGAAATTTCCTATAGTAGGGAGACAAAGATTTTATAGAGCATTACTATATGTAATATTCCATTGCATCGTTAATAAAGTGTGAACGTTCGTCAAAGCAAAATTTCATTTGTGAGATTTATCGGGCGGGATCTTCCTGGACCTCGGGTCCACTCCAAGTCAGTATTCCTCCCATATTATTTATTTATTTAATTTCATTATGCATGGTAGTATGTTCATGTATTAGGCTTAAGCTTAGATATCTTAGAGATGTGTTTATTTATAAGAAGTATTTTTATTTCGTATCAATTGGTGTGTTTATTTTATTTGCATTATTATTTATGGGTGAATTTTATTGAGGCGGATGATCTTATTGATGTTATAAAAACACCCCCAAATTATAGTTGAATGGATCATCTCTAAAGTGGTAGTGTGACTAGTCTCAACCATGACCCTTTGCAAGCTTACGAGTTCCCTAGATTGAAAATTAAAATGAGAACTGCTATGACAAATATAGGACAAATTCACCAATGTTTGGCACCCAACATTTTGGCACCATTTCCAAGGAAGCGTCACTAGTAGACTAATTAAATTACCCCTTAATACCTTCGACCTGACCTTGTATGAGTCTGCCAAGAAAAAGAGGACCAGACGGTCATTTTATAAAATAGAGTCCACCAGATCAGTTAGAGTCAACATAAGACCTAGAGTTTGAATTAGATTCTCCCGACTCATCTCCAGTAGTCCACTGGAGTCAGAGTCCTCACTTCGAGCAAAGTTCCTTCTCGTCTCATCGAGCTAGGGAAGAATGAACTATTGTAAACCCATTGTTTAAGAGGACACCCTCACAGGAAGCCCTATTGTGGAAAGCTATAGAGGATCGGACTATAATGCCAGCTGACTTCAAGGCTCTAACACAGAGAGTTTTAAATGATTGAGAGACTATAGACGCTATATTAAATACCATATTTCTTGAAAAAATGGCAAAATAAGAAGTCTCATCTGGATTCAATTTCTTGATAGAGAAAGGGATAGGAGATACCAAAATGAAAAATATTTACCCTACCCATATCCCTACCTTCATGGGATACCCAACTAAATACCCTACCCTATTTTTACTCAAATTTGATCTACCGATTATAAATAAAATGCCCAAAATCTAAAACTCTTCCCATCGACATTAGATGACTCATCCCTATGATGGTTCATCGGACTAAAGAACAAGAATATTGCCACATGGGACTGTATGAAGAAGCTCTTTCTAGAGCAATATCAGGACTTTGATAGAGCATGGGATTCTAGAGAGGAAGTCCTTAGCATGATGCAGAAAGAGGATGAATCCCTGGAGGAATACTAGGAAATGTTTAATTTTAACTTGCAACGATCCCCTCATGCAAAGTTAGGGGATAAGTCCCTCAAAAGTATTTTCTTGAGAGGACTAAACAATGAGTCACTCTACACGTTGAATATGATCTCTGGAGGATACGTTTACCAGCATGCTATAGAATATATCCAAAAATTGTGTCAAAATTTCTCATGAAGGAGAGGTAAGCCAACCACAAAAATAATAAAAGTGATCGTGTTAGTCATAAAAATAGAGATAGGTAACATGCTAGAGGATTTGAAGAGCGAAATGCTATCCTCTCTAGCTCAGCAACTAGATACATTGTTGCTGGAGAAGAAGAAATAGAAGAACGACACAACATTAACCAATTTATGCCCCAAATGTAGAGGGAAGCATGCCAAGAATGCCTACCTAGAGAACAAGGTCATAGTATGTGTGATTTTCTAGAAGAATCATAAAACTTGACTGTACCCATAGTTGTCCAATGCCAAAGAAGATGTTGACATAATTGAAGCCTACTTCATAGGCAATTAGAGGAATTGGTAGCAAATTCCTATGGGTAATATGCCTATGGATATGCCACCTTATGGAGGAGGACCATATATGCCATAGGGGCAGCCACCTCCTTCCAACATGGGATGGTGGGGACCACCAACTTGGATGAACATACCTCCAGGTGCAATATTTCCAAATCAACAAACATGGATGCCATATTAGTAGTCATGGAGGAGCCACATCCTATGGAACACACCTCCATAGAATATGGTGCAGGTACCACCTTAACAAGGCTTACCAACACTACCTATGGTAAGACCTACATAGTTACCATCACAGCCGATGGTGAATCCTAACAACAAGGTAAACCAACTGGTATACTAGGTGGAAGGAGAGATGTATCCAATGTACCATATTAGTTGTAATCCAATATAACTTAGATTAGGAAAGCAGCTAGGAGTAGAAACACCTTCTATGGTAGAAGTGGAGGAGGAAGTAGGACACTCCCATCTGATAGAAGAGGTAGGGGAAGAAAAAAAAGTTGAGAAGATAGGGGCCCCATTCCCTAAACAGCTGCAAGAGCAGAAGAAGCTGACACAGCTTGAATTTGATATCTTATCAAGCCTAAAAAATCTCATCGTAACTATCCCATTTTTCCAAGCCATCCGAGATGTACCCATATACACTAAGGTGATAAAATAAATATGCCTAAGGAAACCAATATGTAATATAGCACAAACCATCAACATCAGGGGAAATTTAACCGACTTGATGATGAGGAATGCATATCATCCCAAATATGCAAACCCAGGCAACTCGATATTGAGAGTAAAAATAGGAGGGCACTCACTGGCAAATACATTGGTTTACTTGGGGGCAGCCATCAATGTAATACCGAAAGATACCATGCATAAGCTAGAGCTCACCGACCTAAGGCATACCAAAATGATGTTACAATTGGTTGATAGGTCAATGGTGGCACCAAAAGGAATGCTCAAAAACTTCATAGTAACAGTCGATGCATGGGAGTATCTGATAGATTTTTTGGTGCTATAATCCAAAATTGGACTAGGACCATTTTCCACTTCCTTTTTTTGGTGCTATAATACCTAAATAATATGACTTAAAAGGACCATTTTCCACTTCCTTTTATTGACCAAGTGCTAGACATGTTTTTTGAAAGGAAATACTTTTCCTTCTTGGATGGATTCAATGGGTACAATCAAATCTAGATCGTAGGAGAAGACCAAGATAAGACAATGTTCACCTTCCCAGGGGGGAATTTTGCATACAGGGTGCTACCTTTCGAGCTATGCAACGCACCAGCCACCTTTCAAAGGGTAGTGCTTAGCATATTTTTGCATATGATAAGAGAATTAGTCAAAGTATGTATGGATGATTTCTTTGTTTACAGAGAAATATTTAAAGAAGCGATGAAAATTTTGGAACATGTAATCCAGAGGTGCGAGGAAAACAATCTATCCCTCAACAATGAGAAATGTTTTATGATGATGCAAGAAGGAATGGTTTTAGGGCATCATCTCTCAATAGAAGGGATTAAAGTGGATCGAAATAATATAGAAGTCATAAAAGACTTACCCAACCTAAAAACATAGAGGGAGGTAAATAATTTCCTCGGCTCTGTCGGGTACTATAGATGATTTATCGTTGATTTCAGCAAAATTACCAAACCACTACACACCCTTCTGATGAAGGACATAGAATTCATCTGGAAAAAAAATTGTGAGTAGGCATTTCAGATGTTGAAGGAGAAGCTAATCTTTGCCCCAGTATTATGGGGCCCAAATTGGTCTATCTTGTTCCACATATATTGTGATGCATCCAATAATGCAATTGGAATGGTCCTCGAGAAGTAGGATGGTGAAGAGTTCTACACCATCTATTACATCAGCAATAACTTAGCAGGGGCTGAGCTTAATTGCATGGTAACAAAGAAGTCATTTCTTGTAGTAGTACATGTCGTTAATAAATTTTACCACTATATTACTGGGTACAAAGTATTCATCCACACAGACCATGCAGCCATCAGGTATCTAATGAGAAAACCAGCGATCAACAACAAAATCATCAGATGGATTTTTTTGTTGCAATAATTTGACCTTACCATAGTCGACAAGCCTGGAAAATACAATGTAGTCACAAACTTTCTATCCAGACTAATTCCAGTAGATCACACAACAGGTAGGACCAGTTCTCAAATTAACATCTATTTGTCATCAATGAAAAGACACCGTGGTATGTAGACATTGCCAATTATCTGGCCACCAGGAGAACCTCTCCTACCCTCTCATACTAAAAGAAGCAAGGGGTAATTGAAAAGAGTGCATCATACCAATGGATTGATGGACTTGTTTAAAACAGGGCCCGATCAGATCGTAAGAAGGTGCATGGTCAAGCACAAATTTGTAGAGATACTCAAAGCCTACCATAATGAGCCTTGTGGTGGCCACTTCTCAGGAAGAAGGATTGCATATAAGGAATTGCAAACTGGGTATTTTTGGCCCACACTATTCAAATATACTACTGCATACACCAAAAAATGTGATGAATCCCATAGGATGGGCAAGCTGACCCATAGGGACGAAATGCTCCTATAGCCTCATGTGCACATCGAGTCCTTTGACAAATGGGGCATGGATTTTATGGGACCCATTATCCCACCTTCAATTTGGAAAAGGTACATTCTAGTCTATACACACTATTTCACTACATGGGTTGAAGTCCAGGTGCTAAGAGACTCCAAGGACTGAACGGTCACCGAATTTCTATTCTCCCACATTTTTATGATATTTGGGGTGCCTAGGGAAATTACAATAGACTAGGGACCCCAATTCACATCCAGATTAATTGAGGAGTTGATGGAACAGTACAAGTTTCAGCATAACAAGACTACCCCATACCATCTGTAGGTGAATGGACAGGTAGAGGTCACTAACAGGGAAATAGAAAACATCCTGAAAAAGACCATGTAGTAGCATAATAGGGATTGGGTTGCAATATTACCAGAGGTAGTATGGGCATATAACACGATGTGGAAGTCGACCACTGGTTTTACCCCTTTTCGATTGGTCTATGGGAAATATGCAATGATGCCAATCAAATTTGAAGTTAAGAAACTTAGAACTATGGTCAAATTAGATCTAAACCTATATGATGCATAGAAGGAATGAATTCGGTAGCTAAATTAGCTGGATGAATTTCGTATGGATGCCCTATAGAGAACAAAAATTGTGCAAAGGCAAAGAAAACAGTGGCATGACCACCACATTAAAAAGAAATAGTTCAAAAAAGGAGACTGGGTACTATTGTATCACTCCAAGTTCCATGAACAGAATGAGAAGCTGATGTAGAGATGGATGGGACCATACAAGGTGGTGGAAATAATTAAGAACGGTGATGTATGGGTCAATATGATTAATGACAACACTAACAGTGATGTATGGGTCAAGATGATTAATGACAACACTATCCTAACAGCCAATGACCACAAGTTGTGGCCATACCATACATTTGAGGGATTGCTGGTGGAAACCAGAATAGTCATGGGGGAACCCCATCTAAGTAAAATCTCCCAAATTCTCAAAAACATGGTGGACATAGGGATGTCCACCAAAGATAAGTTAGAGTAGTTTCCTTTTTTTTATCTTACGGTGTGTTTTGCAGGAACAACACTCGCATGAAAGTTGTAGGCATATTGAGAGCTAGGGTCTAACAGGCACGGACCCCATTTAACTACACTTTTTATTTTTTGTGTTTTCTTTTTGCAGGGACATGGCCTAATTTTTTGAATGATAGGTATCTTCAAAAACAAGGCCTAGATTGACTCAACATCCATGTACCTATGCACTAGGAGGATAGCAACAATTCAAGTATGGGGGGATGCCAAATTCTTAATTGAACATCCCCATGCCTGAACGAGGAAGACACTGACATAATATGAGAAGTTTGGGAGGCTTGATCAACATCACATCAAAAGACACATCAGCCACTGCTAACTTTTTCAACAATAAAGAAATGGTGCCTTACTTTGGAGGAGCGGTGCCTTACTATGGCTCCTTACTCTAGAGGAGCAACACCTTACTCTGGTGCCTTACTCTAGAGGAGCGGTGCCTTACTCTAGCACCTTACTCTAGAGGAGCGACGTCTTACTCGGGCATCTTACCCTAGAGGAACAGAACCTTACTCTGGAGCCTTACTGTAGAGGAGCGACACCTTACACTGGTGCCTTACTCTGGAGGAACGATACCTTACTTTGGTGCCTTACTCTAGAGGAGTGGCACCTTACTCTGGTGCCTTACTCTAGAGGATCGACACCTTATTCTGGAACCTTACTCTAGAGGAGTAGCACCTTACTCAAAATCTTTAGGGAGGCCATTGTCATGAGGACATGAAAATTCTTAAATGTGGGGGGAAATGATGCCTTACTCTAGGCTCCTTACCCCACAAACCAGGCCATCCCAGGATGTTCATAAAAATAAAAATAAAACAAATAAAAATAAAAAAAATACGGTCAAAGTGGCGCCTTACTAAGTTAGGCGTCTTATTTGTGCCTTGCCTTACTAAGTTAGGTGCCTTACTGGATCCTTACTGAGTTAGGTGCCTTACCAAGTTAGGCACCTTACTCTGGCGCCTTACCCAAAATAGGTGTCATTTGAGCACCTTACTCAAGTAGGCACCTTGATCAAGAAACACATGCGCAACTTGGTAGTATGTGGAGCAGTTGAAGATGATTCCATCATCTCACATGATGGAAAGCATGCAAAAATATTTTGAAACCATTTGTGGAGATTTCTACTCGTACCAAGGCCAACCATAAAGAATATATGCATCCTAATAGGATTCATCGCATCTTCAGTGAAGAACCTAAAAGTGAACCAAAAATGCAGTACCCAAGGTGACTCAATCAGCACATGGGAAAAATCTTACCGAGTACCAAATTAGCACACTCCACACAGATCGAAAATGATCAATCAGGTATGCGTATATTTTTTTAGATATATATGTAATTTTCATATAATATGCTCTCTGAAATGATGATGGTGCAAGAATTAAAAATCATCCCTCATGCCTAATATGTCGTGCCAAAAATTAATTTAGGTGGTGTACCATGCTAAAACTAATATGAAAACAATTTCTAGAGTTAGGCACCTCAGGTTATAAAAGGTTCTTACTGAGTATAGAACTAGAACTCGATAGGGAATTCACCATGGGAGGACCTACGAAGAATCACGCGATTAAGAAGCAGGAGCCTAGTGGCACTGAAGGAATTAGGGAGGAAGTCTGCAATCAGTTTGAAGCGGTAGGATATATGAACTACTATCTCCTAGTTATCTAGGAACAAGACGTGGAGGTAGCCAAAGAATTTGCCACCTCTTTGAATGGAAAAGTGGCCTGACTGCATGGACTGGTAATTCCAATAACCCCAAAGCACATTGCTTAGGTCACTAGCCTCCCCCTCACTAGGGAATGTACATACAAGGATGGTGTGGCAAAGAAATTAATCAAAGTGCTACTCGGATAGGGGAACTTCCCCTATGACCAAGGAGGGTTGCCCAAGCAGAATATCCTAATGCACTTGCAAAATATTTTTGAGTAGGTTGCAAGATACTTCAAATGCACTGGGAAGTATTCACACCTAAATATGAACCATGTGCAATTCATGAGCCATCTGGTGCATGGGAGAGAAATCAACATCCTATTCTACTTGGTGAAGGCCCTACAGGATGAGGCATCATAGTACCAAAGAGGGGTAGTCTCTACCCTAGCCCATCATGGTCTAATTATAGCCTTGATACACCATGCAGAGGAGCACAAGGGAAGCTCATCGACAAAATAAGCCAAACCCTCGGGTGTGCAGGAATAGACAATGGTTGAAGCTAGGCACGAACCGAAATTAAGGGGAACAATCAACGAGATTAGGGCTGAGTCGTTTGATGCAGCGGAGCAGACAACCATAGATGCAAGGCATGATGCCAAATTGTAGGGAATTTTTGAGGAGGAATACCCCCATTTCTTGTCGAATGTTATGGAGGAAGGGCAAAGTTCCCTCCTTAATTTTATGGAGGAAATACTGGAACCTTCCAGCTCCAAAACCTCAGCACAACAGACAGAGAGCATATAAGGTCGAAGAAAATTAAGGTGCTTGATCCTCATAAGTGAGGAAGAGGAGAAAGATGCAAAGCTTGGATTCATGGCCCAAAATTTATAGAATTTGACTACACAAAGCCCCCAAGAATTGTAGTCTCCAATGGACATGCAACTACAACCCGATGTTCGGATGGAAGAATACCATGCCAAACAGAGCAAGAAATCCCTGATGCGAGAATTGTTAGAGAAATATAAAGAGATTACCATGAGGAAAATTTAGAGATAGGATACCACCATTGCTCAATTACAACAATTGATCCAGAAACTCAAGGAGGAGAACCAACTATTTTAGGCTATGGTAATAGAGAGGCAAGACGCCTCCACCCAAACTGATTGGGTGATAGAAGTGACCATGAACTCTTCAACCTCACCAAAAAGAGTAGTATCATCTAGGAAACTCAGGTTGTATGCTAGAAATGAGGAATTGGAAGTAGGGGAGGGGTCATGTGCCTCAGACAAGTTAATTCTAGAGGAACAAGGGAATTCTAATTTTTAAACAGAAATCCCTGTTATCAGTATCGAGGATGGCGATGAGAATTCGTGGCATAGTTAAGGGTAAAAACTTGAACCTAAGACTAAATAGGACTCTCAAGGGTACCAGGCACCCAAAATTGTGGAGCCACCACATGAGGGACCAGGGGAGCAAGCGCCAGAGGACACAGCCATGGGGGACCTCTGATAAGGGGAACAACTCCCTAATTTGTCCAACAGGGAGGCAGCCTCGACGGGGCAAGAATATTTCCCCACACAGGTTGTCATAAGATAGACAAAGTAAAGGGGAAGGCCCTTCAGATGACTCAAAAGAGGGTCAAAATGAAGGCCAGGGTAATTTTTAGCAAACCAAACCCTCATTCATATGAAGAATGAGAAGAAAGTATGCAGGCCTTCGCTGAGCGGAAGGTGAAATTTGAACAAATCTGTAAGGATTTCGAGGGGACAAAGGAAGATAGGAAAGCTTCCAAAAATAAATAAATAGGGCCAGTCATTTGTGTGGACCTTGTTGATGATGACCAATTTTGGGACATCTATGGTTCATCCTCAGGTTGGCCCTCTAGAATGAAGAAGTGGCTGGCAATATGGGGAGTATATGGGCCAGAGGTAGAGGCAGTAGCAATTGTGGCAAAAACTACTTACCTCACCCCTGAGGAACTTTGGCTATACAAAGCTAGCATGGTTAAGTAGAAGAGGGATAACTCTAACATTCCCTTTGGGGAGTTGTGCCCTCAACACGCTAACCTATGGTAGGAAGTAGAAGCAGTCTTCCAAAAGGGGGTGATGATTGTGGTAGCCGAACCTAATACATGTACTAGGCCAAGTAGGAGGTAGAGCTAGCATAATAAGAAGCCAATGCAGAATTAATATCAACCTAGCACAGCCAGACCTCAATGTAGCCAAAGGGCAGTACAGCTCGGAGATTCCTGACAACAAGCCAGGGCCCATTAGTAAAAATGGAAGCCTCAAGGAGGAGAGCAAGCCAAGACCACTAGAAAAAAAAGGAAATGAAAAGCAGTGGCCTATAGAGAGGAGGTGATTACCAATTTTAGGTGCCACGAGGTCATGGCACATGTTAGTCATGGGGGGATGATGAGCACCAGAAATGCTCATATTTTTGTATATAAACTAATGTTTTATGTGCAACATTATATCATGAGTTGTATATTTTTACGAAGTCTTATGTATATATTTAATAAAATCATGTGTATTATCTAATCCATGCATGAAGCGTGTTGTGTGTAGCTATTTTATTTATTTTGTCATCCTTTGCTCAATCGAGGTCCTAAGTTGACCTGGCATGATTCTCCTCAATCAAATAAAGGTAAATCGAAGTATGTGCCTTACTAAAGTAGGTACCTTACTGAGGTAGGTCCCTTACTGAAGTAGGCACCTAATGAGTTAGGCACCTTACTAAATTAGGCACCTTACTGAGTTAGGTTCCTTACTGAGGTAGGCACATTACTGAGGTAAGTGCCTTATTGAAGTAGGCATCGTACTTGAGTAGGCGCCTGAACGAGTTAGGTGCCTTACCAAAGTTGATGCTCGAATTATGCATGTTGACAAAATGACTAGAAAAGGATCCTGTTGACCACAGCTCCACATCATATATGGGAAACCATGGATGAACGAGTTGTCCTAGCCAGAGTGGGTGGACACGCAACTACTCATGGATCCAAACCATAATGAAGTGGAATTTATCTGAATACCAAGAAATGATGCAAATCTTCTTATCATATGTCGATTGCAATAACTAAACTATCCTAGTTTAGGCTAAACTAAGACGTCGTTTGTAATAGAATTATCGCAGGAAGTTCTATGTGTGTAGTATATAAACATACAGACTTCCCATGTAGCAGGGAGATAGAAATTTGATAGAGCATTGCTATATGTAATATTCCATTGCATTGTTAATAAAGTGTGAACGTTCATCAAGGCTGCATTTTGTTTGTGAGATTTATCGGGTGGGATCTACCTGGAACTCGGGCCCACTCCAAGCTAGTATTCCTCCCCTCTTAGTTATTTACATAATTTCATTATGCATGGTAGTATGTTCATGTCTTAGGCTTAAGCTTAGATATCTTAGAGGTGTGTTTATTTATAAGAAGCATTTTCATTTCATATCAATTGGTGTGTTTAATTTATCTGCATTATTATTTATGAGTGATTTTTATTAAGGTAGACGACATTATTGATGTTATACAAACACCCCCCAATGGTAGTTGAACAGATCATATCTAAAGTGGTAGTGTGACTAGTCTCAACCGTGACCCTTCACAAGCTTACGAGTTCCCTGGATTGACAATTTAAATAAGAAGTGTTGTGAAAAATATAGGACAAATTCACCAGTGTTTGGTACGCAACATAGTTCAATGTAATAAATACATATAATCATGATTGGTATGGTTGATAAGGAAATAGTAATTTTGAAAGATTTATTTTTATGAGGATTGATTGTGCATAAAGATAGTAATTATCTAGAATGGAAAATTAGGAATAAATAGATGATGGACCTACTATGAGGAATTATTGTAGGATGATGTAGTTGAAGTGAGGAGTATGAGGGTTTATCAATTGGGAGATGTTGCAGTGGTTTAGAATTTTCTTGATGAATTTTAAAAATAGAATCATGGGTAGGTACAATGAGAAATTATCAAATGATAAAACAAAAATGGAAAATGAATGATAACTGATTAGAGGTGATTATAGGGTAATTAAATTCATATAATGAGAGTGTATGAACACTAATTCAAAGGTTTAGTATTGTATTAGTATTTCTAGTGATTTTATGTGTGAAAGGGTTTGAGGAGTACCTTATCATGCAGAGTGGGACTTAATAAAAGAGGTTTGAAGTGAGGGAAAATATTATATGGGTTGTATTATGTTAGTCATGAGGTTTTGAAAGGTACTTATTTTTAGCAATGGCTAGTGAAGGACTATATTAACAACCAATTAATTCTTATTTTTGAATAATGACCAATGAAGGCCTATAGAGTTGACTAGCCTAATAAGTATGTACAATAATTACAAAATATCTATAAAACCTTGTACAATGACTAGTCAAGGCCTTTGTGATCTAGTGTGAAAGGTGGCCAGTTAAGACCCATTTGAAGAAATTGAACAACAACCCATTAAGGCCTTAAGAGTTGAATAGTTGAAAATTTATATATAATGTTTAATAAAATATTTACAAGACTATGTATAGTGATCAGTTGAGGTATATTTGAACAAGTTTGAACAACGACTGATTAAGGCATATATGATGAAGTATGAGCATCATCTAGTTAAGGCCTAAATATGAAGTAGATAATTAAGGCTTATATGAATACTAGCTAGTTAGGGTCTATATGAACAATGGCTACTTAAGGACTATATAAATAGTGGCTAGTGAATGCCTATATGAATAACAACGAGTGAAGTCTTATATGAATAGCAAATAATTAAGGGTTATATGAATAAAAATCAATGAGGTCCTATATGAACATCAACCAATGAAGTCCTATACGAACAATGGCCATTTAAGGCCTATAAAACAATGGCTATTTAAGGCCTATATAATCAAGTTGAATAAGGTTTTTTAAGTTTGAACATTGGTCTAGAAAGGTGCTAGAGAGTGAACAATATTACCAAAATGATGGACAATATATGTGATGTCAAAATAATGAGAGAGTGGTGGAAAGTATGATCCACCTAACTAATGTGTCACATGAAGATGAGATTTCATTGGTTGTTGATGGTTGGGCCCATAAAATATTATGCACTTACATAACATTATCCAATAAAATCTCATAATTCAATTTGGTGTAAGATTCAATGAAGATATGGTGAAAAATATGCTAATATAAAGAACATTTGAGGATAAAAGTATACTTTATCTAATGATTCATATGGGTAATGTGGTGAAGAGATTCACAAGGAAGTAGGTTGGTAGTAAAAACATGATAATTAGTGGTTACCATGGTAATAAATAATTTGATGGTTGCAAAGTAGATTTTGTAGATGATGTAGGGTAGGCATGAGAAGAAATAAAGTTTAGCATACAAGGTTTAACTAGATTGGTTTAAGTGCCTATAGAGGGATATTATTGACCTTTGCTATTGCTTGTTTGGTGTATAGAGTTATTACACACTTTTCAACCATAAAAAAAGGCTAGCTCTACCTCCACATAATTATATAGGCCAACTAGGAGGACAAGTATGGTTGATTGAATGGGATAGAGGGTCTTAGTGAGCTTAATTATCAACAAGATATATTGCTTAGATAGCTTGATGCCTAATAGGTGCATGGGAATATGCTTGTTAGATACCTGACTTATCTGTATCCATCATCTCAAGTATCCATGAGCTAACAAGGAATTTGGGTAAGCATTGAGGGATAGTTAATACTTTATCCTATTGTCTTTATAAACCATTATGGAAAGTAAGCTATATTGATCCATTGGCTTCGTAACTGCAAAGTACTAGGTTCAGTAAAGCATGTTTAGATAATGGATTATAAAGGTGGTGTGAAGAACTAAGTCTATATATGAGTAGGGTGATTGTAATGAAGGCTAACCTAGCTATTATAGATGTTCACATGGTAAGGCACACATAGTCACAAATGCCTTATAAATTCATATAGTTATGTTAGAGTCATGGGATAGCCATCACTATGTATACTTGAAGTTATAATTCCAGTGGTATGGTTTAAATTAATTACTTTCCAAAGAAATGATATTTGGAGTTATCCATGACAACCCATTAAAAATATAAATATATGTTTAATTAAAATAATGTAAATAGTAAATATTATAATAAGTTTTTATTTAGATAGATATATGTTAACTTATATATATATATATATATATATATATATATGTTAAGTAGGTTTAATAAAAATAATGGGGTTAAAGAGTTTCCATCATAAGTTTTATTCCACGAGAAACATCTCATAAAACCATAATTATAGCTAGAGATAGCGATCAAGCTTAGGTAAATGCATTAACCTAAGATTAAGTGACCATGTACCTTAGGGTGATTATAATCTTATTATGATCCAAAATTATCTTTATATTTTTTACAATCTTTGTTCCAATATTAATATTAACATTTTTTTTGTTGCATAGGGAACCTCTACAATCCCTAGCCCACTAGGTAAAAATAAAGTCAATAGGACCCCCAACCCTCTAGGGACAATAGGGTGAGATCAAGGTTTTTTAAAGCATGATCCTTTGTGTAGTAGTTTGAACATGAATTTCCTATATGAAAACTCAAATACATACCACTACAACATCCCAACAAGGATATTAATATTAACATTCTAAATACTACATCTAAAGTTTTTGTAGTGCCCACCTTCTTGAGTGCCCACCTTCTTGACCCCTTTAAACTAAGACATGTGAGCAAAAAATAGTGATGTATGTTTCAAATTATAAAATAATTAATAAATAAAGTATGTGATGCACCTCCTTAATGATATTCATTAGATTATATGTGATTATTCTTACAGTGGATTCATTTTCTACTTTAATGAATGGCATCTATAGATCAATGTTTATGATGGTTTTATGGAATGCATTTACTATATGGAAAAGCAAACATTATTGTATTTTTATAGTTAGAGTGCTCCTTGAAAATATATTTTGAAACATGTGTGATGTCATTGAGGATGGATAAAGTGGTTTTATTTACATATTTATAGAGTAAGTGTGATGTCATTGAGGATGGATTCGTTAATTTTCCCTATGAGATTTCTAGGAATCTAAATACCAATGAGGCTATGTTATGAGTATTTTTGTGTTGCTTAAAGTCCATGGTATTTAGTTATGCAAGAGTAAGTGTGACTACTTTGAAGTGGGATGTGATCCCTAGATATGAAAATTACTAAAGGAAGTATGACTTCTCCAAATAGGGATGTAATCCATAGAACTAGAAATGGCCAAGGTGAGTTCAACTTCTTTGAATATGGGTGTAATACTAATATATAAATCAAATTATGAGGATTGCAAACTTGAATCAAGGATGTGGGTTATATTTTCACATATTGCAACCATACCATGATAATCATTTTCTTGGTTTAATACCCTATGGTTTTTCTTTTATGTTTATGCTAACATAACACGGTCTACATATGGATGCTTGTGGGCTTGGCTAATGTACCATGGTCTGCTTATGAATGCTTATTGTCTTGGGGATGTGGTGATACATAGGCATCAATCCCACTATGTGGATTTCTAAATTTGGGCCTACATGCATATTAGTACTTATGTTGTGTTGTGGTTCTCATGTGCTCATGTGATGGTATCATAGCCTATTTGTGATAGTGTTTTGGTCTAACATGATCGTAATCAAAGCCCTATATTCTCCTATTTTTATTTTGTGTATAGATCTTGGAGGGATGCATAATGGTAAATCCTGCTTGAATTATAATTTGTTCCAATTGGTTATATAGGCATAAGTGGTCTCAATTTATCATTTTTCTTAAGGAATGGGTGGTGCCAATCATGTTGATATAGGTGTAGAGACACAAGATTAAGGATCTATTTGCTAAACTTGTAAGGGCCTATTATAAATACATAAATATTGTATATAGGGTTTTAATCTAGGATTGTTGTGTTCTTTTACAAACACCTCAGTTTAGTAGAAAGAACTAGCTTATATGCTATCACAAAATAACTCTAATCTAAAATGTAGTTCAAAATAAATGCACGCATACAAGATATTACCTATATGACCTTATATTCTTAATCACAAATACTTATTTCAAGAAATTAAAAGCTTATTTTCCTTTCAAACAATGGTACAAGATAATGCACAAACAAGACTAGCCTAATATAAATTTAATGTCTAAATAAAAGAGAAGATAAACAAATTAAACTAAACCTAATAATATTTGATTTTTTCCTTTATTGTTTTTAGTCTTCTAAAGCAAAATCAAAGAACTGTAAAAAAATAAACAAAATAACAAATAGAACCTTAAATAATAAAAGAAAATAATAGAGTCAAGGGAGATACTTGGTTCTATGGTTGTGGTAAAAATGTTGCCTAAGATTAAGCACTGGTGATTTTGTGGGTTAATTTCCTACAAAGTACTACTAGTGATTCTACTTTGGGCCTCGAAACAAAAACAAACTAGGAATAAAATTAGTTTTAAGGGGTCTACCAAACTTGGGAGAAAAAATGTCTTTCTTTTTTTTTATAGCCAGACCCCTAGGTACTTTACAAAATTAGATTTGCACAAAATTATAAAGAAAATAAACATGGATCTCATAATTATTGCAAAAATCTTATGAACAGTGATATCACACTATGAATAAGAGTTGGATGATAGGGTACTTTACATCTAAAAGGTAGTATTAGGCAGAATCATTGTCGATATTTCAAGAGTAGCATTTTTACCCTAATTATAGGTGCTATAGGGATAATAGATTTAGTTTGTGGTAGAATAACATAAAAAAAAATTGGAAGGCTAGAGAGAAAGACATCAAGACAAACCCCATCTAGGATGGACTATGAAAATGCTAGGGCCACAAAAGTGTTAGGTTTGCGGAATCACTACATGTGTAGGAACATGAATATTTTTTCCTAAGTGGTTGGATAAAAGGAGGTAGGGATAGAAAATACTAGGGTTGCACTTACATGATTGTACATAAGAGGAGTAAGATGAGAGAAATACTAGGTTACCAAAATAAATGATGGAGGCTAAAAATCTATCCAAATGTTATAGTTAGTAGAATAGTTACCTATGAAGGATAGGCATCATTTTTCCCTTGAGACCTTGAATTGGAATATGTGGAGGTAGGAGGTTAGAACTAAGGCTACATGGGTAGCCTTAGGGAATTCAAGAGCTATGTTGCATGGCAAAAAGCCTACAAAAATGTGAATATGGAACCAAAGATCAATTAGAAAGAAAATACTTAAAGAAATGTTATAACACAAGAAATAAAGTGATCAAAATATTTCATTTATTAATCAAGTAAATCACTAGTAAGACTAAAAAAAAAAAATACAAAACTTATTAGGAAGAGAAGGCAAAAATGCAAGGAGATGAGATGAAATCTACCTTTTTACACCAAGTATGAATTTTTCCAAGCACCAATATGAAAGTGAGAACTTAGAAAAATGAGTAAAGAAAATGGTAGAGTTATGTTAGTGAGAGATTATTGTTGTTATACACACCCCAAACCCTCATTTTATAAGGATTTTTGCCTTGGTGATGGAGCTAGGTGCATTTGTAGTGATGGAAATGGGAAGGAAAATTTTTAAACTTCAAATCTTGAGGTAAGGGGAGGTGGATCCAAGAAGGAAAATTTTGGGCGTTGAGACCAAATGGTGTGAATCCAAGGAGGATGGTGCCATTAATGGTTTAATACTCGAAAGAGAAGGAGAATCCAAGATTATTAATATTCTTCTCTTAGAGGGACAAATCACTACCATGAAATAACCATTGGTGTTCTCGCATAAACAATACTAGGGATATGACCATTGGAGGCCAATGAGGAGGTGAAAATACTAACTTACTTAGGGATTTGAGAAAAAAAGAATTTAGGAAAAAACATCTACTATCACAATCACCACTGATGATTACACACCAGGTATATCGCTTTGACAAGAAACAAAATCAAAACTTTAGGTCAAAATGTTAAGTTATCTCATTTGGATGCTTAATACGTAATTCATGAGTTTGGAGTTCCAAATTTGGGTATCTACATTTAAACACTTTTTGATGCATTTTTGCATAATAATTGCATAAAAAATAGTAGTAGATGCCCTCCAATTTTGAAGGAAAAGTACTTCCTGGTGATCATTATGATGAGGTGAAGCTATGGTGCAAACATTATTTATAAGCACTTCAAAAATTACCTCTTTATGGAGCATTAATTGCACTAATACCCCTAGCCTAGGCACCCCCTCAAATTTCAAAGGAAATTTGAAGGAACCTAAAGTAACTTGAATGGGATGAGAAGACAGTAAGCATGGAAGGAGAAATTTGGAAAGGCAAAGAAAAACAAGAGAGGGGGGTAAGGAAGGGTTAAAAGTGAAAAGAGGGTAAAAGGAAAATTATTTTACCCTAGACAATTATGGAAAAATAACTTTGAGTATGGAAATAAATGATACAAGTGAATAAGTGACCATTTTGAGAGGCAATGGAGGTCTAATAGGGGTAGTTATTCAGGTAGGCATCAATTCCCAAGCCTTTTAATTATATTTTTTCATTTTTTAAGTAAAATTTTAGTTTTTCATCATAAAATTCAACTATCATAGGATAACCTTATTGTTAGGCACACATGATACCATGGTTGTGATATCCTTAGCCACTAGTGGTATCAACCTATCAACATTATGTTGGGGATATAAAATCACTGGTGTGAATAGATAATTGGTATTCTCATTGGCTATAATTAAGTTACTATTGGTGTGACACTAGGAGACTAGGTAATATTGGATGTGATTGGGATTTTTCACTTGGTAGAGATGCTCAAAGTGGAATTTTACTAGGATTTTCTAATTGCTTTAGAAAAGATATGGTACCTATATGGTACCTATAGGCATTGAAGTTTTACCTTCTAATGGGTAAAATGATGGTGAATTTAGAGAATGTATGGAGGATTCCATCAGTTCCCATTTGATGTGTACAAGTGTATAAAATTTTGGATATGATGCAAACATTACAGGCCTTGACCAATGATCTAGAATTTTTATAGTGATTGGGGATATTGATGTAAAAACCATGTTTCATGAGCACCATGTGTATAGGTTTACTAGCCTATTATGTGCAATGAATTTAGAAATATTGATGAGTTTCATGAGCTAGAGGATATTGCCATGGAGATTTAAAAGTATTATTCTAAATATGAGGGATCAATAGGTATAATTTACATGGGGTCCCTTGCTCTTGGGAAGACTCTATAGGACCTTGTAGAGAGTTATGTACAAGTGGGGGAAGATCCTGATGTGTTTCACCTTGATCTAGGTCTAGTGTTAGGAGCACATTCATTAGGATATGACTATTTGTACTCCCTAGATAGTTGGATGATGTTGAGAGACCAATAGTATTCAAGTGGGATAAATAGTTTGAGCCATAATAGAGGTATTTCATAGGTTCCTTGGTATGGGCTCACTAAGTTATAGATTATTTGATGTTAAGCGATATTATATGGAGACCTTAGCAACAAAACCCAATCTAGTAGGAGGATAGTTTTAAGATATCCCATATCTATAGCATTATATGGTTTATGAATGATTGGGAATAGCAGGAGTTACACAAATATTATAGGATGATAAGATAGTTTGGGGACGTGCAACTAGTGTTTTATGTAGGTGACCTATGGTATATGAGGAAATATCAAGATGTGGGCATGACAGGTTGACCTGATCTAAGTAGACATCTTGATATGGATATTGATGTTCTCCTCACTGTAGATCTAAGTGTGGATGATCATGAGTTAGGTCCTAGTTACTAGATATGGTATAGGTAAATTCAACCAATGCAAATATCTGCAATAATTATAGTTAGACCATAGTTGATGAGTGTAGACTTGGATAGATCCTAGAGGACATTCCTAAGGAGACACTAGAAGAGAAAATATGGTACATTAGTTGGTTCAATGCCAAATATTGTACTATTACCACTATTTTTTTGAGTATTGTCCCCAATGACTAAGGTAGAGGTAGATGCAACACTATCAAAGGGGTAGGAGTGGAGGCTAGGCCTTCAAAGGTGAGGTTGAGAAAGACATAGGAGGGAGCTAGATCAATATAGGTAAAGGCCCTAGAGTAGAGGTTTGAGGTTCTAGAGACCTATATTAGGGGCTACAAGCATATGATGGCATCTATGTGATAGCTCCACAAAATAAAGCTATCTAAGGTGCAAGTGTGCTTGTATAGGGTTATAATGGAGAGAAATGGAATGTAGTTTAATAGATTCTAGAGAATAATAGAGTTGAGGATAAACATGGAACACTTGATTACTAAGTAATAGAACCATTATATGGACACTACCACTCTATGAGTACTATATGACCAAGTGGTGGCATAGACAGTATCTAGGACCAGTTAGCAATACTTATAACTAATATGGACATAGTATAGGTAGAGGTAGATCAACTTAGGGGAGAGGTATACTTTATCTAGAGGGAGATATAGACAACATGAGCATAGAGGCTAGCACTTGGAGCAGACGGGAACCAAGACAAGATTATTTGGTTTATGCTAAGCAAATGGACTGAGCCTAGGATGATTCTCAAGTAGAGTGAGACCACCATGTTACAAGGTACTCTACCATTAGATAATTCTAGAGGGATAGATATAATCATCACTACCTATATCTATATCCAAGAGCATATTAAGGATGAATATTGCAGTATAATCTATGGATATACCCCACATCCACCTTTGAACCTACGAGAGAAGACATAGAAAAGATTAGTTCATGTAGCTATAGATACCTATTTTGAGATCCAAATACCTATAGTCATTGTATTTTTTTGGGCTAGAGATATAATTTTTTCTATGTGGAACACTAGTCTTAAGGCATATGTGTATAGCCAAGTGTACCCATTTCGCTATTGTAGTGCATTAGTTTAGATTATTGATATACTAGATGATGTTTTATGATATATGATAGTGTGTGGCTGTAGACACAAAAACAACACCAATCTAATCATGTGGCTACAACCACTAACTGAATTGGCATACACAGCCCCTAGGGTAGCCCCCAGAGGTTAAATAGTGGTCCTAACCACTCCTAAACCAGTTTTGGAAGGTCAGAGGTCAATTTGGCACCTTTCAAGCACCCTGATCCTTACTCGTTCCACCTTGGGATGATTAGAATGCTATTCACCCCATCTCAGGATGATTAGTAGCAATCACTCTAGGGTGGGGCGAATAGCAGGTTTGACGGGCAAAAAGTCAAACCTTGACAAATGGCAGCCCAGATCTGCCACTTAACTCCACCTTCAATGCATGGGAGTGCAAGTGAGCATTTCAAGGCTCAAATAGGTAGTCATAGAGGCAGTCATGGATCCCTTAATCATGGAGGAATCTTCTCTCCCCTGACAAGGCATGATGGCAAAGTGGTGCCCCTGCATGCACATTCAAAGCAGACCTTCAGGTCTATAAAATGGTGAGTCTTCTCACCCCAAAAAAGGATAGAGTAGGAGAATTTTGAGCAATAGAGTGCTGCCAAATTATACCCTCACCCTCATTGTGCTTCCTACATACTTGATCTCTCTTCTGGAATGGAGGTTATTGGGTGAACATTAGGAGCGCAATTTGAACCCAAAACCTAAAAAATTGGCCACAATCCAACAACCAATTTGCAAACACAACCCTCTAGGATGTTTTGGACCCATCCCAAGTTGAATGGTGTCAAAACCAAGCACCAAACGGTGGACGTCCTACCCCTGGGCACCCCTCGCACTGTTGTAGTCCTAATCGCCCCACCCTAGAGTGATTAGAAATATATAGCATATTTCTTCACTATTTATTTTGCATATTTTTTTAAGTGACTCATATATGCTACTTTTCAATTTTGAATGCATTCTGACTTGTTTTGACTATGTTTTCATTGTTTTACGCTTTTACTAACATACGGGGGGTGCCTTCAGATATAGGGTGATCAGGGTAGAATATGCAAAATATGACCTTCTGGGTCATCTCAAAATGTCCCATTTTTCTTAACCCCAAGTTTTTAGGTGTTTTTGATAACTCTAGATGGGACATTTGGGAGGTCTCTTTCAGACGTTTTATGACAGTCCTAATTGTCCCACCCTAGAGCGATTAGAAATCTACAGTAGATTTCTTGACTATTATTTTTGCAATATGTCCCTAATGGTGTTTGCATGCTTTTTTCCAAATTTCATTTCATTCTGATAAGTTTTGATCATTTTTTTAATTATTTCATGTATGCATTGATCGAAGGCCTTGGGGATTGCATGTTTCCCTCCATTCACATGTGCTATTAATTGTTTTTTGTTTCTCTATATGTATTATTTTGACACTATAGGGGTATAAAGGAAATAATAATGTATTCACACAAGTTTTGGAAATTTTTGGCCTACCCATTTCGAATGTGGGCACGTGGAAGACCCCGAAGGGAAGCGCACCATCCATTGGTGTAACAAAATTGTATCAAACACTCCGAGCCCATAAAAATGGGGGGAGACGTATTGTAACCTGATCATAAGCAAAATTAATTAAAGATGCTGCACCTTTTTTTTTGCTTTACATCTCATTTCATTCATGCTTTGTTTTCCCTTTTTCATGCACTTAGCGTTTTGTTAATACAACTGCTTTTGTTTGCATCGCACTCAGTGTGCCTATGCTTCTGTAGACATGCTTTCAGTTGCAATCATGGTGGGACCCTATCCCCTAATTTTGGGATCAATTTTCTGATCAAAATTTTTTATTTTTGCTTATAGGTGTTAATCCTTCAAGCGTTGGATGGCTGCACGTGTCACCCTATGATGAATACAGACTGGAATTCGTGCCACCCAGGGACAAATACATATTCATCCCACCCTATGATGAATATAGATATTCTATTCATCCCACCCCAGGATGATTATCTCTCTATGCATTTTTTGAGCAGAAACTTAGGGGCATCCGGTGTGGGTAGAGAAGAGGTAGGTTTTCTGAACATCCTCTGTAATTTTCTGTCTCTGTTTATGTGATTTTTCTATTTTATTTGCTTGCATGGAAAATTTTACTGCATGTTTTCTTTCTTTGTACAAGTAAAAAGAACCACACACACCACATGATAATATAAACATCAAGGAGTTGGTTGTAAAACCCTAACACTTGATCAAGAACAACGATGGATTTCATCACTACCTTGGCTTAAATTTTGCATACATAACCTCGATCACGACTATTGCTAGACGTAAATCCTGATGAAAGCTGACCAAGTGTAGCTAGGTTGATTCCCAGTGCATGAGGATAAGTCTTCTATGGTAGGTTTCAAAAATAGAGTGATTCCCCTTTCGTACCGCCTATGTTCCATGTACTGTTCTGCTCTCGCGTACCAATAGTTTCCCTCACGTAAGGGTGGGTATATTGAGAGGTTAAGTATAATGGCCTGGTAGTGGTATATTGAAGGGGAAACCATTTTGGGAGACATAAGAGCCATCATATTGCATTTACAACAAAATTTTATTTATAAGAACTTCAAAACAAAAATCAAAACACACTAAACCAGATTTAGGGCACACATTTAATCTATAAACAAGATAATCATTTCTTTGATTATGTGGTACCCTTTGTTTAGTGTAGCATAAAAAATAGTAAAGAAGATAAAAACATACGTATCCCTTAGAAAACCACCACCATGGTGTACACCCGTAGCTAAGCCCAATCATGGGTAGAAGCAGCAAAAAGTGTACAAGGAGGCATAAGTCACCTCCGCTATAGCTCCAAGGACTTGGTCATACCACCTTGGTAGTCTAACCCACAAAATAGTCCACATCATACCATGACGGAACAGGACTATAGAGGCACCCCTTTGAGGGGCACTCCCATTCAACACAGACCCTTTTAGGAGGAGTACATACATAGGAAGGCCCCCTTAGACACTCATTATGAGTGGCCACCATGATATGAAGCGCTAGAACAGCATAGGGTCCATAAGGAGGGGCCACATGATTACATCATCCCTCCTCTACCCCTTATTACTATCAGAAACAATAGGCCAAATCCAAAGCGTAAGGCTCTTCAGACAGGGCGAGCCAATTCTTCCTGCCCCTTTCACATATATGAAAGGGAGCATGAGGAAAACCACTATATTACTCAAGAGCAATACACAGTGTGAGAGAAATGTGCCTTCGCACCTGCTATTTATCAGGATCACCTATTAAGGTCAGAGCCTTGGGTGAATGTCGCTAACCTCGATAGAGGGAAGCGACCTATAAATATTTCAGATCACCACAACCGAGATAGATATGTAGGGGAAGCATCTAGGCCCCCTGGACCTAAGACAACAAAACAAATCAACTTGGCATTTGCCAAACATGTCACTTGCCAAGTGCAAATCACGTAGCTTAAGCAAGATCAACAATAGTTAGAGCACCTGTACCATCTTTGCAAAGAGCGCATTTAGCATCAGACAGATGAGTTGCTCCACAACACTATGTATGAGATAGAGCACTATGCATGGATTCCAACCCCTTGCACACATGAGATAGAGCTTTATGAGAGGCACAACCCCTTGGTGTGAGATAGGTCTCCATGACCTTATCAAGCGTTACCTCCAAGACTTCCTAGACCTGAGCGAGAGGCCACCCCTAGAGCCAATGATGGGCACCCTCCTTGAGCACCCACCCATGTTTATAGGTCACACCCAGGATATCCTCAAGAAGGGTATGAAAAATTCAAGCAAGAAGAAGAGTGGGCTGAAACACCCTACCAAGGTAGGGGGCGCTATCCGGCTACCCCTCCATAGGCCTCAATTTCCTCGTAATTCACAATGGGAACAAACCAAGGAGGAAGAGATCAAATATTCCAATGCATATAAAGTGCTTCTAGAGCGCTTAGATTTTGTAGATACAAAGACTTATGGGCCCCAAAATCCCACTTTACGCTAGCTCTGCAGTCACCCTGTGCATCCTTCAGTGTCGGCACCCCCATACCCTGAACACTTCAAAATGCCTCAATTGACAATTTTTATAGGGGATGAGGATGCCCAAGAGCACGTGACAAGATTCTTGAGTAAAAGCTTTGGCATTCAGGATAATGATGCTTTGCTTCTAAGAACATTTATAAGCACATTTTTAGGCCCTACCTCGGATTGGTTTACCTAGTTGTTGAAGCATAGCATCAGCAACCTAGACCAGCTAGTGGACCCGTTCCTCGAACATTTCGCCTTCAACACCAAGAAGAAGGCATCATTAAGCGACCTAGCTAGCCTCAAGAAGTATGAGCAAGATACCATGGTAGCTTATAGAAATTAGTGGAGGACATTGCTTTCAAAGCTACCTTACCTTCCTACCATGGCCGACCTGACCCAAATGTTCTCAAAAAGTTGCCTAAGGTCAATCTCCATGCTATTAAAGCTATAGCAATATGCCACTCTTGAGGAAGCCCTAGTGCAAGCTAGAATAATTAAGGAGATCAAGATACAGGATGGCGAGATTGCCAAGCCACGTAAGAAAGATTGGCCCAAAAATGCCAAAATTGGATCCACGCAACCGAAACCCGTCGCATTAAATTAGGTTGCCATAAACATACCAAAGCTTGCAAAGATGACACAACCCCCAAAGGCTAATTATTAGGCAATTCCTCTTGACAGCTATGAGAAATAAAATCATAGGCAAGAGCAAAATCAGCAGCGTCACCCTAGGCAAAAATTCACACCCTTCATAGAGTCTAAAGACTCCTTGTTTGACCGCTTTTCCGCGGTAAACTTGATAAACCTGCCAGAAAGTCGACCCATAGACCATAATGTGCTAAAACCCAAGGGCTATAGGGAAGATTTGTACTGTAGATTTCACCAACAGAAAGGACATGACCTTTATGCATGTTGAAAGTTCAAAAGCTTAGTGCAGGATCTAATAGACAACAAAATGCTACCAGTGGATAATCCTGTAGCACCAAGAAACCAACATATGGAGGTCTTCAAAGACCCCCTGCCTGCCCATGATGCATAGGAAAAGACTCTATAATTCAATGAGGTGATACAAAACTACCCCATGTAGGGGTATGTAGGGATGATAAGCATAGTGACACAGAACAAGAGGTACCCAAGCACAGTTGCCCTTGCTGTAGCTATAGGAGAGGTTCCATCAACGTCACAACCTCAACAACACCCTATGCAACCTCCTCTGCCTAGACCAGTGGACACGATTCGGACTAAACTTACCCAAAGTTTAAGGACCATGTCGGCTAGGCTCTCCATCTATGAGCTCATCCAACAATCATCGCCCCATCGGGAGGCTCTAATGGAGATATTTAAAGCCATTGAGCTATAGCCCCACAAAGAAAAATATTTCAACAACTTTATGGGACATGTAAAATGATGTACAGAACCAGTCATCACCTTTAGAGAAGACAAACTAAAATTAGTGACTGGTGATATGGCGAACCCACCCCTGCATGTCATTGCGTGGGTCAATGAGATTCCATTTAAGAGGGTGTTGGTGGATACTGGTTTGTCCAGCAATATAATCACAACAGTGAAATTGAAACACCTCAAGTTGCTAGCATCTCACATTGTGGCCTCCACCTATACTCTTCGAGCATTCAATGACATGATATGCTCGACGGTTGGCACAATTGTCCTGCCCATCCAAGTGGGGCAAAATACTATTCCTACGTTATGCCACATCCTAGAAGGTGAGATGGCCTACAATATTTTGCTGGGCCAGCCTTGGATCAGGGACATGAACTGTGTCCCTTCAATAGCCCATCAATGCCTAAAGTACACGTACGAATGGCAAGTGCATGTAGTCCTAGCAGACTTAGAGCCCTTCAAGTATTGCAATACAGTGCAACTAATGCCACAGTCGACCCTCCCATCGACACATTTGGACTTTCAGTTGAATCCATCCAAATAGGGTTCGATTTTGCATACATCCTCGCTATTAAGTCCATCAAATCACCAACTGGGCCTATCTTCATCATTTTTTCCTTCACCAACGACACCACCTATGGTGGCCACACCGAAGGACAACAGGAAGAAGCCCCTTGAAGAGATACCACCATTGGTCTCAACCATCTCTACCGAAGAGGTGCCCAACCAAATGGAAATCGAGATGCCTGGTTCACCCAACATGGAGTGGACCCAGGAAGAACTCCCATTCCCTCCCCCTCAATCGCCAAATATCACCATTGAGATGGCCAATACGGGCCTAGGGGAGTACCTAGTGTGGAACATTGTAGCAACACCCACACTTGAATCCATGCAGGACATGGGAAGACCTCGCCTCCCCATCAACACTATTGTCCCTCTAGGCTACCCGCAAAATTAGAAAAATTTTGTATATGGGGGCCTCAACAACGGCATTGAACCTTACCTACAAGAGGAATAGGATGAAGAGCCCTTTGCTAAGAACATCAACTATCTATCCAACCTAGACTTTGCTTTGAAATACCTTGGCCAATGTAATTGGCATGGATATGGGTTGGGTAGATATGAACAAGGAGTGCGCATTCTTTGCCAACCAAGATATCATATTCCATACGAAAAATCAGGAGTAGGTTTCAACCACCCCTTACCCCTTGACATATTGGTAGAGAACATGCAAGGCCTATGGCTAGGCAACAAGAATGGGTTGGCACAAGATCCATATGCCAATCCTAACACAACATACACATTGGGGGATTATCTCCCATTGCTAACAACCAACCTTGAGGGCCTCAACAACTCCTCCCCTTTGATTGATAAAGGGGAAAGTTCAAGAACTTTCCTCCAAGAGGGATATAGACAAGGCCAAGAAGGATCTTCAGAAGATGAGTCAGAGTATGAGGTAGCACCTTGGAACCCTTTCGATTTCGATAGCAATCACTCATAAGTGACGCCCATAGATGACTATCAGGAGAACTTCATGGTAATGTTCCCCTTGAATACTCCAAATGAGCAATTACCACCCCAAGAGAATAAGGTCCTCCCATAGAGAATGGAACAACCCCAATGGGACCAAATCAAATTGCTAGAATAGAATGAGCCTCACATACTGCAAACAGTTGTCGGAGCCAATGAAGGACTATGGATCTCTGATAGTGATTATGAATATGAGACTGAGATGGAATATCTCCACCATATGCGGTAGCAGCAATACCCCATAGACATTGATGACATGTTTGAACAACTAAACATGGGGCCAAGGCATAGGTGGCACCTAAACCAAGCACAGTTGGACCAAGTACTGCACCCGCAACTTCAGGCATACAGAGAGCACCCTCTACCTAGAGACCCTATAGAGCCATCAGTGCCAAGGGTAGGCCTTATCCTTTTATCTACACATAGGGCTGATCTATTTATGCCAATACCCACAGAGCCAGATCTGGGGTATAAATATCACCAAGGAAGTCTGATTCAACACTCATGCGGTAATGGAGACCAAATTCACTTCATCAACATGATCTCCATTGACTTAACCGCCCCCATCCGCAATCTAGCCGATCCAGCATGACCATTGTATCTAAACCTAGATGCCATATACTGGGATCATGCTAACTCACCACCATCCCCATTAGAGTACTGGCCTTGCAGTGAGATGCTTCATTTCACCCTAGGACCAACTCAGGATATCTTCCACACTGAAGAGGAACCCAATGTTCCAAACATAGATCTAAATTCAGCAAATGATATCCACCTGATCCCAACTCCACACCAGTTGGAGGACGGGTCCCACATGTTAGTCAAAGAGACAACTGACATAGACATCAGCTCTGATCCAATGAATCCACAAATCATCAAGTTGGGGGTAAGTCTATCCCCCAAAGAGCAAGTTGATTACATTGCCCTTCTCAAAGAGAAGAAGGAGGTTTTCGCATGGTCCTGCAAAGACATGCCGAGGCTAGACCTGTAGCCAGTCACGCATAATCTAACGCTTGATCCAATAGTCAAGCCAGTCAATCAAAAACTATGTAAGATGCACCCAACAGTAGCCTTAATGGTCAAAGATGAGCTACAAAAGTTGTTGGATGCATAGTTTGTCATCTGCATGGATTACCCACCATGGTTGTCCAACATGGTACCCATCAAGAAGCCGGATGGGAGGATTTGCATATGCACCGATTTTTGAGATCTAAATAAAGTGAGTCCCAAGGACGATTTCCCCTTTCCTAGCATCGATGCATTGGTAGACACTACAGTGGGCCATGAAATGCTCTCCCTCATGGATGGTTTCTTGGGATACAACCAGATTCGTATCAATCCTGAGGATCAACTAAAAACAATGTTCACAACACCTTGGGGGACATTTTGTTATAAGGTCATGCCCTTTGGCATTAAAAATGTTGGTGCCACCTACCACCGCGCTATGACATACATATTCCATGATCACATGCATAAAACTTTGGAAGATTATATGGATGATTTTTTGGCCAAATATCTTTTGCGCCTAGATCATATCGATGACTTGCGCAAGATCCTTGATCGCCTCATTGAACACAAAGCTAGGCTAAACCCCAAGAAGTGCGTCTTTGGCGTCACATCTGGGAAACTCTTGGGTTTCATAGTCTCAAAATGAGGCTCGAGGTAGATCCACATAAAGTCAAGTTAATCCTTAAAATGCTTCCCCCATCCACCATCAAGCATCTCAAAAGCTTGTAGGGTAAGGTCACGTCGATCAAGCACTTCATAGCGTAGCTATCTGACAAGTGCCGACCCATAAATAAATTATTACACAAAGGGGTAGCATTTCACTGGGATGACGAGTGCCAGTCAGCCTTCGATAACATCAAACAATACTTGTCTTTTTTGCCAATATTGGCACCACCTAGACCAAGAGTGTCATTCTACTTATACATCTCAGCTCCTGAGGTGGCACTGGGTGCCATGCTAGCCCAGAAAAATGAACTACATAAAAAATAGGCTAATTATTATCTTAGCCACACCCTGGTTAGTTATGAACTCAACTATGCATACGTCAAGAAGCTATGTTTAGTAGTGGTATTTACCACCAAACTTCTATGCCATTACATGTTGAGCAATACGACTTATGTTGTGTCTAAGGAGAATCCATTACGGTACATGATGAGTCATACTTATCATAGTAGCCTTACGACAAAATGGATCATGTTGTTGACCGAGTTTGACATCAAATTCATTGGACAAAAGTCCATCAAAGGTCAAGTCATCACTGATCAACTAGCAAATGCCCCTCTCAAAGATGATCAACCTCTGACCGTAGAGCTGTCTGATGATGGGGTCTTCCATGTCTCAGAATCACCAGATTCTGATGAGCCTGAGTCACAGGCTGACATAATCCTATTTTTTGATGGTTCTAAATGTGAGAAAGGGGGTGGCATGGGAATCGTATTCTTCACACCATAAGGGGATCCAATGCCTCTATCATTTAAACTTTATTTCTCATGCACCAATAACAATGTCAAATATGAAGCCTTGCTCATAGGTCTTCAGACAACCATCACCATGAACATCAAACGCTTGAACATATTTGGTGATTCGCTGTTAATTGTCAACCAAGTGAAAGGGGTATTCCAATGTAAATACCCAGTTCTACAGGCCTACAAAGCCCTTGTGGATAAATTCTTGGCAAAGCTTGAATGGTATGACATCAGAGCACTCCCTCGATCATCAAACCATTTTTCAGACACAATGGCCTCCTTGGGGTCACTAATCCTGCAAGACCCTTCGGGTGAGATGACAACCATTCAATTCAAAACATTATTGCAATCCATTATGGAGCGTACAAGATCTGACCTAATGCCAAGAATCCACCTGATCCATATTGAACCATCTCAGGATAGGTTCTCTCGAATCCACGATGATCTGAATCATGCCAATTGGGGCTCCTTGTTCTCCCCGACCCCTCTTAATAGCAACACAATGCTATTCTTACAAGTTATTTCTCGCTCATATTTTGCTAGGGATGAACTTCAAGAGGGATTGGCCATTCATACCATCGAGGTTTTTGATCAACAGGATTGGTACACACCCATAAGAGACTATCTCAAGTTAGGTAGCCCCCCACTTGGATTAACGCATGCCATGAAAATATCATTCAAAAAAAAAGCGGTCAAACATGTCTTGCTAGGAGACATTTTGTACCGTCAAAGCTATGAAGGAATCCTCCTCTATTGCCTGGACCAGCAAGATTCCACTTGGGCAATCACCCAAGCGCATGATGGTACATGCGGTGGCCACTTCAACGGTATGGCCATCACAAAGTGCATTCTTTGCATGGGCTATTATTGGCCATATTTAGAGTGAGATTGTTGTGCGTATGTGAGGAAGTGCACAAAGTGTCAACACCATGCTAACTTGACACATGTACCTTCTCAGGCCTTGCATCCAATCCAATCTACTTGGCCATTTTTGTAGTGGGGCTTAGATATAATCGAAAAGATCTCCCCTACATTGTTAGGTCGTCACACGTTCATCATAACGGCCACAGAGTACTTCACCAAGTGGGTGGAAGAAATTTCGCTTACCTCTACGACTGGGACCCAAATTCAAAATTTATTTTACATAACATCATATGTCATTTTGGTATTCCATCCAAGATCATCTCGGATAATGGGACGTCATTTAAGAACAAATATGTGTGTGCTTTGACAAAAAAGTACAAAATTTAGCACAGTTTTTCAACACCCTATTATCCGTAAGCAAATGGTGGACTTTGTCAAAGCACACAGTTTTTCAACACAGTTTTTGACAAAAAAGTACAAAAAAATGCTAGTTGCCATCCTTAAAAATATGGTCACAGATAGTCATAAGGATTAGCACATTCAAATACCACTTGCTCTTTGGGCTTATCGCACTAGCATTCAGATGCCCACTGGGGCAGCTCCATTTTTGCTGGTGTATGGCTCTGAGGTAGTCATACCTCTTGAGTTGGAAATACCTTCCCTACGCATATCAATGCAAGATTTCATCGATGATGACACTGTGTGGTAGGCCCAGTTAGACACGATGCATCAATGCTCTCAAGAATTTACGTATCTATCAAGAGCAACTTAAGAAAGCATACAACATAAAAGTTCACCTAAGGGACTTTCAGGTTGGTGACTTGGTCTTAAAAGAGAACCAACAAAATTCTAACTTGTTGCCCCATCTAAGGGACAAGTTTGCGGCAAACTAGTTAGGTCCTTATGTAATTGATAGTAAAATAGGACATGGAACATACCGACTAGCCTCTCTTGATGAAATCAAGGAACTATAACCCTTGAACATCAGTCATTTGAGGCCATTCCACATTTAAAAAAGCCATGGCTCACCCCAAAAATCTCTAAGGATTCCCACAATTGCTTGGTCAACCCAAAAATACCCCAAAGGTGCCCATAATCCCTTTGGTCAAACCAAATTCTCCAAGGATTCCCATAATCGCTTGGTCAACCCAAAAATGCCCCAAAGGTAACCATAATATCTTTGGTCAAACCAAAAGCTCCAAGGATTCCCATAATCACTTGGTCAACCCCAAAATGCCCCAAAGGTGTCCATAACCCCTTTGGTCAAACCAAAAGCTCCAAGGATTCCCATAATCGCTTGGTCAACCCCAAAATGCCCCAAAGGTGCCCATAATACCTTTGGTCAAACCAAATGCTCCAAGGATTCCCATCATCGCTTGGTCAACCCAAAATGCCCCAAAGGTGCCCATAATCCCTTTGGTCAAACCAAAATCTCCAAGGATTCCCGCAATCGCTTGGTCACCCCAAAATGCCCCAAAGGTATCTATAAACCCTTTGGTCAAACCAAAAGCCCCAAGGGTTCCCACAACCGCTTGGTCACCCAAAATACCCTAAAGGTATCTATAATCCCTTTGGTCAAAACCTCCAAGGATCCGAAAGAATCACTTGGACCGCACCCACTCGAGATAAACCAACCATAACAAATTTTCAAAAAAACAATAAAATAATAAAAAATAACAAAAAAAATTGCATCTCAGTTTCGTGCATACTCTTAAAAATCAAAACACAAAACAATAATTTTAATTAGGCACCGCAAACATACATTGCATATTTGTTGGTCATATAGGTCAAATGCACCATAGACTGTAATTACTCGGCAATTCCATCATTTTTTGCATTTTTCCAATTTGTAAATAGTCCAGCAAAAATAAATGCCATCCAAATTTTTCACCATATTATAATCAGTTGTCTTCTAATGTATCCAGGGCTTTCATCATTTAGTTGTCTTTAGATTTCTAGCCAAAAACTATACAAATTTAGACAGATTTTTACAAAGGTAGAGTTTTACTTGGGTCACACCTTGTTATGTCGCATCCCAACACAAGTTAAAACACATAAATAATTCCCAAGTTGTGTGAACTAAAGATGAAACCTGCAAAGCAATCTAGGATACCATACTATGAAAATGTTATCTCGCTCATCCTCTTGTGCAAATGACCCCAAGAATGCTGATATTTGGCAAAAGGACAAGCATCTTCCCTACCCAATTCCCCAAGAATCCCAAATTCTCAAAAAGTTGCAAATATCCAAAAAAAATTGCAAAAAGTCAAAGTACAAACTCCAAAGTTTGACATCAAAACCCACACAGTGCATACATCAAAAAGCATAAGAAATAGTGATTCTCATCACTCAAAATTCCAATCCCTTGCTCAAAAGAAAAAAATAAAAATAAACAGTGATTTTTATCACTACATACGCAAGCAAGTATCCCAATAAAAGTAAAGAAAATAAGGGAGTCAAAATTGAATCCTTGGAACTCTCAACATTCGAAAGGTCATGAGGTGATCCTTAGTACTATTTTTGTGGATAGTCTACTGGTCACTGGCAGTAAACCTCCCGCATGACGATATATTTGTCACATTAAACTATGTACAGATCAATGTTTGCATGTGGATGAGCTAGCTTATGGTATCCTAGATTGCACCACAAATTAATCTTACTAAATACAAAAAAGGAGTTAGTGGAGCTAATTAGGTGATCCTTAGTATAGGTTTGGTTGACAGCCTATCTGGCACTGGCGGTATCCTAACAACTACCACATAAACAAATTCAATCGCACACACAGGGATGTGAAATAACTTGGTCAAACTATAGTCTGATTCGTACCTTGTTCAAAAGTCTTGTGAGATAAATGTACAGTCTTGGCTAGTTAGTTAAAACATCTGAGTCTTAGAAAAACCTTAACTACATTCTAGAACACTTGTGGTACATTCCATTCTTACATCACCATCAGAAAATACAAAAAATATATATATATATATATATATATATATATATATATATATATATTACACATGCAAAGTCATTCCACAAAGCAATCACATAGTACAAAAAGCCAGTAAATCTTGTACAGTCTATGGTGCCACCACCAAGTTATCAACAAATCATTTCATCCATTCCATATGCATACATCATATAATTAGAAATAGTCGCATTCATAAAAACATATGCATACATCAACATAAATAAATGTGCATCAAATAAATGATAAATCAAGACAAGTGTATAATCAATAAGAAAGTCATGTATATATATCACCAAAAATGCTCGCAGGCTACAATAAATCGGTCCTCTGACAGAGCAAAAAAATCAAAAACTCAAAAACCCCAAGCCTAGGGAGTCAACCACCATGATCACATAGGATCAATGTGACTGTAACTACCCCTAGTGGTGTGGGTCCTATGGGACCTCTCAGGGCGGCTACTGCCAGCCCTCGCATCATACCCACTAGCGCTACCCTCACCCACCCACCTGCGACGAGAGGATGTAGACTGCTCAGTCTCACTACTTCTCATATGATGCAATGATCCACCACCAGTGAGCTCAGGTAACTATCCATCGAGGTGGATAATCTATGCATCCAGCTCCACCTGACATCAACCTCACTCCACATCCCATCGGTGGTACGTAGCCAATGAGTCATCCCGTTGCACCAACTGAGCCTGCAAGTGATCCCTCTCAATGTTGTGCTCCTCATCCCGTCTATGTAGTAGGTCCTCCAATTGCGCTATCTCAGCATGAAACCTAGCCTCCATATCCCCTAGGACTGCTTGAGGCATGGGCATCTTCGGGATGGCATGCTGCTCTGGGACGTCTTGTGTATCTAGTTGCTCTGAAACCCCTAAGTCATCCCTAGTAAAGTCATCTACCTCCACCATTATTACATTGTCGAGCGGAGCCCCCCAACCCTCCCTTGGTGCCTTTGCAACCCCACTGCATATTGCTACTGCATTCGGACCTCCTAGAGGCCCCTCACCCCGCTATCACAACATCATCCACCATTGGTTGTACTCTGTAGTCACCTTGACATTGTCCACATCGGGGACATCAATCACTGCATCATACTCCTCACTCAATGGCTCAATAATCGGCCAGGCTAGAGTCCTCTCATCACCCCGATGTCGATAGATCAAGGGCTCACCAGGCAATCCCTGGTGCACCCCAAACTATCAAGTCACCCAGATGTATAGGAAGTACTCTTGCTCGGTCCCATGTCACTTGATCAGCCACTTCCTAGCCTCAGGACAGGCTAGACAGTCATCATATGACTGCAAAAACACCTCCCCTAGAGCAAGACAAGAGAAGGCATCAGTATAGTGCCCTACGACACCTTCCCACTATCAACTCTACCCCTGATCCTCTGACCTCTACCATAGAGCAGCATACCCAATCTCCCTGTCCACCATCTCACCTTGATTGGTCCAAGGCAATCCCTACGGCTGCTTCACAGCTATGTGCTGCAACCCCCAGCACTACAACAGGTAGCTGCATCCAATCCCCTTCTGCCTTTGACAATGGACCTTGTACAACTCATCATATAGCTATGCCAGTAGCATCTGACCCCAACTCATAATCAGTGGTGTTGTCGTCAGACACTCCATAAGTCTTAACACTACCTCAAGTAGGTTCCAAGGGAACCTCGCACCTGAGGAGTCAAGAAGCAGCATGTTGGAGATGAGGGTCATAAGAAACGCATGCCTCACCCCCAACATGCCCTTCTCAAACCACCACCACACCAGAATCTCGCCAATCAGGTAGTCCCTCTCTACCCTCTCCACTGCCCCATCCACCCCCATCTCTGTCGCATGCCCAAAGCACTATGTCAACACTATCATCCGCTAATCATGAGGAGTCATCTGAATGGATAGCCCGTCTATCGAAATCCATAAAATTTGATACACGTCCTCCAGAGTCACTGTCATCTCCCCTATTGGGATATGAAAGGTGTTGGTGTAGGGATCCCACAAATTTATAGGGTATTCATATATGCCCGATCCCCCACCACAGGATCCAGCCGCATCACCTTCTTGAGCCCAAGGGCATCAAGCCACTCCCAGTCCGCCACAATCAGTGCATCCTATGCATCAAAAAATATCGTCGACTGACGTTACCAACTCTTCACAACCTGAAAAATAAAAACACCACAAAAACATTAAAACATGACAACAAAACAAATGTATAGAAGTGTACACAAAAACAATAAAACAACAAAAAACAATTAGGGTTTCAACCTTAATTTAAATAAAAACATTCAAATAAATTGTACAAATGACAAACAATGTACAGAAAAACAAAAGTACAAAACTGTACAGCCAAAGTACAGATCAATCAACTAAACTGTACAATCAAGAACAAAAAAATAAAATAAAACAAACAAAATCATACTAGGGTTTTTAACCTTAAGTGTAAACAAAAAAATCAAATAAAACAAACAAAATCATACTAGGGTTTTTAACCTTACGTGTGGACAAAAAATCAAAAACAAAAACATTAAAACTATACTAGGGTTTTTAACCTTAAGTGTAAACACAAAAATAAAAACAAAAAAAAAATCATCTAGGGTTTTTAACCTTATTATGAACACAAAAAAACAAATTAAACCACAAAAATCATCTAGGGTTTTTAACCTTAATGATGAACAAAAAATAAATTAAACCAAAAAAATCATCTAGGGTTCTTAACCTTAATGATGAACAAAAAACAAATCAAAACAAAAAAAATTCAAACTAGGGTTTTTTAACCTTATGATGCACAAAACAAAAAAAACAAAACCACAACATTCATTTAGGGTTTTAACTTAATATGACAAAGAACAATGATAAAATGCGAGTTTTAAAAATTCATATAAAAATAAACAAAAAACAAAAAGAAGGAAGGAGCACCTACCGGTCTCACCTCGGCTCTACCACTCAAGGATCTAGTCCTTGAACTCATGGTATCCACAAAAATTCAGCAGCACTCTGCCTCGCAAACTAGTACTCCTCCCCACAGCTCCAAATCGCCAAAAAAAACAATTGCAAATGATCCCAAAACCTAGTTTTGGACCTTATATAGGCTCTTAGGCCTATAATCATTCCACCCTGGGATGATAACTCTAGTTAGCACTCATCCCACCCTGGTATGATTACAAAACTAGTATCCATCCCACCCTACGACGATTATAGAGCAAGAAAATAAAAAACAACCAAAATTGCATCCAAAATACACCAAAAACAGCAATAAAACTGCCGAACAAAGGCACCTTTGCGCCTGTGATTCTTGGCATACAAAACCAATGTTGGGGTCACAAATTGTCACTATCATACTCCCTAAGAAGGCTACCATAGCTGGACCACTCCATGGGAGGACATATTTTTGACAATTTCATCCCCAAAAGGCATCACAAAAAGGGTCAAAACCCACCCAAAAATAGCAATAAAACTGCCGAACAAATGCACCTTTGTGCCTACGATTCTTGGCATACAAAACTAATTTTGGGGTCACAAATTATCACTATCCTACTTCCTAAGAAGGCTACCATAGCCGGACCACTCCACGGGACGATGTATTTTTGACAATTTCAACCCCAAATGATGTCACAAAAAGGGTCAAAACCCACCAAAAAACAATAATAAAATTATCGAACAAAGGTGCCTTTGCGCTTGACATTCTTGGCATACAAAACTAATGTCGAGGCCACAAATTATCAATATCCTACTCCCTAATAAGGCTACCATAGCTGGACCGCTCCACAGGAGGACGAATTTTTGACAATTTCATCCCCAAAAAGCGTCACAAAAAGGGTTAAAACCCACCAAAAATAGGTTCGATTGTTGGGAAACAGCATAAGCGATCAATGAAAAACAACTGAAGGCACCCTTAAAAAATTCATATTGGGTCAAGCGACTTGTTTTTTTTCTCATTTTGGTAATTCCATCATAGATTCATCACTTGAGGGGGTAGTCACACTTAGTTACCAATCAACAAATACACACCCAATCAAGGAAATGGCATGCATTCAAAGAATCATTGACAAAGACAATCACGCTCCTGCTTGGGGCAGCAAACAAGCAATAATCATAAGTTGATAAAATACTTGGCATTCTAGAATCATTAACTGAAGGTTCCCATAGACAAAAGGTTGTGCCCTTTGCCTATTCATGACTGAACAATGTCTAAGATCAAGTAACACCTCACCAAAAAAGGTTAACACTTGAATTAGGCTCCTTAGCTCGTCAAAAGTAAGGATTCAAGAATGCGTGCCCTTTCCATACTTAGGGCATCAAAATTTGGTTAGGTTACTGAGAAAACCTAATCATTAAGTTCTTTGGTTATCTATTTTTGCTCAGCACTGTGCCATGCACAACGCATCCCAAAAAGGGGCATCACAAAAACAACACCAATCTGATCATGTGGCTACAACCACTGACCGAATTGGCATACATAGCCCCTAGGGCAGCCCCCAGAGGTTAAACAGTGGTCCTAACCACTCCCAAAGTAGTTTTGGAAGGTTAGAGGTCAATTTGGCACCTTTCAAGCACCCTGCTCCTTACTCGTTCCACCCTAGGATGATTAGAATGCTATTTGCCCCACCCCGGGATGATTAGCAGCAATCGCTCCAGGGTGGGGCGAATAGCAGGTTTGACAAGTAAAAATTCAAACCTTGACAAATGGTAGCCCAGATCTGCCACTCAACTCCACCTTCAATGTGTGGGAGTGCGAGTGAGCATATCAAAGCTCAAAGATGCAGTCATAGAGGCAGTCATGGAGCCCTTAATCAGGGATGAATCTTCTCTCCCCTGACAAGGCATGATGGCCAAGTGGTGCCCCTACATGCACATTCAAAGTAGACCTTCAGGTCTATAAAATGGTGAGTCTTCTCACCCCAAAAAAGGATATAGTAGGAGCATTTGGAGCAATAGAGTGTTGCTGAATTATACCCTCACCCTCATTGTGCTTCCTACATCCTTGATATCTCTTCTCGAAGGGAGGTTATCAAGTGAACATTAGGAGTGCAATCCGGACCCAAAACCCAAACAATTGGCCACAATCCCACACCCAATTTTTTGACACAACCCTCTAGGAGGTTTTGGACCCATCCCAAGTGGATTGGTGTCAAAACCAAGCACCAAACGGCGGGCATCCTGCCTCCGGGTGCCCCCCGCACTGTTGCAGTCCTAATCACCCCACCCCGGAGCGATTAGAAATCTACAAAATATTTCTTCACTATTTATTTTGCATCTTGTTTTAGGTGACTCATATATGCTGCTGTTCAATTTTGAATGCATTCTGACTTGTTTTGATTGTGTTTTCATTGTTTTACGCTTTTACTAACATACAGGGAGCACCTTCGGATACAGGGCGATCGGGGTAGAATATACAAAATCCAACCTTCTGGGTCATCTCAAAATTCCCCATTTTTCCTAACCCCAAGTTTGTAGGTGTTTTTGAGGCCTCTGGATGGGACATTTGGGAGGTCACTTTCGGACATTTTATGATAGTCCTAATCGTCCCACCCCGGAGTGATTAGAAATCTACAATATATTTCTTGATTGTTATTTTTGCATTGTGTCCTTGATGGTGTTTACATGTATCTGTCCAAATTTCATTTCATTCTGATAAGTTTTGATCATTGTTTTAATTATTTCATGTATGCATTGACCGGAGGCCTTGGGGATTGCATGTTTACCTCCATCCGCATGTGCTATTAATAGTTTATTGTTTCTCTGTACATAGGATCTCGACACTGGAGGGGCATCAAGGAACTAAGAATATATTCATGCAAGTGACGTCGATGTTTGACCCACCCATTTTGAATGTGGGCACGCGAAAGATCCTAAAGGGAAGTGCACCATCCGTTGGTGTGACAAAATTTTATCGAACGCTCCGAGCCCCTAAAAGGGGGGGGAGACGTATTGTAACCTGATCATAAGAAAAATTAATAAAATAGGCTGCACCTTTGTTTTTTCTTTACATCTCATTTCATTCATGCTTTGTTTTCCCTTTTTCATGTTCTTAGCATTTCGTTAATACAACTGCTTTTGTTTGCATCGCACTCGGTACGCCTATGCTTCCGTAGACATGCTTTTAGTGGCCAAATGTACCCAATTCACTATTATGGTGCATTATTTTATCCATTCTCTACTATGTTATCATCATGTCCTGGATGATTTCGCTGCTTCTCGATGCTAATCTATAATTCTCGGCATCCAAAACACTCAGCTCCAGAGTGATTTTACATTTATCAATGATCATAAAAACCTTTTGTGTAGTGATGATGAAATTTTTGATAAGTTTATAAATTTTTATGGTAATAAATTATGCGCCCTAGGGTTATTTTAATTTTTCAACAAATTTTATTTACTAGCACTCTGGTAACATTTCATTCGAGAGAATTTTAGTTGAGTTTTCGTGATCGTTGGATCACTGTTGACTATTGTAAATTGTGAGCACTGGATCATTGTTGATTGTTGTAAATTGTGACCATTGGATCACTATTTAATGTTTTAAATTATGACTATTGGTTGCTTTTTTTGCCTTGTTTTGGTTCCACATTCTACTTGTTGATCGTTAAACATTGAGTCTCACAAATTTCAAAATCAAAATTCCTTGGTCCATTCTACCATTTTGCAAAATATTCAATGTTCCTCCCATCCTCATCCAATGTGTGAAGTAAAAATATATGAAGTCTCCCAAGACCCTAAGGTACTCAATAGTTGGATCCTTGACATGGAGACCTGGTTTGAATATACTCACACTCCTAATGATGAAAAGGTTCCATTCGCAAAGCTCAAAATTTCCAACATCACCAAAGTTCTCATTGCCAATCACCACAATCCAATTTGTACATGGGAGGAGATGGTACAAGTTTTGAAGGCCTCATTTTATCCATAAAATTATGAGGACTTACTGAATCAATGGTTACACCTCCATCAAGGCAAGAGGGAATCTATACAAGATTTCATTCATCATTTCAATTGCCTTCAAGTTTTACTTGTCATTTTGGATTCTGATGTTGTCTTGATTGCCAAGTTTAAAATTGGTTTTCTTCCAAACTTTTATAGGGATATCAAATATACTACTTGTACAACAAGTGACGATGCATTCAAACATGCACATCTAGCATAGGAGAAGTTTGTGGCACAATGGTGGGATCCTCTCTACTCTTTCGATGGTTTTATAGAAGATGTGCACAAGCATCAACAAGGATGAAAGAGACCTTCCCATGTTTCTTCTTCTATTACTTCCACCTCTTACTCACCTTTTGCTTCTAAAAAATCATTTTCTTCTTCCTCTTCTTCTTCATTATCTCATGCTCAAACTGCTAAATTTTGTAACTATTATAAGAGGCAAGGCCATGATAAAAATCAATGTCCACAGTTACAAAATAATAAGAATATTTTTGTACATTCTGATGAGCGCACTTGTGATAACCCCATAAAGAATACTGGAGAAGTAATTTATGAAGAGTTGAGAGGGCAACTTAATAATCTAATACTTATAAATCACCATTCCAAAGTAGGTGATCGTGACAATATGTTTGCCACTCGTGCTCACTTCATAACTTTGCAGTAGATGGTATAATCAACAATGGCTCACAAAATAATGTGATTGCATAGTCCATTTTTGATAGGCTCAATATCCATATATCCAAACATCCTCATCCCCACTCTCTTGGGTGGAAGGATAGAACCAACACATCAAAAATCACACACATGTACACCATTGCATTTGCATTTGGCCCAAGTTTTGATATAAGGTCACATGTGATGTCATAACCATGGATTATTATGGATTACTTCTGGGTAAACCTTACCAATATGATAGGCATGCCACATATTATGCTTATAACAATACTTATACTTTGTAGTATAAGAACAAATGCTTTCTTGTTTTTAGTGTTCCACCTACTACACATTGAGCTTGCACTAATTTGCATCAAGCACGACCCATTGCTTTAATTTTTAGCACACCACAGCTGAAGGATGCCCAGCCAAGAGCATTTTTGTCTAATTTACATCATATTCATCGATATCCTATTCCTATTATGGTTATTCCTATTATACCAATAGTTCTTCATGTTACACCAACAGTTTTTCCTATTATACCAGTAGTTCCTATTACACCAGTAGTTTCTAGTTGTACCAATATTTTCTATTGCACTAGTAATTTTTCCTATTGTACCAATAGTTCTTGTTGCACCATTATTTATTCTTACTACCCTAGTAGTTGCTCCTATTGCATAATAACCTGCTCCTTCTCCAATTGCAGCTCCACCTATAGTTCCTCATTTGGTTCACACCACTCCGCATCCTGCCTCCACATTACAGGACTTTCAACATTTGGTGGCATGTCAAAAATTGTCCTTCATACACACTCATCCTCTTCATATTGGCATTCCATATTGCATCTACATGGAGCCTCATTATGGAGCATCCCCATAGCCTCCGGGTTTCTCCCCAACTTCCTTCCCTTTTTGAGCGTATTGGAGTCCAATGCTTCTACGGTGGGGAGGAATGATAGGGATTAATATTATATTCTCTAATATTATCCCTTTTCACATTGATCATGATGTATTGCATTTAATACTCACATGGATTATGCATATTAAATGCCAACTTGTAAATGCAAACATGCCTATAAATATGTTTTTGATTAATGTAATTCTCAATTTTCATTTGCGATATTTATTGTCATTTATTAAGAGTATTTCCCACATCAAGGATTATTACAACAATTCCTATGACCAAAAATACATTTTTTCCTTTAAATTTTAGAGGTAAAGGGAGAAGCCTTGATAATTTTCTTATAGAAGATAATAGTTGGTTGTGGTATATTAGATATGACCACTTGAACTTCACTAATTTGAAGTTATTAAATTCCCAAGAGATGGTTTATGGGTTACCAAAAGTGAAAGAACATAAAAGTATTTGTGATGGGTGTGCAATGTGTGAGACAAGAAAAGTCTCCCCAAGATCGAAGAATGCTCCACAAGATCAATCACACGAAAAAGAGAAAAACCCACAACACCAATATTAAGTGGTAAAACCCTACTTCAAATGAAGAAGGGAAACATCCACTGTGAAGCTCACTATATTACTCAATGATTCAACAATACAAGAATGCTTCAATGTTATGCAACAATATACATCAACATGATATATCAAGATGTAGTAGACAACACCCCTATTTAAAGAGAAGCTTTTCTACTACAACCTTAAAATTACCCTAATCTTATCACAATCTTATCTTGAGATGTGTGACAAATGGCATCTATTAAATATTACAAAGTGATTGGTTACTTTTTAATATTTTCTAGAAAAGGGAAAATAACTTTTTCCCACAAATTAAATATTCCTAGCACCATTATTTTATTTATTAATTGGGTGGGAATATTTTTACATAAAATAGAATTATTTTCTAATTCAAATATTATTCTTTATACTTTATATTTTAGTCTAAGAATAATTTACACAATGTTACATTACATATTCCAACACAATGGGCAAGCATGCAAGGTAGAATTTTCCTAAAGGGAAAGCATGGAGGGCCTCATACCCACTCCAATTGGTCCATTCTGATATGTGTGGGCCTATGCAAACCAAACACTTTGGTAACAACTCTTACTTTCTTACATTTATTGATGAGTTTTCTAGAATGTGTTGGGTGTATTTTTTGAAGCATAAGGATGAAGCATTTGATTGTTTCAAGGAATTTAAATATTTTTTTGAGAATCAGAGTGGCTGCAACATTAAATTTTTAATCACATAAAATGGTGGTGAATTCTGTTCTAATTATTTATAAAAAAATTGTAATAATGTTGGCATTAAAAGGTAATTCACAACTTCCTATACTCCACAACAGAATGGAATGGTAGAAAGGAAAAATAGGATAGTTGTTGAGATGGCAAGAAGTATGTTGCAAACTAAGAGATTTACCAATATGTATTGGACTGATGCAGTTCATACAAAAATCTACATACTAAATAGGAGTCTCACTAGCTCATTGGAGAAGATGACTCCTTATGAGGTATGGTACGAAAAGAATCCCAATGTTAACCACTTCAAAAAAAATTGGTTGTTTATCTTATGAACATGTGGTTGATGAACATAGGAAGAAGCTTGATTGTAAGAGTGAAGAATGTATATTTATTCGCTACTTTAAAAATACTAAGGCCTATAGGCTTTATAACCCAAAAAACTCATAAAGTGGTGGTGTCTAGAGATATGATTTTTGATGAAGGGGGATTATATGGTCATCAAAAATATTATGTTGATGATGGAAGCAGTGGTAGAAGTTCTTCTAATGTGCAGCCCAATTCTTCTAATGTGCAGCCCAGTTTAAAATCAGTCCCACAAAGTCCACCAACTAGCTCTTCAAACAATCCCAAGTAAAGCAGTTTTAGTCCCTCTTCAAGTGATGATTCTCCAAAAATCTTTGCAGGTTTTGGACAATAATTTCCATATAAGACTTAATAGAAGTGAATCTAAAGAAATTTATCAAGTTGTTCAAAGGCTTGAGAAGATGCACATGTATGGTGATGAAGATGAAGATGATACAAAAGGAGATGTTAATTATGCTTTTATGCCTATTGCTAATTTTGAACCTTCTTTTTATGAAGAAGCTTGTAATAATGGTGTTTGGATGTAAGCAATGCAAAATGAGATCAATTCCATTGAGAAGAATGACACTTAGGAGCTTGTATAACTCCCCAATGGAAAGAAACATGTGGGTTCTAAGTAGTTCTATAAGACTAAGTATAACAGTAATGTCAACATTGAAATACACAAGGATAGACTTGTAGCTAAAGGATTCACACAAAGGTATGGAATTGACTATGAAGAAACTTTTACTCTTGTAGCTAGACAAGAAATAGTAAGGATGGTACTTGCTTTTTGCTGCCCAAAATCAATGGATTGTACATCATTTAAATGTAAAAAGTGCCTTCTATAATGGGTACTTATATGAGGAAGTTTATGTACAACAACCTCAAGGTTTTGATGTGAAAGATAAAGAAGAACATGTCTATGGGTTGAAGAAGGTATTGTAAGGCCTTAAACAAGAAGCTAGAGCATGGTACCCTAGGTTTGATGGATACTTTTAGCAGAGTGGCTTCAAGGGAAGCAAAAGTAAACCTACCCTATACTTCAAGAAATAAGGTAATGATATTTTTATTATTTTTTTGTATGTTGATGATTTGACTTATATGGGTAGTAGTTCTAAGTTGAAATATGAATTTAAGGCTGCCATGATGAGTGAGATTGAAATGAAGGATTTAGGATTGATGCACTATTTTCTTAGCATGGAGGTGCATCAAAGTAAGGACAAAATATTCATTTGTCAAACTAAATATGCCAAGGATATGCTGAAAAGTATGGCATGGATAGTTGCAAATGAGTACCTACTCCCATTGCTCATGTTTAATTGCTATGAAAATATGATGGGGCTAAAAAGGTGAATGTGACAAATTATAGGAGCATTGTTGGTAGCTTGATGTTTCTCACAAATACTAGACCATATATTGAATATGATGTCTCACTTGTTTCTAGGTATATGAGTGAGCCATATCTCTTGCATTTGGAGAATGCAAAGCAAATTTTTAGGTATGTTAAAGGTACCATTGACTTTGACATACATTAGTATCCTACTGAAGAGATGGAGCTATTTGATTTCAGTGACTCAGATTGGAGTAACAACTTGGATGATCAAAAGTCAACATCTAGTAATTATTTTTCTCTTGGATTTGGGTTTGATCACTTGGATCTCAAGGAAGCAAGTATCAGTAGCACTATATTCAATAGAGGCTGAATACATTGTTTTCACTTAAGCCAGTGCTCATGCCTTATGGATCAAGAAAGTGTTGGAGGAGATAGGTGAGAAACCAAGTGGTCCTGCTACAATTTTTTATGAAAATTTGAGTGTCATATAGTTGGAAAATAACCCTGTCCACCATAGAAGATCTAAGAATTTTGACATGAATTACCATTTCATTTGTGATATGGTGGAAAAAATTAGTTGAGTTGAGGTATTGCAGCACCCATGATCAGTTGGCTAATTTTTTCACTAAAGGTGTTGCTAAAGCTCGATTTCTTAAACTAAGAAATAGTCGTGTGATCCCTTTCAGCATCAAGGGAAAGAATGTTGAAAAATGATGCTGACATGTGTGCATTTTTGTATTAGAAGGCACAAAATAATATGTAACCACTTTGTAACAGTTTTGTACAAGTGTAGGTGTAAAATTATTCCAGTTGTAACAGTCTTGAATTGTTACCTTGTTTATAAATTCCATAGATTCTTTAGGTTTGAGTTCCAAGATAGATTATTATCATTACTATTGCATTTTACAAGATTGAAGTGTGTGAAAACATAAATTAAAGGTGAAAAATCCATTTTTCTAGCTGCTTGTATTTTCGTGTATGGTGCAGTCCAGATTTTACAAAAAAATCTGAATAGCCTAATTTGGAGCTTAATATTTCTTTCTATGTTGCTCTAGTTTTTGAATGTGATACACCATTGGAAAGATCTTATCTAGCACTTTCTATCCATATATCACATGCCCCGTTGAACATATATTAAGCACTTCATTTTCACCTATGAAAAATGATTTTTAGTCTTTTCTGCCTATATTTCAAAATGCATTGCAGACCTCAAATTTTTTTGTAGTTGGTATCGTTCAGTGAAATAAAGTTTTTTTAGTACCCATTATTGATTAGAATTTAATCTGAAATTTTCATGGAATTACGAATACTATATATTTTGTCGATTTTAGTGCTCTCAAGAAAAAGTGTTGGGTAAAAATACTTTAGGGGGGATCATATAAGTCTATGTAATAATATGGAGGACCACTAGAGCATCCATTATGGGGGAATATATTATTATCAATAATTTCTTTTCTCCTTGGCCTCTTATACCAAATTATTAAGGAGATGTTGAAAGTGTAATATGATTCATGGTTAAGGCCAATATTGTATGATGTAATCTTGGATAGGACTAAAGCTTGTACAATGTATTGAATTTATTATAATATTTAATTATGTAATACTTATGGTATGCAATTAACCCTTTTATGTCTAAACCCACTTTATAATTTATAATTTTCCTTAAGCCCTCATGTTATGATAGCTTAGGTTGAACTATATTATGTGATTGGGGTTTTGGTATCATTATAAATACCCCCACCACTTATCATTTAATTATTAGTGTTGTGAACCTTATCTATGAATAATACAATGACTATTTATGGTGCCTATGAGTGCCTCAAAATATTTGTCTCTTTTCCTTTATGTCATCCTTTTGCAATTTTTGTATAATATTTGAGTGAATGGATTGCTTGTATTTATTTTTGGAAAGTATTGTGTTTTCCAATAATCTCTTGGTTCCATTGTGAACATTGTAGAGGCATAGAATACCATTGGTATAAATCATGACACAAAATGTGGAAGGAAGAAATTCTTTATCCAAATATTAGATATAGAATAAAAAGAAATTATAGCTTAGGATTCTAGATCTTAATGCCATTACACTCCTAGCCAATAAAAGACATGGAAGGTTTAAATTAAAGTGGGAGGATATGGTCCATTTAATAAAGTAATCAACTCGAACACTCATTGATTGATAATACATAGAAATTTGTATCCAATAAGTGCATAGGAGGGAGTCAAATAATTGAACTTCCTAGCCTTATTAAATCACAAGAATAAAATTGTGCATCCCACCTAATCCAAGTGTGAACATAGAAAGAGGGGGATCACACTTCAATTATAAAATAATTTATTATGAAAATAAATTTAGGACATGAAAATGCATAACTAATTAACTTTTAAAATTTGCTTCGACATAAATTTAATAGATGTCATTTTTTATTGTATGGCATTTTGAATGATTTTTTATATAGTTTTTTAATCTTAAGAAATAGGATTATTACAATTTAAGCTAGGTATATTGATATGAAAATTGATTGGATCTTTGATTTTTTTCCCATGAAACAACTTGAATATTTATTGCTTCAAAACTTTCTATTTTAGTCTCAGACCTATGCTTGTATTATTTAAGTTACTTATGCTTAGCAATGCAACTTGACCTTACGTATGTAACAATAACTTATAAATATTTGAATATTTTGAGCTACTTGATGGCTAATTATTATACATTTTGAATTTGAAGATAAATTTGTTCATACTATAGAATGTTGTTTATCTAATAAAGAGGAGCTTGTATGAATACATATGAATATTTCATTTCAAATTGATTAAAAGTATGCCTACTATTGCACTATTTTATGTTCATACTATGTCATATTGCATTGCCCAAATCAATGCAAGTATTTGGAACTCATATTTCATTACTATTGGGATTCATTGGAACCACAGTTTTCCTTATCTATTTCTTTATATGGAGTCCATAATTTTCCATACTCTTCTTATAGATTGCCTATGATCATGTCCACCTCATTAAATTGGAATCCTCCTAGTTGATCGTCATAAAATCTATAAATTATATTCTAATGAACCATATTTTGTGATTAAATGGTTTTATATGATAAGTAAATACTTTCTCTAATTCTATTTTGATGATTTTATCCTTACATAGAAAATTTATATGAGTGGAATCCATTAAAACGTATCATTTCTCTAATAATATCTTGGTCTAGTCCTATGAAAGAAGTGTCCTTAAGAAAGGAAATAGACTGATAACTATTCCTTCTCACACCATACATAATTTACGAAGGAAATTTGTTACCATAATTATATCATTCAAAGATTCTACTATATTTCTAATGTACCATCCATTTGAATTAGACCATTCATTTTTCAAGTGTATAATTTATCCAACATATTGTATACATCCTTTTGGAATTACTAATACTATAGCTTCAAAACAAACAAGAAATTATATAATAGAAATATTTCCATTTTGAGTATCATATATAAGGGAGGCAATTCATCACCTTTGGCTTCTTAGTTTATTATTGCATAACAACTTTGGCATACACTTTTGGTTGATCATTCACCATTAAGTTCAACCTAATATATTAGATCAATAATTGATATTGTTGCATTGGAATGAATTTTTCATAAGAATTTTAAAAGAATAAATAATTGAACATACTTACCTTAATTGGTCTTTTGTTGAGGTATTTTTTTAATTTGAATTTGCTAGGTGATGTGACTTATGCATCTTTTTTAGGAGGAATTTTTTGATATTGACACACTCCTAGTTTCATATCTCCTTGAGTGAGGGATATAAAAAATAAAATTTTCATTGCATTCATTCTTTATTGATCTTCTTCATAATATTTTTGAAATGATAAAGGGTCATCTATTTGTACTAATATTGTCTTTCCTTTGGATTGAACACTTTATTAATTTTTCTTATGATTTAGAATTGAATAACATAGACTTATATTGAGAGGGGGGGGGTGAACAGTATAAGATGCAACCATTTAAAAAAATTTACTTTAGATAGCAGTGGCATCACCATAAAATTAACCATCATAGAAAGCAACACACAAAGAAGAGCCATTTTAATGTGGTTCACCCAAGATGGGCTACATCCACAAAAATATTTTCACTAAAAGCTTTCTCAATCAAGTTCTTTGGGAAATCCTTTCCCTATTACAAATTTTATAAACTTCCTATCCAAAGGAGAATCCTTCCCCTCAACAAGTATTTATGAGCCTCCTACCCAAAGGAGAATCCTTTCCCTCAACAAGTATTTATGAGCCTTCTACCCAAAGGAGATGTCCTATCCCCTCAAAAAGTATTTATGAGCCTCCTACCCAAAGGAGATGTCATATACCCTCAACAAATATTTATGAGCCTCATGCCCAAAGGAGATGTCCTATCCCCTAAAGCTCTAGAAATGATACTTCAGAATATCACTGCCTCTTCTTCTGCTAGCAGGTGGAAATCCTTTCCATAGAAGATGTCCTGTCCTCCTTGCTCTGGCTCTAGAGAATTATGTCCTCACTGATCACCTCCACAACTACTCATCCAAACCTGTACTAAACACAAGCAGTCAATCCAGCACAAGTCCTCTCAAACTATGTCATAAATCTACACCAAACTCAATCCTCTGGTTCAACACAAATCTGCTCTCAAATATCTGTCAGATCTATCCCAAGCTTAAGCCAAAAGCTTGAACAAATCAATCACAACTACTCATAATTCTTTGCCAACACTTCATCAAATCTATCCATAAGTTCTTCAACAAGAACCTATCCAAATCAGTCCTAGCAAGCTCACCAAGAACATGCACAAATCGTCTCAAGCAAGTTTACCAAGAAACTTACCCAATGTGAACACACAAAGAGAATTGTTAGAGACCCAATGTGTTTCATCCAATCATATCAAATCAATCTCATTGAAGCATAAAGAGAATTGTTAGAGACTCAATATGTTCTATCCTTCAACTTTCAATCTCAACTCAAATCAATCTCATAAAAGTGTAAAGAGAATTGTTAGAGACTTAATATGTTCTATCCTTCAACTTTCAACAACCAAACAACTCAATTAGGGTTTCAACAACTTATAGCAATGGCATAAGCTTCTCACTAAAAAACCCTAAAGCAAACTTCAAATGCTTCCACTCTCATAAACTAGAATTATGCAATAACTCATAAACTCATCATTGATCTCATAATGCATAATCAATACTTCCACTTTCATAAAATAAGATCCACTCCAAATAAGGAAACTGAATTTAATCCTTTTCACTCCAAACTTATTTTCAAAAAACCATCAATAAATAATAACCGTGGAAGAATGTGAAGGAGAACTCAAAATCTGTCACAACACTAACTCTCAATTTTCCACAAATTAGAGTTAGCAAGAATGGAATTATGCACTAATAACACCTTATCACTCCAACTCATCAATAATAAAAACTCACAAATATGAATATCAACAATATTCCTTTACACCTTATAACTCCTACTTAATATATCACAAAATAACTTCAACCTCAAAAATAATTACAAGAGAATATCCACTCAATAACTCCAAAGAGTTTCTAACCCCAATATGACATTAAGCACAATTATTCCTTAAACCCTTATAACTCCTAAAATACATTTACTTCTAAATGAATTTACCACATAAACATTAAGCATCAATAATAACAATGTCAAAGAAATATTTCTATTTAACCTTATACCTTCATCCAATTACCAACAATAATTTGCCAAGTCAAATCAAATATTCCACATTATCAACAAAATATCTACCTTGGCCAAAAATCAATTCTCCAACCTTAGGAGAAGTGTGGAGACACCAACATAAGCACCAAAGCGCTTCCTCCTCCAAACTCATGGCCCAAGGCAACTGTCGTACCACGTGCATAATAATCCATGACCCAAAATGAAACACGCCCGACGCAAATCAATCTTGACACCTCTGCCTAGCGAGCGCCTTCACTCCACTGCCTCCGCCATTGGAGCTCAACTTCCCTATGAAACTCTCAAGTGCCACTCGTCATTTTACCTTCCCTTTGCTCACATAAATTAAATACAAATAGATTTTTCTTCCTCACAGGCATACGAAATTGGAACTTAAACACAAAGCAATACAAAACTTGAAAATCATAGAGCAATCCAAAATCGAAGGTCACAGAGCAATACAAAATCAAAGGTCACAGATCAATACGAATTCAAATGTAATCACGCAAATCGAAGGTGTGTTGAACCTTAGGAATTAATTCCCTTTAATAGCCTTTTGCATCCAATGCAAGTTGACGTCGGTGCTCCTTCCAAAAAAATGATGTCGACGAGGTAATTCTTCTACATTGGCATCGCTAAGGGTTTAGAAAACCTTTCAATATTAATTATTAAATTAGTAATTATTATTTTATTAATAATAAACTTAACTTAGAACCTTTTCAAAGGTTTGAGTTAATTTATTTATTAATAATCAAAATAGACTTTTAAGGTTTTTTCAAGGACCAAAAACCTTTTCATTAAGCCAAGATGGTTTTAATAAAAACCCTTAATGAGTCCAGATGGTTTTAAGAAAAACCTTTAACATTGTCACCATGGTTTTAATTAAAAACCCTTAAACAAACATCATGGAAATTTAAAGATATTTTTGGCACCAAACTCTTTTTGACATCAGCACAAATTCCTTTTGATATCAACACAAACTTCTTTTGAAATCAATGACAACTCACAACCATGAAGCTAGTCAACATACCCAAAATTACCAACAATCTCCCCCTTTGTCATTGATGGCAAACCACTCCTGAAACCACTACCAACTATCAAAACTGAAACCAACTAAAATCCATCCTCTGAAGCTTTTCTCCCCTTGACTCAAGGCTCTCCCCCTTACTCAAATCTCTCCCCCTTTGTCATCAATGGTAAAGGGTCACCTTTTGGGCTCAGGGCTAATAATGAGCCTCTTAGCTTAGCCCCTCCCCCACCTCCTGTTGAGGTGATTAATTCTAGGTTAGGAGTAAAACTACTCCCAACTTCTTCCTTAAACACTCAAAAGTCTCTCTTGGAAGATGTTTGGTGAAAATGTTAGCAATCTGTTCCTTAGTAGACACATATTCTTGCTTAACCTGCTTGTATTGAACCTGCTCTCTCAGAAAGTGATATTTGATGGGAATATGCTTTGTTCTTGAGTACATTAGTAGATTGTTGGAGATACTTATGGCACTTGTATTATCACACAATATGGAAATGGGTTGATCATGCTTTATTTTGAAATACTCCAAGGTAGTCTTCATCCATAAAACTTGTGTACAACAAGCTACTGCTACTATGTATTCTGCCTCTGCTATAAACAAGGAAACTGAAGGTTGTTTCTTGCTTAACCAAGCAACTAAACAATTCCCCAAAAATAAAGCTCCACCACTGGTGCTTTTTTTGTCATCAATATTTTTGGCCCAATATACATCTATAAAAACTATGAGAGTGAACTTATCACTCTTGGGATACCAAAGCCCAAGATCCATAGTGTCTTTTAGATATCTGAGAATCCTTTTTACTACCACAACATGAGTTTCTTTTGGTGCAACCTAAAACCTTGCAACTAGTCCCATTGCCTGCATGATTTTTAGTCTGGTAGCTGTAACATTAAGCAAACTTCCAATTATTGATATGTACAACCTTTGATCTACCTCTAGAGATTCATCATCCTTGCTCAACTTACACCCTATAATCATTGGAGTACTAACAGGTTTGCTATCCTCCATACCAAACTTTTTTAGCATCTCTCTTATGTACTTGCCTTGTGAGAGAAATATTCATTCTTCTGATTGGGCAATCTAAAGTCCTAAGAAGAAGGACAATTCCCCAATCATGGACATCTCAAATTCACTCTGCATATTTTTAGCAAAATCTTTACACATTTTGGTGTTATTACCTCCAAAAATGATATCATCAACATAAACAACCACAATTAAGATATTATTTCCATAATTTTTTATATAAAAATTGCTATCTGCCATACCTTTTCTAAAACTTTGTTTCTGAAGATACCTGTCAAGCCTCGAATACCAAGCCCTAGGAGCTTGTTTCAAACCATACAATGTCTTTTTCAATCTACACACAAAATCTAAATTTTTTGAAAGTAAGAACCCTTCTGGTTGTTCAATGTAGACTTCTTCTAACACACCATTTAGAAAAGCTGATTTGACATCCATCTGATAGACCTTGAAGTTTTTAAAACTTGAAAAAGCCAAAAACATTCTGATAGCCTCAATACGAAAAACTGGAGAAAATTTTTCTTCAAAATCAATTCCTTCTACTTGAGCATAACCTTTGCAAACTAACCTTGCTTTATTTATGACTACCTGACCATATTCATTTAGATTGTTTCTGAAGATCCACTTAGTGCCAATGACATTTTTATATTTAGGTCTTGGAACAAGTTCCCAAGTCTCACTCTTCTCTATTTGTTCCAATTCTTCATTCATAGAATTTATCCAAAACTTATCTGCATAGGCTTCACTAAGATATTTTTGCTCAATCTAAGATAACAATGAAACATTTGTATGGGAATTTGAAGATATGATTCTTCTCCTTGTCTTTATAACTTATAAATTACCAATTATTTTATCCTTTGGATGGTTTTTCTGAACATATCTGGATGGAGTTTTAGGAAGGAGTTGTCTTTCCTCTTCTTCTTTATCTGAATCCTCCCTGAATTCTTCTTGGCAATCTTCATCATCAATTTCCTGAACTGGTTCTCTTATTCCTATTTTCTCATCCACTGTAACATTTATGCTTTCCACAATAGTGCAAGTTCTTTTTTTTCTAGCATCTATAGGCTTTGCTCTTGCTTGAGTACCCAATAAAAATTCCCTCATCACATCTAGGATCAAACTTCCCTAAATTCTGATCTTCGCTTATGATGTAACATTTACTACAAAAAACTCTAAAATGTTTTACTATGTCTGGTCTTCCTTTCCATAGCTCATAGGGAGTTTTGTGATGAATGACTCTTAACTGAGCTTTGGTGATAATATAAACTATTGTACTAACTGCCTCTTTCCAAAAACCATCAGGAAGCTTTGGCTAATTCAACATAGCTCTAACCATATTTTCAATAGTTATGTTTTTCTTTCAACTAATCCATTTTATTGAGGAGTTCTTGTTGTTGTCTTAATCCCTTGTTACTCACAATAATCCACAAATTCATTTGAAGTGAATTCTCCTCCTCTATCTGATATTAAGCATTTTATTCTTTTATCTATTTCATTCTCTATCATTTCTTTGAAGGCTTTAAACTTGTCAAGGGCTTCAGTTTTTTCTTTCAGAAAGGTAACCCAAGTCATTCTAGATAAATCATCTATGAAAAGAATGAAGTAACTCTCTCCCTGTATACTCTAAGTTCTGGTGGGACCACACAAATCAGTATGAATAATATCTAAAGGTTTTGATGACATGTATCCTTTAGCCTTAAAGTTGGTTCTAGTTTGCTTTCCATGTTGACAAGGCCCACAAATAGTATTTTGGGGTCTTTTCAATTTAGGTAAGTCTCTGACTACTTTCTTATGGATAATGTTGATAAGATTATCAAAGCTCAAATATCCCATTCTTTTATGCCATAGCCAACTTTCATCCTCTTGAGACAAAAAACACTTTTCCCTTTTTATCTCACTTAGCGTGTAGAGGTTGTTAGGAGTTTGTCTTGCATTAGCAATTATTTTTCCATTATCTACTTTCCTTATCTCACATCTATCAGAATAGAAAGTCACCATATGACCCTAATCACAAATTTGGCTAACACTCAAAATATTATGTCACAATCCTTCAACATAAAGCACATTTTTAGTTCTGGTTTTTCCATCTAAACTTAGAGAACCCTTTCCACAAATTTTAGCTGATATGTTATCTCCAAAGCCAACTGACCCTCTACTAGTTTCTTTGAGAAATATAAACTTTTATTTTTCTCCGGTCATGTGCCTAGAACATCCACTATCAAGGTATCATTTTCTTCCTTATCTTGAGCATGAAGAGCAGTTTGAACTATCATAGATCTAGTTTTATTTCCATTTGTTTTCCTAACATTCACTTCACTAGATCTTTCCAATTTACACATTCTATCTATATGCCCAAAATTATTGCATTTGTAACACATAATACTATCATCCATGAGTGGTGCAAAATAATTAACATTTTTCTTAACATTGTCATTCACAATCCTAGTACAATGGATAGCTCTATGACCATATTTATTGCAAGAAAAACAATAGCCATGGAAAGTATTATGTAACCTGTTTGGAAGCCTTTGATGAGTGTTCCTTCTTTTGTGATCAACTATTATCCATTGCTCTCCTTTGTTTTCTTATTTTCTGGTATCCTTTGGTTTTTGAAAGTTGACTTTATTTATGTTGGATGTTCCTGCTCCTTGGATATGAATATCTTCTTCCTTTTGCTTTCCAAGAAAAATATTTTGTTTAAGACTCATATGTTCAAGTCTAACTCTTAGAGAAACCACATCTTCTTCAAGTCTCTCACATTCAGCTTCCTTCCCTTTCAAAACCTCTATCAAAACCTGCTCAACTTTCTTTCCTTCTTCAGCTAGGATCTTGAAGTCTGTGAGATTTTAAGATAGTTATTTTTGGCCATCTCTTCTTCTTGATTTTTTGTTTTAAAAAAAAATTCTCTTTCGTGACTTTTTCCAGATTTCTTAGGGCCAAAAATAATTCCCCTTTCAAATCAAATTTAATCTCTTCATCACTTTCATGCTCATATGATCTTTCGAGGGATCCTTCTCCAAGATGTTAGGCTCTTCCTAGAGAGACCCACTCTGATACCAATTGAAGAACATAGACTTATACTAATATGTGGGAGTGAATAGTATAATATGCAACCATTTAAAAAACTTTACTTTAGATAGCAGTGGCATCACCATAAAATTAACCATCACAGAAAACAACACACAAAGAAGAGCCATTTTAACGTGGTTCACCCAAGATGGTCTACATCCACAGAAATATTTTCACTAAAATCTTTCTCAATCAAGTTCTTTGTGAAATCCTTTCCCTATTACTAATTGTATGAACTTCCTATCCAAAGTAGAATCCTTCCCCTCAACAAGTATTTACGAGCCTCCTGCCCAAAGGAGAATCCTTCCCCTCAACAAGTATTTATGAGCCTTATACCCAAAGAAGATGTCCTATCCCCTCAAAATGTATTTATGAGCCTCCTTCCCAAAGGATATGTCCTATCCCATCAACAAGTATTTATGAGCCTCCTACCCAAAGGAGATGTCCTATCCCCCAAAGCTTTGGAAATGATACTTCAGAAGATCATTGTCTCTTCTTCCGCTAGCAGGTGGAACTCCTTTCCATAGAATATGTCCTATCCTCCTTGCTCTAGATCTAGAGACTTATGTCCTCACTGATCACCTCCATATTTGCTCATCAAAAATCTGTACTAAACATAGTCAGTCGATCCAGCACAAGTCCTCTCAAACTCTATCACAAATCTGCACCAAACTCAGTCTTCTGGTCTAGCACAAATTTGATCTCAAATATCTGTCATATCTATCCCAAGATTAAGCCAAAATCTTGAACAAATCAATCACAACTTCTCACAATTCTTCACCAAGACTTCATCAAATTTATCCACAAGTTCTTCAACAAGAACCTGTCCAAATCAGTCCTAGCATGCTCGCCAAGAACTTGCCCAAATTAGCTCAAGCAAGTTTACCGAGAAACTTGCCCAATGTGAACACACAAAGAGAATTGTTAGAGACCCAATGTGTTTTATCCAATCATATTAAATCAATCTTATAGAATCATAAAGAGAATTGTTAGAGACTCAATATGTTCTATCCTTCAACTTTCAATATCAAATCAAATCAATCTCATAGAAGCATAAAGAGAATTGTTAAAGACTCAATATGTTCTATCCTTCAACTTTCAACAACCAAACAACTCAATTAGAGTTTCAACAACTTATAGCAATGGCATAAGCTTCTCACTCAAAAACCCTAAAGCAAACTTCAAATGCTTCCACTCTCATAAACCATAATTATGCAATAACTCATAAACTCATCATGATCTCATAATGCATAATCAATACTTCCACTTTCATAAAATAAGATCCACTCCAAATAAGGAAACTTAATTTAATTCTTTTCACTCCAAACTTATTTTCAAAAAACCATCAATCAGTAATAACCATGGAATAATGTGCCCATACCTTTACTTTGATGAAGAAGGAGAACTCAAAATTTGTCACAACACTAACTCTCAATTTTCCACAAATTAGAGTTAGCAAGAATGGAATAATGCACAATGATAAGAGTCCTAATAACACCTTATAACTCCAACTCATCAATAATCAAAACTCACAAATATACATGTCAACAATATTCCTTTACACCTTATAACTCCTACTTAATATATCACAAAATAATTTCAACCTCAAAAATAATTACAAGAGAATATCCACTCAATAACTCCAAAGGATTTCTAACCCCAATATGACATTAAGCACAATTATTCCTTAAACCCTTATAACTCCTAAAATGCATTTACTTCTAAATGCATTTACCACATAAACATTAAGCATCAATAATAACAATGTCAAAGCAATATTTCTATTTAACCTTATACCTCCATCCAATTACCAACAATAATTTTCCAAGTCAAATCAAATATTTCACATTATCAAAAAAAGATCTACCTTGGCCAAAAATCAATTCTCCAACCTTAGGAGAAATGTGAAGACACCAACATAAGCACAAAAGCGTTTCCTCCTCCAAACTCGTGGCCCAAGGCAACTGATGTACCACGTGCACAATAATTTGTGACCAAAAACAAAACACGCTCGACGTGAATCAATCTCGACACCTCTGCCTAGCGAGTGCCTTCGCTCCACTGCCTCTGCCATTGGAGCTCAAGTTCCCAATGAAAATCTCAAGCACCACTCATCATTTTACCTTCCCTTTGCTCGTAGAAATTAAAGATAAACATATTTGTCTTCCTCATAGGTGTACGAAATCAGAACTTAAACATAGAGCAATACGAAACTCAAAAATCATAGAGCAATCTAAAATCGAAGGTCACAGAGCAATACAAAATCAAAGGTCACAAAGCAATACAAATTTGAAGGTAATCACGCAAATCGGAGGTGTATTGAACCTTAGGAATTAATGCCCTTTAATAGTCTTTTGCATCCCATGCAAGTTGACATCGGTGCTCCTTCCAAACAAACGATGTCGGTGAGGTAAGTCTTCTACATTGGCGTCGCTAAGGGTTTAGAAACCCTTTCAATAATAATTATTAAATTAATAATTATTATTTTATTAATAATAAACTTAACTTAAAACCTTTTCAAAGGTTTAAGTCCATATTTATTAATAATCAAAATGGAATTTTAAGGTTTTTTCAAGGAGCAAAAACTTTTTCATTAAGCCAAGATGGTTTTAATAAAAACTTTTAATGAGTCCAGATGGTTTTAAGAAAAACCTTTAACCTTGTCACCATGGTTTTAATTAAAAACCCTTAAACAAACATCATGGATCTTTAAATATCCTTTTGGTACCAAACTCTTTTTGACATCAGCACAAATTCCTTTTGATATCAACACAAACTCCTTTTGACATCAATGACAACTCACAACCATGAAGCTAGGCAACATACCCAAAATTGCCAAAAAGAATGAGCATAGGTATTGGTTTTAGTTGTGGGCATGATACTAATATTTGCTAAATTAGATTTTCCATATGTATTAGTGATATTCATACCTTAAATATTGTAGGGTTAGACCCTATATAAGGTTGTTTTGTGGATGAGACTATTATAGGCTATGTTCTCTTTATTATTCTAATACCCTTTTCTTGGAACATGACATGCAATTTAATCTAACCAAAGGAGGGGTTTCTCAAAATATTAATAAATATAATGCTCTACCACTTTCAACATGTAATCATTTGAACCTATCTAGGATATTTTCCAATTAGGATAACAATGATTCTTAATACAATATTATATTTCAACATGAAACCAATAAGACTTGTGGTGTCATGACCTATATGTTTTCAACCATTATTTTTGTTGAAACTATTACATTATTTGGTAACTTTCAAGAATATTTCAAGTACTATGTAAATAGTTTAGTTTAGAGTGTGATTAATGTTTGAGTATATAGTAGGTGTCACATAAGTGTGGAGTTATATAAGTAAGAATTTATGTAAGGAGTTAAGTAAGTAAGGTATCATGTAAGTATGGAGTTATGTAAGATTTTATCATTTAGTATGTGCCATCATTAGAGTCTATCCTTATGTGGATATATAGATTCAATAATAGATTTAATATTATGTGGTATTTATTCCGTGATAAATGTGAAGTGTTATATCTCCTATGTGTGTGAGGAGATGAAAATTGTGTGTTAGTAGAAAGGTTAAGGGTTGTGAATGTGAAGAATATCATATCCATATGTATATATTGAAGATTATAATATGTGATCAAATAAGCCTTGTAATACATTGTATTTGCATTGCTTGGGTTGACACACACACACACACACACATATATATATATATATATATATATCAATAGAACATTTTTTATGAGTTTGTTATTATATTATATGAACTTTTTATATTGATCCTATGGAAGATATAGTTGGATTGCTAATAGTGGTATCAAATCTACATTGTTTGTTTTTGGACAAAGCCACACTAGTTGTGTTTGGTCAAAGCCACACTAGTGTTTTCTCATAGCCATCATTAGCATATTAATATCCTCAATTACTATAGAGTATTTAAGTGTTGAAGAGAAACATTACCCAAGAGAGTAACATCCGCAAGAGAAAAATATTTTATTGGAGTATTGATAAAGGAATAATGCTATCCAGTAGAGTAATGACTACAACCTTATATTTGAGTGTATTGGAGAAGTGAGCAATATTAGCCAAAAGCAATGTTTGCCAATGCCCACTTGAAAAAAATGTGAGATTTATAATATTAGAAGTGAGCAACGTTATCTAGAAGAAGAATTTTCTAGTGCCCATGTAAAAAAATATGTGAGGTTTAGTATATTGAATAGTATTGTGGGAATCCACTATTGGAGATTTGGTGAAGGAGAGATTCAATAAAGAAGTAAAGATAAGTAAAGAAAATAATTGGAGAATAAATACCAAGGTGAGGTCACGTTAAACTTGTAAGGGAGGATACCCTATAGAATAAATGTTGTAGAAGCAAACTTTTCCTAAAATAAATAAATCTAGAGGGAAGAAGGAAAGTTTACCACAAAAATTAGAGAAATAAAGAGAAGTGTTACAAAGTAGAAACCCAAGAAAATAATAAAGCTTCGAAGTGCTGAAGGTGGAACATTGAAAGGATAATAAAGCAAAAGTTACAGTAAAAGTTGATAGAAGATAACAGACAATGGATCAAGAGAAACAAATGCATGAAGAACTAGATTGAAAAATTTTGGAATATCACCAAGGAAGTTGGAGAAATAAAGCAAGTTATAGTTGAAAATTTTAAATAAAAAAAGTGGATTTTGAGGAACAGATAGGAGCTACAAATAAGGAGACTATGGTGGCTTTTTAGCCAAATTAAATCATACGTCCACTTTCTCAAGATCTAGCATAAATCACAATAATTCATATAAAGGCCCATTCTTAGAATAATATCTATATAAATAAATCACATTCATATAATAACAACAATATTTCATAATAAGAAATCACTCAAATATTCATCTATCAAGTTTTATTTGCATGAGATCAATTCATATTACAATGCATGGAGCTTTACCTCCATAATATAACCTTTCAAGGTGAATCTTCAATAATTTGACTATTGCTCTCCTTAAACATCCAAGATATGCATCCTTTTGTTAAGGTACATAGGAATAGATATTTGGGGATATATTATTATATTGTATAAGGGTTGGCATGGGCCACACATAACCCAAGGTTGATTGTATTATAATATTATATTATATTAGTAGTAGGATCCCCAAAGTAGAATAGGAAGATGGATATATAAAGAAGAGATATTTGTCATTGTAATCATCATGGAGATTAATCATATGTAATCATCTTTGTCCATGAAGTGGCTTATGGGAATTTTCCCTCCTTAACTGGGATATCTCATCTTGGGAGATCTTGTGGAGTTATTCCTTCCTTAAATATTATTATTGGCATTTCCCTACCTTAATAGTATTATCTATCTCTCTCTAGTTTGTGGATTGTTATTGTGGATAATTATTTGTGGATGAATGATTTGATATTTTTGCATAATGGTGAATGATTTATGTTAATGATAATAAAGTGTTGCAACACCTTTACTATTCCTCATATATGACAAAATTATGATGACTCTTCACTTTACATATTTTCACATATCATGTGACTCTTCACTTGTATATTTGACACCTACACCCATGACTCTTGACTTACATGATACTTTTCACTCTCTCACACTTTGCACACTTGCATTTTATTACATAACACTTGGACACTTCTCACACATTTACACATATATTAGAGAAATATAAATCACACTCCCTAAATTAATAATTATAAATGTACAATGTACCATGGGGTATCATCTACCAAATAATATAATATCTCCAAGAACCCCTAGTATTACATTATTTATTTTCAAAACTTTTAGTCTTCAATATTTATCTTCATAAATTTTTATTTTTTCTTTTGAACTAGTCCATTTAGATTATGCTTTGGTGGCTTCTAGAATTACATTTTTGAAGAAGTTTATCCAGTCTCATCATCTAAAAAAATTTAAATCTTTCATTATAATTGTTTGTTGCATAACTTTATTATGATTAACATAAACCATTCACCAACATGCAAAAATATCAAATCATTCATCCACAATACATTATCCACAATAACAATCCACAAATGAGAGAGAGATAGATAATACCCTTAAGGTAGGGAAACACCAATAATACTCCTTAAGGAAGGAATCACTCCACAAGTTCTTCCAGGATGAGAGGCCACTTAAGGAGGGCAAAGTCCCATAAGCCACTTCATGGGCAACGACGATTATATAATATTACTCCTGATGATGATTACAATGAAAAAGATCTCTTCTTTATATATCCATATTCTTATTCTACTTTGGAGAGCCTACTACTAATATAATATTATAATATAATATAATATAATATTTTAATACAATCAACCTTGGGTTATGGGTGGCCCATGCCACCCTCCTTACAAATGTTTCATCCTTGAAACATATGAAGAAACATGATAATATGATTTGCTAAGCAAAGTTAGCAACTGGTACCAATATCGATCATCCATCCATCCAGGTGAAACACGTTTATATTGGTATGCCATTTATTTACTTAGTTTCCAAATATGCTTTGTTGGCTCCACACTTTTGTTATTGTATTTTGATAACTTGAATGATGGGTCCACTTTTTCCTTGATGCTAATGATCCACTCTAAAAACCAAGATCCCTATGCTTTCTCTGCAAAACACTACCATAGTTGGTGCCCTTATGATTCCATGTGGAACCATAATATTGTTGCCTTGAGCTATGCCTCCAATAATGTTATCACTCATGGTGGTTTGGATGGCGATATGGTGTAACCTTTACTTGATGATCTACCTTCTTTGACTTCTAAACCTTTGGCTCCATTGTTTTAAATTCTTCTACACATTGTTCTTTCATGTTCTCTTTGTTTGGTGTGTCCTTGTGCTCTTCTATCAAAGCTTCCTTGGACTCTATTACTGTTATTTTCCCTAAATTAGTTGTTGCTACTTCTTCCATGGACTTTGTTGTTGCTACTACCTTCTTGGATTCTATTTTAGGTTCTTCAATTTGTTCTTCTACAACCACTTATTGATTTTTCTTGTATCCTTGCTCCTTAAGCTGAGAAATATCCTACAATGTTATCTTCTTTTTCCTATACCATAACTTCATAAACTTCTTTTGCACATTAATGTTAATAGTACCCAAATAATCTAACCAAGGATAACCAAGAACAGTATCCTCCTCATCCATATCAATAGCATAGAAATTTGAATGTAAAACATATTTATCCATGGTGATCTTCAAATCTTCAAAAATCTGAACATTCTCACCCTCAATATGTGTGTCCTTAATTTTTGTTGCTTGAACTTGCAACTTCTTAGCCAAATAAATATTAATAAAATTATATCTGCTACTAGGGTCAATGGAAATAATAACCTGTTCCTTTTGAATGCTTCCATGAACCTACGAAATTGAACCATTAGTTAAATTTAAACCTTTTTTATTCTACTCTTGCTTTTGTAAATCCAACGATGTGCCTTCTATATTCCTCTCATTATCTTCTCTGACCTTATTCTCTTTCTTCTTGAGTAGTTTTATTTATTTTTCATAGTCTTCATTCTATTTCTAGAAAACATCCCATTCTCCTTTTATTGCATTCCGCTCATTTTGAGTTCCCTATAGTTTCTTTTCAAGGTCTTTGATGACATCCACTAGGCTATCTATATAATATGGGTCCCATTTACTCAAGAATGCATGCTCCATTTCATCCCAAGTGTATTCATTATTCCTTTCTTTACAAAAAAAATTCAACCAAGACCAAGCTTCCCCTTCAAGACTCAATTGAAGGCTGACTTTCTAGAAATAATTATTACAATGTAGAGATCTAAAAAATTTGGGATGAAAAAACATTATATTAAAATGGCTTAATCATACAAAAAAATTGTGGGTCAAATTAGAACACCCTGAGCACACAACCAACACACTAACTGTGTGCTAAACAGCTAGCAGAGCTACCAAAATAACTTATCAAAGTTCACAAGAAAACCAAACAAAGAACTGCCTAAAAAACAACCAATAGACTATGCATAATTGTTGTGTAGGGGTTATAGGAACAGGATTCACTACACAAGGAGCATTACCCCAATGATCAATAAGGTCTCGTAAGTGATGAAGCTCTATATTCACTTTTTTTGCTTGCACTAAAATTTGTAGCCAATAATCATAGAAAATCTGATACTTATTAGCAAGAGAAAAAGTAGAAGAAGGCTCCTGCTGGCTAAAAATCACTCTGTTGTGAGTTTTCCACAAATGAAAAATAATCCCCACTCTAAATATATGCCACACAGGAACAAGCTTCTCAGAAAACTGAATTGGATCCCCTAACAAAATTTTCACCCAAGAACAAGGACCTGTCATATATGGTCTGAAAAAAAAAGAGAAAATCCACTTCCAAGCCTCTTGAGCTCTCACAAAAGACCAAAATAGATGATTCACATCCTCCTCTTCTCAATAAGATATATAGAAAATATCATTTACGCCCAAATATCTAAGTCATTGACCAATAGGAAGCCCTTGAAACAATAAACTCCAAGCAAAAAAGGCTTTCTTAGGTTCAAGATACTTTGCCTAGAGTGTATTTATTAGAATTAAAGTGCACTATGCCTCTGTTTTGACACTTGTCAGTTTATATTGACACTTATCAGTTTATCATATAGGCCTTCTGCCTATATATGTAATTCATTTGTATCAATAAAATAATCTCATCAGTTTCAGTCCCAACATTTCGTATCAGAGTAGGCTTTCCCTACCCTGTGAAACCCTTGAGGGGGGATTTCCCTCATGGAAATCCTCCCTCCCCCTGAGTTTTTTTTTTCCCAATTTTTTTAAATTTTTTATCGAGGAAGTATACTCTCCATCATTTGATGGATCAGAAACCAGATGGTAAGAATTTTTAAAATTTGGAAAAAAAATTCAAATTTTTTTTAGTTTTTTTTTTTAAATCTACAAATAGTGTGGAGATAGCGTAGCAACTGGTGCTACAGTAGACAATGATCCCGGAGTTTTGATCGTGATATACTCACAGTTTGATGGTTGATGTGATCCCTGAGTATGACTATATCGAGAAGATTCTGGAGGTGTTGATTGGTGAAATTCATGATCACAGAATTTTTTTGTCACAGACCTCAATGCATAGCTGTTAAAGATATTTTGATCCCTTGAGTTGTTAAAGATTACAAGATAAAAAAATCCCATAGGATTGGAATCATCAAGCCATATCAAGGAATAGTTTTTGAAGTACATCATCAAAAGAGGAATTTATCGAAGGGGACGTGGCCTATGAAGTTTCCAGTGACAGCAGCGACGATGGAGTGGGAGCGGTGTAGGAGGCGATGTCGAAGGACTGTACGTGTTGCATGGGACCCTCTATGGTTAGTTACAGGTTTAGGTGGAAGTGCAAGGCGGAGTCTAACCTAGAGGCGAGGGCTGTGTTTTGCCCATTGTCGTGTGTGGCAGATGCCGAGAGCCACCGTCAAAAATGTCTGGAGCAGTTTCGGAGCATGGAGGGGATGGAGCCCCTAGAGGCGATAGTCTCCCATGTTGGTCAAAAAAATAGCAATCACCAGAATATTTCTAGGAAGCATTGAGCTCCTCCATCATTAAATTACCAAAGTGCAAGCGGCGTCACTCTCGCCTATGGATTTCTCACATTTTCCCTGCTAGGAAAAAGGGGACCTACATATAGAATTCAGAACCGTCTATTAGCAACAGCTAATTTTTTCAATTCCTACATTGTTGGCCTTGGAGGATTCAGAACAGCCTATAAGGGTAAACTCAGAGATGGATCAATTTTTGTTGTGAAGAAGCTGCAGCAGAAGGGACCCGAAGGTGAGAGAAAATTTTTTAGCTGAAATGCAGACCTTGGGAAGTCATGAAATTCACGAGAATTTGGTTCCTCTGCGAGGTTGCTATTTATTTGGAATAGACAAACTCCTTGTTTATGATTTCATGTCCAATGGTAGCTTGGAGGATTGGCTTTATGAAAATCCTGGTGGTCCAAAATAGTTGGACTGGCCCACGAGGTACAAAATAGCTTTGGGAACTATAAAAGGCCTCAAGTTTCTGCATCACGACTACTCTCCTGCAGTGATACATCAAGATATGAAAGCCAGCTTTGTGGAATTGAGGAGGATTTTGTGTGCATCGTATGCCTGAGTGCGTTTAAGGAGGAGGACGAGATTAGAGAGCTGTGTAATTGCCATCACATTTTTCAAAGAATTGTTTTGACAAGTAGCCAGCAAATGGAATTTATAGAATGTCTCAAGGCTTCCAAAATCTGTGTTACGCCTACTTGAAACTCCAAATCCGGGTGTGAGTGACCCTATGCTTTACATTGGAATGCTTTTTAGCATGTTTGCATGGCATGTTGAAGATCATTATTTATACAACATTAAATGTCATCACTGTGGTGCATCAAAGACATGGTATGGTGTCCCTGGTCATGTAGCTGATGATTTTGAACATGTGGTAGTGGAACGTGTTTATGGTGGACAAATGCCTATGCATAATGAAGTGGATGCAGCGTTTAGTTTGCTAATAGGAAAAACAACAATGTTTCCCCCAAAAATATTATCTGAATATGGCGTTCTTGTTTACAAGGCTGTACAAGGTCCTAGAGAATTTGTAATCACATTTCCTCAGGCATACCATGCAGGCTTTAGTCATGGTTTTAATTGTGGTGAGGCAGTAAACTTTGCATTGGTTGATTGGCTTCCATTTGGGGCAGCAGCCTGTAGACGGTATGAAAATTTGAACATAGTGCAAATTTTGCCTCATGAACAACTATTATGTAAAGAGGCAGTGCTTCTTGCAAATAGTGGATTGTGTTCTAGAAATAGAACCCAATGCTTGATGAAGGTTACATTTGTTCGCCTTATTAGACTTGCGCATCAACTTTTTTGGTTACTGATGCAAAGAAGGCGCAGCAGTTTTTGCCAGTTCCTAACTAGCAGTTTCAGATTGGAGCACTCATCGAATTTTGTGATATTGAAGGGATATGGAGGTAGATGGTGTGTTCTCACTGGACATGGTCATGGACCGTGTGTCAGGCCTTTGGAGCCAAATCCTATGAATGCCACATCGGAGGAGTAGGACATGTCGGTGACGGCGACAACGATGTAGGCACAGGCCACCACGATGTAATGCGCTCAATTTTAAAATATCATGGGGTTACGTGGAATGGCACAGATGAAGAAGCACGACTGTGAATGCGCGCTCGCCACCTACCTCGACGGCCACAGCCATAATTTTTTCTCATGGAAAATAATATCGAAGTCCTACTTCAGCAAAAATAGTGATCATTTTACTGCCAAATAAAGCATTGATATCGTGCACTAATGGAGGTCCCGAAGATAATGTGGAGTTTGAAAGTTCGTCTGGAATTTGAGATGTTGTTTTATGCTAGATGATAGTTTGTATGGATATCATAACACACTCTGTAGGCACGAATAAGTGGCCATATGTAGTTTCATGGGTGGAGCAGTTACACTTACACATCCACCAACATAGCCTTCCACATGTTCAAAAGCACGATTTTTTTAATGTTTTTTCAACATGGAAGAGTGGAAGTGGAAGTGGAAGGCCCACATGGCTCCTTATTGTACTCCTTCATTTGACAATTCCTCTATGTGGGAAAATTGAATATTGTAGTCTATTGTTTTCATTCTGTCACAGTGCGATGCTAGGAATCTTCTATTTCTGAGGATTAATTGCTACCTAGATAGGCATGCTGTCGTTTTCCCAACAAGTTGAAGGCCCCATTTAGACACAAGTATAGGGGTATTTATAGTCGTTGGAAATGTTTTTCTGTGACAAACACAATGGTGGTGTCATATTGTAATTTTGAGGCTATTTCAATTGAGTTTTTTAGCCTCAAATTTTTTCTACCTTGGAGTGCACTCTCGGTTGAACCCGACACTCCTAAAGCACTTATAAGTGAACCTAGTATCTAGTAGTCACCCCTTTCTACTTGGTGGATAGAGAGGCTAGTTACCCATGCATTCCGGTAAGATGAGGTGACTACCATAAGGACACTTATTCTAGGGACTACAGACATAGACACCCTAGACTCTATCCGAGGTTTTTCCAAATCTACTTTTGAAGACTACAGATGAAGACACTTTAGAAGATTCTCTTCTTCTCTTCTTCTCCTCCATATTTGGCATCTATGGCTCATTTTATTGTATTGAGTGCATTTTTGACAGAGACCGACACTCTTATATGGCTTATTTTTCTTTTGTATTAGGTGCATTTTCGACAGAGACCGAAACCTTCTAGATTGAGTTCACCATAAGGAAGGATTTGATATTTATGGTGGGACTAGTTAGTGACCTACGAGAGGCAACATCCTCTGAGGATGACCTACAGAGGCAACAGACCCAGAAGTGGCTGACCCTGAGGCACCCATGATGACCCTGAGGCACTTAGACGGCTGACCTAGTGGCAATAGACTAGTGGAAGTGGCTGACCCTGAGGCAACAGACCAAGATGTATACATAGTGAATCTAGAATTATTTATAGTTGGAGATCCAAGCACAAATAGCACAAGTCTAGACCCAATCAGCAATAAAAGAGGATGTAGAATTGCTTTTTTAGAGAAGTCAACATTAAGGGGGAATGTTACCTAATGTTGACTTGTTTTTTTTCTTTAGTTAGGATAGTGCACTTTAAGGGGGAATGTTAGAATTAAAGTGCACTATGCCTCTATTTTGACACTTTTCAGTTTATATTGACACTTGTCAGTTTATCATATAGGCCTTATGCCTATATATGTAACTCATTTGTATCAATAAAATAATCCCATTAGTTTCAGTCCCAACAATATTAAATTTGAGACTCCATCTGGACTGAAGAGATACTACATCCCACCTATAATTAAGCTTCTCAGCCATAGGCACAACATGGGAAAGCCAAGAGTATCCCAAATGAGGTTTATACTTGGTGAGAGAAACATCTTTGGGCCAAGACCAATCAGTCCACCAAGGTTTTTGATAATATCAAAAAACTTTACCCCAAATAGATAAAGGAGTGGAATCAATAACAACCTCATAAGTAGTCTTATCGGTAGAATATAAACAAAAAAATCCTAAAAATTTCCCAAGGTATCAAAGACCTTGAATGAAAATCCATGAAATCAGATAACCAAGCAATACCTCGTTTATAAAATTTTTGAGCATGTATCCATTGGACTTGAGCAAGGGGAGTCCCCTACAAAGTGATGGTTGAAGACCACCAGACATCAAGCAAATGTATTGAAGACCCTAGATTCCCCTTGTGACCTTTCCAAGAAATCTAGGGTTTAATGGCCTCCCAGACCTTCCAAATGCTTTTCATAATAAAGGACCCAAAAATCTTTATTAGAACAAGGGCTGTAAGAATGGTTTGAAAATCAAGCCCTTTCCACACCTTCTTACCAAAAGGAAACCCTATGGAGAGGCAGTGATGAATTAAAAGTTTCCAGGATTCCTCCCCTGTAAACCTCTCACAATCCATTTAGCACAGAGGGAAAAGCCTTGTCGCTAATAGTCAAACAATCCCATTCCTCCATTTTTTTAGGAAGATAGCAAATATCCCAAGCCACCCTATGAAATCCCTTCTTACCAACAGCATTGGACCACATAAAATTTTGAAGCAACTTCTCCAATTTGGCATAAAAAGTCTTGGAAGGGACCCAACAAGAAGAGTAATACACATGAGTAGAGGCCAATACCTTAGAACAAATCTGAAACTTGCCAGCTAAGGATAATTTTTTGGTACACCAGTAAAGAAGCTTCTTCTCAAACTTTTGAATAGCATAATCCTAAAAATGGGTAGGAGAAGCTAAAAAATCAAAAGGAATACCCAAAAATGTAAAGGTTTCCCCAGGTTGAATCCACTTCCAAGGATTATCAGCTAACCAAGGAGGCATATATTTTCTAGACTATCTATAGCAAGAAGTTTTTCTCCATTGAATATAAGAGCCAGAAGCTAAGCAGAATGTATGAAGATAATCTAAAGCATGAGTAACAAAGATCTCATATTCTGCAATAGTCAATAAAGAATCATGTGCAAAATGACCATTAATCAACTTCTTGGGGAGAAAGGGAGATAAATTCCCTCGATCAATCCTTGAGCATATCCATGATCTAGAAGATAACCAAAGGCCTCAGTAGTAAGAATAAACAATGAAGGCACCAATGGATAACCTTGTCTAACAAAATGGGCTAATTAAATATTTTGAGATTGTCTCTTTTTCAAAGTTAACACAACAAAGGCATATTTGAATAACATAAGTACAGTCCTAATAAAATAAGGGACAAACCCCAGAGCCTTTACCATTAAAGTAATAAATAACCATTCTATTCTATCATAAGCCTTCTCAAAATAAATATTAAGGAAAATAACATCTTGACCAGAGGATCTAGCCCATTCCATCCCTTCCCAAACAACAATAACATTATCCAAAATATATTTATTCTAAACAAAACTAGTCTGCTCAGGCTTGAATATCTCAGGAAGAATAGGTATGAGTTTAAGAGGTGAAGCCTTGGCAATTATCTTATAACTAACATTTTTTAGTCTTACAATGACACTGAGAGGGGGGGGTGAATCAGTGTAGCTCTTTAAACTTGAATTTATAGCTCTTAATACCGCAACAATTAAAACTTATTACTAGATACAACAAGTATAACAAAAGAGCATCACACAACATAAGATATAACGAGGTTCACCAATGTGGCTACTCCTCAAAAATTGACTGCTTGGACTACCATCCAAATCCAGCCTTTGCAAAGCACCAACTTTACATTCAATTTACCAGCACCCACTGGAAGGAGCACCGACCCCTAATTTATCTGCACTAACAGAAAGGAGCACCAACCCCTGATTTACCAGCACCAACTGGAAGGAGCACCAACCCCTGATGCCAAGCACCAACCTGAAATTCAATTTGAATCTATAAGTTTAACAGTAAGATACCTTTGCTTTTGCAAGACCCTGACTGGTCTTCTTCACCTTTGCGTTCTCTATGCACTCTGCTCTCTCTACACAATCACTTCGCACACTCTACTTCGTTACAATCAAACTTCATGATTGCCTTATCCCTTTTGTGCACTCTGCTCTCTCTGCGTAATCACTTCGCACACTCTACTTCATTACAGTCAAAATTCATGATCATCTTCTCCCTTTTGTGCACTCTGCTCTCTTTGCAAATTTCATAGTTAGCACGATTCGACATGACTTGCTCTCTATGCACAACGACCGTATTTCACACACCTTCAACACTCTTCAATTCTCTAAATAGCCCTCCTTTTATAACAATATTTTTATGATGAAAACCCTAATCTTAGTCGACTGTAAATCCTAATCTTAGTCGGCTTTCATAACAATTGTAAACCCTAATTTTAGTCGGTTGTCATCGGTATTCGTCGGCTTCAACTCGGTTTATCCTTCGCTTGATGATTTCATTATGGATATACCATATAACCGCCATAGTGATGTCAATCCACTATCGTACTTCTCATTTCAGTCGGGTTCTCCTTCTGGACTTGCGCATTTACGACTTGTCGTGAGATCGTGACATTTCTACCTCTCTAGCTTCTTTTGTTGTTGTTGCCACAAAAATACATGTCGCGATATCGTGACACTTTCACCTCTGTACGCTTTCTCTATTCTTTTGTTGTAATATCATGACATTTCTACCTCTATAGACTTCATCTTTTATTTTATCATGATATCGTGACATTTTCACCTTCGTATACTTTATCTTTGCTTTTATCGTGATATCACGACACTTCTACTTCCATAGACTTCGACTTTGCTTTTGTCGCGATATCGTGACACTTCTTCCTTCGTAGTCTTCAACTTAGCTTTTGTCATGAAATCATGACACTTATGCTTTCGTACTTATCTTCTTTGCTTTTATCGTGAAATCGTGACACTTCTGCCTTCGAATTCTTCTTCTCTGCTTTTGTCGTGAAATCATGACACTTATGCTTCCATACTTTACTTCTTTGCTTTTGTCACGAAATCGTGACACTTCTGCCTTCGAAGTCTTCTCTCTACTTTTGTCGTGAAAATACGACATGTCGCGATATCGCGACGCTTTTCAAACTTACTTTCTCTCTCCTATTTTAGTTGCAAAAATGTGACATGTGGCGAAATCATGACACTTTTCCAACTTACTTTTTCTCTCCTGTTTTAGTCGTGAAAATGCGACATGTGAAATCGTGACACTTTTCCAACTTAATTTCTCTCTCCTATTTTAGTTGTGAAAATGCGACATGTCACGAAATCGTGACACTTTTCCAACTTACTTTCTCTTTCCTATTTTAGTCGTGAAAATGCGACATGTCGCGAAATTGTGACACTTTTCCAACTTGCTTTCTCTCTCCTATTTTAGTCGTAAAAATGCGACATGTCGCGAAATCATGACACTTTTCCAACTTACTTTCTCTCTCCTATTTTAGTCACGAAAATGCGACATGTCATGAAATCACGACACTTTTCTTACTTGTTCTCTTTCTTCGAACTTGTCACGAAATCACGACACTTTTTCTTGCTTTCTCTTTCTCTTCCAACATGTCACAAAATTGCGACAGTTTTTCCACTTGCCTTTTTCTCTTCCAACATGTCACGAAATCGTGACAGTTTTTCCTACTTTTTCTCTCTCTTCCAACATGTCACGAAATTACGACAGTTTTTCCACTTGCATTTTTCTCTTCCAACATGTCACGAAATCGTGACAGTTTTTCATACTTTTTCTCTCTCTTCCAAAATGTCATGAAATCATGACAGTTTTTCTTGCTTTTTCTCTCTCTTCCAACATGTCATGAAATTGTGATAGTTTTTCTTGCTTTTTCTCTCTCTTCCAACATGTCGTGAAATCGTGATAGTTTTTCTTGCTTTTTCTCTCTTCCAACATGTCACGAAATCGCAATAGTTTTTCTTGCCTGCTGTATTTGTCGCGATATCGTGACACTTTTCTTACTTGTCTTTTTTCTTTGATCTTTTGCATATGGGCCACTTCGGTCTTCTTGAAAAATCACTGTACATACTCTGAATAACCTTTGAACTCCTATCTTCTGCATTTGAATAGCTTTTGAACTTCTTGTCTACTACATCAACAGATCTATCTGACTGTGTTGACAACAATGACAATATTGTTGTTGCACCTTGCTCAACAATCTCCCCCTTTGGAATTGTTGGCAACACATGTGCAATTTCTCGTAACTCTTCTCCCCCTTTGACAATAATACCAAAGGGCTCACTTCAGACTCCCCTTGAGTCCATGCACAACATTCTCAGGCAAAATTTATTACACTTAGCAAAAATCATGAACATGAGAAAAAAGATAATCAAATACTTAAATGCTCCCCTTGAGAATGTGATCCATGTAGCTAGTCAATTCTTGGGAAGTGTGACCACTCCCAATTTATTGCGAAGGTACTCAAAAACTTCCTTGGGCAATGGTTTTATGAAGATATCTACTACTTGCTCTGTAGTTGGAAAAAAATCCAACTTAACCTCACCTTTCGTAACTTTCTCCTTCAAAAAGTGATACTTGATAGCAATGTGTTTTGTGCGTGAATGCATAACTGGATTCTTGGAGATGTTAATGGCACTGGTGTTATCACACTTAACTGATATTGTCTCACTAAAGCTAATACCAAGATCTTTCAGGGTTTATTTCATCCACAATACTTGCGTATAACATGTTGTTGCAATATATTTTGCCTTTATTGATGATAAAGAAATTGACTCTTGTTTCTTACTATGCCATGCGACCAAATCTATCTCCAAGATAGAATGCACCTCCACTGGTACTCTTTCTATCATCGACACCTCCTACCCAATCTGCATCTGAATACAAAATAAGGGTGAAGTCTTTACCTTTCAGATACCATAACCCATACTCCATAGTACCCTTGAGGTATCGAAGAATCCTCTTCACTGCTGTCACATGAGTCTCCTTGGGATTAGCCTGAAATCGTGCTACCATGCATACTACCTACAAAATATCTGGTCTGGTAGCTGTCAAGTACAGTAAGCTCTCAATCATAGATTTGTACATGGTTTGATCAACAGGTGGAGATTTGTCATCCTTGCTCAACTTGCAACCTGTCATCATGGGAGTTCTAACTAGCGTACAATCCTCCATTGTGAACTTTTTTAACATCTCTTTCACATATTTAACTTGAGAAATAAATATGCCCTTCTTATTTTGATTAACTTGCAACCCGAGGAAATACGCAAGTTCTTCAATCATTGACATTTCAAATTCTTTTTGTATCTTATTTGTTAAATCTTTACATGACTCATATTTGCTGCTGCCAAATATGATATAATCTATGTATACAACAAGAACAATAAGATGCCCATTTTCTGTTTTGACATACAAATTACTATCCACCATACCTTTCTTAAACCCTTGTTGAGTGAGATAGTTGTACAGCCTTGTATACCATTCTCGGGGTGCCTGTTTTAAGCCATATAATGCTTTCTTCAACTTGCAAACCAATTTGGGATCATCACCAAGTTGGAAACCATCTGGTTGCTCAATATAAACCTCTTCTTCAAGTTTCCCATTCAAAAATGCTGATTTCACATCCATTTGATAAACTTTGAAATTCTTGTAGACTGCTAAAGCCAGAAACATTCTAATTGACTCTATTCTAGCTACTACTGCAAAATTTTCCTCAAATTCAATGCCTTCAACTTGTGCATAACCCTTACATACCAATCTTACTTTATTTTTGACTACCTATCCATCTTCATTTAATTTGTTTCAAAAAATCCATTTAGTCCCGATTATATTTTTATTTGCAGGTCTAGGTACTAATTCCCAAGTTTCGTTTTTCTCGATCTGATCTAATTCTTCATTTATTGCCTTCATCCAACTTTCATATTTTCTTGCGTCAGCAACATTTTTGGGCTCAATGTTGGATAATAGAGAGTAGTTACTTACTACTCTTCTTCTTGTCTAAACACCAACTTTGGGGTCTCCAATTATTTGCTCTTTAGGATGATTTTTCTGCCAGCTACCTGTTTTGAATTTCTTATTTTTTTCCACTTCTGAATCATAACTTAAATCATATATTTTGCAAAGTCGACGGACTGTACGTGTTGCATGGGACCCTCTATGGTTAGTTACAGGTTTAGGTGGAAGTGCAAGGCGGAGTCTAACCTAGAGGCGAGGGCTGTGTTTTGCCCATTGTCGTGTGTGGCAGATGCCGAGAGCCACCGTCAAAAATGTCTGGAGCAGTTTCGGAGCATGGAGGGGATGGAGCCCCTAGAGGCGATAGTCTCCCATGTTGGTCAAAAAAATAGCAATCACCAGAATATTTCTAGGAAGCATTGAGCTCCTCCATCATTAAATTACCAAAGTGCAAGCGGCGTCACTCTCGCCTATGGATTTCTCACATTTTCCCTGCTAGGAAAAAGGGGACCTACATATAGAATTCAGAACCGTCTATTAGCAACAGCTAATTTTTTCAATTCCTACATTGTTGGCCTTGGAGGATTCAGAACAGTCTATAAGGGTAAACTCAGAGATGGATCAATTTTTGTTGTGAAGAAGCTGCAGCAGAAGGGACCCGAAGGTGAGAGAAAGTTTTTAGCTGAAATGCAGACCTTGGGAAGTCATGAAATTCACGAGAATTTGGTTCCTCTGCGAGGTTGCTGTTTATTTGGAACAGAGAAACTCCTTGTTTATGATTTCATGTCCAATGGTAGCTTGGAAGATTGGCTTTATGAAAATCCTGGTGGTCCTATATAGTTAGACTGGCCCACAAGGTACAAAATAGCTTAGGAAACTATAAAAGGCCTCAAGTTTCTGCATCACGACTACTCTCCTGCAGTGATACATCAAGATATGAAAGCCAGCTTTGTGGAATTGAGGAGGATTTTGTGTGCATCGTATGCCTGAGTGCGTTTAAGGAGGAGGACGAGATTAGAGAGCTGTGTAATTGCCATCACATTTTTCAAAGAATTGTTTTGACAAGTAGCCAGCAAATGGAATTTATAGAATGTCTCAAGGCTTCCAAAATCTGTGTTACGCCTACTTGAAACTCCAAATCCGGGTGTGAGTGACCCTATGCTTTACATTGGAATGCTTTTCAGCATGTTTGCATGGCATGTTGAAGATCATTGTTTATACAACATTAAATGTCATCACTGTGGTGCATCAAAGACATGGTATGGTGTCCCTGGTCATGTAGCTGATGATTTTGAAAATGTGGTAGTGGAACATGTTTATGGTGGACAAATGCCTATGCACAATGAAGTGGATGCAGCGTTTAGTTTGCTAATAGGAAAAACAACAATGTTTCCCCCAAAAATATTATCTGAATATGGCGTTCTTGTTTACAAGGCTGTACAAGGTCCTAGAGAATTTGTAATCACATTTCCTTAGGCATACCATGCAGGCTTTAGTCATGGTTTTAATTGTGGTGAGGCAGTAAACTTTGCATTGGTTTATTGGCTTCCATTTGGGGTAGTAGCCCGTAGACGGTATGAAATTTTGAACATAGTGCAAATTTTGCCTCATGAACAACTATTATGTAAAGAGGCAGTGCTTCTTGCAAATAGTGGATTGTGTTCTAGAAATAGAACCCAATGCTTGGTGAAGGTTACATTTGTTCGCCTTATTAGACTTGCGCATCAACTTTGTTGGTTATTGATGCAAAGAAGGCGCAACAGTTTTTGCCAGTTCCTAACTAGCAGTTTCAGATTGGAGCACTCATCGAATTTTGTGATATTGAAGGGATATGGAAGTAGATGGTGTGTTCTCACTGGACATGGTCATGGACCGTGTGTCAGGCCTTTGGAGCCAAATCCTATGAATGCCACATCGGAGGAGTAGGACATGTCGGTGACGGCGACAACGATGTAGGCACAGGCCACCACGATGTAATGCGCTCAGTTTTAAAATATCATGGGGTTACGTGGCATGGCACAGATGAAGAAGCACGACTGTGAATGCGCGCTCGCCACCTACCTCGACGGCCACAGCCATAATTTTTTCTCATGGAAAATAATATCGAAGTCCTACTTCAGCAAAAATAGTGATCATTTTACTGCCAAATAAAGCATTGATATCGTGCACTAATGGAGGTCCCGAAGATAATGTGGAGTTTGAAAGTTCGTCTGGAATTTGAGATGTTGTTTTATGCTAGATGATAGTTTGTATGGATATCATAACACACTCTGTAGGCACGAATAAGTGGCCGTATGTAGTTTCATGGGTGGAGCAGTTACACTTACACATCCACCAACATAGCCTTCCACATGTTCAAAAGCACGATTTTTTTTAATGTTTTTTCAACATGGAAGAGTGGAAGTGGAAGTGGAAGGCCCACATGGCTCCTTATTGTACTCCTTCATTTGACAATTCCTCTATGTGGGAAAATTGAATATTGTAGTCTATTGTTTTCATTCTGTCACAGTGCGATGCTAGGAATCTTCTATTTCTGAGGATTAATTGCTACCTAGATAGGCATGCTGTCGTTTTCCCAACAAGTTGAAGGCCCCATTTAGACACAAGTATAGGGGTATTTATAGTCATTGGAAACGTTTTTTCCGTGACGGACACAATGGTGGTGTCATATTGTAATTTTGAGGCTATTTCAATTGAGTTTTTTAGCCTCAAATTTTTTCTACCTTGGAGTGCACTCTCGGTTGAACCCGACACTCCCAAGGCACTTATAAGTGAACCTAGTATCTAGTAGTCTCCCCTTTCTACTTGGCGGATAGAGAGGCTAGTTACCCATGCATTACGGTAAGATGAGGTGACTACCATAAGGACACTTATTCTAGGGACTACAGACATAGACACCCTAGACTCTATCCGAGGTTTTTCCAAATCTACTTTTGAAGACTACAGATGAAGACACTTTAGAAGATTCTCTTCTTCTCTTCTTCTCCTCCATATTTGGCATCTATGGCTCATTTTATTGTATTGAGTGCATTTTCGATAGAGACCGACACTCTTATATGGCTTATTTTTCTTTTGTATTAGGTGCATTTTCGACAGAGACCGAAACCTTCTAGATTGAGTTCACCATAAGGAAGGATTTGATATTTATGGTGGGACTAGTTAGTGACCTACGAGAGGCAACATCCTCTGAGGATGACCTACAGAGGCAACAGACCCAGAAGTGGTTGACCCTGAGGCACCCATGATGACCCTGAGGCACTTAGACGGCTGACCTAGTGGCAATAGACTAGTGGAAGTGGCTGACCCTGAGGCAACAGACCAAGATGTATACATAGTGAATCTATAATTATTTATAGTTGTAGATCCAAGCACAAAGAGCACGAGCCTAGACCAAATCAGCAATAAAGGAGGATGTAGAATTGCTTTTTAGAGAAGTCAACATTAAGGGGGAATGTTACCTAATGTTGACTTGTTTTTTTCTTTAGTTAGGATAGTGCACTTTAAGGGGGAATGTTAGAATTAAAGTGCACTATGCCTCTATTTTGACACTTGTCAGTTTATATTGACACTTGTTAGTTTATCATATAGGCCTTCTGCCTATATATGTAACTCATTTGTATCAATAAAATAATACCATTAGTTTCAGTCCCAACAATATTAAATTTGAGACTCCATCTGGACTGAAGAGATACTACATCCCACCTATAATTAAGCTTCTCAACCATAGGCACAACATGGGAAAGCCAAGAGTATCCCAAATGAGGTTTATACTTGGTGAGAGAAACATCTTTGGGCCAAGACCAATCAGTCCACCAAGGTTTTTGATAATATCAAAAAACTTTACCCCAAATAGATAAAGGAGGGGAATCAATAACAGCCTCATAAGTAGTCTTATCAGTAGAATATAAACAAAAAAAATCCTAAAAATTTCCCAAGGTATCAAAGACCTTGAATGAAAATCCATGAAATCAGATAACCAAGCAATACCTCGTTTATAAAATTTTTGAGCATGTATCCACTGGACTTGAGCAAGGGGAGTCCCCTACAAAGTGATGGTTGAAGACCACCAGACATCAAGCAAATGTATTGAAGACCCTAGATTCCCCTTGTGACCTTTCCAAGAAATCTAGGGTTTAATGGCCTCCCAGACCTTCCAAATGCTTTTCATAATAAAGGACCCAAAAATCTTTATTAGAACAAGGGCTGTAAGAATGGTTTGAAAATCAAGCCCTTTCCACACCTTCTTACCAAAAGGAAACCCTATGGAGAGGCAGTGATGAATTAAAAGTTTCCAGGATTCCTCCCCTGTAAACCTCTCACAATCCATTTAGCACAGAGGGAAAAGCCTTGTCGCTAATAGTCAAACAATCCCATTCCTCCATTTTTTTAGGAAGATAGCAAATATCCCAAGCCACCCTATGAAATCCCTTCTTACCAACAGCATTGGACCACATAAAATTTTGAAGCAACTTCTCCAATTTGGCATAAAAAGTCTTGGAAGGGACCCAACAAGAAGAGTAATACACATGAGTAGAGGCCAATACCTTAGAAAAAATCTGAAACTTGCCAGCTAAGGATAATTTTTTGGTACACCAGTAAAGAAGCTTCTTCTCAAACTTTTGAATAGCATAATCCTAAAAATGGGTAGGAGAAGCTAAAAAATCAAAAGGAATACCCAAAAATGTAAAGGTTTCCCCAGGTTGAATCCACTTCCAAGGATTATCAGCTAACCAAGGAGGCATATATTTTCTAGACTATCTATAGTAAGAAGTTTTTCTCCATTGAATATTAGAGCCAGAAGCTAAGCAGAATGTATGAAGATAATCTAAAGCATGAGTAACAAAGATCTCATATTCTGCAATTGTCAATAAAGAATCATGTGCAAAATGACCATTAATCAACTTCTTGGGGAGAAAGGGAGATAAATTCCCTCGATCAATCCTTGAGCATATCTATGATCTAGAAGATAACCAAAGGCCTCAGCAATAAGAATAAACAAAGAATGCACCAATGGATAACCTTGTCTAACAGAATGGGCTAATTAAATATTTTGAGATTGTCTCTTTTTCAAAGTTAACACAACAAAGGCATATTTGAATAACATAAGTACAGTCCTGATAAAATAAGGGACAAACCCCAGAGCCTTTACCATTAAAGTAATAAATAACCATTCTATTCTATCATAAGCCTTCTCAAAATAAATATTAAGGAAAATAACATCTTGACCAGAGGATCTAGCCCATTCCATCCCTTCCAAAACAACAATAACATTATCCAAAATATATTTATTCTAAACAAAACTAGTCTGCTCAGGCCTGAATATCTCAGGAAGAATAGGTATGAGTTTAAGAGGTAAAGCCTTGGCAATTATCTTATAACTGACATTTTTTAGTCTTACAATGACACTGAGAGGGGGGTGAATCAGTGTAGCTCTTTAAACTTAAATTTACAGCTCTTAATACCGCAACAATTAAAACTTATTACTAGATACAACAAGTATAACAAAAGAGCATCACACAACACAAGATTTAACGAGGTTCACCAATGTGGCTACTCCTCAAAAATTGACTGCTTGGACTACCATCCAAATCCAGCCTTTGCAAAGCACCAACTTTACAATCAATTTACCAGCACCCACTGGAAGGAGCACCAACCCCTAATTTATCTGCACTAACAGAAAGGAGCACCAACCCCTGATTTACTAGCACCAACTGGAAGGAGCACCAACCCCTGATGCCAAGCACCAACCTGGACTTCAATTTGAATCTATAAGTTTGATAGTAAGATACCTTTGCTTTTGCAAGACCCTGACTGGTCTTCTTCACCTTTGCGTTCTCTATGCACTCTGCTCTCTCTACATAATCACTTCACACAACATTCATGATCGTCTTCTCCCTTTTGTGCACTCTGCTCTCTTTGCGAATTTTGCACTTAGCATGATTCGACACGACTTGCTCTCTATGCACAATGACCGTATTTCACACACCTTCAACACTCTTCAATTCTCCAAATAGCCCTCCTTTTATAACAATATTTTTATGATGAAAACCTTAATCTTAGTCGGCTATAAATCCTAATCTTAGTCGACTTTCATAACAACTGTAAACCCTAATTTTAGTCGGCTGTCATCCTTCTCATTTCAGTCGGGTTCTCCTTCTTGACTTGCGCATTTATGACCTGTCACGAAATCATGAAATTTCTGCCTCTATAGCTTCTTTTGTTGTTGTTGCCACGAAAATACAACATGTCGCGATATCGTGACACTTTCGCCTCCGTACACTTTCTCTATTATTTTGTCATGATATCATGACATTTCTTGCCTCTACAGACTTCATCTTTTCTTTTGCATGATATCATGACATTTTTGCCTTCGTATACTTCATCTTTGCTTTTATCGTGATATCGTGACACTTCTGCTTCCATAGACTTCGACTTTGCTTTTGTCGTGATATCGTGACACTTCTACCTCCGTAGTCTTCAACTTAGCTTTTGTCATGAAATCATGACACTTCTGCTTCCGTACTTAGCTTCTTTGCTTTTGTCGTGAAATCATGACACTTCCCTTCAAAGTCTTCTTCTCTCGAAATTGACTCTTTACTTCTTTCTTTTCGTTACTGTCTTCTCTCTGCTTTTGTCACGAAATCGTCACTTCCTCTTCTCTCTCTGCACTTTTCAAACTTACTTTCTCTCTCATTTGTCGTGCGAAAATGCGACATGTCGCGAAATCGTGACACTTTTCCAACTTACTTTCTCTCTCCTATTTTAGTCGTGAAAATGCGACATGTCACGAAATCATGACACTTTTCCAACTTACTTTCTCTCTCCTATTTTAGTCGCGAAAATGCGACATGTCACGAAATCGTGACACTTTTCCAACTTACTTTCTCTCTCCTATTTTAGTCGTGAAAAAATGCTGACATGTCACGAAATCATGACACTTTTCCAACTTACTTTCTCTCTCCTATTTTAGTCGGAAAACGAAAATGCGACATGTCATGAAATCACGACACTTTTCTTACTTGTTCTCTTTCTTCGAACTTGTCACGAAATCACGACACTTTTTCCTTCTTTCTCTTTCTCTTCCAACATGTCACGAAATCGCGACAGTTTTTCCACTTGCCTTTTTCTCTTCCAACATGTCACGAAATCGTGACAGTTTTTCCTACTTTTTCTCTCTCTTCCAACATGTCACGAAATCGCGACAGTTTTTCCACTTGCCTTTTTCTCTTCCAACATGTCACGAAATCGTGACAGTTTTTCCTACTTTTTCTCTCTCTTCCAACATGTCACGAAATCACGACAGTTTTTCTTGCTTTTTCTCTCTCTTCCAACATGTCACGAAATCGTGATAGTTTTTCCTGCTTTTTCTCTCTCTTCCAACATGTCGCGAAATCGTGACAGTTTTTCTTGCTTTTTCTCTCTTCCAACATGTCACGAAATCGCGACAGTTTTTCTTGCCTGTTGTATATGTCGTGATATCGTGACACTTTTCTTACTTGTCTTTTTCTTTGATCTTTTGCATATGGGCCACTTCGGTCTTCTTGGAAAATCACTATACATACTCTGAATAACCTTTGAACTCCTGTCTTCTGCATCTGAATAGCTTTTGAACTTCCTGTCCACTGCATCAACAGATCTATCTGACTGTGTTGACAACAATGACAATATTGTTGTTGCACCTTGCTCAACAATCTCCCCCTTTGGAATTGTTGGCAACACATGTGCAATTTCCTGTAACTCTTCTCCCCCTTTGACAATAATACCAAAGGGCTACTGTAGACTCCCCCTGAGTCCATGCACAACATTCTTAGGCAAAATTTATTACACTTAGCAAAAATCATGAACATGAGCAAAAAGATAATCAAATACTTAAATGCTCCCCCTGAGAATGTGATCCCTGTAGCTAGTCAATTCTTGGGAAGTGTGACCACTCCCAATTTATTGCGAAGGTACTCAAAAACTTCCTTGGGCAATGGTTTTGTGAAGATATCTGCTACTTGCTCTGTAGTTGGAACAAAATCCAACTTAACCTCACCTTTCGCAACTTTCTCCTTCAAAAAGTGATACTTGATAGCAATGTGTTTTGTGCGTGAATGCATAACCGGATTCTTGGAGATGTTAATGGCATTGGTGTTATCACACTTAATTGATATTGGCTCACTGAAGCTAATACCAAGATATTTCGGGGTTTGTTTCATCCACAATACCTGCGTACAACATGTTGTCTGCAATATATTCTGCCTCTATTGTCGATAAAGAAATTGACTCTTGTTTCTTACTGTGCCATGCGACCAATCTATCTCCAAGATAGAATGCACCTCCATTGGTACTCTTTCTGTCATCTACACATCCTGCCCAATCTGCATCTGAATACAAAATAAGGGTGAAGTCTTTACCTTTCGGATACCATAACCCATACTCCATAGTACCCTTGAGGTATCGAAGAATCCTCTTCACTGTTGTCACATGAGTCTCCTTGGGATTAGTCTGAAATTGTGCTACCATGCATACTGCCTACAAAATATCTGAGTCCAGTAGCTGTCAAGTACAGTAAGCTCCCAATCATAGATTTGTACATGGTTTGATCAACAGGTGGAGATTTGTCATCCTTGCTCAACTTGCAACTTGTCATCATGGGAGTGCTAACTGGCTTACAATCCTCCATTGTGAACTTTTTTAACATCTCTTTCACATATTTAACTTGAGAAATAAATATGCCCTTCTTATTTTGATTAACTTGCAACCCGAGGAAATACGAAAGTTCACCAATCATTGACATTTCAAATTCTTTCTGCATCTTATTTGCTAAATCTTTACACGACTCATCTTTGCTTGCTGCCAAATATGATATCATCTACGTATACAACAAGAACAATAAGATGCCCATTTTCTGTTTTGACATACAAATTACTATCCACCATACCTTTCTTAAACCCTTGTTGAGTGAGATAGTTGTCTAGCCTTGCATACCATGCTCGGGGTGCCTGTTTTAAGCCATATAATGCTTTCTTCAACTTGCAAACCAAGTTGGGATCATCACCAAGTTGGAAACCATCTGGTTGCTCAATATAAACCTCTTCTTCAAGTTTCCCATTCAAAAATGCTGATTTCACATCCATTTGATAAACTTTGAAATTCTTGTAGACTGCTAAAGCCAGAAACATTCTAATTGCCTCTAGTCTAGCTATTGGTGCAAAATTTTCCTCAAAGTCAATGCCTTCAACTTGTGCATAACCCTTACATACCAATCTTGCTTTATTTTTGACTACCTGTCCATCTTCATTCAATTTGTTTCGAAAAATCCATTTAGTCCCGATTATATTTTTATTTGCAGGTCTAGGTACTAACTCCCAAGTTTCGTTTTTCTCGATCTGATCTAATTCTTCATTTATTGCCTTCATCCAACTTTCATCTTTGCTTGCGTCAGCAACATTTTTGGGCTCAATGTTGGATAATAGAGAGTAGTTACTTACTACTCTTCTTCTTGTCTGAACACCAACTTTGGGGTCTCCAATTATTTGCTCTCTAGGATGATTTTTCTGCCAGTTGCCTGTTTTGAATTTCTTATTTTCTTCCACTTCTGAATCACAACTTAAATCATCTGAGTCAATTTTTTGTATCTTTTCCGTTTCGTTTTCCTCATCTCCTTCAATAACCTCTTCATAAATTGGGTAGTTCTTTTCATAGCTAATTACTCGTTCTCTACCTTCATCAAATTTAACATCGACACTTGTCCACAATTTTCTTTAGCCTCTTGTTGTAGCATTTGTAAGCTTTGCTTTTTGATGAATAACCAACAAAAATACCTTCATCCGCTCTATCTTCAAACTTACCAAGATTATCTTCAGTTCTTTTGATGTAGCACTTGCTTGCCAAAAACTTTGAGGTATTTTGTTGTTGCCCTTTTACCGAACCACAACTCATAAGGAGTTTTGCTTTCATGTGTTCTCAACATGTACCTATTTTGGATATACACCGTAGTATGGACTGCTTCTTTCCAAAATATTTTTGCTACTCTGCTTTCATCCAACATAGTCCGTGCCATTTCCTACCTTTGTCCTGTTCTTTCTTTCTACCACTCCATTCTGTTGAGGTGTCTTGGCTGCTGAAAACTGTCTCCTAATACCGTATTTTTCACAGTACTCTGTAAACTCCTCTGAAATGAATTCTCCTCCTCTATCTGATCTTAAACATTTGATCCTCTTTCTTGTTTCATTCTCAACATGGTTTTTGAAAATCTTGAACATTTCAAAAGCTTCTGATTTATGCTTCAAGAAAAATATCCATGTCATTCTAGAATAGTCATCAATGCACAACATAAAATATTTGTCACCATTTATGCTTTGTGTTCTCATGGGTCCACATAAATCAGTGTGTATTAGTTCCAAAGGTTTGCTTGTGTAGTACTCTTTTGTTTTGAATGTGACTCTAGTTTGCTTCCCCTTTTGGCATGAAGCACAAATGTTGTTTGGAGGTTTGCTGATGGTGGGAATATCTCTCACTTGCCCTTTTTGAGTTGATTTTTACTAGATTATCAAAACTGATATGACCGAGTCTCTTGTGCCACAACCAATTTTCTTCTTCCTGTCCAATAAAACAAGCTCCTTCTGAAGTCTCCGAGAGCATGTACGGGTTTCCAGATGTCCTTGATCCAGTTGCTATCAATTTTCCATTGTTTGTTTTTCTGACTTCACACCTCTGCTTCTTAAAAACTACTTCATGACCTTTATCACAAATCTAACTTACGCTCAACAAGTTATGTTTCAAACCATCCACAAACAAGACTTCTTCTGACTTAATGTTTTCGTCACTAATTTTAACTGAACCTTTGCCAACTATCTTAGCTCCATCATTATTTCCAAACTTTATTGAACCACCTTCATATTTTTGTAACTTCTCAAATTTTTGTTTGTCACCTGTCATATGACTGGAGCATCCACTATCAAGTATCCATGGTACATATTTATTCTATGCTTTAAATGTTGTTTGTACGATTAAGGATTCCTTTTCTTCCTTAAGTCGCTCTTTTTCTTTCCACTCTATTTTGATAGTAGTTTTGGGCTCTTGTTTTGCCTTTCCCTTATCAATAGCTTGTGCATGTTTTTCGGGAAGTTTTCTATTTTGTCTCATCCTATTTGGTTGAAAATTTCTTCCCTGAAATTGATTTGATGCAAATGTACTTGCAATGTGCCCAAAATTATGACAGTTGTAACATTCTACTGTATAATTCATGAGAGGAGAAAAAGCATTTCTACTTGGTGAAATTCCTTGGTCTTACATTATATTTGCGGTCTGAGATTTTATGTCCATAGCCATTGCATTTAAAACAGAAACCAGAAAAGGGATAATTGAACCTGGGTGATGGTCTTTGCCATGTTGTCGTAGGAGCCATAGGTCTTCTTCTTCTTTGATGTGTGACATTGGTGAATCCATCATTGTCAATTCTCCTTTCGTGCCTGGCATTATTGCTTTCTTTTGCATGAGATGTTTTTCCTTGATCAATCTGTTTCTTATCTTCATTCTTTATGGATTCTACATTTTCGGCCTTTGATCCATTTGATGATTCTCCTTCGATGAAACCCAAACCAAATTTGATGCCTACAGGCCTTTGGTCATTTATGATCTTATCCGACTTCATAGAACTTTCTTCGCGTTTGTGATAGCAACTAATTTTGTGATTCATCTCTTCTATCTGCATCCGTAAACCAACATTCTCTTCTTCTAGTTTGCGGCAATAATCTATTTTCATGGTAATTTGTACTTTGAGATCTTCAGATATTTTCTTGTATTCTTCTATCTGTACTTTCATACTGGTTATGATTTTGTTTGCATCCTCAAGCTTTCCTGAAATTTTCTTATTCTTTTTCTTTCTATCTTCAATTCATCCAGAGCTGCAATTAGTTCCTCTTCCAAATTTACTTCTGCATCAATTTCTTCTTCATCACATTCTTGTTCTTTTTCTATTTTTTTTTCTTTGAGTGCCATGAAAAGAGCTTCACCACCTGCCATTGTGTTACTTCCAAGATCACCTTAGCCGGTTAAGCTTATACAGGAACTTAGCTATGATACCAATTGTTAGTCTTACAATGACATTGAGAGGGGGTGAATCAGTGTAGCTCTTTAAACTTGAATTTATAGCTCTTAATACCGTAGCAATTAAAACTTATTACTAGATACAACAAGTATAACAAAAGAGCATCACACAACACAAGATTTAACGAGGTTCACCAATGTGGCTACTCCTCAAAAATTGACTGCTTGGACTACCATCCAAATCTAGCCTTTGCAAAGCACCAACTTTACAATCAATTTACCAGCACCCACTGGAAGGAGCACCAACCCCTGATTTATCTGCACTAACAGAAAGGAGCACCAACCCCTGATTTACTAGCACCAACTGGAAGGAGCACCAACCCCTGATGCCAAGCACCAACTTGGACTTCAATTTTGAATCTATAAGTTTGACAGTAAGATACCTTTGCTTTTGCAAGACCCTGACTGGTCTTCTTCACCTTTGCATTCTCTGTGCACTCTGCTCTCTCTACATAATCACTTCGCACACTCTGGCCTGTCAAACTTCATGATCGATCCTTCTCCCTTTTGCGCCCTTGCTCTCTTTGCAAATTTTGCACTTAGCATGATTCGACACGACTTGCTCTCTGTGCACAATGACCGTATTTCACACACCTTCAACACTCTTCAATTCTCCAAACAACCCTCCTTTTATAACAATATTTTTATGATGAAAACCCTAATCTTAGTCGATTGTAAATCCTAATCTTAGTCGGCTTTCATAACAATTGTAAACCCTAATTTTAGTTGGTTGTCATCGGTCTTCGTCGGCTTCAACTGCCCCTATAAATGCTATAGTGATGTCGGTCCACTATCATACTTCTCATTTCAGTTAGGTTCTCCTTCTTGACTTGCGCATTTATGACCTGTCATGAGATCGTGACATTTCTGCCTCTGTAGCTTCTTTTGTTGCTATTGCCACGAAAATACATGTCGCGATATCGTGACACTTTCACCTCCATACGCTTTCTCTATTCTTTTGTCGCGATATCACGACATTTCTACCTCTGTAGACTTCGTCTTTTCTTTTGTCATGATATCATGACATTTTTACCTCCGTATACTTCATCTTTGCTTTTGTCGTGATATCGCGACACTTCTACTTCCATAGACTTCGACTTTGCTTTTGTCGCGATATCGTGACACTTCTGCCTCCGTAGTCTTCAACTTAGCTTTTGTCACGAAATCGTGACACTTCTACTTCCGTACTTAGCTTCTTTGCTTTTGTCGTGAAATCGTGACACTTTAGTCTTCTCTAAGTTTTCTTTTGTCACGAAATCGTGACATCCTTCGAAGTCTTCTCTCTGCTTTTGTCGCAAAATGCGACATGTCAATATCTTTTCAAACTTACTTTCTCTCTCTTTTTAGTCGCAAAAATGCGACATGTCACGAAATCGTGACACTTTTCCAACTTACTTTCTCTCTCCTATTTTAGTCACGAAAATGCGACATGTCGCGAAATCGTGACACTTTTCAACTTACTTTCTCTCTCCTATTTTAGTCGTGAAAATGCGACATGTCGCGAAATCGTGACACTTTTCCAACTTACTTTCTCTCTCCTATTTTAGTCGTGAAAATGCGACATGTCGCGAAATCGCGACACTTTTCCAACTTACTTTCTCTCTCCTATTTTAGTCACGAAAATGCGACATGTCGCGAAATCGTGACACTTTTCTTACTTGTTCTCTTTCTTCGAACTTGTCGCGAAATCGTGACACTTTTTCTTGCTTTCTCTTTCTCTTCCAACATGTCACGAAATCGCGATAGTTTTTCCACTTGCCTTTTTCTCTTCCAACATGTCACGAAATCGTGACAGTTTTTCCTGCTTTTTCTCTCTTCCAACATGTCGCGAAATCACGACAGTTTTTCCACTTGCCTTTTTCTCTTCCAACATGTCGCGAAATCGTGACAGTTTTTCCTGCTTTTTCTCTCTCTTCCAACATGTCACGAAATCGCGACAGTTTTTCTTGCTTTTTCTCTCTCTTCCAACATGTCGCGAAATCGTGACAGTTTTTCCTGCTTTTTCTCTCTCTTCCAACATGTCGCGAAATTGCGATAGTTTTTTTCTCTGCTGTATATGTCGCGATATCGTGACACTTTTCTTACTTGTCTTTTTCTTTGATCTTTTGCATATGGGCCACTTTGGTCTTCTTGGAAAATCATTGTACATACTCCGAATAACCTTTGAACTCCTGTCTTCTGCATCTGAATAGCTTTTGAACTTCCTGTCCGCTGCATCAACAGATCTATCTGACTGTGTTGACAACAATGACAATATTGTTGCTACATCTTGCTCAACAAGACATTAAGCAAGGTGATTGACCACAAATTAGAAATAATTTCAATGTCTCCCCCTTTTGAAATGAACTTAACATTACCTTTGTTTATGAGATTCCCCAATGAACCAGTATGCATAGCCTCTTTATACACTAAATCATAACCAACCAAGCCCCAACATTCTTTATAAAATTCACAAGGGAAACCATCTAATATAGGTCCTTTGTCATTTGCCAGCTGAGACAGAGCCTGTTTGATATCCTCCAAGGTTAAATGTGCATCACAAAAATCTTGCTAAGTTTTTTTAAGCTTAGTAGGTATGACTTGACAACAGGATTCTAGAGCTTGCACTCTATCATGGGTAAGGCCATGAGAATCAAACACTCTTTGATAATGATTAACAAAAACTCCAGAAATATCATCAAGAGATGTGAACTTTTGACCATCAACTTGTAGAGAAGTGAATTGGGAAGTATGAGCAGGTGGGTAAAGGCACTTGAAAAATTCTTTAGAGACTTTGTCACCCACATTTAACCAATGCATCCTGGCTCTTAATTATGCTCCTTTGGCTTCATGTATATCAAATTTTTTAAGCTCATGTCAAAAGGCAGCCATGAAAGCTTGAAGATCATAACAAAAAGGATTAGCCTCAAGATGCACAGAAAATTTTACTAATTTTGACTTCAAAACCAAATTAGCTTTCTTCCTCCTCTTGGCTAATTCCACTCCCATAGTGTGAAGCAAAGAGGTGATTCTAAAAATAGTAGCATTCCACCAAGAAACCCAACCAAAGTCACCAGAGGGTCTCGAAAGAAAATTCTAAATTCTACAAATATGAGCCTTCATAGTTGGGTGATAAAGGAAGGAAACATTAAGATAAAACTGGGTCTAAAATTATCGAGGCTTATGAAGAATGGCTTCCACAAAAAAAGAATAGGAGCATGATCAGACAAAATAGTACCTGGGATAACCAAAATATGAGGTTGAGAAGGTGAAACCCTGGAAATTTTAAAAGTCTCACTGGAAGAGATCATGGCTCATTCAAGGTTTTTTAACACCCTGGCTTTGCCTGCTTGAAAATTTGACCATGTAAACCATTGATCTTAAAAAAAGTTAGCAGGAGAAAAATAGATATTAGGATCACTAAGACTTAGCTTATTTTTCATAAAATAAAAATCTTTCCACTCCCCAGCACACCAGCGGTTAGGAGATAAACTAACTTTATCATATGGATTTTACACCATATTAAAATCCCCACACATAACCCATGTGGCAAGAGGTAGAGATAAAGCCAACCACCGCCATAAGGCACACCTTTCTAGAGCATTATTGAAAGCATAAACATTAATAACTCTAAATGATTTACCATGTAATTCCAACAAAGTCCAAACTGCTTGATTGGATAGATCCACTCCCCACATCACAATATTCGAGTGCCACTTTGAAGAAATAAAAGTGACAACTCCACCTGTCCCACTGGAATGATTTGTTACATGAAAAACACCATGAGGCCATAGAAAATTATAGATACACTATAGATTAAAATAAGAAACTTTCACTTCTTGTAAACACATCACATCAATATTGCCAAACTTATGAGTGATAGAAGCCATCTCACTGCGGATCATATATTTACAAATTGGATCCGTCAGTCCTCTTACATTCCATGAGAATAAAATCATTAAGACCTATCAGTATGCAAAAGTTCCAGAACATCCTTAGAGACTCCCGGTTGAACAAGATACCCAAAGGAGTTAGAAGCATAATGATCCTAACCATCCTAGTAAACACAAAAAGCCTCCTCTATTTGGTAGTGCTTATCATAATATAGATTATTTCTCGGAGGGCTATGGGAATGAAGAGTTTTATACCCAGACTAACCTTCTGATAAATATTTTTGGAAGGCATCAGAGACATATTCCTCCATAGAGGTAGTAGAACTCGGTATGGCCATCACAACTTGAGAAAATTTTGGAGAAACCCAAATGGACTGCACTTCTGGAGGAGCAATAGGAGCTTGTCGAACAGAGACATCCTAAGGCACAGAAGCTGGTGGTGTGACAACAAGAGCAAAGTGTGACAAAAGATGCTATGAAGCACTCTTAGGAGCTTGGGATTATAATGCACTCTAGGAGCAGTTTTGTCAATTAACCACCTGCCATTCCTCTTGCCCCCCAATAACCCTAGCTTCTTGAGCACTAGATGTCGAGGAACCAGGTGCCTGAATAGAAGAATTATTAGTATTTGGAGGAGGGTTTTATTGTAATTTACCTACCATAAGTGGGCAATATTTTATATTATGGGGAGCTAACTAACAACGAAAGCAGGTATTCGGGAGGTTAATATAGGCCACCCTTTGTCTATGGGTATAATATCCAGCATTAATCTGAATTTCCTCAAGTAAATCCTTGGAAAGTTCAAGCTTTAAGCATATCTTCCTAGTGGGTCGGGCTGAGAAGAAATGAGGAGGCTAAAAATAGATAAACTTTCCCAAGGAAGCAACCCATTTATCTAAAAAATTCCAAAAGGGAATGGGAAGACCAGGGAACTCAACTCAGACAGGAACCTCCAGGGAAGAGACCTTAGAAACAATGAAATCCCATGTATAGGGTTACAAAATAAGCAAGGAATTCCTAACCGTCTAAGGTCCTCTAGCCAATGTCTTTAGTGCATGCACAGGGTTATCAAAGTGAAACAAAAAATAGTCTTTGGTAAGATTCTGAACATTCAAAACCTTGACACCATAAGGGCCCCAAAATTGGTTGAACCAGGTATGAAGTAAAGTATTATTGGGGATTCTACCTAGAAAATTCCCCAATAAGTGATGACATTCAAACCATTGAAAAGCATATTGAAATTCATGAGTTGGGATAACAACTTGAAGAAGAGTAGCATTACCTCTTCGTACATTTTTAGATTGAGCTCCGATAGCAGCAGGATCAATTGAGCTTGCCAAGTGAGCAGTCACCATGAGGTAAATGGCAGAGCCACCGCTCGAGGTGGTGGAAGAAAAACATGTGGTAGTATCTAAGGCTAGATTCTACACAAAAAATCTAGAAGGAGGGCACAGTATTCCTCTATAATCCCTTGTCTGCAATTTCTAAAAAAAATTCCACCATTCTCTAGCATCAATATCAGTTTCTCCAAAAAAATTGCCATTGTTTATGCCCTAATGCAACTAGGGTTTTTTGATAATATATATCATACCCTGATGCAAAATAGGTTTTTAAGGAAATAAATATCTTCCCACTGATTTGAAGCTTCCAAACAAAATAAAGTGCAACATTTGCTTACCCAAACTAAACAAATTTTGTCTTTTGAAAAATTTGACTTGAAAATTCATCACTACCCTTATTCCATATGGCTGAATTCAGAAGGTCATATCTCCCTCAATACTACTTAATTCCTTCATATGAGCACTTCTTTAAAAAATCTTCAATTTATACACAAATTGATCCAAGAATCACTTGAATCGGATAAACTTTCATGAAGATATGGCTTCTGAAAGATGAGCCATTTTTTCAAAAAAATATGTGAAATTCATCACTATCCTTGTTTCGGATGACTAACTTCAAAAGTTCATATCTCCCTCAATATTGCTTGAATTCCTTCTTATATCACTTATTTTAAATCTCTTCAAATTTTGCACAAACTGATCCAAGAATCTTGTTAGAATATTATTTAGCATATATTATTGTATTACATTAAAGTTAACGGAGTGGTTCGTAGTTTTCTTGAATCAGTTTATGAACCACCCAGACTGGAAACTGCCTCAACGGAGTTTATGTAAAATCATATATATTTGACAGGAATATCAAGATAGATCTAATGCTTCAGATTTTACATGGCATCAGAGCATTGAATAAATTTTTCTGGGCAATGTGAATTTAACCAGACGGACGGTGTTGGAAGGGACGCTGCCGTTTGTTTTTTATTTTCTCCCTCTGCGCTCCGAATAGCTTGGAGAAGGCAAGCACGCTGTTGGACGTCATTGACATCACCGTATCTGGAGACAACGAGCGCCGGGCGAGCACAGCCGCAAGAGAAGCTGCGACGCAGCAACCAGACCTCGTCACCAAGGACGACGTCACCGTATCTGGAGACAACGAGCGCCGGGCGAGCATATCTGGAGAAAACGAGCGCCGGGCGAGCATTTCTCGAGTTCCACCGGAAATATTGAGGAGCCAGAGTCGCGGGCAGGAGAAATTTGTTGGACGAGCCATCTCTCGAGTTCCACCGGAAAGATTGAGGAGCCAGAGTCGCGGGCAGGAGAAATTTGTTGGACGAGAGGTCCAGAAATCGAAGCGAACCGCGCAGCAGAGTGCCGAGATTGTGCGGGATGGCCTCGGAATCCGCTAAAGCCAGTGCCAGAAACTGTTTGAAAGCCTTCTCCACTCCTGTAACTGCTATGGTGTTGTTTCCGCGGTAATTTTTTTTACAATTCGTTTCTGTTTGTGGTTGAGACTCGTGCTCAAAGTAACACGGCTGTTGCTGGTGGAGAAGCACTCCGTACAGCCACCCCGCGCGTTTGAAATAATAACCGAGGGTGACCGCCAAGCCGTGCAGCGGAGCCGAGTGTGGTGGGGTCCGTGCACTCCGAGTGTGGTGGAGCAGCGCTCCGTGCAGCGCAAGTCCCGCGCGTTGGTGACCGCCGTCAGAAATTCCAGACGCTGTGATTATTCTGTTTTACTGTGGCTACGGTTGGCCTCATAGGCCAAGAGAAGGGAGAAGCCAACTTAATTTATAAAAAAAAACAGACGCAAGGAAACAGACGCATTTTTTTTACAACATAAGTGGCCGCTCAACATTGATGACGCCCCAAGAAGTTTGACATTGTTTTTCAGACATTTTTTTTCTCACAAGCAATTGTTCAAAGGCATTATATTCTATTTTTGCCTTCACTTCTTCCAAGATAGAGGGGGGGAATTCAAATTTTTTTTCACACCCTCAGGAGAAGATTTCGATAGCACTTCAAAGGTGCATTTTCGATTTTACTCGACACCTTTTGTTGTCCAAGTTAGGTGCATTTTCGGTTGAACCCGACACCTATGTGAGAAGTTTTTTTGTGAGCATGCTTGGTTGATTATTGCATTCCTTTTCTGCACTTATATAAAAAAAAAAAAAAAATCATCTACATCAAAGCATCCACTACTTCTCTCAGCACATGTTGCACAGGTTCTCCACAAGCAGTTATCTCTTTGCACAGGGATCTTCATATGTTCTCTCCCCAACACTAATTTTCTCCTAGTTTTGTTTTTTGACTTAATTACCTCCAACTGATTATTCTTCTTCCGAAGATTCTCAGGCAGGTGTCATTAACATCTCTTTGAGTCAATTTTTTACCCCCATTGCTATTGTGTTTAGGCGTAAATCCCGACGAAAGTCTTGGATTCCAAAGTGTTTAGGGGAAGTTACGCCCCACGCATGCGGATTCCTCGTCTTTCTAAGGTAGGTGCCATCAACAAAGCAATCCTTTTCAGTATCGCCTATGTTCCACGTACCGTTTGATCTTCATAATACCTATAGTCTCCCTCACGTAAGGGCGGGTATTGTTTTGTTTCAGTTTCGGTATAACTGGCCTGGCAACGGTATATCGAAAAGGGGACCATTTGGCGATATAAGGAACCCTAAACAAAATGGCTACAGTGCACAAGTATCTTTCAGATGCCCAATTGCTCAAAGGCACCAATTTTGTGCCATGGAAGCATAAAATGAAAGCCATTCTTCAAGTCAAAAAATTATGGGATGTCGTCAGTGGCACTACCTCTCGTCCCACCACAACAGGGACAGATCAAGATACATTTGATGATCAGGACAAGAAAGGCCTTATGTTTTTATTACTTGCCATAACATATGAGGTTCAACCTCATATTTGTGATGCCACGACTAGTAAAGATGCTTGGGCAGCACTGATTACTGTGTATGAAGGAAAGAATAATTCCACTATCCTTCACCTACAAACTCAGCTTCACAATCTCAATATGAATTCAGGGGAAACTGTTGAATTGTTTCTTTGCAAAGTGGCAGAATTGAAAGCTAAACTCAATACTATGGGAAAACCCATCGATGATGATCTTTTGACATCTGTTATTTTGAGGGCACTCCCACCCTCTTACAAAAGTTTTATCACTTCCCTCAATGTTTCTGGCAGAACATTAACTTTTGTTGAATTGGTTAATTTGCTTCAAACTGAAGAAGCCAATCAAGTACAGAAAGATGAGGAACCTGCTACTGCTCTCTCCACCCATCAAAAGGGTCACAAGCAAGGACAGTTCCAGAAGGGAGGCTCTTCTTCCAAAAGCAAAGGCAAGCCCAATCTCCAGCGAGATAAATATTGCAAGATCTGTGATATGAACAATCATGATACCAACAGGTGTTGGTTCAAAAACAAACAACAACATGATCCCTCACAAAATAAGAAAGGCAAGGGGAAGCAAAAATATCCTCAACATCGCAAACAACAAAAGGGTCATGTTGCTTATGCAGATTCCCATTCAGATGATTCTCCTTCATCTTCAGATAATGACTCCAAAAGAGCACACAAAGTGCTTATGACCCATACTGCCTCTTCCAAATCTGATGTTGTATGGTATATTGATTCTGGAGCAAGCAAACATATGACTGGGAACAAGTCCTGGTTTCAAACCTTTCACGCAAGAGAAGGCAAACTCGTCACTATTGCAGACAATCAGGTCTATCAAGTACAAGGTGAAGGGGATGTTACAGTCACACTCCCTGATGGTGACTGTGCCATAGAGAAAGTTCTCTATGTTCCTGGCCTTGCCAACAATCTCTTATCTGTTCCACAGATGCTAGATAGAAATATGGATGTTGTTTTTCAAGTTGAACACGGCAAAAAGAGATGTTTCATCAGTCATCAAGGTCACCACATTGCCACTGGCTCCTACAAACATGGATTATTCATCTTGGATACAGTCTCTACATCCCATACTGCCCTCATTGCCACTACAAAAGAAGCTACTTCCTTATGGCATAAAAGATACGGGCACCTCAGTTCCGGGTATTTACTCGAATTAAGCAAATATGACATGGTCAAAGGGCTTCCTCAGCTTTCATCTGTTCTCCCAGTGTGCTCAGATTGTCTCGCAGGGAAACAACATAGAGTTCCATTTGAGACAAGTTCTTCTCGCTCGAACAACCCCTTGGAGTTAATCCACGCAGATCTGTGCGGTCCTTTCCCAACCAGTCATGGTGGAAAGAGGTATTTTCAGCTATTTGTTGATGACTACTCCCGCAAAATATGGGTCTTCTTCCTTGCACTCAAGTCAGAAGCCCTTCTCTACTTTCGTCGATTCAAGAGACAAGTTGAGAAGGAAACAAGTTGTTCCATCAAAACCCTCCGCTCAGATCGAGGGGGGGAATACACTTCCAAGGAATTTTCAGCATTTTTGGAAAAACATGGGATCAAGAGACAACTCACTACAGCATATACACCGCAGCAAAATGGAATTGCAGAAAGAAAAAATCGCTCCATAGTAGAAATGAGTCGGTGTATGTTAAAAGGAGCAAACTTAGAAAAACAATATTGAGCAGAAGCAGTAAACACAACATCTTACCTACTAAATAGAGCACCTACAAGGGCTCTACAAGGAAAAACTCCACAAGAAGCCTGGAGTGGTAAGAAACCCTCAATTTCTCATCTAAAAGTTTTTGGATGTCAAGCTTTTATGCACATTCCTAAATAGAAAAGAAGGAAACTAGATGAGAAAACTCAAAAATGTATATTTCTTGGTTATGATGAGTATTCAAAAGGATATCGGTTGATTGATCCTATAACCAAGAAAACACACATCAGTAGAGATGTAGTATTTGATGAAACTTTCACATCAAATAACACACTTGTATACCTTCAGGAAGATGAACCTAAGAAAGAAGCAACACCTCCTCAGAAGAAGGTTCCTAAATGGTATACTAGTACATTGCAAGATTCAAAATTGACATCACTTCCAGATCTAACTCTAGATCGACCCACTACTCGCAGTATGACTCAACAAAGAAAAACAGATGATGCAACAACAGTAACAGATGTTGATGACCTTTGTCAACATTTTGATGATTTATCTGTGCATGTAGAAGAAGATGAGGATATAGATATGGAAGATGAAAAAGTCTATCTGACAATACTAGATGAAAAAGAACCCACATCAGTCTCAGATGCACTCAATAAAGATCAATGGAAAACTGCTATGGATGCAGAACATACATCTCTAATGAAAAATCAAACTTGGAAGTTAGTGAATTTGCCTTCAGGAAAGAAACCCATTGGTTGTAAATGGGTATTCAAGATCAAATATAAGGCAAATGGTGCAATAGATAAATATAAAGCCCGACTTGTTGCAAAGGGCTATGCACAAAAAGAAGGCATAGACTATGAAGAGACATTTGCTCCTACTGCAAAAATGACCACTATTCGAGTTCTGTGTGCAATGGCAGCTCAATTTGGTTGGCAGCTACATCAAATGGATGTAAAGAGTGCTTTCTTAAATGGTGACCTACAAGAAGAAGTCTATATGACTCAACCTGAAGGTTTTGTAGTTCAAGGGCAAGACCAGAAAGTCTGTAAACTGATCAAATCTCTATATGGACTTAAACAAGCTCCTCGAGCTTGGTATATCAAAATTGATAGTCACCTAGTGCAACATGGATTTAGAAGAAGTCCTGTAGATCCTAATTTATATATCAAGAACAATGGTTCTAAAATAGTAATTCTAGTACTATATGTGGATGATCTGATCATAACAGGCAGTTCAGAGAGTATGATCAAAACAGTAAAACAAGATCTCAATACCTCTTTTGAAATGACAGATCTTGGACTTCTCCACTATTGTCTTGGTCTAGAAGTAACTCAATACAAGCATTGCATACAAGTTACTCAAAAGAAATATGCCAAGACTCTAATTGATAAGTATCGGATGACTGACTGCAAGCCCAAAGCCACACCCATGGAAGCAGGACTTAAGTTATCCCGATTCGATGAATCTCCTAAAATAGATAGTACTCTCTATCGTCAGCTGATCGGGAGTCTCATCTATCTCACAAACACCAGGCCAGATCTTAGTTTTGCTGTGGGTTATCTTTCACGATTCATGCAAGATCCTAAAGTTAGCCACTGGAAAGCAGCAAAAAGAGTTCTTCACTATGTCCGTGGTACGACATATATCGGCCTAGAATACCAAAAAAACAACAAGTTCTATCTTCAAGGGTATACGGACTTTGATTATGCTGGATCCATAGATGACCGAAAATCAACTGCAGGTTATGTTTTTCACCTTGGATCTGGTCCTGTCTCTTGGCATAGCAAGAAGCAACATGTTGTTGCTATCTCTTCTACTGAGGCAGAATATCGAGCAGCTAGTGGAGCAGTCTGCGAGATCATATGGTTACGTCGCATCCTCACAAATATGGGCCTTCCAGAGAACCTTCCTTTACATTTATTTTGTGACAATCAAGGTGTTCTGAATCTTGTCAAGAATCCTATCTTTCATGATCGCACCAAACACATTGACACTAGGTGTCATTTCATTCGAGATGAGGTTCCAAAGCATCATATCCAGCTCCACTACATTCCCACAAATGAGCAAATAGCGGACATCTTCACCAAAGCGCTTGCTCGAGTCAAATTTGAATTGTTCCGCAATGCTATGTGTAGTCAACATTAATGTAATAAGGGGGGATGTTAGAATATTATTTAGCATATATTATTGTATTACATTAAAGTTAACGGAGTGGTTCGTAGTTTTCTTGAATCAGTTTATGAACCACCCAGACTGGAAACTGCCTCAACGGAGTTTATGTAAAATCATATATATTTGACAGGAATATCAAGATAGATCTAATGCTTGAGATTTTACAAATCTCTTAAATCGGATAAACTTTAGCATAGATATGGCTTCTGAAAGATGAGGCATTTTTCCAAAAAAAATTAGTGAAATTCATCACTATCCTTATTTCATATGACTAACTTCAAAATTTCATATATCCCTCAATACTACTTGGATTCCTTCATATGACCACTCATTTTAAATATCCTAAAATTCTGCATAATTTGATCCAAGAATTGTCTGAATCGGATAAACGTGTGCAAGAGATATGGCTCTTGAAAGATGATATGTTTTTCCAAAAAAAATATTACCCTAATTTTGCAATTTCACACAAAAATCCCCACTTTACCACAATCATTGCTCTGATACCACTTGTTGCATAACTTTATTATGATTAACATAAACCATTCACCAATACGCATAAATATCAAATCATTCATCCACAATATATTATCCACGATAACAATCCACAAATAAGAGAAAGATAGATAATACCCTTAAGGTAGGGAAACACCAATAATACTCCTTAAGTAAGGAATCACTCCACAAGTTCTCCCAATATGAGAGGCCACTTAAGGAGGGAAAAGTACCATAAGCCACTTCGTGGGCAATGATGATTATATAATATTATTCCTGATGATGATTACAACGACAAATATCTCTTATTTATATATCTATATTCTTATTCTACTTTGGGAAGCCTACTACTAATATAATATTATAATACAATCAACATTGGGTTATGGCTGGCCCATGCCAACCCTTATTCAATATAATAATATATCCCCAAATATCTATTCCTAGGTACCCTACCATTGTCCTTGTGCCAAAAAGATTTTCAAGGATCATTATTTCTCCCATAGAATTTACATGGTCATATCCAAGCCTATTACAATTATTACATTTCTTCATTGCACATAATTTTTAAACATCTTTATTATCTTTCCTTCGATAAAAAATATTATAGCATACATCTTCCATTAAGAATTTATTCTTCAGTCCTTGTTTTCCTATCTTAATAACCAAAGCTTTGTATACATGGTTATTAGTATTCTTGAGAAAACAACATAAACAATGATGAAGTATTAAAGATGTTTTTTCTTTATTTTTCTCATAAATGAGTTGCAAATATTCTTTTATTTTCTATAATACATTATTTTCAACTTCAATATTATTTTTCAAATTTTATTTTGATATATTTCCTTGAAAACTCATTTTTCTTTGCTTTTTATCCATAATGAACTTTTCACAAACCAATTGTTCTAAAATCAATTCATTTTATGTAAAATTCTTTATCTCCTAAAGTTTTATTAAATAATTTCTTCAAGTTTTTCAAATTCTTTAAATTAATTCCTTTGATGTAGTAATCCTTATTTCTCCAAAATTTTAACCACACAAGCAATTTCAATCAAGCAATCAATGATCTTCTTATGACTCCCAAAACTAATTTCTTCAAATTTTTAAATCACAAATTTCATCAATATCCACACTTCTCAAATTTCAATCCTTTCAAACAATTTTATTCAAATTTTAATTTTTCTATCTCCAAATTCAATTTCAATTTTTAATCTCTACTTAAATCTCCCAAATTTCAATTTTCATAAATCCTTCCTTCAATCAATATCAATCATTCAATTCATTCAAAATTAAAAATTTCAAATTTCAAATTCAAAATTTTCTTATATCTCCCAATTTAATTCATAATTTCTCAAATTTTCATTTAAATAATAATTTCACCCTTACTCGAATACATTTCAGCTTCAATTCAAATATTAAATTTTCTGTTTCCTTATGACTCCCTTGCATTTAATTTATTCCCTTCCAATTCAATTCTTTTATCAAAAATCAAATATTTATTCCTTATATCTTTAAAAAAAAAAAAATTAAAGCTTTAAACCTTGTAACTTCACACCAAATTAATGAAATCATGCACACAAAAAATAATCATTTTAAAAAACTTAAAAATTCAAGCTTTTACCTCACTTTTCTTCCCTATCATGTGATGCTTTGAGAAAGTAGGGTTTTTGAAAAATGTGTTATGCATTGTCACAATTTATGTCAGACATTATAATGGCTTATGAATCTTCCATGTTTAGCTTTTTGTTCTTGGGCTCTCCAGACTCTATTCTTTAGAGTCTTTGCATTGCATAAGGCTTTCTACTTCATTCTATTATCGAGAACTCAACTTTACAAGGCTCTCCACTTCACTCTAGTATAAAGCATTCATAGCTTTACATTCATTGATTCTTGACTTTCAACTTGGCCATCGTATAGATTCTCCTTCAATGAATTTTAGACATCTAGCAAATGGCTTCCAACTTGGATTTATACAATCATAGTTTCAATCTACTTCCTCCAACTCAAACTTCACATAAGTGTTGCACCTTAAATCTTCTTAGCTACTATTCAAATTTATCTACTCAATGTTATTTATTATTTCAATTAATTTGAGCCACCAACTCAATTCTCCAAATTCTTCACCAATTTGTATTTATCTTGTAAATATTAATCTTCACTATTCTTGCTTCTTTCTGTAACATTCAATGTTTTCCACATGTCCAATATTTCTAGCCAATAATAAACAATATTTCAATCAGTTTGATCCACTAGCTCAATTCTCCAAATGCTCTTCAACCTTATCAAATGAATTACTTATTCAAATGACTTCAAATGACTAGAGTACAACTTTGGTATCTCCTCTCAACTCAACAATTTCAAATGGCCATAGTGCAACTCTGATACCACTGATGGCTATTTAGCTAGATTGAATCATAGGTACTCGTCCACTTTCCTAGGATGTTGTATAAATCATATAAAGGCCCAATCTTAGAATAATATCAATATCAATTAATAACATTCATATAAGAACACTAATATTTCATACTAATAAATCATTTAAATAGTATTAATATATCAAGTTTGAGTTACATGAGATCAACTCATATTATAATGCATGGAGCTTTAACTCCATAATATAACCTTACAATGTGACTTTTCAATACTTTGACTATTATTCTCCTCAAACATCCAAGATATTCATCCTTTTCCTCACATATGACAAAAATCTCTTTACTCTTCACTTTACATATTTCCACATATCATGTGACTCTTCATGTGTATATTTAACACCTACACTTGTGACTCTTGATTTACATGAAACTTTGCACTCTCTCAAACTTTGCACACTTGAACACTTTATTAAATAACACTTGGATATTTGTCACGCATTGACACATACATTAAATAAATATAAATCACACTCTCTAATATAATATTTACAAATGTACAATGTACCATGGGGTAATTTATCATCTACAAAATAATATAATATCTCCAATAGACTATAAGCAAAGAACAATAGTGAAACAGACTAATATGTAGAAATATTAGAATTTGAATATATTAACATCGAGCTGAGTGCGATCATACCAGCATTAGTGCATTAGATCCCATCACAAATTCATAGTCAAGCATACTTGGGCTGGAGTAGTACTGGTATAGGTGACCTCCTAGGAAGTCCTAGTGTTGCACCCTTTTATTTCTTCATACTATGGCGGCCATAAAATTTGGACAGCCTGCCTAGATTCATGGCCGCTACCAATTCCACCATGTAAATTCAAAAAAAAACATCGAGGCAACAACAACATAACATGCAATGCATGGGCCAACATGTTAATTGGGAGAGACTAAGTGATACTTTATAATATTCAACATATTTGATTTAGTAAAGCCAAGAAAGATTAAAAGCAACTAATAATTTGGAGAGAAATTTTATTAAAGGAGAAATGTATCCATGATGGATTGGACACAAGAAGGAGATAGCAAGAATGCATGAATGTTACAGTATAGCTTGTTGTATCAAGCACAAACATGAAAAGTTATATGTACAGTATAGATGTCAAAAAGGAGAGAATATCGAAGAATAAAGCGGACCATCAAGAATTATTTTTAACAAATTTGCATTACATAAAGGTAATTCTTGTTAATTTATTTAATTTCCATAATGTTTGGATAATGAATTAATATTGGGGAAGAATAATATTTGGTGTGAGGACTAAAAATAAATAAAAGGTTCAATCCTTTGTAAATAATTTTACAACATGAGAAGTCAATTTTTTTGGTACATTGTAACACCTATAGTGGAGTTTTATTTTTCACATTTATATCTTGGGATATATGCTAATTTTTTAGAGAAAAAAATGTCTTGATGTATACAAGTAAACTAGTCAAAAGTTGCTATAAAATAGAAATTTGAACATTTTGATGATGCCCTTATTCCTAGTTGTCATTGTGTACCTTGATGCTTTAGTATTCAGTTTGTTGGTGTTGTTTCATTACGAGTGTATACATTGGATGTTTGTTGTAAATCAAATTCAAGCCTATGTATTTGATGTTATTAGGTCAATTTTCCATAAAATAAACTTGGACAACATCTTTGAGCAAAAATATGAGTTGGGAAAATCTATCAAAGTGAACTTGAATTTGTAATGGAAACTTATGAATTTGAAATAATTCAAACACTTGTGAATATAATTCTAGATTAAACTATTAAAATATCAATGAATGAAACAAATGTAGCTACAATAATTAGGTTGGAAAAAAACAAGAAAGCTAAAGCAAAAAAAAAAAAATTAAATCAAATAGGTTGAAAGTAAAGAAAAATCAAAGTATCTATATAGCCTCGGTTTGCTCGTAAACAACAAGCAATTAAGGATGGTCTTAGGACAAATGTAATAGAATTTTTTGAAAATGTTCTTGTGACAATAAAAAAATATTTTATGGACTTAATCCTAGTAACATAGTGTTTTGATGCAATGAAGGACATAGGAGCCTCCTCAAAATCTTCATCTATATTTTTTCCTCATGGACTTGGTATTGTTTGTGATATTGTTAAGCTAATAAAATATGGTTTGTTGCTTTCAAATGTTGAAGAAAATTAAAGAGTTCATTTTTAGTTTCAGCCATAGATATTGGGATTTTATTTCTTTCTAGGTGGTGTGGCTCCTAGGTTAAAGATTTTTTCTACAAATGGCATAACCTCAAATCACATGACTAAAACGAATAATGTGCAAACTTTATATTTACCATAGGTAAATAAAATTCAATGTAAATAGCTTCAAATCAACACTTAAGGATTCTCAATGGTGTTGGAATGCAATGCCTAAACTATGGTAGTAATTATCTTATTGAGAAGTAGAAATATAACAAAGACAATATACCAAATAATGTATTATGATGGGGTGTTGGAAGTATCATATTATTTGGTAACTTGCAAGAATTTTGTAAGTACCATATAAATATTTTAGTTTAGAGTTTGATTAATATTTGAGTATATAGTAGGTGTCATGTAAGTATGTGTGCAGTTATATAAGTGAGGTTTTAGGTAAGTATGAATTTATGTAAGAGTTTATCATTTAGTATGGTTGATCATTATAGTATTTGTTCTTATGTGGATATGTAGAGTCAATAATAGATTTATTATTATGTGGTATTTTCCCATGATAAATATGAAGTGTTAGATCTACTATGTGTGTCAAGAGATGAAATATTTTTGTAAGTAGAAAATTCAAGGGTTGTGAATGTGAAGAGTCTCATATCCATGTGTGTATATATTGAAGATAAAGCATTGTAATATGTGATCAAAGAAGCTTTGTAATAAATTGTATTTATATTGCTTGAGTTGATATATATATAGAGAGAGAGAAAGAGAGATATAGATATAGATATATATGTCAATATATATAGATATAGATATAGATATCTATATATATAGATATAGATATAGATATATATGTCAATATATATAGATATAGATATCTATATATATAGATATAGATATAGATATAGATATAGATATAGATATCAATAAAATATTTTTTATGAGTTCCTTATTGAATTATGTGAATATTTTATACTGATCCTATGGAAAATAAAGTTGTATTATTAACAATTGCACCAAAGATCACAAATAGATAAAACTTTAATACCAATTTCATGTGTCATTGTAAGGCATGAAATTTTATAAAAAATATTCTATTGCTAGGTGTGATCAAAGAAGTTGTGCAATACATTGTACTTGCATTGCTTGAGTTGATATATATATATATGAATTTCTTATTGAATTATGTGAATATTTTATATTGATCTATGGAGAATATAGTTGTATTGTTAACAATTACAACAATGATCATAGACAGATAAACCTTTAATACCAACTCCTTGTGTCATTGTAAGGCATTAAATTGTATTAAAAATATTCTAGTGCTAGGTGTTGGTCATATCTCAACACATATCCAATTCATCCTTCAAACTAATGCTAGCTATAGAGAAAATAGAAAGGGTACTTATGGAATTATTTCTAATTAACTTCTTAATAAATTGTATGTTGAATTGATTTACCTTCCAACTACCTTTTAACTAGTGCATATAATTTTTAAGTCATATTATTCTTCTACTCTCTAGAATTATCCTCTTTTATCTTTTTATATCCCTTTATTTTATTTCTTTAAATTTATCACCCTTCAAACTCAAGTTTTTCTTGTTACGTAAGCTTTTATTTTGCTACTTCTTCTAGTACATTTGAATAGAGTGTTGTACATCCTAAAAATATCTATACCACATATAAATAGTTTACATTATTGCTAATACAGCTACATGATCCTTACATTACAAAGTGTATTTTTAGAATTGTAACATATTAATAAATTTTATATTATTATGTAATACATCATTTATGGTGTATCCTTTTTTTACTACATAACTTTAAAATATTTTTTTCAAGAACCACAAGTTGGATCACAATTACTATTAAAAGAATATGTTATCCTCAAATGAATAGACATCATCCTCACTTCGTAATCCAAAATTAGCAAGGATAGTGTTTGATCTATATGTTTAGGAGTTGTATTCTTGTGGTGAAGGAAGGTTTTTCATGTGGGTTTAAGAGACTGCTTGCTATTATTATGATTGCACCATAACTTGAATGTTTTTCCTTTATTATATCTATATCTATGGGATTATTTTTATTGTGACACAGAAAGCATCAAAAATAATTTAGATTTGTATTTGTATTCACTTATTATCTTGGTGTAGCATTCCTTTGTGGAAGATCTGCTATGTTATTTTCTAGTTGATCAAGTAGTCTTGGAATATTTTTCTAGTTTATTGAGACATAAATAATATTATGTTATTGCCATCCATAATCATACCCTTATCTTTTTTAGTTGTTATCCAATTGGAAAATTCCCTCATCATTATGTGCACCTCATCTATATATTTATTAACTTTGTCTACCTTATTTCATTCTTGTGTTGGTTGTGATTAATATGTTGAAGGTGCATATAGTGTTGAAATATGTGGTGGTTATACTTCACTTGAGACCATGGTTGAATTTGTATTGTATTGTATATATAATCCCTTCGGGCCCTTGTAAACCCTAGAAAAGTATATTTTTATAGTTTTTTATTATTTAGACCTAAAGGTAAATTACTTAACCTTGATGTAAAGGTAACTTAATATTGGGTATAAGTACCCCATTATACCAACCTTTTAATTATATACTAGAGTATATTCTATTTTTATATAGTAATACAATTCGTTGTCCTTGAACATCCCCTTATATGTGTTGATTCCAAATATTTTTAGTTTTTTTGTGAAATCCAACATGGTATTAGAGTGGGTGTTAATCTCATATAATTGGTTACTTGTCCTTGGAAAATTAACCTCTATGACATTTTCCAAAGGCAATAATATTTGGACCAACCAGAAAGAGTTATGTAAGCTAACAATAGTTCAGAAAAAAGTTTTTTCAATAAAACCCTAGGTGGACTTGGTTTGCAAGGATCTTACTAGATTTAATAGATTTTCTTGAGGAGAAATATAAATTGATAGATTATTTTGTTCCTCTCTTGGTAACTAATTATTTCATCTAATTTTTTTATTTCTAAAAAAATGGATGCCCTAGTTTTAGGATTGAGTTTCTCAAGGTTTTTCAAAACCTTAATTATCTTATATAATTTTTTTTAGAAATTTTATTTCAATTTCTCTTTATACATTTGTGTCAAGTAGTAGAATTCATGAGAAGATAGACTACTAGACCATCATATAGAAGAAAATAAGAGGTTGAACACCTACTGAAAAACCCTTGGTATAAGAGAAGTTATGAGTAAGGTTTTATGCATGGCAAATACCGCTAAGTTGCAGGACAAAGTTGCTAAAATCATTTGATAATATTTTTTCTCCATACATATGATAGGATGTCCAAATTTAATTCCCATAAACAAAAATTTTATATAAGAAAAAATATAATAGATACAAATAAAACATTATCATTCTTGGATTCTTCGTAAAACATTAGGGGTTGTTATTCATTTTACCTCTAGGTACCTATTTTTCTTTGTCATTTTTTTTTTTAGTTTTTCCCAATATTCAAAATTTGAAATTCAAATTTGAGCAATATTTTAGGAATATTCTTCATGTGCACCATGTGTCATCATGATGTCCACTTACATCATGCACATGAAATGTGTATTTGGAGAAGGAAATTGTTAATGGAGCTTATCAAAATTCAAGGGTAGCACCTTATGGTTAAAGAGGTTCATTTATCTTAGTGGCTTGAGGATACCATCAAAGGTGTTAGGTATTGTAGGTCCAAGGTTAAAACCTCCCCTACCCATTCTTTTATTGAGAATTAATGATGTCAACATAGACCTTGTTGATGCAAGTAGATATGATGCAACAAAAAATGATGACATGAAATTGTTTGACGACATGGCAACTTACAATAGCATAATTGTTTCATTAGACAATGCTAACATGAAATTTGATTATGTGGTATTCCATGTAGATGATAATGTGGTAGTATGTATAGTACTCAATGTTGATGTAGTGGCTAACATAAAATCCATATACATGATGATGTGGTTGCTAATATGGCAGGTGGTGAGGTGTCAATCCATACAACTACTAATATAATAAGTGGTGACATGGCATAGGTTAATGTATCAATAAATATTATGGTGATTCGTTCACCATATGGTAGGTATAAATACAAGTTTTATTAATCATATTCGGCTAATTCATTGAACCCAATGTCCAAATAGTCACATAGTCAGTACCAAACATGATGAAGCATAGATTTCAAATTGAATTAGAACATATAAAAATGGCACAATATGATTTGTAGGTTGAAGAGAAAATTAGAGCATGAAATATAGCATAATCTAGTTCATTAATAAATTTCCTAGTGGGCTGTATAGTGAACACCTAATTGGTAGCCCCTATTTTAGATTGTGATAATGATGTCACCTTATTTGCCAGTATGTTATCTAGTCAGCGTACTATTTTCATTCCCTCAACTAATTATACAATTGCAAGTAGTGGCCTTCCATTCATTTTAGATACAAAATAATTTTAAATTTTCAAAGGCTTTGGAGAAATTTTGTGTGATTTTTGTGCCAAACTTCTAGGCGACATAACTTTTAATATACAAAAGTGATTTGAGAATATATTTCAAATTGTATGTTTTTTCAAGATCTTTGTATTGGTGATTTTGTCTCTGGTTACAATTACATGTAGGATATTGCAATTTTTTAGGAATGTTATAAATAAATATGTACCTTTACTGAATGATCCAAACTATGTAACTTGGAAAATCAATATTAGAGCTTTCTTTGGAGCAAGGGTTTGCTAAAATATGTAGATAAATCCTAGGATTTTCTAAAGAAAGGAAGAAACTATATAAGGCTCTTGGTGTGATAACTCTTAATGTTAATAAGATCTATTATGCTCATATTAGAAACACCAAAAACACTAAGGAACTGCAGGTAACTTTCAAGGATTATGTTATCACGTTGATTCTACATAGGTTAATAAATTGGATGCAAAGGTTGCTACTTGGATATGGACTCTTTTGATATTGTTTATGAGTACATTAGTCAATTAAATAAGTTTTAATATGATATCCAAACTATATAAGGAATTCCAAAGGTGATCATAGAAATATAGGAGGTTATAGACAAGGAGAAGAATATTGAACTAGTCAACATTATCTTCAATAATATTTTAGATATTTATGAGATAGATGTTATTGTAATTTACATTCTTCATATCTAGTTTCCTAATTTTCCTATTCCACCAATTAATAAGGTTTCCAAGTTATTCATGTTCCTACTTTTGGCCCCAATCTCTTATCTATTTATTAGATTACTCATGTGAACAAAAAGGTAGACTTCTAGCTTGATCATTGGTTAATCAAGGATATATATAATTGATTCAAGATAATTGCTTTTGGTTTTTGTGATGAGTTAGATAAAATGTATTAAATAAGAGTAAGACTAACTCCTTTTATTTCTTCCTTTCAAAAGAAATATTTTATGGCCATGATGGAAATTTTAATGATGGGAGTCAGTGATGGCACCATAAAATTGGTCATATTTATTGTAAATTTTGAGTCAAAGTTGTCATTGATGTCAAGGAACGAAGTTGTTATTGATGTCAAGGAATAAGCTACAGTTGATGTTAAAAGGTTAAAAGGAATAATACGAGAGGTTTATTGAAAAGATGTCATAATATTATTTTTATATTATGTGAGGCAAAGATAAAGGATTTTTGTTAAAACCATGGTGGCAAGATAAAGGGTTTTTATTAAAAACATGGTGGAAAAATGATTTTTTATTAAATCATTACGAGCAACAAAAAGTTTTTATTTAACCCCCAAGGAAGTTTTAATTTTTATAAAGCTAAAGGTTACAAAGTTAATTTATAAAATTTTAATTCTAAATAGAATTTAAATGATTTATAAATTAATTATGCATATTATAAAGGCATCAACGCCCAATTTTAATACACTGCCAATGTGTAAAATTTGGAAGGAAAAAGGTATTTGAACCTTTGCCTAAGTTCAAAACCAAGAATTTGAATTTCCTCCAATTATTTCCACGCTGAAATCGTGCTAATATTTGTGGAGAAAATGCAAGGAGCAACGAACAAAAGGCTCGTGCATTCAGTGAGAAAGGAGCGCATCAAACATGCTACGTGGCAAGAGGAGAAGGGATCCAAGGGCTCTAAAGGATTCGACAAAATATTAATTCACCTTCTACACTTTTAGTGGTCACGTGAGAGCTTGGATCACACGGCTAGCAAGTTGCGGCCAAGGTGCTAGCAAGGGAGAGAGTGCAAGATCGAATCCCATGAAATGTGGAGTGAGAGATATAAAAAGGTTTTTATATTTTTTATTTAATTTTTAATTAAGTTGCTAAGGTTGTGGAGAGATAAGGGTTGTTAATAGAAATAAAAATTATTCTTTGCTTTGCTAAGGGTAGGGAGAGATAAGGGGTAAATTGGTTATGATATTTACCTAATTTATAAATGGAAATTTACTAGGGTAATATTTTTTTTACCTTAGGGAATTAAAAATTGATTTATTGTAATATTGAGAAGAGTAAGGTGTGTTTGGTCAATTATTGTTGATGAATGATTTCTTTAAGATGGAGTAATAAGGTGTATGTAAGTTTTGATATTTACATTGTATCTTTGAGAGATTTTATCATCTTATAACTTCTTTGAGTTTGGCAAAGAAGTGTTTGTGGTTGTGGTAGATTTTTTTCGAGAAATTTTGTGGTAGATTTTTGAGGTTCCTTCATCATCAAGAAAAAGGTATGGGCACATTCTTCCATAGTTGATTTGATTGGTTGGTTTTATGGAAAACAAGTTTGGAGTGAAAAGGACTTAAGTAGGTCTTCTTATTGAGTGTGTTGAGTAAATGCTTCAAGGTTTTTTGGAAATAAAGAGTTGTTAAAACCTTGTTTTATAAGCATTGTTTTTGAATTAAGAACTTGAACTAGGGTTTGAAAAGAACATGAGTATCATTATTATGTGAGATTGTTTTATAAGCATTGTTGTTGAAGCCATTAGTTGAGTGAAGAACTTGAACTAGGGTTTGAAAAGAACATGTGTCATTGTTATGTGAGATTGGTTGATAAACATTATTGGAAATATTTTGATTGAAGGTTCATATGCTTGGAATAGGGTTTGTAAGTAAGGATTGTTTCATTGAGTGATTGGTTGAGTAGATTTGGTTGAGACTAGTATAGTGGATGTGTGAAGTGATTGTTCAAGTTCTATAAAATAAACTATTCTATATTCTGAATTGATTTGAGGAAGTGATTGAACATTGAGGTGATTGTGAAGCATATTGAGTTTCTAACAATGATCTATATGTTTCTAAAAGAGTGATTGAGCATTGAGGTTATTATGAAGCATATTGAGTCTCTAAAAATTCTCTGTATGTTTTTTAAAGAGTGATTGAAAGTAATTGAGCATTGAGGTGATTGTGAAGCATATTGAGTCTCTAACAATTCTATGTATGTTTCTGAGTGATTGAAAGTGATTGAGCATTGAGGTGATTATGAAGCATATTGAGTCTTTAACAATTCTCTGTATGTTTCTAAAAGAGTGATTGAAATTAATTGAGCATTGTGATGAGTATAGATCATATCGAGTCTCTAAAAATTCTCTTTATGTTTCTATGAAATTGGACAAGTTCTAGTGTGGACTTGCTGATCAGATTTGGGGTAAGTCTTTGAGAAAACTTGTGGATAGATTTGGGTAAGCTTTTGTGGAAGCTTACAATACAGATTGAGAGCAGATTTAGATAAGTTCTTGTGAGAACTTATTGAGCATATTGGACAAGTTTTAGATATGACTTAAGGACATATTTGTGTGAGATGTTGTGGAAGCTTACAAGGCATATTTGAGATAAGTCTTTGAGAAGACTTGAAAGTAGAGTTGATTGATTGATTTGTTCAAAACTTGAGTTAAGGTTTGAGGCAGATCCAGCAGAGTTGATTTGAGATTAATTCAAGCTTTGAGTTAAGGATTGAAGATAGATATTGATGATAGATTTGTGCTAGACTGGAGGACTATGTTTATTACAGATTTGAGGATAGAGTTTGGTACAGATTTGAGGACAAGTTTGTGCCAAACTAGAGATAAATATGGAGGATAGATTTGTCCTATATCGAAGGACTGTGTTTAGTACAAATTTGAGATAAAGCTTTAGATATTACAGAGTTGAGGACAAAGATCTCCAGCCAAAGCAGGTAAGACAGGTGTCTTCTATGTATAGAGTTCCATTTGCTAAGGGCAGTGGAGGCAAAGGTCTTCTAAAGGATCACAAACAAGAGGAGAGTTAGGAGATTGGTGTCTCATGTGGATAGATATCCATAAACTTTTATTAGGGTATTGGTGTTTCCTTTGGATAGAGATCCATAAACATTGTAATAGGAAAAGGATTCCCAATAGATTGATTGAGAAAATTTTAGTGAAATATTTTCTTCATGTAGTAGCCCACATTGGGTGAAACACGTAAATTTTGATGTCTCTATTATGTGTGGTGATTTGTGCATTGCTTTGATTACTGTTATTGATATTATTATCTATACATTACATAATATTGATTGGGAAAGCAAAGTAAAAAGTGGTCTTATACTATTCACCCCCCTCTCAGTATAAGATTTTTTTCTTCAATCTTAGTTATGGATCATTGAGATACATGAGTTTTCATAACATAGTTATTCAAAAGCCTCATATATCCACCATTTGTTGCATGTGATGGATGCATTATTTGAAATAATCACATGGATATATTTCTAAAATTGATACTAAAACATACTACTTACCCCTTAGATATCATAAATAATAACATATGTAGACCCATGAGTACACCCTTATTTCTAAAAACAAGGTATTTATTTCTCATTATTGATGATTTCTCTAGATATGTATGGTTATATACCATTCATACCAAGTATGAGTTCTTTGATAAATTCAAGGTGTTCAAAGCTATTTAGCATCTCAAAATAGATAGAGACATGAATATACAAGTAATTTATTTCATTAATATTTAACTCTTCATGGGATAGCATATCAGAGGCATGTTCACAATAAACAATAGCAAAATGGGGTAGTTGAGAGGAAGACAAATATAATAATGGAGATAGAATGTTGTATGATTCATGCCAAGGGGATAGATCACAAATTATATGTTGAGACTATCACTTGTATAATATACATCAACAATAGGGTTCCTACTATAGTAGTCTAGGGTATGATATATCTTGAGAGCTTGATATGTGATAAGCCTAATATGTTTTGAAAATATTTGGGTCTTTGACATGGTATGACATACCCAAATCATTAGATGAAGGAGGTACTAAAGAGTAATAATGGGGCATTCTTATACCTCTCAAGCATATTGTCCCTATGCTCATTAGAGGCATGAGATCCTCATTCTAAGAGATATCATTTTTAATGAGGTTCTTATAAGGATCCATTTAGTTTACCACCTAATATTTTGGTAGAAGATCCTCCCACTTATTGGATTGGTCCACTAGATTATTTACATATTATTGTATTCTTTATTCCTATTAGTGCATCTTCTTCATCTTCTAGTGAAGTTCCTATACCTATAATTTCGACCCTTCCTTAGGTAGCACCACCCTGTTAGTCAAAAAGTGACTAACTACAAAAAATAGCTTGATGCACCCTTTTTTGCATATTTTTAAAGAAGACCGAAGTGGCCCATATGCTAAAGAATAAAGAAAAAGCAAAATACACTAAGGAAGAAAAGTGTCACGATTTCGTGACATCTCGAGTTTTCACGACAAAAAACAGCAAAGAGGGAAAGCAGGGAAAAAAGTCACGATTTTGCGACATGGCTTATTTTCGCCAGAAGAAAAGAAAAACTACTAAAGAGACTAAAAGTGTCACGATATCACGACATGTCCCTTTTTTGTGGCCAAAAGCAATAAAAGGAAGCGAGGATGCAGAAGTGTCACGATTTCACAACATGTCGCATTTTCATGATCAAAACCAAGACAAAGAGCTATGGAGGTGAAAGTGTCACGATTTCGTGACATGTCGCATTTTCGTGATCAAAACCAAGACAAAGAGCTATGGAGGTGGAAGTGTCACGATTTCGTGACATGTCACATTTTCACGATCAAAACCAAGACAAAGAGCTATGGAGGCGGAAGTGTCACGATTTCGTGACATGGTCAATTTTTGCGGTGCAAAAAGATGAATCAGGCTGAAGACATAGAAATGTCATGATTTCGTGACATGTTGCATTTTCATGACTCAAGAAGGGCAGATAGGCAAAGAAACAAGAGTGTCACAATTTCATGACATGTCTGGTTTTCGCTAAAGAAATAGAGTATATTTTTGGCAACTGGGGCATGCACTGACATCAAGTGCTAATTTTTGGAGAATGGTCAGTTGATTATAACCTGGCAGGTCCGTTGGATGATTGCAGAATAACAGGCTCATCTAAATTTAGCCAGAATGAAATCTATCTAATCTACGAGAAATCCGTTGTATATTCTTAGAAACTATAGACAATTACTTGTAATTGATTGAGGAAATTAAATGTACATAGTAGAAGATACTCTTTTTAGGGTATAAATAGGAGTGAGTCGACCATGAAAAAAGGTCGGCTCTTGGACGTTTATAGACTTGATGTACATGTGCTGGATTACAAGAAATAAGAGATATTCTTCCCCTGGCTTCTAAAAATTTGTATGCGAGTGTATGTATCTGGTGTTTTAACTTTTATTCATTATAAGTTTTATAATGTATCTATTCTGAAATCTAGATTGTGCATGTATAAACCTTATTTCTAGAGTTGAATATTAAAGATATTTACATGTATTTTAGATGAACATCTAAAATCACACTCAGGAATTCATGTTTTCTATAGGAAGATATAAAGAAAACTCTGAAGGTAGTAATCTGCATCATCATTTTTATTTTTTGTTGTCTAATCTGTACCGTGAGAAAAGTTTCTAGCTTAGGCTATATTTCCCTTATCTCTTGTTTCCCTTTTCTCTAAAAAACTCAAAGGAACCAGCCTTCTCTGGAGATTAGATAGATGATCTCAAGCAAGGTCTGTCTACTCAATGTTGGCAAAGTCTAAGGCACAACACTATTAACCGAAGGCAGATTTTGTTCCAATAGTTTTTGGCATGCCCGGTGGGACCAGCAAATCCCATAGTATTATATAAGTTTTGGTGTTTTTACTTTAGAGCCTTTCGTTCAAAAATCTCAAGAAAAAACTACCTGGCGACTTCGTTGCAATAAAATTTAGACCATAAAAGAAAGACCTTGTCTAAATTTTTTTGGTTATATAGCCATATGATAACTAGATCCCAAGCTAGAAACTCCGAAGAACCCATCGAGTTCTTTGAGCTACATCTTGGAAGCCTAAAGGCACACCCTGTGCTAGCCGCACGATCAAATCCACCTAGCACCATTAGCACCTCTTTAACACCCATTGTAGGAGCATCTGCAAGCAATCCTATAGTAGTTGTAACTCCTTTAGCAACCATGGTAGCTGCCCCTACCCCAGCGCATCTTGTGTGGAACCAAACTAGTCCTTTGAACTTAGGAGCACACCACCAAATTCCACAAGCTGCACTAAAAGCATTGTCGACCTTTGATAGAATAGGAAAAATAGTAGATGAGCACTATTTAGATGTATCATCGCTAGCATCTATTTACAATATCACTCAAGAAGATGTAATGGTCAGATTGTTGGTTATATCTTTGAAAGGAAAAATGCTCTATTGGTACAAAGCGCTTCCTGTCGGATCCATTACTTCTTGGGTAGTGCTCGTTGGTCGTCTGGTCGATGAATTTAATATACATGTGGATCCTTTCACATTGTTGAATCAATTCACTATTATTGAAAGGCATCCACAAGAAGAAATCCAAGATTTCAACATCAGATTTACCAGAACTCATGATAGAGTACCTCAGGGCATAAAACCCATAGAAGAACAAGCAATATGTTATTATTTAAGGGCTTTTGATTCAGATCTCAGTATGATAATAATGCAATCCCGTGTAACCACTTTTCTTGAGATCTATCTTGAGGCAGCAAAGGGCGAAGTTGATCTCATTGCTACAAAGAGATATCCATCAAAGAGTTTATTTCCAATTGTACCAAAACTTTCCCAAGCGTCAATTTCTAAACTACCTATACTCCCATCAACGTAGGCTCTCCCAGCTATAGCCGCACCTCCTACACTCCTTGCATTACCAGCCCTACCCCTTGCATCAGCTCCCCCGAATGACCAGTACACGACCATAATTGATACAATGAAAACATTGTCAAATGAAATGGCATCCATGAAAAAGAGGGAAGCTAAAAGGAATATTCAAGCAAGAAGATTTCCATAGATACAAAAAGAAGGCACTTCAACGAGTGGTAGAGGGCAAGATAGAAAAAATGTGGTATATGCGAATGATATGGGAGATAATGGAGAACCCACTAATTCTGATTACTGGTGTACCACTTGCAATGATCCCCATGGAGAAGATTCATGCATGATTCATCAACATCATGTGCAAGTGGTTATTAATGAAAGAGCCAAAGAAACTGGCAAGGGACAGGTGAACATAATCAGAGAGGTCCACCACAATTTGGCAATGCCATCAGTGGAACAAGTTTTAGTCCTGACAAGATCAGGAAAAAAGTCATTACAAGTCAACCCTAAGGAACTCCAACCACTAGGTTTTCCTCCTACCCCCAAGGCAACTCCACAGAAAAACCAGTCCAATGAGAAAGGATGTTCTGACCCTCCTTAGACTTCTGCGACTACACCAAGAAAATAATTTCCTCCTAGAAAAGGGAGCGAGGCTCAAGAGCAAGCGAAGGAAAGACTCAGATTTCCTTCATTGACAAAAAGGCAAAGAACAGAAGCCACGCAGGTCTATAGAGATAGATATGACATGTCTACTAGTGGAAGGGAAAAAAGTGTTGAGGTATCCCCAGATGCAACCCTTTCGTTCAACATTGCAGAAGAAATGAAGAGGACTCCTTCCAAAATAAGCATGTATGATGCACTGCAAATTCCTGGTCAGATTGACCTCCTCCAAGAATCCCTAAATTTAAAGAATGATACCTCCTCCTCAAATGTTATACAAGCAAATGTTATTTCAACCTATGGAAAAAATAGACTACCCCCATTCTATCTATCTTTGCAAATGGAGGGGTGGATAGTTCACAATTGCATGATTGATTCAGGGGCCGCAACTACGATGATGTCAAAAGTTGTATGTGACATAATGGGGATGGAATATACTCGAAGTCATCCTGGGGTGTTGCAATTAGATGGTACTCCAGTTAAATCTATTAGGGTGATCAAAGATATCCCTATTCAACTCCACAGAATATCGAAAGTAGTCGTCATACAGGAGGTAGTCATTGTAGACTTAGAACCATATTTCGGTATGTGTTTATCTAGAGAATTCATGGCCAAAATGGGCGGTTATCTATCTCTAGATTATTCTCATTTGGAGGTACCTTTCAAAGGTAAAAGATTCAAGATCTACAATGAAAAACCATCTACTTTCCACGTAGAAATACTGGAGGAAACAACCACCATCAACATGATGTCTGAGGAATTGGAAAATATTGATTTAATGGAAGAAACCCTGGAGGAACTCCAATATGAGGATTAGTCTTCAATTAAAGACTTCAATGCTATGATAGTGACAAAAATGGGAAGCTATTCCATTGAGAAACCAAAAAATCTCTCTATTGCTATCCCTCAAATAGATGATTCAGCCAACCAGTTATGGAAATTGTACTTTGATGGGTCAAGGTGCAAAAATGGAGCGAGAGCTGGAATCGTTCTGATTTCACCTACTGGAAAATAAAAAGTCTTTTCATATAGGTTGACATGGAGTTGCACCAATAACGTAGTTGAATACGAAGCTTTGTGTTTGGGACTTAGGAAAGCTAAAAAATTGGGTGCAAAATAGTTGTTGATCTATGGAGATTCAGAGCTGATTGTTAAATAGGTTACTGGCAAATGCATTTGTAAGCAACATTACCTAAGGGCTTACAAAAACAAAGTGTTGGATCTATTGGAAAATTTTGAAGCACTAAACATGAAATCCATTTCCATAGAGAAGAACACACATGCAGACTCGTTAGCATCAGTAGGATCAAATTTTTGCCCAGTCAGTAATGTTATTCAGAAGTCTAAAACAGTCAGACTTATATACAGGCCTTCTATGCCCGACAAGGACATTTTTTGGCAGGTATTTGAGAATGATGAGTAGATCCTGGATTTTTTGATTCATGAGATGAATTGCTCTACAGATAGAGCGTTACAAGAAGAGGATGAAGAGAGCCTTATTCAACTGAAAAACAATCATATCCCCAGGGGACTGATCACCCTGGAGAGCCTTTTCGACAATAGCGATAGAGCTATAGGTCAAAGGATCAAGGTAGATGAACACCGGTATAAAGAAGTAGAACTAGAACAAGGCAAGATGATCAAAGTAGGGACCGATTGTACAAAAGTAGAACTAGAGAAAATAAAATAGTTATGTAAAGAGTATCTGGATATAATAGCTTAGACTTATAGTGATCTAAAAGTGTACAGGAAATAGGTCATTCAGCATACCATCGAACTAGAGGAAGGATCTAAACCTTTTAGGTAGAGGCAGAGGCCTATGAATCCTAAAATTGAAGCCTTAATGAAATAGGAGTTGTTAAAACTCCTACAGGCTAAGATAGTATACCCAATCAAGCACTCTACCTAGGTGGCAAATTTGGTTCCATGTCCGCAAGAAAAATGGAGAAATAAGACTATGTGTCGATTTCAGAAATTTGAATAGAGCCTCTTTAAATGATCACTATCCTTTACCCCAGATTGACCCAATCCTTCATACTATGGTAGGAGCATAAAGGTTTTCTCTATTAGATGGCTTCTCTAGTTACAATCAAGTTTGGGTGAGAAATGAAGATCAATATAAGACTGCATTCACCACTAAGTGGGGAACATTTGCATACCAAAGGATGCCCTTTGGATTAACTAACGCAGGAGCAACTTTTCAAAGAGCCATGGACGTAGCTTTTGGGGAGCTTGCAAACAAAATTATTGTCGTCTATTTAGATGACATGACCGTATTTTCTCACAACAAAAAAGACCATGCCACTCATCTGCGGCAAGTATTTGAGAAATGTAGGGAATTTGGAATATCATTAAATCCCAAAAAGTCTATTTTTGTTGTGGAGGAAGGAATACTCCTTGGGCATGTTATTTCTAAAGTTGGGCTTTCAATTGACCCTGATAGAGTGAAGGCACTTCTTGAGTTGTCACTTCCAGTTAACAAGAAAGGTTTGCAGTCCTTCTTTGGGCAAATAAATTTCATCAAAAAATTCATTGCAGACTTTGCCCAAATAGTTAAACCAATGATTGAATTATTGAAAAAGGATGCTCCCTTCAAATGGACAGAGCCAAGGAAAGAAGCTTTTCAAAAAAATTTAGAAGCCATCGCTCAAGCTCCTATGCTAGTTAACCCTGACTATTCATGAGGTTTCATACTATATGTCATCGGAGAACAAGATAGTTATGTTGTAGTTCTCACTCAGAAAGGAGCAGATGATGAAGAAAGACCCATAGCCTTCTTGAGTTCCACCATGCACAAACATGAGGAAAGGTACAACTTCATAGAGAAACAAGTATATGCAATTATGAAATCCTTGAATAAGCTAAAACACTTCTTATCCCGAGTCGAACGATGGTTTATGTTATTCATCCCGATGTAAGGAACTTCATAATTCAAGGAGAACTAGGTGAAAAGAGAGTTGGATGGGTGACTCGCATCCAAGAGTATGATGTAGAAATACATCCTACTAAAATAGTAAGAGGGAGAGCTTTGTGTCAGGAATTGGCCAAGCAAGCTGCAAGTGGATATGGGGAGAGCCATCCCGTCATGGCAAACACTAAGCAACATCAAGACAGAGTAAGTTCAGGTTGGATCGATGACTTTGTGAGGTACTTTCAGACTGGGTCATGCCCTAAAGATATGAATGCTTCCCAGAGAAGGAGATTCAGAACCCAAGCATTGAAATATACCCTTCGAACAGAAGGGTTGTACAGGATTAATATAGATGGTGTATTGTTGAAATGCATTCTCGATAATGAAAATCAAAAAGTGTTAGATGAATTTCATGGGGGTCTCTCAGGGGGACATTATGCAGGACGAACCATAGCTTTGAAGATCCTTAGAGCTGGGTGTTATTGGCCTTCCATCTTCCTAGATGCATACAAAGTGACCCAAAGGTGTGAACAGTGTCAGAGGTATGTGGGAAGGAACAGGAATGCACCTATGCCCTTAAAAGCTATTCAAGTCGAGGAACCGTTCCAGCAGTGGGGGTTGGATTTTGTTGGTATAATAGAGTTGAATTCATCATCAGGCCACAAATACATTCTCACTACCATGGACTACTTCACCAAGTGGGTAGAAGCGGTACCCACAAAGAAAGATGATTCAGAAGTGGTGATAGAATTTATCGAGAGTCTAATCACAAGGTTTGGCATACCAGATTCTTTGATTATAGACAATGGATCTCCTTTCACTAGTGCAAATATGATCGAATTTTCCAGTCGATATGGAATTTACCTAAAGACTTCCTCTAATTATTACCCACAAGGTAATGGATTAGCTGAGTCTACTAATAAAAATCTTTTAAGAATTCTAAAAAGAACATTAGAGGATAATAAGAAGAACTGGCACTCACTCCTGAATCAAGCCCTGTGGGCTAATAGAATTTCAATCAAGAAATCAATCAATACATCACCATATGCTTTGGTTTATGGCAAAGAGGCTGTTTTGCCAATTCACATGGAGATACCCACGTTGAAATTGCTCAACCAAGTTAATGAAGACAAAGGCCATCCAATGGATGCCCGGTTGATGCAACTTCTGTAGCTTGAAGAGTCTAGGGAACAAGCTTACAATCATCATCAAAAGCACATGGTAAAAATAGTTGGGTGGTTCGATAAGAAAACCACTTTCAAGAAATTCAAAACAGGTGATCTGGTGTTAAAATGGAACGTCAAGAAAGCAAAACCAGGACACCATGACAAGTTTGACGCGTTCTGGGAGGGGCCATTTGAAATTATTTCAGAAAAGCAATTCAATGCCTTCCAGTTAAAATATCAGGATGGATGGGTTCTACCCCTCACAGTGAATGCATTTCACCTAAAATTATATTTCCAGTAAAAGGGACAGATCGCCATTATATGTACAGTATATTATAGGTTTTGAGGTTTGTGAATATTTCCCTTTTTCGCGGCCTAATAGGGATCATTTTTTAGGACTATCAGAGTCCGAAATTTTGAAATAAAATTTGGAGGGAAAAGTTCACCCTTGTTATTTTGCATTTTCAAACCCGGAGTTGCCACGTGGTCGCCTGATAGTCGGCAAGAGGGAATGATGAGAAAAGAATATTTTTAAATATGTTACATGTGTTTCTTGAAATATTTCTAAAGATCCATCGCCGAATGTTTATGAGCAACCACGTGCCCAGGGTTCAGTGGAAGAAGATAATAAATCTGTCAGGTAGCATCTTTCTCGGCATGAGATAATTCCCAGTCCCCAAGTGGGTTTTTAATGAGCCAACGAGCATTTTTGGAAGTTTCCTAAGGAAGGTGGTGAGAACAGAAACCAAAGAAAGATGGACGAATCAAATCGACCAACCATCATTTAATGCATTAATTTTGCATGTCCTCCTAAGCTATATAAAATTAAATTCAAGGATTTAGAGAGACATTTCACCATTTGCAAACTTGCTAAAAACTCCTGAAGAAGAAAAAGAAGCGAGGAATTTTCTCTGAGATGCTTGAAAATCTAGAAATCTCGCCAGCTACTATTATACCACCACACTATAGCGTAGTGAGGAAGGAGTTGTGAAGCAATCAGAAGAGGTTCAAAATCTGTATACCTGATAATTCATAATGGCTCCGAAGAAGGCGAAGGACCAGGCAGCATCTACCTCATAACCCCCGACTACTTCGGTAGTAAAAGGAAGGAAGGGGGACAACATTGGATTTATTGATAGACTCTCGAATTGTGGATACAATCATAACATGGAAGGACCTAACGGAGATTCAAAGCAATATAAAGAACCAGGTAGCAACTAGAGTTTCTGCATCTTCTCCTTAGACATTTGCATACCATTCTTTCTTCTACTGGTATGTATATATTCTTGTTCATCCCTGCCCAGAATTGGTAAGAGCAATTGCAAATTTCTATGATGAAAAGGAGAGAAAGATTAGAGATTTTTCAAGGAGGGTTCTATTTTCTCTGTCCAAAAATGCTTTTGTTTTTGCTTTTGCTACGGGCCGTGTCCCTCCCTTAGAACCTAAGAAATTTGACCCCTTAGAATAGGCTACATATTTTGGCTCATCCGAAAAGGTGAGGGTTTTCCTAGCCACTCAGCTAAAAAATCTTCCAGAAGGTGTAAATCCACTAGAACCCCTAATTCCGAACTATATTCCATCCTGGCCATGATTGCTGGACTAAAAAATGATGAAAAGGTTCAGAAGTGGCAGGTTGCTGTAGAATTTTTTTTGTCAAACCCCAGAATGTATGATTTGGCAATTATGAGCAGGAGTGTGAGACCTATTTTCTTTGACTGACCTGAGTTTTTAAGTGCAGAAATTCATGAGGGTTTGGCGGTATTGAAGGCTAGAACCCTGTTTTCTTTTAGATACACTTCATATTTGGTATGGTTATTCTTTTATTTTATGTCTCAAGAGTTAGCTTTCATTTCAAAGAATGATAAGAATGAGAAGGGAGAAATTTTGTCAGTATATGAATGGACTAATGTGTTATACAAATTTGAATCATATTATGATTTCAATAGGGAATTTTTGGGCCCTGCACTAAAAATCATTTATGGGCAAATAACAAGATTGACCCCGAAAGTGGAAAAGGTATTGTAAACCAAGTTTGCAGAGGAGGGGGATTGGTTTATCTTAACACAAGGAGTATGCATCAGATTGTATGGGTTTACAGACAAACCCTTTTTACTTCCTCATTATGTGACTGATAGAGTCTTTGCCTTAGAATATGTTAGGCAAACAGAAAGCATTAATGTCAAATTCAAGACTGGAATTGGGAAAACCAGTACATGTAATATGCCCTTTAGTATCGAAGGAATTACTATTACAAAGAAAGGGAAAAATGAACAAATAACAGAGTATTTGAGGAAATTAGGGCTTATTGAGATTCCGCAAAGATGGAAATATGACCCCATAAATAGATTTTTTGAGAGATAATCTATTTTGAATAAAACACATAAAAAAGAATTTCATGTTAAAGTCAGGGATGATATTGAAGAAAATAGGAATAACACAGAAGATAAACCCCTGGAGTGGCACATAGAGAAGATGGAGCCTTTGCCTCCTTGGCATGATTTTTATGAAGTAATTGTTTAGTTTGACCCAAAAAATAAAAAGGCTCATCAGTTGACGGAGGGAAAAATCACCAGGATTCAAAAGAGTAGACCAGATTGGGATGTGGCAAAAATTTGGGAATGGTGGGTAATGAGAGTCTAAACAAATTCGATTTTATCAAGATACCCCACCAAAAATGACAATTTGTTCGAAACTCGGTATACTAAAAACCATGACTCCTGGGGAGGAAGTTTTCCTATTAGAATCCCTTCAAGCATAGGAAGTAGTCATTCTTCTACTCCCGAAGTATCCTAGCCACCTGAAGAATCCCAGCAGCCCAAAGCGGGTAAAGGAAAATAAATTATAGAGGCTCAAAATCTTCCCCTTGTTCATACCAAACCTAGGACATCTAGGAAAAGATCGATAGAAGAGGTTTTTACTGAAGAACAAGGAAAGACTTATAGTTCGAAGGCAGCCCAGATGATGTTGAAAATGGGTTATGATGGAAATGGGCTGGGCAAAGAAGGATAGGGGAGAGTTGAACCTATTATATTCCATCAAAGAGATAAATGTCTAGCACTTGGGGTAGATTCTATGATGTCTAGACGTCATTCCTCAAAAGTTGTAAAATTTGCTCCACCTGTGGACTCGGATACAGAATCTGATGAACCCGTAGCAGAAAGAATGAGGAAATTGAAAATGATGGCTGATAGAAGAAAAGACAAGAATATTATTCAAACTTCTTCTAGTGATCAAGATCCTCTAGATACAGAAGACAACTCAGGGAAAGGGACTCAAGAAGGTGAACCAGCCCATATAACTAAAGGAAACACTGATGCAGATGCTCAAAAAGTTGAGCATGAAACTTCACAGAAGGAGGTCTCACGCGGCCCACCCATTTCGGCTCAAGAGAGCCAAAAGAGTGAAAATAAAAAATAAATTTTGGTTAAAAAGGAGATCCTGATGGTAGGAGAGAAGCAGGAGAAACAAATTATAAACTTGGACAAAAGTGATGAGGAAAATAATGTTGAGCAAGGTGCAACGACAGTATTGTCATTGTTGTCAACACTGTCAGATAGATCGGTTGATGCAATGGACAAGAGTTCAGAGGTTACTCAGAGTATGTACAGTGATGTTAAATTCTTATAAGGATGTTTACCCACCTGTTTGCATATTTTCCAAGAATATCGAAGTGGCCCACATGCTAAAGATCAAATAAAAAGCAAAAAACTGCAAAGAAAAAAAGTGTCGCTATATCGCGACATGTTGCATTTTCGTGGTCCAAAGCAAAGAGAAAATGCAAGGAGAAAAAAGCGTCACGATATCGCGACATGTTACATTTTCACGGCCAAAAGAGCAAAGAGAAATAAGTGTCGCGACATCGCAACATGTTGCATTTTCGCGGCCGAAAGAGCAAAGAGAAAAAAATGTCACGATATCGCGACAAGTATTTTCGCGGGCTAAAGCAAAGAGAAAGAGCAAAGAAAAAAAGTGTCATGATATCGCGACATGTATTTTCATGGGCCAAAGGAAAGAGAAAGAGCAAGGAGAAAAAGTGTCACGATATCACGACATGTTGTATTTTTGCGGGCCAAAGCAAAGAGAAAGAGCAAGGAGAAAAAGTGTCACGATATCACGACATGTATTTTCGTGGGTCGAAGCAAAGAGAAAGAGCAAGGAGAAAAAGTGTCATGATATTGCGACATGTTGTATTTTCACGAGCCAAAGCAAAGAGAAAGAGCAAGGAGAAAATGTGTCGCGATATCGCGACATGTTGTATTTTCGCGAGCCAAAGAAAAGAGAAAGAGCAAGGAGAAAAAGTGTCGCGATATCGCGACATGTTGTATTTTCATGGTCCAAAGAAAAGAGAAAGAACAAGAAAGAAAAAGTGTCACGATATCGCGACATGTTGCATTTTTGTGGCCAAAAGAGAAGAGAAAGAACAAGAAATAAAAAGTGTCACGATATCGTGACATGTTGCATTTTCGTGGCCAAAAGAGAAGAGAAAGAGCAAGAAGGAAAAAGTGTCACGATATCGCGACATGTCACATTTTTGTGACTCAAAAAGGGCAGGCAGACAGAGAAAAAAAAGTGTCGCGATATCACGACATGTCACATTTTTTTGACTCAAAAAGTGCAGGCAGGCAGAGAAACAAAAGTGTCACGATATCACGACATGTCGCATTTTTGCGACTCAAAAAGGGCAAGCAAGCAGAGAAACAAAAGTGTCACGATATCGCGACATGTTGCATTTTTGCCAAAGGATGGTGAAACTGAAGACTGCATAGTGACGTGGACCCATAAGGAATATTTAATGATTTGAAATCAATTAAGATGGTCGTTACACATGGAAAGAAGCGGATGCATGCCCATGTGGAGAAAACGAACAGTCGTGGAAGGAGAAAACGAACAGTCATGGAAAGAAGCGAATGCATGCCCATGTGGAGAAAACGAATAGTCATGAAGGAGAAAAAAATAGTCATCGTCATCGAAGGAGAAAATGAACAGTCATGCAAAGAGAAAATGAACAGACATGCAAAGAGAAAACGAATAGACATGCAAAGAGAAAATGAACAGTCATCGAAGGAGAAAACGAACAGTCATGACCGAGAAAATGAACAGTCATAGTAGGAGAATATGGTGTCAATTATTTGCATGTGGTGTGTTTGACGAAATGCCTTCTAAATATATACAAAAGGAGTTACATAAAGAAGTAGTTACAATTGACAAGTGGCGTATGAAAATATGAAAGGAGTTACAACTGGAGTTACAAAGAGATAGGATGGTTATAAAAGGAGTGTTGCTTGGAGAATTTGTGGGAGCAAGAGGTGAGCGAGAGGAGAGTGAAAGGTGAGTGAAATATGAGCAAGAAGGGTGTGTTTTGTGTGAATTGTGGGCGATGTTGGGTAAGAAATAGACCAGTCAGGGTCTTGTAAAAGTGAAGGCATTTTTAAGTCAATATTCTAGTTTCAGAATTGAAGTCCAATTTGGTGCTTGGCATCAGGGGTTGGTGCTCCTTCCAGTTGGTTCCGGTAAATCGGGGTTTGGTGCTCCTTTCATTGGTGCAGATAAATCAGGGGTTGGTGCTCCTTTCTGTTGGTGCAGATAAATCAAGGGTTGGTGCTCCTTCCATTGGGTGTTGGTAAATTGATTGTAAAGTTGTGCTTTGCAAAGGCTGGATTTGGATGGGAGTCCAAACAGTAATTTTGAGGAGTAGCCAAATTGATGAACCTCGATACATCTTGTGTTGTGTGATGTTCTCTTGTTATACTTGCTTTATTTGGTTTTAAGTTTTCATTGTTTTGGCTTTAAGAGTTGAAGATTTAAGTTTTAAAGAGCTACATCGATTCACCCCCCCTCTCAGTGTCATTGTGAGACTAACAAATAAAACTCTTGATAAAGACAAAACGCAGAGTGAAGAAATGACCATCAGTAAACATGAAGGAGAAGAAGAACACCAACAAAAAATACAACCAAAAATAGGTATGTTTTCTTCATTTTATTCTTCTCATTCTCCTACTCATTCCCATTGTAATTCTCCTTCCTTTTCTAAAATCAACAAAAATATAATGTCCTTGCCAAAAAATTACCTTGTTCTCCCAAAAATGGCAGCGTTCTCCCAGAATCCGCTAAATTTTGGATCCGTAGTTGCTCCCATTCCTTTTCTCCCTAGCATTGACATCCCGACGGTTGGAGTTACAACTTCTCAAGGGACTGGGTCAAACTCCACCATGGCCAAGATTGAAAATCTAAAGAAGGTGAGTAGGAATGCTTTAGATTGGTGGACTTCACATTCAACTGAGAATCCTAAAGCACCAGCTACTATAAGAGAAATCATTGCTTTAGATCTAGCCAATATGCAGAGGAATAAGTTGAAGTTAACTCCCATTACTCAGAAATCAAAGGGAGAAATGATTGTGGAAGATTACCAGGTGGAGGAGATAACTGAAGATACATCTCAACTGCCTATGCAAGATGAGTGGGTGAAATCCCAAGCACATTTTGGGACCATATACTTACAGGGAGGACACTATCAATAAATGTTTTTGAAGGAAAATGAGAAGAGGAAAGAATTAGAGGTTGTAGTGAAAGAAAAAAAAATAGTAGAGAAGACTCTTACTCTGGAGGCTAAAAAATGGGAGAGTAAATTTAGTGTCGCTGCCAGCGAAGTGGAAAAGGGTAAAGAAAAGTTGAGTATAGTATAAGCTCAGATTCAGGCATTAAATACACAAGTACAACAACTACAGCAACAATTGGTAGACCAACAAAACGCTCCTTCCGGATTTTCCAAAGATAAAGTAAAAAACATGAGGAAAGAATTGTTAAAGGATTTGTTACCTTTAGTATTAAAGGCTAAACCTTTATTATTTTATTTAGCTAAAGTAAAGGAAACTACCGAAGTAGTAAAACAGGAATTTGGAGTTACTGAAGCATTTTTGTTGAAAAGAGAAGATGTAGCTACTAAAATTCAGATTTTGTCAAAAAATATGCCAGGAAGCATGGAAGCCAAGCTCAGAATCGAAGCCTGGTCTCAAGCTAAAATCACAGCAAAAAACTTCTTTAGAAAGTTTAAATTGATCGCACAGGGAAATAAGTTTCTGCAAGAGCTTGAGGATGAAGCGAAGGGGTTGCTCCAAAACCTTGATTTGGCTATCCATAATGGGCTTCCTTACCTCTAGGATGATGGTTCAAATTTTTTGAAGGAAGAAGTCCTTTCGGCATCAATAAAAACTTTTGTTGGAGACGAAATAGACATAGACGGCTGGCAGGAACCTGTAGAAGAAACACATGTCATGGAAATGATCCAAAGGCTGACACAGATTAAAGCCTGTTTACAAAAGCTAATTTTTAGGCAAAAGATCATTTCTTATGATAAGGTGGAGGAATTGCGGTATGTATATCAACTCTTCATTGATTCTTCTGATTTAGAAGATGAAGACTGGAACCAATTCTACAAAACTTATCAAGAAATAATTACAGCAATGGATAAAATCAAAAGATCTAAACATCAAGGTCAGCAGCCAGCAGCCAGAGATGGGACCAGCTCTCAGAATTGATTTTTTTTGTGTTCCTCAGTAAAATGTTAAGTCCCTAAGCAGTAGAAAAGGGTTTTGATAAGGTAAAGATCACTTATATTCCAAAGTGCATTCTTTTTCTTTTATCTTTGCTTTTTCACTTAAAATTTTACTTTTTGCAACTGTGTTGGTGACTCCGTTTCCCAATGGATGAAGGCATGGTCTCTATTTATTTTTGCGAGCAAAAAATCCCTCGGAAGGCACCAAGAATGTTAGTCAAAAAGTGACTAACTGTAAAAAATAGCTGATGCACCCTTTTTGCATATTTTTAAAGAAGACCGAAGTGGCCCATATGCTAAAGAACAAAGAAAAAGCAAAATGCACTAAGGAAGAAAAGTGTCGTGATTTCGTGACACGTCAAGTTTTCGCAACAAAAAATAGCAAAGAAGGAAAGCAGGGAAAAAAGTCACGATTTTGCGACGGCTTATTTTCGCCAGAAGAAAAGAATAACTGCTAAAGAGACTAAAAGTGTCGTGATATCGCGACATGTCCCTTTTTCGTGGCCAAAAGCAACAAGAGGAAGCGAGGAGGCAGAAGTATCACGATTTTGTGACATGTCGCATTTTCACGATCAAAACCAAGACAAAGAGCTATGGAGGCGAAAGTGTCGTAATTTTGTGACATGTCACATTTTTGCGATCAAAACCAAGACAAAGAGCTATGGAGGTGGAAGTGTCACGATTTTGCGACATGTTCCATTTTCGCTATCAAAACCAAGACAAAGAGCTATGGAGGCGGAAGTGTCATGATTTTGTGACATGGTCAATTTTTGTGGTGCAAAAAGATGAATCAGGTTGAAGACATAGAAAAGTCATGATTTCGTGACATGTTGCATTTTTGCGACTCAAGAAGGGCAGACAGGCAAAGAAACAAGAGTGTCATGATTTTGCTACATGTCTAGTTTTTGCTAAAGAAACAGAGTATATTTTTGGCAACTGGGGCATGCACTGACATCAGGTGCTGATTTCTAGAGAATGGTTAGTTGATTATAACCTGGAAGGTCCGCTAGATGATTGCAGAATAACAGGCTCATCTAAATTTATCCAGAATGAAATCTATCTAATCTACGGGAAATCTGTTGTATATTCTTAGAAATTGTAGACAATTACTTGTAATTTATTGAGGAAATTAAATGTACATAGTAGAAGATACTATTTTTAGGGTATAAATAGGAGTGAGTCGACCATGGAAAAAAGTTGGATCTTGGACGTTTATAGACTTGATGTACATGTGCTAGATTACAAGCAATAAGATATATTCTTCCCCTGGCTTTTGAAAATTTGTATGCGAGTGTAAGTATCTGGTGTTTTAACTTTTATTCATTCTAAGTTTTATAATGTATTTGTTCTAAAATCTGGACTATGCATGTATAAACCTTATTTCTAGAGTTGAATATTAAAGATATTTACATGTATTTTAGATGAACATCTAAAATCGCACTCAGGAATTCATGTTTTCTATAGGAATATATAAAGAAAACTCTGAAGGTAGTAATCTGCATTATCATTTTTTCTATTGTTGTCTAATCTGTACCATGAGAAAATTTCTAGCTTAGGCTATATTTCCCTTATCTCTTGTTTCCTTTTTTTCTAAAAACCTCAAAGGAACCAGCCTTCCCTGGATATTAGACAGATGATCTCAAGCAAGGTCCGTCTACTCAATGTTGGTAAAGTCTAAGGTGCAACACTATTAACCAAAGGCAAATTTTGTTCCAGCACACCCTCAACACCTTCAATATTAGATTCATTAGATATCCTTTCATATATTATTAGTCTAAGGGCCAACTAAAGAGGGAAATACTATGATTAAGGAGTGTGATTCCTTGATTAAGAATATGGTATAAGATCTTGTTCCTCTTCCAATAGGGAATAATGCGGTTGGATGCAAATGGTTCAATAGGAGGAAGTAGACTTCAAGTGATAAGGTGGAACAACAAAAGTTACACATTATCTATAAAGGATTCTCTTAACAAGAGGGAGTTTACTATTCAAATATATTTGTTCTAGTTTTTAGGATGGAGTATGTCAAGATAAGTTTTTCTATAGCTACTTACTTTGGTTGGAAGGTATGTTAGATGGATCTAAAAATTACCTCCTTCATGGTGAGATTTAGGAGGAGATCTATATTAAAAAACCACCTGGTTATTAGCTTGAGGTCCCATTCACTTGCTTTTTCAATTGACTAGGTCCTTGTATGGACTTAAGTAGGCCCCACAAGTTGGGTATGAGAAAATCCACTCTTTCTTCCTAAGTTATGGTTTTTCGGTGGTGTGAGTTGAATATGATGTTCATATTAAAAATTAGTATGGGGATACCTTTGTTATTGTTTTTTATATGGATTATATTCTCATTATAGGTAGCTCTCTTGCCTTGATTTATGACATGAAGTTGTTGACTTCATGTTTCCTTTGCGATGATGAATTTGGGCTCTTGCACTATGTCTTGGGTATTCAAATTTATTAGACTACTTTTAAGATCACTAGCTCACAACCCAAGTATACCTTGAATCTCCTTCAATGTCATAGGATGGGAATTATAAGTCCACTTCAACTTATTTTGCTTCAAGACCAAAAATTCAAGTTGATTGTACAATTCCTTTGGTGGATGTCACTCTATAGCAATTTCTTGAGGGATCCATTTTTATCTTATTCACAAGCAAAATAATACTTGTAGACACCAAAATCTAGCCACTTGTCATCTATCAATGTCTCCAATCATAAGCCACACATTATATATATATATATATATATATATATATATATATATGTTTAATATATATTTAAATATTAATATTTATATATTATATTTATATATAATATATATATATGTATTTATATAAATTAATCCTATCCCTCTACCACGTTTTAATCTTAGCCATCCATCCACCTCAATCCATGCCACTTACCCTGAATTAATATCCACCCTTCCTCATATTTTAATCTTGGCTACCCATTTGGTGTCGTCGAAACCCTAACATATCTAAGGGTAGATTATAAAAAGTGATTCATTTTGATGAATCAAGGTCCTTTATTTTTTAGAGTTTGAATTCTATCGATGAACATTTGTAAAGAATTCTCAGAAGTTATAAAACTCTAACAATCTACCCTACCCATCCTGTCATTACTCTTGCCCTCCATTGTCACCCTCATATCATTCGCATCCACTACCTCATAACCTATGTAGAACTAGTTCTAGTTTTGTGACACCTTCCTCAGTCCCTAAATGCCCTAGTGAATCTACTATTATCATATAACATCTTGGTGCATCTACTGCCATCATAGAACACCCTGGTGCATCTTCTATCATCACAAAATACCCTGGTGCATCTACCACCATCATAGAATACCTTAGTGCATCTGTTTCCATCATAGAACACCTCTCAGTATTTTTTGTAGTAGATATGCACTCCTAAAACCCTCAGTAGTCATTCGGACATCCCTATGACCATCACTGATTGAAGAAAAAATAGAAATCACTGTGTTGACAAGGTAATAAATTTATTTGCATTTATTTCATGTTCTTGCACTTTTGTTTTTAGTATTACATTCAACATCTAGGGTTTAGTTGATTTATCTTTTTGAGGACCTCACATTGTGAAGCCCTCACATGTGCTTCTAATATCTATTGTTTTTTTTATATCTATACATATAGGATCATATATTTGGAAGTTGTTGAAGTTAGGGTGGCTCTTTTATGATACACAAGCCCACCCTCAACCTCGTTTGGATTGAAGACAAGCGCGAAGACACCAACTATTATTTTGAACTATGATTTTAGAGAACCCTTGTAACTGTAAATTTGTATCACAAAGGTATTGTAAAATCCCACATTGGGACACATTGATTATATCATTTTGAGATCCACCCACATTAATAAAAGCTTATCTATCTTGTGCAATATTGTGTTATTTTTATGCTTTTGAGTATTTTATCTTATGTATTGATGTTGCTTTATTTTGGTTTACTAAATGGTAATGATGTAGGAGCCTATCTTTAGAGGGTTTTTTTTAAATAATTTTTAAAGTAATTTTTTTATTACTAAAAATGGAATTATTTGATGCAAAATATAATTTGTCGAAAATGATAATTATTAAAAAAGGTAAATTTTTATGAAAAAATAATTTGCCGAAAATAATAATTACTTAAAAAGGCATTTTATGGTGGAAAAATCAATTTTCCGAAAAAAGTAATTTTTTTTTATTTTTAGGGTTTTAAGCTTTAGGATTTCTTTTAGGGCTTCAAATTTTAGGGTTTTCTTTTAGGGTTTATTTGGGGATATATATTCCCCTGGTATTGCATTGTAAAAGGGAAGTGAATCCAGGAATGAGAAAATAAATTATTTACTGGTTTATTTCAATATACTGTAGTTTTTATGTGAATGGAGGGTTTTACTGATTATTTCTATTTATTACAATTTTTATGTAAATGGAGGAGTTTTACATATGATTTTCATTTTTCACAATTTTTATGTAATGGAAGGTATTTTATTTTGACCTCTTGCAGTTGGATTTACATCATTTGGTATTAGAGCAAGTTGGATCTTGTTGGGAGCAGAAAAGATAAGAGAAGAAAAGAGAAAATGAGAGGAGAGCAAAGAGGCTCAAAAAAAAAAATTGGCACTCTATGCAGTGCTTGCAAAAGGTTTGTAAAACCTTGGAGACAGAAATTAGCACTTTGTGTAAGTGCTTGCAGGAGGTTTTTTTATGTAAAATCCTTAGAGAAAGAGATTGACACTTTGTGTAGTGCTTGTAGAAGGTTTGTAAAACCTTAGAGAAAGAAATTAGCACTTTGTGTAAGTGCTTGTAGGAGGTTTTTTTTATATAAAACCTTAGGAGGAATTGGCACTTTGTGTAGTGCTTGTAGAAGGTTTGTAAAACCTTAAAGAAATAAATTGGCACTCTATGTAGTGCTTGCAGAAGGTTTGTAAAACCTTAAAGAAATAAATTGGCACTCTGTGTAGTGCTTGCAGGAGGTTTTTTTCATTAAAAACCTCAAAGGGAAGAATTGGCACTTTGTGTAGTGCTTGCAAGAGGTTTGCTATTTTAAAACCTCGAATGAATAAATTGATACTATGTAGTGCTTGCAGGAGGTTTGAGATATAAAACCTCAAAAGAATATTGGTACTTTGAGGAGTACTTGCAGATGTGTGACACTCTATGGAGAGCGATTATGAGTTTGATCAGAGAAACTCGCAGGAGCAGAGTTCTTTTCAACCAAAGGAGAATGATGCAGGAGCCTATCTTTAGAGGGTTTTTTTAAAATAAGTTTTAAAGTAATTTTTTTATTACTTAAAATGAAATTATTTGATGCAAAATATAATTTTTTGAAAATGGTAATTACTAAAAAAGGTAAATTTTTATGAAAAAATAATTTACCGAAAATAGTAATTACTTAAAAAGGCATTTTATGGTGGAAAAATCAATTTGCCAAAATTAGTAAAAAAAATTATTTTTAGGGTTTTAAGCTTTAGGGTTTTCTTTTAGGGCTTCAAGTTTTAGGGTTTTCTTTTAGGGTTTATTTGGGGATATATATTCCCTTGGTATTGCATTGTAAAAGAGAAGTGAATCCAGGAATGAGAAAATAAATTATTTACTGGTTTATTTCAATGTACTATAGTTTTTATGTGAATGGAGGGTTTTACTGATTATTTTCATTTATTACAGTTTTTATGTAAATGGAGAGTTTTACATATGATTTTCATTTACCACAATTTTTATGTAATGGGAGGTATTTTATTTTGACCTCTTGTAGCTGGATTTACATTAGGTAATCACGATGGGACCTCAAAAGGGTTCTCTATGTTAATTTACTTTTTCACTTTGTATTTCTATTTTCATTTTGCAGGTTGATCGTACGATTTTCACAAAACTAGGGTTTCTATAGATTGTAGAATTTGATTAGAGGTTGCACGAACGCCCTATAGTTCTCGAGGGATGTCTTGGTATGCTCAAGAGATGCCCTGGTGCATTTCAGTGGCTCTTAGGTGTGTTTCATAGAGTGAAAAATAAATACGTAGGCTTCTTGGTAAGCCTACTTCAAACCCTAACCCATTTCTGCTTCATTTTTCCTACCTTCTACAGTAAAATTGACAAAAGGAAAATAATTTAATTTATGTTACAAAGTAGTTACATTTGTTTTTATTTTAGGCATTTAAATTCATCCTACACATTTCATCTAGAGTAGAATTGCACTCCTGAATTCATTATAGATCATATTTATTTTAGATTTTTATTGTTGTCTGATGTATTTATTCATTATTTCTGCATGCTATTTTCATGTGAAATTTCAAAAGCATAAAATAGTTGCATAATAAGGTTAAAAATTTCCATTTTTACTTTTCTAAGTTGGAACAAGATCAGAATACATAAGCATACTCTCACATTTTGTGATTCAAGGCAAAAGAACTAGGCGAACCCTCCACTGTTGGAATCACTTGATGATTCAAAGTGGGTCTTAAGTAGTGTACCCTAAGTTCTTTTGAGTAACTTGGTATTATTTTTTTTGGATTTTAGACATATGAATTAGGCTATTTTTAACATTGTATGAATACAATAGATAACATAGACATTAAAATGAATCACACAATTCGCGCATCACAATAAACATCAGTGAGTTGGATTTCATCACCAATCATTGTTTGCAATTTGGTGATCGTGGGCTTCATCTCCATCCATAAATATTTACCCTTAGAAACCATAGACACCCATGAGAAAACTTTCTAGATTTCATCATGAGGAAGAATCTCATTTTCCACCCAACCATAGAATTTACCTTGCATAATTCAGATTAGCATATTCATAACACACAAACCTCACAAATAAATATATATATATATAAGAGAAAAAAATAGGTAAGAAATTTTTTTTGCAGAAATGTAGGATTGAATTACTTGTTTAAATTTTGTAAAAAAATTATTTGCATTTCTTTCTTGTAAATTTCACATTTGATTCACTAGCTTATAGTTTTAACATGAAATCAATCAAAAGTCTTGAGTCAACCCTCATATATATTTCTCTACCACTTATGTGGCTAACCCCATTAGTGTGATATAGACAAGTTGTTTATATTTGTCTATGTGTCCCTCACATGCTGTGCATACTTCAAATGTTGATGTTTTGCATAGAGTAATCCATACATCCATTCCAAAATTAGAACCATAATCCCCCACCAACCATAACATAAACTACATAGACATGACTAAAGTGGAAGCTTTTCAAATATCTACTAACTATGTTCTAGAACAAGTCCACAGTCCACCCATGCATGATCCTTCTTTTTAGGAGGAACTTACCCATTCTTAGCCTTCCAGCTTTACCCAGGTGTACACTAACCATATTTTTTAGGCATCATGTACACATTTCTAGCATTTTTCCATTCGACAATATTCATGTGCTCCAAGAACTTCCATTACACCTTCATACACCACCACCTATGACAATCCATTATATGAAGCACATGCTAATGCTCCTTCAAAAATGCTAGTTTCTACCCCATCCAATGTCTCTCATCTAGTTGTAATTCCCATTACAACCTATCCTCCACCTACCTCATCCATTCCCTCCACATCCACACCATATGCCTCAAATGTGACCATACAAAAAGCATGGCACCATCTCAATAAATTACTTATGGCTCAATAAAGTGCTCAATATTTTTCCCAATAGCAAGTACAGGCGATAAATTTTAAATTCTAGCCTATTTCCACCCAACCCACCTTTTTAACTCCAAATACATCATGGGTACCACAATCTTTCATGGTTTCCATTCCCACACTACCATTAACTCACACCCATGTCATTCCCATAAATCATCAAATTTATAGTCCTCACACATCATATCCTTTTCAACATTCACAATAATTTCTTCATCAATCTCAACATCATTAAATTCAATTCAATCCACCAAATCATCACACCCCAGCATCTCACAACTCCACCTTCACAAAATTACCAAGTAATTCAGGACTTCTATATACCTGGGGAAGACCCTATAATTCAATCCATGTAATGTAAATTTGATAGCTTGATGCAACATACTCTTGATATGATGAACCAGAAGCCAACTCTAATATAGTTGATCAATCAACCAATTAATTTTTTAGTACCATCACTGCCATATCTGACAAATTTTATAGTATCAAAATTTGATAAATTCAAAGGGACTGAGGACCCTAGAGAGCATGTGAGTACATTCATTCACTCTTGTTTTAGAATCCAACATCATGATGCTCTAATGCTTTGAAATTTTCCTCAAAAATTAGGGGAATATGTCATAGAGTGGTACAACCATCTACCTCATCACAATATTTACACTTTGGAATAGTTGGTTTGACCAATTTCTTGAAATATTTTCCCTCAATGATAGAAATAAAGTATCATTATCTAACTTACATGGCTTAAAATAATTTGACGATGAGTTAGTCTATGAATTTGGTAATTTTTGGAGGGTTGTTATCACAAAATGTTCATTAATCCTATCAATGGAAGACCTAACCCGATTGTTTACCAAGAGTTACCTAAAACCCATTTCTTGGTTATTATAATTACAACAATACAGACCATTTGAGGAAAATATTGCCCAAACTAGAATCATTGAGGAGATCAAATTACAAGAAGGTGCACTTAAGCCTAAAAATAAAGAATGGTAGAATAAGGGCCAGTACAAAGGTAATTATTATAGCCAATCCAAACCAAATCAGGCCAATCAAGCCAATCAATCCAATCAAGTCAATCACATAGTCATGAGCCAGCCAGTAATAGCTCAACAAAAACAACCTATGCAACAAAAACCATAACAAATTGCATATCATGTGGTGCCCTCACCATCACAACTAATTTAAAATATAGCACCAACTATGTAAAATCACCCACGTTGATAATTTTTTCATAAAAACCATCAATACACCCCCTTAGCCAAATCATATACCTCCATCTTTCGTAGGTTTTATGACACTAACTAACTTGCCTCTTGAACCATATGACCCTACCAAGCATAGTAAACACTATAGGGAATATTTTTTTTGTCCTTATCATAGGTATAATGGACATGATATAAATAGTTGCTACAACTTCAAAGATAGAGTGCAAGATATCATTGACTTATGGGCCATCAAGCTTGATATTCCCTTAGCTCAAAAAAACCAAAATCTTGGTATTTATAAAACACCACTTCCTCATCATGAGGAGGTACAACCAACAACAAGAGGATATAACACCAAGACCCCTCCTAATCAAGTCAATCATGTTCAACAATACTAAGGTTTTGTGGGTGTTATCCATGTAGTTACTTGAGGTCAACAATGTATAAACAATCAATAAAATGTATAGTAGCAACATGTTAAATCTCCTGTAGCACCACAAACAAGTGTGTCTCAACCTACCACATCATCATCACCCATTTAATTTTCCATAAATCATGTCCAACCCATTCATATTCAAATTCATCCATCTCCACTCATTCATCCTCCCAACTATCCATCAAGGCCAATCATCTCTTTGAGTACCTGACTGACCACTAGTTTTAAAATGGCATTAACTAAATTTTCTCTATGAGCTTATACAAAAATCTCCCCCACATCGTGAGGCATTAATGGATATTTTAAAATTCATTGAACTTCAATCTCAAGATTCTAATGCTTTTAGCAAATTTTTGGGGAGCATCCAAACATGTATGGAGTCTTCCATTACATTCTATAATTTTAAAATTAAACCAATATCATTAGAATCAGTGGACCCTCCATTGCACATCATGGATCAAATTGATAAGATGTCATTTAAATGAGTATTTATTAATACCGATTCCTCTATCAACATCATCGCCACATCAGCCCTCCAACATATTAAGCTTCCACTATCCCACATCATCAAATCCACTTTCACCTTGAAATCATTTAACAATGCTCTCTGCTCCATAATTGGTACTATTTTTTTACCCATCTAAGTAGGGATACAAATATTTCACACCATGCTTCACATCTTGGAAGGTTCCATGGCATACAATATACTCCTTGGACATCCTTGGATGAGGGAAATGAGATGTGTCCCTTCTATACTTCATCAATGCTTGAAATATGTACATGAGGAACAAGGTCATTGCATATCGATGGATGTTGAACCATTTAAGTATTGTAATTTTATTTCAAATCCTTATGAATCCATGCTTCCTTCCACTCATATTTTCCTCACACCATCAACCATAGCATCCACCACACAATCCACCTCTTCATTAAAAGCTCCTATTCCTGAGGAGCTCCCCATCACCACTTCACATCAAACCTCCACTTCCATACCACCATATTCATCATCTCTGACTACATAAATATTTTTTCAAACCCAATCCACATCAACCACATCATCAAAATCAACATCCTCCACCATCATTACTTCTACATTGTCACCCATTCAACAACCACCTTAGACAAATTCACCTCCATCCACATTATCCAACATCTCACAAGTCACATTAATGGATTGTGATATGCCATCTTAGTCCATACCTCTCCCATTTTTAAATCCCCAAGCCATTCTTGAGTCATCCACTTCATATGCCTCCACATCATCACAAGTTGCAGTCCACCTCACTAATCCTGGCATTGGTGAATATGTGATCCAAAAAATCACCATCACATCACTTAACATCCAAACTTCTAAGGATTATGCTCACCCACATGACCCACCATTATCTATAGGAGTGATGTACAACATGAGTTCAATGCCCAATAGCATTAATTTTTTGTATGGGTGGATTGATTCATCATCCAATCTATCTTCCCTATATGAACCCAAGCAACCAACTCTTGCCAATATAGCACATGTTGGGTTTTCCATCCCATTATTTTTTGTATCGCTCCAAATTTTTCGCATCCTTACCTTCAGGCTATTGGATCCGTGCCCGGAAGGAGGATGGGAAAAGGATGTCGTGGTACCTCGGATTGAGAGGACTTTGCGAAGGTCCCGCCTCTCAAGGGAGGTGTATTTTGATGATTTTTTGACGGATGGTGGGTTCACCAGGAAACATTTAAGGGCAGTTTCCACGCCTAGGTTTGGAATGTGTTTTAATGTGTTCATTTTTAACCTTAAGCATTCATATCCTAGGTTTGGCCAAATGAATCTAGATTAATCTATATGAAAATGCAAATTCACTGAATACAAAAAACAGATTTAAAGACATAAAACAGAGAATTGACAGAGTACAAATGCGGAATACCTGATCCGGATGTCTGGTGATGATTCTGATGTTTGAAGCAGTCAGGATCGTCTGGAATTCTATAGAATCATCTGAGATCTGACAGAATCATCTGAGATCTGACAGAATCGTCTGAGATCCGACGAATTCGTCGACGAATTCGTCGAGACACATAGCGAGAAAAACAGATACAAAACACAACGAATACTACTTGTACTAACGAGAGGAAACGACACCAAATGACTGTATGAATATTTGAATAACAGTTATGAACATAAATTCAAACAAATTACAATATTATAATGACAAATCATGATCTTAATATGCAATCTAAGCTAAATGGGTGAACTCCAAATGCAAAATAACATAAACACTGAATTAACTATCTAATTTGCGAGAATAAAATAGTAGAGAAAAGTTTGAAAAGTGCAAACTTTAGGCGCGATTGCCTCAATATGGACTGCAATCGAGATCGTCTCGCATCAGTACGAAATCGTCTCGAATTGGACAGGTTCACCTCCGATCTGAACAGGTTCATCGACGACGATGTGTGTTGGCTCCGACTGAAAAACAGTGATGTACCTGCAACAAAATTGGTATGGGACCAGTGCAAATGAAAAAATTGGGATGATTCAGCGTAGATGGAGTTAAATTGCGAGATAATTTCAGCCGAGGGGGTGCTAAGGGAATAGTTTAGGATTAAATAGGCTTAGGGGAGTAGTTAGGAGGTTGGAGATCATCCCAATTTGGGAGATCTCCAATAGGGGAGGGTCTCTAATGGCGCAGACACGCTTCTGCCCGGATTGGAGACCCGTTGGAACAGAAGCTAACTTTGCAAAATCAGTTTTGCGACAAGATCGTCTGGACGTCCTAGTCCAGACGAAATCGTCAAATCTGGGGCGATATCGTCTGATCGACGACGATATCGTCAAACGGTCAAAACAACCTCTAAAATTGGTGCAAAAAAGGGGAAACGGATTACCCGACGGTTAACGGGCGGTTTGGGAGGTTAAATTTGAATTTTAAATTATTTACTAAGGTGAATGTAATTATTGTAATTTTACTGCGCCAATTTTAGGGTGCTACATTTTGCCCCCTCTTTAGCGAATTTTTTGAAGAAAATGCGTTAAAGATGAGTTCTTCTCGATCTATGAGAAAGCAAAAATTATTCCCATTTTTAGGCGACGATTCTTGGTCGAATCGTACGACTGACTTACTATGGTGCCCCCTCAGTGTTTTTACCCAAATCGAACGTTTGAGGTAAAAACACGGAAAAGCAAAATTAAAAAAAAAAAGTTAATTATTTTTGAATAAAATTAAGAAAAATAGGGTAAAACCCTAATTCATTTTTACTGTTCATTTTTCGGTTTTAGAGCTCTGGAAGAAAAAATGGTGGAGACGGCGCACAGATCGACAGAGGTCCGGCGCGGTCTACGGGTAAGAGTCTAGACTTAACTAGGATGCTTTAATTTAATTTGACATGCTTTGTAGGTAATTTTTAGGTGATTTTTGAGCATCGCGGCCGTTTTTGGGCCGTCGACGTCGTCGGGACGAAATCGTCCCGATTTCCACGAAATCGTCTCAATTTCGGCAATTTCGCTAAGGGCGAAATCGTCGAAAGGGGGACGATTTCGTCAAATTAGGGACGATTTCGAATTGCGAAATCGAGACGATTATGCTCAAATTTGGGACGATATCGTCCAATAGTGGGCGATATCATCAATTGCACAAAATTGAATTTTAACTTGCATTATTATTTACTTGAATTGTTATTAATGATTGTTTATTGTTTTGTTGTTTATGTTTGCAGAGAGGATTACTAAAGAGCGAGGAGTGGAAGTATGGAGGGTTGAGAGATGACTTGGCCGCTCTCACACGAGTGAGCGAGATCGGTTAGCACGGGCCGGCTTACGGCATGTGGCGGAGATGCCACAAGTATCCACGAGATATGGGGCTCCGACGGCCCTAGCGAGAGAGGTGGTATCCGGGCTCTTCCTGTTTTTGGCTACCTACGGGGAGATGACTCCCACTTTGGAGGATGTATGGAGGATTCCGAGAATCCCCATACAAGGACGGCTGATTACTCCTACGGCCAATCAGGGCCGTGCTATGGGACGACTGTGTGGTGACCCGAGCTTCACCCTGGAGAAGGGCGAAGTTAATATCGAGGCACTACGCCAGATGCCTAGGGCATCTACACTCACACGGGTTCTAGCTGGAGTGGTTGGTGGACTTTTGTTGTGCCACCAGAGTGGGTGCAGGGTGCCGTGGATGCTCGTAGATGTGATCTATGATATGCGGGATCACGGCTACAGATTCTCTTGGGGCAGTTTTGTTCTATGTCGATTGTACAGGATCCTGTATGGGGTCGTGTACAAGGGCGGCCGATGTCTGGTCATGACATCGCTCTTACAGGTTTGGTGCTGGGAGCACATTGCAGTGTGGAGGCCGGTAGGGCTTCCTCTGACAGGGGTTGACGGGGAGAGGCCCCGAGTCTTCTACTGGTGGCTCCAGAGAGGGGCACAGCGATGGATAGATCTGCCTATGTCCCGGAGGCTACTAGATGACCTTGTCCCGGACCAGATCACATGGAGGCCATGGAGGGAGCATCCAGGGTGGGCCGAGGACGGACAGGAGTTGGCTCATGTTAGGCGAGTTTTTGGTGAGGATGGAGAGGGGAGAGGTGGAGCTCCACAGGTACGACCGAGTTTTGTGGCAATTCGGTCTACAGTAGGGGATCCCATCTCTGAGGGATTATGAGTTTTCTCGAACTGTCCAGGATAACACTACGGTTAGCGGGGCTCCCGACATGTAGCGGTTCTGGAGCCAGGACACGGATGATGCCCCCATCCAGCCAGTGGATGGGGACGATGCAGGAGTAGCCGATGGCTACGATGCACGGTATGCAGGCATCCGCCCTCCTCGGATGACGAGGGCACAGGGTCCGATCCACGTGGTTGTGCGTCGGATAGGGAGGCGATGCCAGGCGACGATGGAGGCAGCCCGGGGTCACGGCGGGAGAGAGGTGAGGAGGCCACGAGGCACGGGAGAGGCCACGAGAGAGAGAGGGAGAGGAGGGAGGCGAGACCCCCATCTCCATAGAGGCCACCATCGCCCGATAAGGGCAAGGGTGTCGACACGGGAGAGAGTAGCGAGATGGCTACTCTCCGAGCGGAGAGAGATCGTCTCCAGGCCCAGGTGTAGACGCTACAGGATGAGGCTGCACGCCACCGGGCTGAGGTGTCACAGCTACGGGATGAGATTGCACGCCTCAGGGCATGGGGCGGAGGGGCAAGCTCTGGAGAGCTGACACGGGCTATCGCCCAGCTGACCTTTTACCAGACATTATACTTCCAGCTGGTGCCAGAGGCGGATAGACTACCCCTGCCAGCTAACATCGCGAGATCCGATCAGGATCGGGTCGTCGAGGACCACGTCCCGGTCGAGGACGAGGACTACACAGACGGCGATGGGGCCACCTCGTCCACCTCAGGGCGGGGGAGGAGATGAGGCAGAGAGTTCGAGGGGCTCTCGAGGCTAGAGGGCTGCACTGACATTGTATAGACTGTCATTGTTGTATTATTATTTTTATAGAGGATTGAGTATGCCGAGGTACAGATTGTGGCATACCAATCCAGTTTTGATGATGTATATATGTTGTTGATATATATATGAGATGATATAATTTTGATCATATGACTTGTATTATGTGATGCTTATGATGCTTTTATGTTTGATTGATTGTTTTGATAATTGGATTGATGATTCAAGAAATTATGTTGTTTTTTTATTTTAAAATATTATAATTTTGATGTCATGCTGGTAATATTTGAAATGAAATAATCTGATGTAACAAATTGATTGGTTGTAATGTGATGTAAAAATAAAAAGAGACTTCTAACAATAATTTCAAAGGACATTGTCGCTATTATAGACCATTTCATGGAGTCGCTTGCTCACTCGGCCGTCAAGCTAATCCCGGGATAGAAATATGGTTAGAAGAACAAGAGTGCTTAAGAGACTGTCTTAAGACTTTGGTGCAATGGGGCAAATGATGATGATGATGGTTTGTTTTGCAGATTTCATAAGAAATATTGTGCATGAAATAATGTTTTAAAATGATTTTTGCTAGGCATAAATTCCTAAGTATGATAAAATTTTTGGATAATTCTTTAGGAATTATACCATCATTGCAAAATTGTAGGTTGACATAATGACATGAAATAATGAAAATGTGTTTGCTTTTGAAAAGCATAATTTGTGTAACATAATGAATTAAGTCATATGGTTTTCATGTTTTTTAATAAATGGGGAATAAAAATTGTTACAATGGTCTGCGCTAGGCATAGAATATGTAGGTATAGACTTATACCATCATCGCGAAAATCCAAAAAAGATAGTTTTATTGCATGGTTGATTTTTGATGAACGAGAAAATATGAAAATGAGGACTTGCGCTAGGCATAAAATTCCAATTTTGGTTTTGAAACTATACCATCGTCGCGAAAGTCAACCAGATATATATGTATATGTTTTGTGTAGTTTGAAAGAAATTTTTGATTTTTCTATTATATAGTTGTCTTTGTGGTAAACAATTGTACTTGATTTATTCCAAACAAGTTGCAAAAATAATATTTCAAATTATTTTGAAGACAAAAGTTAGATTTATAAGGAATCCCATGTGCATATGTGAATTCATTTCCGATCTTGATTTATCATAATGATACACAAAATCTCTCAAATACAAATGTGTGTGCAATTGCATTGTTCATTTACCAGTTTTGAGCAAGATAATATGATACAAGTGATTTGAAGAAACCAAATAAGTGTTCATTAACCATGATGTAGATGCATATAACCATACTAAACTACTATGTAGGTCGGATTATCAAGAGCTAGCTAATCCATAAGCGAGACATAGGTCTATACAAAAGAAGGTCGCTAATGTGACAAACATATCACCACGCTAGGAGTTACCCAAGGCCAAGCGGGTTGGGCACAAACCACTTGTTATGGGGCTTACCTCACAATTTTCGAATAATTGAGAATTCCAGGGATTCAAGCTCATCAACCCTTCTTTTCTTTTCAAAGGGTAGGGAAGGGATTTTATTGCTTTCTTGCTTTTGCTTTCTGTTTTCTTTTGCTTATTTTTCTTTTTGTATTTCTTTTGCTTGATAATGCTTGGAACATTGCTGAAATGATATAAAATAACATTTTTCTTTTCTCTTTTTTTTTTTTTCTTGAACTTTTTCTTTTCTTTTTCTTTGCTAGGGATACTTGCTCGGATTAGTTGTAGAGCAAGGGATTTTTATTATGGGTAGGGGTGAGCTTGTCCTTTTGCCAATTCTCAAAGATTCTAGACCATGTGCATGATAGGATAGCGGGGGAAACTTTTCGCTCAAGAAATCACTTCTACTATGTAGCAAAACATGGAAATTACAAATATAATCATTTTATTGTGAAAAGATGTGCTTGGTTTAAGTAAATAACAAGATCAATTCTCTATGCTCAAACTTTATTTAATTGAATTTTGTGGACTTTGATATAAGAGAGATTAGTAATCATGCTAGATAAAACCAAGATATTTATTGTTGTGAGTGTGCAAGTGAGGGATTCCAAGTAAATGCTAATTTATCCCAAAATAATTTGAAACATATAAGCTGCAATGATTGTAAGAAAATATATATAAATGATTTTTTGAGAAGTTTTTGAGAATGTTGACTCTCTCTTTCTTCTTTATTTTATTTTGGTTTCGAAAGAGTCAAGTATATAGTCTGTTATTATATTTTTATCATTATTTTGATTTTTGGTTTTATTTTTGTTTTTGAGCAAAAAGAACTTAACAAGTGCTTTAAATAAATGCAATAGATAGTTTTTGAAGATTTTGGATGATTATGAATATTTTTGATGTTTTTGGATTTTTATAAATTTGAAAGAAATATAAGATAAAATTTTTGAAAACAATTATATACAAGGATGAAACGACCAAATTTATGCATAGTAACGTTTAAGATGCAAAATATTCATGGGTTCTTTAAGTTCTTTACCATCTAAGGTAGATAATTTATATGCTCCTGATTCAAATTTAGCAGTAATAATGTATGGTCCAAGCCAATTGGGCTCAAATTTACCTTTAAGTTCCTTAGTTGCATTTGTATTTTTTTATTTTCTTTTAAAACAAGGTCGCCAATCTCAAAGGATCGATGACGAACTTTCTTAGCATATGATCTTTTAAGCTTGTTTTGATAAGCACGGAGATGCTCCAAAGCATTGATGCATTTTTCATCTAGGAGTTCCAGTGGACGAGTCTGCCAGCACGATATTCGTCTCCTACTTCGGTATCTTGAAGTAGCAGAGCCAAAGAAGGAACTTCCAATTCAAATGGAAAAACTGCTTCAGCACCATATACCAAAACAAATGGTGAAGTTCCAGTGGGGGTTCGAACACTAGTTCGATAGGCCCACAAGGTTGGATATAATTGAATGTGCCAATCACGGCCAGTTTTATTGACCAATATTTTGAGAATTTTGATTAAGGTTTTGTTAGATGCTTATGCTTGACCATTACCCTGAGGATAATAGGGAGTGGACCAGCGATGTTGAATCTTATATTTTTGACATAATTTTTTAACATCTTTATTTTTGAAACAAGTTCCATTGTCAGAGATGAGATTGGCAGGAATTCCGAACACTGCAAATGATTTGATTAAAAATAAATTTAGAAACTTGTGTGCCGGTGCGGGAAGCTAAAGGCATAGCTTCGACCCACTTCGTGAAATACTCGGTGGCGGTTATGATGAACTTGTGTCCATCGGATGACACGGGATTGATTTTGCCAATAATATCCAAGCCCCATTTAGAAAAGGGCCAAGGAGAAGAAATAGCTTGCGGCTCTTGTGCAGGCGCATGGACAAGGTCGGCATGTTTTTGACACTTGTCGCAATGGCGCACATACTCATGTGCATCTGTTTCCATGGTAGGCCAAAAGTATCCTATCCGAAGGAGCTTTTTAGCAATGACACTACCACTAAAGTGTCCTCCACAAGATCCATCGTGGGCTTCACTCAAGGCTGATTTAGACTCTTCTAAGTTTAAACATCTTAATAGGATACCTTCAAAAGATCTCCTATATAAAGTATTGCCAATTATTACAAATCGACTTGCTCGTCGACGTAATAACCAACACTGGTTTCTATTAGAATTGGCAGGGAAAGTCCCATTTTGGAGAAAATCAAATATGTCTGTATACCAAGGTTCGGGAGTAGTTTCATTGATTAGAAACACATCCAAAGGCTCTAAGCATGACTTATTTGAAGCGGGTTCCTGGAGTCGACGAATAATGATAGTGGCATATTCGTCATCTAACTCCAAGGGCAGGAGAGATGCAGCTACGGCCATAGCATCAACTGCACGGTTGCTAGTTCGAGGAATAGCTTCTAAGGTAACTTGATCAAATAAAGACATTAATTGTAAAACATAGGCCTTATATGGGCGCAGTTTATCATCTCTGGTTTGATAAACTTCATTAATTTGGTTTATAACCAGTTGAGAATCACCAAAAACTAAAAGGTGTTTAATTTTTAGCGCTAGGGCAGCTCGTAATCCAAGGATTAGAGCTTCATACTCAACAGTGTTGTTGGTGCAAGCAAATGTCAATTTGAAGGACAGAGGAATAAGATGTTTTTGCGGAGATATTAAAATAATACCCGCACTAGCCCCACTCATGCATCGGGCTCCATCAAAGTATAAGGACCATTGTTCGGTATGGTCTGCCTCTAATTGAAGGCATTCATCTAGGAAACTCGATGATGAGGGGATGGGTAGACTCTAAGGGTGCAGCAGCTAATTGATCTGCTATGATTTGACCCTTAACAGACTTCTGTCCTATGAATGTGAGATCAAACTCGCTTAGAGCAAGAACCCACTTGGTTGTGCGACCCGATAAATAAGGTCGACTCATGAGATACCTTAAGGGGTCATATTTAGCAATGACATAAGTTTTTTGACTAAGCATATAATGTCGTAATTTTTGCGTAGCAAACACGACTGCTAGACATAGCTTTTCCAATGCTGTGTAGCGGGTTTCATAACTGATGAAGGTTCGGCTAATATAATAATTAGCACGTTCTCGCTTTTCATCATCAAGCTGAGCTAACATAGCCCCTAAGGCAGAATCTGAAGCTGAAATATATAGGAGAAATGGGCGATCAGATTTAGGTGGTGAAAGCACAGGTGGATTAAGGAGGTATTGTTTGAGAAGTTCAAAAGCTTCTCTACATTATGTGTCCCAATTAAAAGGGACATCTTTCTTAAGGAGTTTAAGAAAGGGACCAGTTTTGTCTACTAGCTTATCGATGAAGCGAAGGATGGCTTGAAGTTTACCTTGTAAACTTCGTAACTCGAATATATTAGTAGGTGCGGGCATATCAGTGATGGCCGCAATCTTGAGAGGGTCGATTTCAATACCACGTAAAGAAACTAAAACCCCTAAGAGTTTGTCGGATTTAACTCCGAATATGCATTTTGTTGGATTTAATCGAATGAGATATTCTCGTAATCGATTAAAGACTTTCCTTAAATCATCTAAATGATTATTTTCAATAATAGAGTGAGCTATAATATCATCTACATAATCATGTAGGATATCATGCATCATATCATGAAAAATATAGGTCATAGCTCGTTGATAAGTTGCATCGACGTTCTTTAAGCCAAATGGCATCACTTTCCAGCAAAAGGTACCCCAGGGGGTAATAAAGGCTATTTTAGCCTGGTCTTCAGGAGCTATCCTGATCTGATTATAACCAGAGAATCCATCCATTAAGGACATCATCCCACTCCCGACAGTAAAGTCAATGATTTGATCCATGTTTGGAAGAGGAAAGTCATCTTTAGGGCATGCGGCGTTAATATCTCTAAAATCTGTGCAAACCCTAACTTTGGTAGCTTCTTTCTTGGTGACTGGAACTACGTTTGAGATCCATTCAGCATAATCAATAGCTTGTATAAAGATAACATTCAGGAGTTTTTCTAACTCCCCTTTGACTAGCAGAGCCACTTTGGGATGCATTTTTCTAAGTTTTTGTTTAACAGGTTTAGCATCCGGATGGACCACTAGATGATGCATGACTACGAGAAGGGTCTAGACCTGGCATATCTTCATATGTCCAAGCGAAGACATCTTCATACTCTTTAAGGAACGCAATGTATTGTTCTTGTTTTTCTTGACTTAATTCTGATCCAATATTGATTATGTGAGGATTGTCCTCAGTTCCAATATTAATTTTAATGACGTTTTCTACCTCCATGTGTAGATCTCTTTCAAAATTAGGTGGGGCGGGTGAAACGCCCAATTCTTGTAATTCTTGTAAGGTTAATTTAGATAATTCATTCTGAGGATTAGTGGCTTCAAGTTGGGCTATAGTTGGTATAGAACCATCAAAATAAAATCCATTGTGTAACATTTCTTCAACAGAGACATCATGGAAGATATCTCCTTCCAACTCTTCATCGGGGTCGACAATCATTTCGGGGTATGCGATGGATAGCATGTTGCATGAAAACGATTGATTTTTAAGAGGCAAATCAACATGCCTATCCATATAATCTTGATAACATATGAGATGATCATCATCCTCAAAAGGAAAGGGTTGACCCTTACTAGGAAATAAGCCCACGCCACAGCGGGCAGGCCACGGTTCTACCTCGAAAGGTTCTTTCATGCCATTTTGGAAAGGTCCCAAGCCTTTCCCTTCATATCCCATTTTAAGCATCATGGGTTTAGCTTTAATATAATCATTGGTAAAATAACACCGAGCATATCCCTCATGATGAGTTTTGATATTCTGAGGGATTCTTCCCCAGTCATATCCTTTATAAATGAAGGCACAACTTCCGACTTGGTAAGTACTTCCCATAGGTTGTGGGAGGCCCAAAGTACGGGGAGATGGCGGCAAGTTATTTAAAAGGTTTGAATCTCGCATGAAAGCATTCATTTTTTCTGATATTAAGGTTGTAGATAAATCTGGTAAAAGTTCATCAGAAAGGGCATAAGATGTAGAAGGCTTATTACCTATATCTTTAGATGTGGAAGGTATGATAGGTGTGTCTATAGGTTTTGAATTTATAGGGATAGAACTTGAAGGATTGGTTGTAGACTTAAGATCTTTTTGAGGTTCTAAAATGATTTGTTTAGAGGGTTGTTGATCTATATAGGAGGATGAAATTAATGGAGAGGAAATAGGTGAAGTTATAGGTGTATGTTTCACAGTTTTAGATGAAAAATAAGAACTAGGATGTGTGGATGACAGAGCAGGGCAAAATTGCACTCCAACGGGTTCTGCCAAAGCACACATATCAAAAGGTCTAGGGTCACCATGAATAGTGACCAACTGATTTTTAAACTCGAATTTAACACATTGGTGTAAGGTTGATGGGACCGCTCGCATGGCGTTGATCCAAGGGCGACCCAAAAGTATATTGTACGATGTTTGGGCAATGTACAATAAACACGGTTGTTTCTAGGGTTCTAGGACCAACTTGCAATGGGAGGGTAATAACTCCACACGTTTCTTGTGTTTCGTCATTAAAAGCTTTGATAATCATATCGGTTTTCTTCATTTCATCACTTCTAAAGCCAAATCGTTGGTAGAAGTCAAAAGTGCAAATGTTTAGAGATGAGCCATTATCAATCAAAACTCTTTTGACAGCTACATCTCCAATTAGAGCGATAATGTATAAGGGATTGTCCTTATGTAAACTGTGTTGTGGGATATCTTTATCCCGAAAGTCAATACAATCAATCTCTCGAGTGATGATAGTATTGGCCATAGCTTCCAGGTTGAATGTTTTGAGGTACCATCATTTGGCTCAATGTAAGCATCAACTCATCCCTATGGGTGGGAGAGGATCTTAATAAATCCAAAAGGGAAATTTTGGCCGTAGTATTGGACAATTGCTCATTAATATTGTAAGGGGGTTTAGATTGAACAGTAGGAACATGATTCCCTTTATTGGGGTTTTTCAAAATGAATGGAGCTGATCCATCGTTACGGTTTGGTTCTTGTTGAGAGTTTTGAGCTTGTTGTCGAGTAACGACTCCAATGGTACCTACAATGTTATAGTGAAGACGTTGAACTGGTCTCGGTTGAGCATTAATGGCTTGTTCATTAGAAAGGAATATATTAGAAGAAGGTCGAGTAGTGACTCTTCTAGGGAATGGTTCTTCTGGAACCATAGCATCTGTGACGGGTTGAATAGGATCTGATTCATTTTTAGAACTATTCGATTGGTTTGAAGTAATGTCTAGTTCACTTTCACTATCTGATTCTATATCACTAGAATCAGAAGTTTGAAAAATTATGTAAGGGCCTGGTCGTAACCAGGGATAAGGTCGTGTCAAATATTTGAGGATCCTGAACAGGTAATTGTCCGCTAATGGTCCCTACATATCGGGTAGGAGGGGGAACATTATGATGTTCGATTTGATTGGCTACCTCTTTACCATGTCTTGGTAAAGGGTGTTGAAATATGTCTAGAGTTTGATTGGCATTTTGATTTTGATTTTGGGGAATGGTCTTTTGAGTATTATTGGGAGGGTTTTGTTTAGGTTGGAAGGCTTGCACTTCCATTTCATTATTGTCAATCAAATCTTGTATTTTATGTTTCAACCTTTTACAAGCGTTGGTAGAATGTCCAGGTCCTCTATGGAAATCACAGTGCAAGTCAGCTCTGTATCCGGGTATAGTTGGGTCAGGTTCCCGGATAGCTGGTAATTGGATCAAACCTCTTTCGAGTAATTGAGGTAAAATAGTTGATAAGGGTTGATTTAATCTAGTGAATTCTCGAGGAGGCTTATCAGGAGGTTTCAATATGAATTTTTCTGTTGTCTTTGTTGCATTGATATTAGCAACATTCCTGTTGTCAGTGACTCCATCACCGACAACTTGTTTGTTTTTATATTGATTTCTAGATGTTTTCTCATCATCCTTCTTCCTAAGTTGGCCTCTCCTAATGAGGGCATCTTCTACTCTTCGAGCTAAATCTATAGCTTGATCGAAGGTAGTTAAAGTAGCGATTGATAGCTCATAAGATATACATTCCTGTAAATTGTTGATGAAAATGTCCAACATTTCCCTATAAGGCAGCACAAAGTGCGGTTTTCCTATCAATTGCCTCCATCTAGCTAAGAAATCGGCAAAACATTCATCCTTGTCTTGTTTTAAATTGTATAAATCTTTAATAGTTACATGCCTCTCGATGTAGGCACTAAATTGATGGACAAATGATTCCGTTGTTTCTTCGAAGTTTCTCAAAGAATGAGTGGGCAATTGATAGTACCACTCTAATGCCATTCCACCTAAACTTTTTGGGAACATTTTTAGTAATAGCAAGTCGTCATGCGATATGTCGTGACATGCTATCCTAAACATGCGAAGATGCTCTATGGGATCTTCGGTTCCTTTATATATGGGTAGGATGGGCATGGGAAAATGCTTAGGGTATGGTTGAGCTACAACTATGGGATCCAAAGGTTGACTACAGATCTCTCGATAATTATACGAGGGACGGTAGGGATCTATCTGGTCCATACGTGAAGCTAATTGTTTCACCATGGCTTCCAGATTACTAGTTTGCCCCCCATATTGGTTCGGTAGGGCATTGACATGAGTTTTATGGGCATATGATGGAGGAACATGCAGATTAGATGCCATGTTACTATTGTGTAAAGCATTGGTAGGAACAGTATTATGAAGGAATTTTGAAGCTGTATTATGTTGTATTCCAGATTGTTGAAAGTTTGTATTTGGCTTTGTTTTAGGTTTTTGTTTACTTGAAGCATATTGCTCAATAGTTTGGCGGAATAAAGTAGTGAAGGGAATTTTCTTTTGTGTGGGAGTGATTTTAGGTTGAATAACAGGTTCCATAGGAGGTTGGGTAACTTGTTGTTTTGACATGTTTTGAGCCATAGTGACCATATCCGTATTGGATGGCCCAACCTTGTCACTTTCTTGATCAATGAAAGACAAGGGGTTAGTGTGTATATTACACATATATTCCATGGCTGCTTGAGTGTTACTAATTTGCCCTTTATCAATACGTATTGCCACATTAAGGTCCTCAATGTTATCACTGAGAAATTTCTTGAAATGCTCTGCATTGTCAAAAACAATAGTTCCATTTGGAGTTACTCTAGGGGATGAGGATCCATCCTCTTTAACACTTCCTTCTTGTTCCTTATCTTCACCTAAGTCTTCGTATGATTGACCTAGAGTTTCTCCTTCCGGATTTGTATCTCCAAGAAGGACATTTGGGTCTTTAGTTGTATTTTGTAACCAATCTTCTTCTTCTCCTAAAGTTTCTTTACCATTCCTAAGTTTAGGCATGGTGCTAAGTTTTGATTTCAGCAAATATATATATATTTATATATGTATATATATATGCAACAAATTAAGAGGTATATATTTATTATATACCTATTGCAATATTTGAAATGAAGTTTTTAAATTTTTGCTAAGTTTTTAATTTTTTAGTTTTTTGAAATAATATAATAAAGACAACAAATAACACAATAAATGCAAGAAATAATATTGAAGTAATAATCTAGTTTTCTATAAACAATTTATGAATATCATTAATAGGTTCGAGTTGTTCAGGAGTCATGAAGTGTTCTTCTTCAAATTGAAAGTTTTCTTTTAAAAATTTGATGAAAAGAGCTATAGTGATATTGTCTATTTTAGATTCTGGTTGATAAAAGTAAAGCTCATGGCAATACTCTCGATATAACACAGCTCGCGGAACTCTACTCCATATTTCCCTATCTGTAAGAACAACCTCTTGGTCTTCTACACAACCTAGGAACTGGTGCACAATGGCTGCGTTCTCGAGGTATTCCTCGAAGGTGAACAATTCTGAAGATACTAGAGCTCTCCTATAAGCTAACCATCTATGGCGAGGCTCTCCGAAGTTCATGATAAAAAACTAATTGATGAGGATCTAGGATTCTATCTAGGACTAGCCTCTTGATTTGCTTAAGTTGTGTGGACCTAGATGAGATGAGACTAAGTCTTCTATCAAGTTCGTTCCACGGGAATTGATTTCTACTTGTTTTAGGCACACTAAGGACAGAATTGACTTCTATAGCTGCCAATTGGTTTTCTACGTTTATAGTAACTGCTAACCTTTTCTTAGGAGCTACCATCTAAACATGATTTCAAAGTTAAAGGATCTAAAATGCATCTATGTTTTAGTTGTTCTGTATATATATTATATATATATATATATATATATATATTTTGTTTTTTTTTGTTTTCAAAAGGTTATGATGCATTCACGTCGGGTTCACCAAAATGTATCGCTCCAAATTTTTCGCATCCTTACCTTCAGGCTATTGGATCCGTGCCCGGAAGGAGGATGGGAAAAGGATGTCGTGGTACCTCGGGCTGAGAGGACTTTGCGAAGGTCCCGCCTCTCAAGGGAGGTGTATTTTGATGATTTTTCGACGGATGGTGGGTTCACCAGGAAACATTTAAGGGCAGTTTCCACGCCTAGGTTTGGAATGTGTTTTAATGTGTTCATTTTTAACCTTAAGCATTCATATCCTAGGTTTGGCCAAATGAATCTAGATTAATCTATATGAAAATGCAAATTCACTGAATACAAAAAATAGATTTAAAGACATAAAACAGAGAATTGATAGAGTACAAATGCGGAATACCTGATCCGGATGTCTGGTGATGATTCGATGTTTGAAGCGATCGGGATCATCCGGAATTCTACAGAATCGTCTGAGATCTGACAGAATCATCTGAGATCTGACAGAATCATACGAGATCGAAGAATCATCTGAGATCGACAGAATCATGAGATCGACGAATTCGTCGGAGAATTCATCGAGACACAGCAAAAAAATAGATACAAAACACAACGAATACTATTGTACTAACAGAGGGAAATGACACCAAATGATTGTATGAATATTGAATAACAGTTATGATCATAAATTCAAACAAATTACAATATTATAATGACAAATCATGATCTTAATATGCAATCTAAGCTAAATGGGTGAACTCCAAATGCAAAATAACATAAACACTGAATTAACTATCTAATTTGCAGAATAAAACAGTAGAGAAAAGTTTGAAAAGTGCAAACTTCAGGCACTGATTGCCTCAATATGGACTGCAGTCGAGATCGTCTCGCATCAGTACGAAATCGTCTCGAATTGGACAGGTTCGCCTCCGATCTGAACAGGTTCGTCGGCGACGATGTGTGCTGGCTCCGGCTGAAAAATAGTGATGTACCTGCAACAAAATTGGTATGGGACCAGTGCAAATAAAAAAATTGGGATGATTCAGCGTAGATGGAGTTAAATTGCAGATAATTTCAGCCAGGGGGTGCTAAGGGAATAGTTTAGGATTAAATAGGCTTAGGGGAGTAGTTAGGAGGTTGGAGATCATCCCAATTTGGGAGATCTCCAACGGGGGAGGGTCTCTAACGGTGCAGACACGCTTCTACCCGGATTGGAGACCCGTTGGAACAGAAGCTAACTTTGCAAAATTAGTTTTGCGACAAGATCATCTGGACGTCCTAGTCCAGACGAAATCATCAAATCTAGGGCGATATCGTCTGATCGGCGACGATATCGTCAAACGGTCAAAACAACCTCTAAAATTGGCGCGAAAAAGGGGAAACGGATTACCCGACGGTTAACGGGCAGTTTGGGAGGTTAAATTTGAATTTTAAATTATTTACTAAGGTGAATGTAATTATTGTAATTTTACTGCGCCAATTTTAGGGTGCTACATTTTTATATAGCTAATTGGCAAGGACATGGCCTAGGATGACATGAATAGGTAAAGCATGAGATCATTAATGTTTCATATCAAGAAGCACATGATCATTCAGGTTTAGGCTATCATCCACTTCCACTTCTTATTTTGAACAAACTTTTCAAAGTTTGCATTTGAATTCAGTAGAAGATATCCATCAAACTGATGAATTCGAAGATACCTCTAATACTTATTCTCAAGCCTAATGGGGCGATACGCATTTGCACTAAATTTCAAGATCTTAATAAAGCATATCATAAGGATGACGTTCTTCTACCAAAAATTGATACTCTTGCTGACACTTGCACTGGCTATGAAATTCTTTCACTCATGGACGGTTTTCAGGATACAACCAAATTCAAATTGATCATGATGACCAACACAAAATAACATTCACTACACCTTGGGGGAATTTTTTTTACAAGGTGATGCTCTTTGGCCTAAAAAAGGTAGGTGCCTCTTATCAACATGCCATGACATACATATTCTATGATTACATGCATAAGATCATCAAATATTATGTGGATGATCTCTTCACAAAATCCAAAACTCGACAAGAATACATTGGTGTATTGGAAAAAGTCTTCGATCAACTTCTAGAGCATAATGTGAGGTTGAACCCAAAAAAGTGTTTCTTTGGTGTTACCTATGGCAAACTACTAGGATTCATTGTCTCCAAAAGAGGTATTGAAATGGACCCAAACAAAGTCAAGGTCATCATGGAGATGCCTCCCCCAAAAAAATTGAATGAATTGCATAGCTTACAAGGAAAGATCCAATAAATCTATCATTTTGTTGAACAAATTTTTGATAAATCTAGGCCATTCAATCACCTGCTTAAAAAGGGGGTGACATTTTTATGGAAATATGAATACCAAAAAGCTTTTGATGACATCAAGAAATATTTGGCTTCTCCACCAGTCTTAACTCCTCCTCGTCTGGGGTCCCCTTCCATCTTTATGTTTCAGCAACAAACTTTGAATTAGGAACAATGCTTGCACAAAATAATGAGAATAATCAAGAGAAAGTTGTCTATTACATTAGTTGAACATTGATAAGCTATGAAACCAGATACGCTTACATGGAAAATTTGTGTTTAGCAATGTTTTTCTCCACTAAGAAACTTAGACATTACATGCTTAGTCACATCACATATGTCATAGCTCACAAAAATACTCTATGTTATATGATGTCTCGCACTTACAATAAAATTCACACCGCAAAATGGACAATTATTCTCACTGAATTGATCTTGATTTCATCAACCAAAAATCCATTAAAGTTCATGTCATAGTCGACCAGCTTGTGAAAGCTACACTAGCTAGTGATAAACCCTTGATTATGGATCTCCCATATGATTTGGTATTCATTATCACTAAACAAGAAGAACATGTCAATTTGGAGGAAGACATCGATATCACATTATTCTTTGATGGTTCTAAGTGCAAAAAAGGTCAAGGTGCTAGAGTCGTGTTTCATACACCTCAAGGGATACCTATCCCCTTATCATTCAAACTTGAATTCCAATGCACAAACAATGATGTAAAGTATGAAGCCTTAATATTAGGTCTTCAAGTAGTTATAGCTATGGGCATAAAGTGTATCAGGATATTTTGTGATTCTCAACTTGTTGTTAGACAAATCAATGGATAATACCAATGCAAAGAACCTACCATAAAGCTTTACCATGAAGTAGTAATGGCATTTCTCTATAATTTTGATTGGTATGAAATTGATAGTTTACCACATTCAAATAATATATTTGCAGATGCGATGGCATCTCTAGGATCATTGATTCCAAAGAACGTCACATAAGAGGTACATTAACTAATTGTTATAAAAATATCTAAATCTACAATCATCCGTGATAAATCTAAGGATGAGAAATATGTTTGCTTTATCCATTTAGAAGCATATGAGCCTTCGTCAAACCAAATAATAGTCTTCCTCAAGTTTGGAACACTCCCATAAGATATATCACAAACTTCTAAATGCACTTTCAAGAAAAAGGTAGCTTTTTTACTCTCTTGTGGGACATGTTGTATAGATGTGGTTATGATGGAGTCCTCCTTCATTATCTTGAGCCTGCAAAGGCACAAAGAGCCATAGCTAAAGCTCATTATGGTACTTGTGGTGGTAATTTTAGTGGAATGGCCATTGTAAAGTGTATTCTATGCATGGGTTATTATTGGCCCACCATGGAACATGATTTTTGCACTTATGTCAAGCACTATAAGCAATGTCAAGAGCATGATAATTTGAATCATGTGTCATCATAAGCATTATATCCTATTTAAATCCTTTGGCCCATTTCATAATGGAGTCTTGATTTGATTGGCAAAATCTCACCTCCTTCCTCGGGATAACATACATTCATCATCACAACCACTAAATACTTTACAAAGTGGGTTGAGGCAATTCCTTTAACTAGTATGATAGGACCTTGAATTGTGGAGTTTATAATTCATCATATCATTTGTTGTTTTGGTATTCCTTCAAAAATCATCTCTGAAAATTGTAAATCTTTTAAGAACAAGGACGTTCAAGCACTTTTATAAAAATATAATATCCAACATAGTTTCTCTACTCCTTATTACCCAAAAGCAAATGGATAAGTTGAGGATACAACAAGACCTTAATTGCTATTCTCAAGAAACTAGCCAAATAAAATCATAGATATTGGAACACTCAAATTCCCTTGGCATTATGGACTTATAGAACAAGAATCCACACACCTACTAGGGCAACATCATTTTCACTAGTCTATCGAGCCAAAGAAATTATACCTCTTGATCTTGAGATCCCCTCATTGTGAATTTCATTATAGGAATTCATAGATGATGATACTGCTAGATAAGCATTTTTTGACCAACTCACGCTTCTTGATGAAACGTATATTAATGCTTTAGAGCATTTACAAGTTTATCAAAACTGCCTAAAGCATGCTTACAACACCAAAGTTCATCTACATGAATTCCAAGTAGGAGATCTTGTTCTTAAAGAGAATATTAAAAATACCAATGCATTATCGCATCTTCGTGATAAATTCATGACTAATTGGTTAGGTCCAAAAATTATCACTCAAAAATTAGGTAAGGGAACTTATAGTTTTTCTAGTATAGAGGAATTTTAAGAGCCCAAAGCACTTAACATCATCCACTTGAGAGCATTATATGATTAATGTGATATATATATACATATATGGCTAGTACACAAAAACAACATTGCATTTTACACATCATTTTACATTTTGTATTTTATATATTATATTGCACAATATTGCATTACACACATTGCATTTCATAAATTACATTTCATACATTGCATTCACAACCATATTTACACATTTCATATTTGCACATTTTAGGGATCATTTATTCAGTTTAGATAATAATTGATCCAATACAATTTTGTTGCCTTAATCATGGGTACCTTCACAGCATCAGTCATTCCATTACACTATTCCATAAAGTCAAATTGTCATTTGTAAGCCACATTTCCATAATACCTAGGTATTTTCGATCACTCAACCACTCCTAGTGTTTCTAGAAACCTCTAAATACATGTCAAGTTTTCTTTAGGACTAAGACACATTTTCACTAAGAAAATATTGAGTTATGGGAATTGACTCTAACATTCTTGAACCAAACACAATCACACATCTTAAAAACATCTTGTGTCAAAGAGGTATAACACCATGATTGGGTTAAACCTCAAAGTGAAAAGGGTATTCCTTGCTTGTCCCATCATGCACGTAGTCCAAAAATAAAAAATAGTGGTTTTCAACACTATCACAATCACTTCCAAATAAAATATAGAGTAGTAAGGATAAGGTAAAATTCTCATAATACTTCAATTGATAATATGATTCCCCAAAGCTCTAAATATTTTACACATCACACACCACAAATCCTCAAGTTGTAAGGATAGAACTACATTTCCAGTCATACGGTTAGGTAGTCCGAATCCCCAAAGCTTAGAGATCATATTCTTGGACTATGGATCTAATATCTACTAGGGCTATAGATGCTTGACTGGTAGTGGAGCACACACTCATGCATGGCAACACGTCTCTCTTGAAGAGACCTCTGACCACACATAAGGACAAAGTATCTTCTTGGTCTCATCCATAATAGGTTTTGATGGTATTTGAGATAGAAATAATATTAATCAAACCATATAACCTTGCATTAGGTAATTATGAAGTATAAATAAGGCAAGGCTAGGCTGAGAATAGCCTTAGGATATTACGCAATTAATATCCTTTATTCACGCTAACAAAATGTGTAAAGGGTGCCCTCCCATAAAGGTAGCTAACCACTAACCTAGTTATGTAGTCAAAGAAATTACAATGACTAACTAACCCTAGGTAAATAGTAAAAGGTAAATACTAGTGGTAAAAAGTAACAAGCTACTTTTTACCATGCGGTAAATAAAATCTACCTAATGTAGGAAAATGGTAAATATCCCAAATAATGGAATATTACTCTAACATCCCCCCTTATTACATTATTTGGGTAATGTATATAATTGTCCCAATACAGTGAAAAAGATGTTGATCTGCTGGTTCTTGCTCTATCATAGTGCTCTGGCTGCTCCTAAGCAAAAAGTGGGTCATTCCTCACTTTGTCTTCACATCAACGAATGTCCTTATTGTAATCTTGTCATCCAACCGGATTGCATGGGTAACCAACCGCTGCAACCGCTAGGTGTAGTAGAGTAGATCACTTCATACGAGGTTCATTCGGTTACAATATGATTTTGCAAAAAGTTTTGATAAGGTAGCTAAGGTGTCGGTCGTTGCCAAAAATGCACCCTTATAAGTTTCCCCCTTGTTGCAAAACATGTTGTAATGAAATTTTTGAAAGAAGTGTGACTAAGGTGTCGGTCACTGCCAAAAATGCACCCTTATAAGTCTTCTTCCCTTTTTACAAAAAATTGTGTGAAGTAAGAAAAGAAATGTTTATCCCCCCTTAATTGCAAAAGATGTGCAACTCAAGAAGCTTTGTGAAGGTTTTTACAAATATTGCCTCCTAGGCAAATTTTACACCAAAAAATTCCCCCCTTTTGTTACAAGTACTTCAAACAAAGAGAGTTTGCTATTTATGAAGCCTAAAAGAGGTACAATCACCCCTTTATTGCTAGTACTTCAAACAAAAACTTATGCTATTTATGAAGCCTAAAAAGAGGTTTTGGAAAAGGTGCTTGCCTAGGGTGACAAATTTGTTTCCCCTTTACAATATTGTCTTAGCCATGAGCACTTTGTGTGCTCTTTCTGAACTAGAATCAGAATTAGAATCAGACACTTCACTAGCAATATTGCCTTTGTCTTGCTTTTGTGATGTGCCTTTGCCATTTCTGTTTTGCTTGTTTTTAAACCAACACCGATTGGTGTCATGGTTGTCCTTTTTACAATGCGAGCAAAACTTCTTTTGAGATTTCTTTCCCTTACCTTTTGAAGATGATCCTCCCTTCTGAAAGTTTCCTTTCTTCTTTTCACCCTGATTGTTTGAGTAAAGTGCATTGTTCGACACTTCATCGCTTTGGAGTTGATTTGCTTCCTCTGTTTGAAGCAAATTGACTAACTCCACAAAGGTGACTGATCTTTGAGATACATTAAGGGATGTGATTAACATCTTGTAGGATTCGGGAAGAGCCCTCAATATTACTGAAGTCAGAATAGTATCTTCTACTTTGGCTCCTAAAGCATTTAGCTTTGACTTCAGTTCTGCCACTCTGTAGAGGAATAGTTCTACTGATTCTCCTGACTTCATATGGAGTGTATGAAGTTGTGTTTGAAGGTTTAGAACAGTTGATTGATTCTTGCCTTCAAAAATGGTACAAAGTGCATCCCATGCATCTTTACCATTTTTAGCTTCACTTATGTGAGGTTGGATCTCATCAGTAGTTGCTAGGAGGATCAACATGAGAAGACGATTGTTCTTTTTGTCCCATGCTTTTTGATCTGCTCCTACTGATGTGGGTCTTGATTCAGTGCCATCTACTAAATCCCACATTTCCTCTATAGTCAGGATGGCTTTCATCTTAGTTTTCCATGCTGAATAGTTAGGACCTTTAAGCAATTGTGTATCATTTAAGTATTTGTTGATAGTTGCCATGATGAAGGTCCTAGAATTTGCACTAAGATGATCTTTCTTTCACTCTTAAGTGGTATTTAATGGCACCTGCTTGAAAACTCTCTTTGAAGAAAGATGATCAGTTTGAGGATATTTAAGCCAAAAAAATAAGAAGTGAAAGAGAATTCACTCAAAAAGATATTTAATGGCACCTGCCTGAAAATCCTCTTGAAGAGGAATAATCAGTTTGAGGATATTGAGCCAAACAAATAAGAGTGAATTAGGGGTTTGTAAGGAGAGAATATCAATTTTACAAATGGCTTATACTTGTGCAAATGAATTACACAAATTATTGTGAAATTTTGGGGTTTTGAGTGTTCTTGATTTTATGACTTATAATTGCAAAAAATAATGCAATAATCAAACAAGAATGCCCACAAAATTCTTATCACATAGGTGTCGGATGCAACCGAAAATGCACCTAATTTTTCCAATTTGAAATGAAGGTGTCGAGTAATATCGAAAATGCACCTTATTTACTTAATTTTTGCAACAAAATTTTGATTTGTGTTGTGCAAAAATTTGATATTTTATGTCTCCTCTTGTTTTCCAATTTTGCAAATAATGTGGCATAAAACAATTGCCTTTCTTTTTGTGTTTTGCAAAATTAACAAGTTTTGATTTTGTTTTAAGTGCTCCTCACTTTTGTGTTACAATTTTGCAAAAGAAATACAATTTCTTGTCTTCCCCCCTTTGTTTTGCAAAATTAACAAAATAGCACTCCTTTCAAGTCAAGTTCGACACACGACCCGCGTTTGAAAGGCTTCCAGAACCAGTCGACACACGACTTGGTTTTTATGGACCCAAGGTCTTCAATTTCTTCTCAATTTTGCAAAAAATAGAATGTGCAATTTTATGTCTTATATCCCCCCTTGGAGAAAACAAATGCACACTTTGCCTTTGAATTTTACAAAATTTTGTGTCTCCTTGTGTTACAATTTGGCAAAAAAGAATTCAAGTTTGATCCTTTATTGTTTGCTAAATTAACAAGGTTTGAGAAGAATTTAGGTTCCCTAATTTTGCAAAAAAATGGTGCTCTTAAATGTCTTATATCCCCTTTTTGGGAGAAAACAAAAGCCCTCTTTGATTTGTAAATTGCAAAAAATAACCCTTTTCTCTTTAATTTGCAAAATTTAAATAAAAAGTTTAATCATATAATTTTAATAATAATAAAAATAAAAAAATGTTTTATAAAAAAAAATCAATTTATATAAATAATTTTTTTAAAACATAATTTATATTTAAATTATTAAAGAAAATATATAAAAATAACTTTTAATTTAAATAAAGAACCAATTAAAAAAAAATTAAAAATACCTTTACCTTGGGCGCCGAAATTTAATCAAGCACTGCATTTTTTTTTAAGCAAAACATTTTTGCTCATAATTCACCAACAGGACTCGATATAGGGTTTGGTGCAAGTCAAAGCCCTAGAAAAGACTAGCTTACTACACCAGCTACCACTCAAGACGAGTATGGAGGGGAGGTATCACCTTTTTATTTTTGTCCTCTGCTCCCAAGTGAAAGGAAAACAAATATACTTGGGATTTTTAATCCCACATCCGCTATGCGAATATCCTTCACTTGTTTAAAAATAAGAATCCCTCGTGTTTAATTTGATTACTTGCGGGTAATCCATCCCTATGAATGGATATTTTACTGTGCAAACTAGCCACATTTGAGCGACACATGTACATGAGCCAGTAAGAGATATTGACATGTCACACCATACCCGTATAGCTGATCCAATCAAATGATGCCACATCAGCAACATATCTCAATGCCACGTGAGTCCAGCTTACCTGCCACATGTCCTCTAGTTGTCCTCCTCGAGTTGTTGGCCTGTCTAGTAAGTCGTTGTGGTAATAGATCACCAGGCCAGACTCATCAGCCTCTGAATTACGTGTTTACTCATCTCTATGTCTCGGATCTCGTATCGTCAAGTGACATCAAGGTTTGTAGATCACCAGGTCAAACTCGAATCTCATGTAGGCTCCATGATTTACATCGTGGAGTTTAGAAGGTTTGGTTCCTAATAATATTTGTATGTGGTAACTATGGGAAGAATATTAAAAGGAGTGGTGGAGAGGTTGTCAGCAGTGTGGATACTAGCATGAAGTCACCAATGGGGAGGCGGGACTACCCAGTAGGAGATGTTGGTTGGAAGCTTGTCGTTCGGGCTTCACAATGTGAAAGGGATAGCCAATGAGATTTATCGAGATTCATGCTTATGTGTCCTACCAATGGCCTCAGATAGTGGTGGGTGGTGCCAGGTGTGGACACCTCAGGAAGCAAGCCCAGGTTCTTGAAGCAAATGTCTCAAAAAGTGTGTCAATGGTGCCTCAAGAACCATATGGATACCAGGTCAAGGAGCTGCCTCATAAACCATGATGATTCCAAGGGTTCCTATCAAGTGATATTTGAGCCCCTTCAATCCTGCTGGAGCGAGTGTATCACCTTGTCCAGGTGAGTCTCCGAAGTGTGCCAATTAATTGGCTCTAATACTAATGATGGTATTTGAGATAGAAATAATATTAATCAAACCATAGAACCTTGCATTAGATAATTATGAAGTATAAATAAGACAATGCTAGGCTAATAATAGCCTTAGGATATTATGCAAATAATATCCTTGATTGATGCTAAAAAAATGTGTAACCCCTCGTGAAGGTAGCTAACCACTAACATACTTACGTAGTAAAAGTGACTACAATTACTAACTAACCCTAGGTAACTAGTAAAAGGTAAATACTAGTGGTAAAAAGTAACAAGCTACTTTTTACCATGCGGTAAATAAAATCTACCTAATGTATAAAAATGGTAAATATCCCAAATGATGGAATATTACTCTAGCAGGTTTAATCTCAATTTACTCAATATGAGTTAATGAACTCACTTGTACACACATTGGTTCTTGATTACCTCGAGTCATTACCATGCTTATGATTCGGTAAATGAATTCACTACACATACATTTGGTCCTAGAAAAATTAGGTAGTATTTACTGAATTTTTTGATACCACTAGCATGTCCAAGTCTCTGTAAAATAATTATTTTTCCATATCAACATCCATATCTTCTTCCATATCAACATCCATACCTTCTTCCATATCAACATCTATATTATTACACGAGTCTTCTATATCACATGCTAAGTTTGGTGCCCTTGATTAAACAACAATGATATATATGGTCAAGTAAAATCTAAACTATAAATGATTATTAGAGCATTAATTCATTTGCATTCATAACACATTATCATTTTTATTATCATCCATCACACATTTACACATGCATTCACAAAAAAAATCACACAAAAGCACACACACAAAAGCATAACATAAAAGTAAAATCCATGTATATATATATATATATATATATATATATATATATATATATATATATATATATATATATATATATATATATATATATTTCGCATGTACAATGAATGCCCAAAAGGCTAGATACAATGGAACACCAAGGCTCATATACAAAAAGTGCATCTCAACACTAGCTAACACCTATAAGAGGATCCCTATGACCCTGAAGGAGCCCTATACCTAGAGCTATACCTAAAATCGATATGCCTAATAGACCCAGATATGGATGAGGAGGGTGGATCTAGTAGCCCAATATGGTGCTCCATCAATCGATCCTCCAAAACCTAGATATATCAATATCAAGTCTTAAGGCATCATACATCATGTCTTTGATTATGGTCCCTCTCAAGTAGCTCTACCTGAAGCCTCATGATCCTATCATCACCTCCATTTGCATCTACCTGTGTCTCTAGCTCCACCCATAGCCTAGTTATTTCTACATCTTGAGCTACTATCTTCGTATCCCAAGCTGCTATCTCCATAACCCAAACTGCTATCACTACATCTCACTTTAGCACCAACTGCTCAAGCCTCACCCAATCCTCTATGCTTTGACTTAGATTTACCTCTAGAACTTTCTTCATATCATCCATGCCATATCCATCATCTCCAATCCCTAGATATTGCTTTATTATGTACCTCACATGTCTCCTTAAACTATTAGACTGAAGGTATTTACGACATCTAGGAGCCTTGTCTACCTATTCCATATCAACCTCAATCTCATAGTCATCCCCATTTTCCTCATCCACTATTGGACTTGGCACCCATGGTGGTTGTGCAGTGAACCATGTATCGCACTCTATAGTAGTTCCCACATCATCCAAATTAGGAAGATCTATCTCCTCATCATCCTCATAGGTCACCATCCATGCCTCAGCACAAGGTAAACTTGTCTCATCCTGATCACACTTATAGAGCACTAGTGCCTCAAGAACCCCCTACCTCAACCTAAAATATCATAGCACCCATGAGAACTGGATGTGCTCCACCTCACTCATGCACCTCCCAACCACCCACCTAGCCTATCGTACCTTCCATAGCTACTCCCCATCATGATTCTAAATGGTACGATGCCATGGCCTCCAAAACACCCGAGCTGACATCAATCTAATCCATAGATCCCTGTATTCCTATTTAGTCTAGATAGGACAACTTTGATGCACCTCTTTAGCTAATGGCCATATCATAGCATAGGGTTGCTCCCTATCCTATGCTTCAGTTGGAAATCCCACAAGTTGAGCCACACTAAAGTGCTCCCACTACCAAAACTACAGTAGCAAACTGCATTCCAACCCCTTTTACCCCCACCTCATATAGCTCTTGGTAAAAATAAGCTAGCAAAGTACGTGCCCATGCATACACCCAAGGTACATCAAGCATGCCATACACTAGATTGATCATGTTCCATGGGAAATGACAACCAGTGCTATTTGGAGCCACTATGTTGGCCAACATGAGCATGACTAACATGGGAAATGCATCTAGCTTCTTATTCAAGTACATATCCAAATACCTTATCCCTCCACATTTCACAATCTCCTTCTACCATCCATCTCCAAAGATGCAGCCCATATCATACCCCTTATCATGTGATATGCATCATCAAGTGTCACTGTAACTTGAGAATGTGATATGCATCATCAAGTGTCACTGTCACCTCTCAAGTAGAGAGCTGAAAGGTCCTCCTATCTAGATCCCATATATCTACCAAGATAGATATATGCCCTTCATCTACCCTCACCACATCAATTCAGGCTGCTCCAACTAGCCCCACATCCTCTAGCAACTTCCATTGATCATCCTGCATCACCTTTATCACCCTTGGAATGTATAGTGAGAAACAATGTCTAGGTTCCAAAATCTTCAACTGTAGCACAACACATAAACAATGCAAGAACATTAATATCACATTAATTATATATATATATATATATATATATATATATATATATATATATATATATATAGTATATATATATATATATATATATATATATTTCACAAGTCCAAACAAGATTTCCAAGGGCACTTACCTCAGCAACATGCACATCTACTCCTACTACCACATTTGCACCATCCATAGCCATAGCTTCCACACCAACACACTCCTTCACTCCACTCCACTTCACTTCCTCACTTCCTTAGACACAACTTCTAAAATTTGTGAACACAAAGAATAAATCTGAATTCACTTCTATAGAATATTTATAGCTATTTATGGTGCACTAGAATGCCCATGGGCATTTACAAGCTCATTGAAATGCATACCAGCATTTGTAGATTGACAGATGCCCACGAGTGTCGAAGATTGCTGCAGATGTTGGTCGATGTTTGGTGTTAAAATTTTCAAAAAGACAAAAATGATCCAAAAATTTAGCTTACCTCCATCAAATCACTCCAAACTGCATCTATACATTCATTCCATCATCCTATCATGTTTTATGGAGACAAAAATCAATTTGGATGCATAATTTTTGTTTGTGCCCAAAATGCGTAAGATCGCTTAACAAGCTTCAAAACACACCAACACGGTCAAAATTTTCACAAAAAGACCATATTCATCATTTTAATCATCCATCACATGATTTCATCACCTTTTATGATCACATGAATTAATTTGGGTAGTTAACATTTATTTGCGATAAAAAGCTGTAAAATTGTCTAAAATTGCTTCAAAAATGCTCCAAAACAATGCAAAATTTCACAAAATCATGCAATCCAATCATTAATGCATTGCTCATTATCAAATATTCATTTAAAAATAATTTTTATTCATTTATCATTACATTTGCACATTTACCAAGTTCAAATACAAATTTTAGGTGAACCTTGTATCTAGTGGTCTATTTTATCTCCTTGGCGATTGCAGTGATTGGTTGTCCATGCAATTCGATAAGATGAATAAATAACCATAAGGAAACTTGACCATATTCATCATATACTATCTTCTTGTTCAAATAAAAAATCACTTTTGGTTCTTTATCTTTTGAGTGAGACTATGCCAAGACCCATTTGCTCAACAACTGTCATTGATGCCATTTTCTATGGGGTTCCCAACATTGATAACTTTCATTATTTCCTTTGCAATTACACCAATATTTGATGATACAGGCTGAGTAAAGTGATTGATAAACCGTTTAGGAATTCTGTGGAAATTAGCTACAATCATGAGTGGCCTCGAGGTTAAACTATTATCTTCTTTTTATGCATGTGCATTTTTGAATTTCAATGATGCCAAAAGGCACTTTCTTCAACAACATGGAATCACCCCAAAACTTGGGGTAACCAAACTTGATTTTTGTTTCCTACAATGGGATACATATTACATGATCATGGCATTTACACTTGGAAAAAACCATTTCTTTATTAGGGAAAAATAGTATCACTCAATTACATTTCACAACAACCCCTTTCCTCCATTGGGGTAAAAATGGAATCATTTTACATCATTCATATCATCTACACTTGCGCTTACATCATACACTTGCACTTACACCATTCAATTGTATTTTTCATCACATAATTCTATCAATTGGATTGTGAGATTCATTCTTCACTCATTTTCCAATTGATGGGGTAAGCTACACATACAAATTATTTTATCTTCAAGTTCATCTTTGCATTCCAAGGAAAGATAGCTACTTCTTCATCAGGCCAAAACCAGGTGTCTTGTATTTTTGCACCACATTGTGTTTCACACAACATGATACAAAAAGGGGCATCTATAGACCCCAAAATCTAGCCACTTGTCATCCATCTGTATCTCCAATCATAATCCACACATTATAAATATATATATATATATATATATATATATATATATATATATATATATATATATATATATATATATATATATATATATATATATATATATATATATATATATATATATATATATATATATATGTGTGTGTGTGTGTGTGTTTGTGTATTTGTTTAATATATATTTAAATATTAATATTTTATATATTATATTTATATATATTTAATAAATATATGTATTTATATAAATTAATCCTAGCCCTCCATCATATTTTAATCTCAGTCATCCATCCACGTCAATTGATGCCACTTACCCAAAATTAATCTCCACCCTTCCTCATGTTTTAATCTTGGTTGCCCATTTAGTGTCATCGAAACCCTAACATATCTAAGGGAAGATTATAAAAAGTGATTCATTTTGATGAATAAGGTCCCAGATTTTTTTGAGTTTGAATTTTTTTGATGAACATTCACAAATAATTCTTAGAAGGTCTAAACCCCTAACAATATGCCCTAGCCATCTTGTCATTACTCTTGTCCTCCATCATCGTCCTTGCATCGTTTGCATCCACCACCGCATAACCCATGCAGAACTAGATCCGGTTCTACAAAACCTTCCTCAGCCCTTGAACATCCTAGTGCATCTACTGATATCACAAAACACCTTGATTCATATACCACCATCACAAAATATCCTAGTGCATCTATTGCCATCACAGAACATCTCTAGGTATTTTTTGCAGTAGATCTGCACTCCTACGACCCTCAGGCACTGTTCAGGCATCCCCATGACCATAAACGATTGAAGCAAAAATAGAAATCATTGTGTTGACAAGGTAATAAATTTATTTACATTTATTTCATGTTCTTGCACTTCTATTTTTAGTATTACATTCAACATATAGGTTTTAATTGATTTATCTTTTTGAGGGCCTCACACTATGGAACCCTCACAGATGCTTCTAATCTATGTTGTTTTTTTCTATCTATACGTAAAGGATCACATATTTGGAAGCTATTGAAGCTAGGGTGGACCTTTTAGGATACATAAGCCCACTTGTAACCTCATTTGGATCTAATACAAGAACAAAGACATCAGCTATTATTTTGAACTAGGGTTTCGAAGAACCCTAGTAACTGTAAATTTGTATCACAAAGGCATTGTAAACCCCACATTAGTACACATTTATTATATCATTTTGAGATTCACCCACATTAATAAAAGCTTATCTATCTTGTGTAATCTTATATTATTTTGTGCTTTTGAGTAATTTATCTTGTGTATTGGTGTTGCTTGATTTCGGTCAGCTGCACAGACAAATTCTTTTGTCTTCAAGTTTGTCTTTGCATTCCAAGGAAAGATAGTTGCTTCTTCATTAGGCCAAAACCAAGTGTCTCTTGTTTTTGCACCGCATTGTATTTCACGCAACATGATACAAAAAGAGCATTTGTAGACACCAAAATCTAGTCACTTGTCATATATCTGTGTCTCCAATCATAAGTCACATATTATATATATATATAGAACATTTTTTATGAGTTTGTTATTATATTATATGAACTTTTTATATTGATCCTATGGAAGATATAGTTGGATTGCTAATAGTGGTATCAAATCTACATTGGTTTTTTGGACAAAGCCACACTAGTTGTGTTTGTATATATATATATGTATGTATGTATGTATGTATGTATATATATATGTATGTATATATATATATATGTATGTATATATATATATGTATGTATTTGTTTAATATATATTTAAATATTAATATTTTATATATTATATTTATATATTTAATAAATATATATGTATTTATATAAATTAATCCTAGCCCTCCGCCACATTTTAATCTCAGCCATCCATCCACCTCAATCCATGCCACTTACCCAAAATTAATCTCCACCCTTCCTCATGTTTTAATCTTAGCCACCCATTTAGTGTTGTCAAAACCTTAACATATATAAGGGAAGATTATAAAAAAGTGATTAATTTTGATGAATCAAGGTCCTTGTTTTTTTTTAGTTTGAATTTTGTCAACGAACATTTGCAAAGACTTTTGAGGTCTAAACCCATAACAATTTGCCCTAGCCATATCATCATTACTCTTACCCTTCATCATTGCTCTGTCATCGTTTGCATTCATCACCGCATAACCTGCGTAGAACCAAATATGGTTCTATGACACCTTCCACGGTCCTCGAACACCCTGGTGCATATGTTGTCATCACATAATACCGTGGTGCATCTACTGCCATCACATAATGCCCTGGTGCATCTGTTGTCATCATATAATGTCATGGTGCATCTACCACCATCACAGAATTCCCTAGTGCATCTGCTGCTATCAAAGAATCCCTCTAGGTATTTTTTGTGGTATATATGCACTCCTATGACCCTCGAGCACCGTTCAAGCATCCTCATGACCATCACTAATTGAAGTAGAAACAAAAATCACTGTGTTGACAAGGTAATAAATTTTTTTGCATTTATTTCATGTTCTTGCACTTTTATTTTTAGTATTACATTCATAATATAGGGTTTAGTTGATTTATCTTTTTAAGGGCCTCACACTATGGAGCCCTCATAGGTGCTTCTACACTATGTTGTTGTTTTTCTATCTATAGGTATAGGATCATATATTTAGAATATTTTGAATATAGGGTGGCCCTTTTAGGATACACAAGCCCACCCGCAACCTTGTTTGGATCAAAGACAAGTGTGAAGACACCAACTATTATTTTGAACTAGGGTTTTGGAGAACCTTATAAATTATAAAATTGTATCATAAAGGCATTGTAAAACCCCATATTAGGGCACATTGATTGTATCATTTTGAGATCCACCCATATTAAAAAAGCTTATCTATCTTATGCAATCCTATGTTATTTTTTTGCTTGTAAGTATTTTATCTTGTGTATTGGTGTTGCTTGATTTCGGTTTACAATGCTATATTTGATATTAGCTATTATTATAGGTAAATTTAGGTCCCTTGAAATGGTTATTAGATAGTGTCAAGAGGATCCTTATATATCAAAAGTACTTATCATATGGGAAATTTTTATTTAGTTTAGTCACCTTCAATTTTAATGAGATTTTCAAATGTAGAGTGGGTCAATGCTTTGGATAAGTGGTACTCCAAAAGAAGTTTTATTTTATATCTAGGTTTTGGCCTTATTTTATAGTGCTCGATATGATAGTCTATTATCTCTTAGACTTCCATGAAAGCTAAGTATTATGATTCCAATAAGGTAGGTAAGCACTCATTATGGATGTTTATGATCCTTGAGAAGGTGAGAATTCCTTAGACCTACCTTGATAATCATTAGTGTTACGATTGGAGTCCATCCAACTTTTTTGCAGTCTAGTGTTTCATAAATAAACCAAGCACATTAAAATTGGATGTATTATACAAAATGGATTTATGGTTGTAGGATGAATGATCTAGTATTAGTATCACTATCAAAGTAGGTAATAGAAATCCTATCTAAAGTTATGCCTAAGGTTTTGTTTGTGTGTATGTGGGAGCTACTTGGTGTGAGAGAGTATCCCTTAAGGGGGGATGACTAGTAAGGGTCTCTCAATATCATCCATTTAGCTTAAGGGGGGATGTTGATATATGGTGGTAATGCTTCTCTTTATGCCATAGATAACTTTATATTTTAGTGTATATATAAGCCCTTTGGGTCCTTGTAAACATTGAAAAAGTATTTTTCTAATATTTTAATATGCAAACCTAAAGGCTACTTACTCAATATTGACCTAAAGGTATCTTATAATTAGGTATTAATACCCCATCATACTAACCATTTAATTATTTATTGGGGTGCATTTTAGTTTACTGTAGTGAGATTATTTTTTGTTCAAAAACAACCTCATTTATCATGTTTATTACTTTCTTCAGATTTTTTTTAGCAATAGTAGGTGATGTGTTGATTTTATTTCTTTAGAGAAACTACTATGAAATCCAAAAAATAGGACCATCTATTGTATGATAGAAGAGAGTGTTGCATTTGGTTGCTTGTACTACTATGTAGTATTCATATTAGGAGATATTTATTATAGTGGACCAAACTATAGTGGCGAAGTTGATTCTTGATTGGTGTCTGTTGGTAGTGTTTATTGGAAATAAAATTGAAGCCTAAGAGTTAGATTACTAACTTCTATCAAGATTACCTTCATGTGAACTACTTCTTGATAAGATTCTAGAAATGTCACTTGGTGTAATTGGAAAATCATCATTATTTATTTATTTTTATTTCCTTTATAAAGTATAAAAAAACTTATACATTTATCCATGGTTGATGGAATTTTATTTAATGTTTAAATGAATATAATGTTAAAGTTAATATGATATTAAAATTATGAGTAGAGATAGTGTCGAAATCTAACAAAGGAAATAACCATCTATTGATTTACAAAATTTTATCACTAATGCATTTGTGAGTGTCAACAACTATGTTATGTGCCCATTGAAAAGTTATTTATACCATATAACGTTTTCCCTTAGTGAGAAAAAAAGTATTTAGGTCATTAAATATTCCTACTTAATATTATGTGTGGAATTTATGTTGGAAATATGAGCAGGATTTGTTGTCATTGATGTCAAGAGTCAGTTTCAGTGAGCAGGACAAAAGGAAGGATGTCAAGGAGTCAGTTATGCAAGAAAAATATTGCTTCTAGACCTAAGGAAAATAATATTATAATGTCCCTAATTATAATATTCAAGGTGGTCAGATGAGGTCTAAAGAGCAACAGGAAGGCCCAAGAAAAATAATATTATAATATTTTATTATAATATTAGAGGTCTAAGGTTGAGACCTAAAGATTAAATTAATTATAATAATTTCATTATAAATTAATTTATAATTTAATTTGATTAACTCTAAAGAGTTATTAAATTAATTATAAGTTAATTATAATTTAATTATAAGTTAGTTTATAACTTAATTTAATAAACCCTAGATTTAGGGTTATAAAGGGCATATGCAAAGCGTCGACGTCATATTCTATCTCCTCCATCGACGTCAACAATTTCCAAAGAATGGGTATAAATACCCTAAGCCTAAAAGGCTTCAAACCCATCCACGATTTTAATAATCTCCTAAGAAAAAATTGTGTGCACAATTTTCGTAAGCAAGAGAGGGAAGAAGTCCCCGTTTGACCCTTTTCGGTAGGTAGCGAAGGAATAAAAGGCACAAGGCACGAAGGCCTTGTCACCACCTAGCCAGGTGGGCTAGCGGCAAGTGGAAGCACCTTGGGAATGCGAGGTTCCACGTTCGACTCATAGCAAGGTTGGTTGTGCAGTGTTTTTGGGCACCAACGATGCCAAAGCCTTTTGGCTTTGGGTGCCTAAGTAGAAGATAAAGCATCGTGGGTGCTTTTGCCTTCCACGTGAGCGCTTAGCTCACGCGGCTTGGCAGCCATGGCTAAGGCACTGGAGGCACTATGTTGTGGGATCGAATCCCATCGAGAGCACTTTGTGAGGTAATAAAATTTTGTTATAAATTGATTTGTGCTTCTAAGGTTGTATGGTGTATTTCTGAGCTTAGGGAGATATAAGGTTGATGAAATTAAATAATTTTTTATTTAATTATTTGGTGGTTTGAGTTGTTTAAGAGTGGAGTTATAAGGTTTAATAAAATATTTATTTTTATATGTTTTGGTGAATGCTTATTTCAAAGAAGGAGTAATAAGGTGTATTTGAGTTTAATTATTTTTGTAATTGTGAAATATCTTGAGGGAGTGTTAGAGTGATATTTTTGTCATCTAACCTTTGAAATTGGCAAAGAGGGAAATTGTGTTTGAGATAGGTTTTGAGGTCAATTCTTCAACAAACAAAAGGTATGGGCACATCTTCCTTGTGAGTGATTGTTGGATGTTGTGAATGCTAAGTTGGAGAGAAAAGGGTTGTTTGATAAGCATTGTTGAGTTTGATTGTTAAAGGTTTTTTGAGTGAGAGTTGTTGATAAAAACCTTGTTTGATAAGCATTGTTGGAAATATTGAATGAAACCTTCATATGCATAATTAGGGTTTGTGAAAGATCATGAGTATCATTGTTATGTGAAGTTGAGAACTATCTTGAAACTAGGGTTTGTGCAAGATCATGAGTATCATTGTTATGTGAGATTGTTTGATAAGCATTGTTGGAAATAATTGAGTGAGTGTTCATATGCTTGGACTAGGGTTTGTGAGCAAGAAGTATTTTATTGAGTGATTGGTTAAGTGGAGTTGATTGAGCCTAGTCAAGTGGAAGTGTTGAAGTGATAGTTCTAGTTCTGTGAAACAAATTGTTCTATATTCTAAATTGATTTGAGAAAGAGTTTGAAAGTGATTGAGCATTGTTGAGTGTGAAGCATATTGAGTCTCTAACAATTCTCTATATTTTTGAGATTGAAAAGATTATTGTGTGTGAAGCATATTGAGTTTTTGAAGAATTTATATGTTTATGTGAGATTGAAAGTTCTAGTGAGGACTTGTTAAGATATTTGAGGTAAGTCTTGGTGAAGACTTGTTGAGTAGATTGGACAAGTTCTAGTGAGGACTTGTTGAGAAGATTTGAGGTAAGTCTTGGTGAAGACTTGTTGAGAATATTGGACAAGTTCTAGTGAGGACTTGTTGAGTAGATTTGAGGTAAGTTTTGGTGAAGACTTGTTGAGTATATTGAATAAGTTCTAGAGAGGACTTGTGGATAGATTAGTGTGAGATTTTGTGGAAGCTTACAAGGTATATTTGAGATAAGTCTTTGAGAAGACTTGAGAGTAGAGTTGATTGATTGATTTGTTCAAACCTTGGGTTAAGGTTTGGAGCAGATCTAGCAGAGTTGATTTGTGATTGAGTCAAGATTTGTGTTAAGGCTTGAGGATAGATATTGAGGATAGATTTGTGCTAGACCAAAGGATTATGTTTAGTGTATATTTGAGGATAGATATTGAGGATAGATTTGTGCTAGAAAGGCTATGTTTAGGATAGATTTGTTAACCGAAGGACTATGTTTAGTGTAGATTTGAGGATAGATATTGAGGATATATTTGTGCTAGATAGAAGGATTGTGTTTAGTGTAGATTTGAGGATAGATATTGAGATAGATTTGTGCTAGACTAAAGGACTATGTTTAGTGTATATTTGAGATAGAGTTGAGAGTAAGATTTGGAGGTGATAGAGTATAGAGGATGATAGTCTCTAGTGGATAGAGGTCCATTAGCTAGGGTAGTGAAGATAGGTCTTCTGAGTGAGGGTAGGAGTCTTTAGTGGATAGAGATCCATTAGCTAGTGTAGTGGAGGTAGTAGTTCTTCTAGAAGATCACCATCTAGAGTAGAGGAGAAGTTTTTGAGATAAAGGAGATTGGTGTCTCCTGTGGATAGAGATCCATGAACTTGATTAGGGGATTGGTGTCTCCTTTGGATAGAGGTCCATAAATATTGTAATAGGGAAAGGTTTCCCAAAGATATTTGTTGAGAAAATTTTAGTGAAATATTTTCTCCATGGAGTAGCCCACATTGGGTGAACCACGTTAAATTGGTGTCTCTATTGTGTGTGGTGATTTGTGCATTGCTTTGATTACTATTGTTGATATTGCCATTGATATATTGCATAATATTGATTGGGAAAGAAAAAGTAAAAAGTGATCTTATATTGTTCACCCCCTCTCAGTATAAGCTTGTGTTCTTCAATTGGTATCAGAGTGGGTTCCTTCGAAAGAGTTTAACAGCTTGAAGGAAAAGCTTACAAGAACACAAATGGATTCTAAGAGTGGATCCTCAGATAATTCAGCACCAGTATTTTATGGGAGTGATTATGTATTTTGGAGTATGAGAATGAAGATTCACTTGATGGCACTTGGCAATGAAATATGGGAAGCAGTTGAAAATGGATACACACCACCAACTACTCCACCTACAGATAAATATGGTAAGCTTCTACATCATTACAATTCAAGAGCAATGAATGCAATTTTGAGAGGTTTGCATAGAATAAAGTTTGTTAAGGTTATGCATTGCAAATCAGCAAAAGAAATTTGGGATAAGTTGCAAGGCATATATGAAGGAGATAAAAAGGTCAAAAAGGTAAAGTTGTGAAATCTCAAGGGACAATTTGAAGATCTAAAAATGAAGGATGAGGAAAACATTAGTGCTTATCTACTTCATGTAGATGAGGTTGTTAACTCCATGCAAGGACTTGGACTTGAGGTTCAAGAATCTGATGTTTGTGATAAGATCTTAAGATCACTCCCAAAAAGGTTTAGTGAAAATATTTCAGCTATAGAGGAATCAAAATATGGTGATATTTTGACAAGGGATGAATTACTTGGCATTCTTACAACTTTTGAGATGAGAACAAAAGAGGAACCTAATCTCCAGAAAGAAGCAACCTTCAAAGCTACTAAGAAGACTAAGGGTAAGAAGTCAGATTCAAGCAATGAGTCATCCAGTGATGAAGAAGCAAATTATGGTAGAAGGAACAAGGATCCAAGAAATTTTAAAGGTACAAAATCAGTTAGATGTTTCAATTGTGGAAAGTATGGTCACTATGCAACTGATTTTCAAGAAGCTAGAAATAGCAATGATGATGAAAAATAGGATCATAAGAATAGGGAATCAGAAAAATATAGGTACCAAAAGAAAAGCAAGGATGGACAAGGCAAGCAAGGAAAGAAGTTCTTTCAAAGACATAAGAAGAGTTTCTATGCAGACAAGGCAAGTAAGTACTCAAGTGATATTGATGATAGTTCCTCAGATAATGATAAAGATGAAGTTCTATTTCTGGAAAAAGAAAAAGAAGAGGTTAAGAAAAGGTCACCAATAATTCTCAAGTGTTTTAGATGTGGTAACTTTGGTCATCTTGAAGATAGTTGTACAAGGAGTGGTTTCAGTTTTAGTGATGATGAATATGAAGATACACTTGAAGGACCAGAAGAGAATCTTCTAATGGCATTAGAAGAAGAAGGAGGTGATCCTATAAAATATGAGTCAAAAAATAATGAAGATGTTTTCAAAGGTAAACAAATAGAGGAAGAATCAGAGGAAGGAGAAGTTGATCTTGAGGGAGAGCTTATTCATGCCCTTGATGCATTAAAGAAGGTAAGAAAGCAAAACTCCCAACTTAAGCTTCAGTTTCAAGAATGTGATGAAGAGAAAGGAAAGCTTATAGAGGATCTAAATAAGTCAATGGCTAAGACAAGAAAGTTCAAAGATAAGTTAGAAGCAAAGGTCTTAGAATGTGAAAGGTTAGAGCATGAAGTAGCTTCACTAAGGAAGGAAGTAAAAGAGTCTAAGGATAGGTTACACAAGTTTGGAAAGAGCTCAAAAATCGTAGATAAGATGATCAAGGTACAAAGACGATCAACAAACAAGATAGGTCTTGGTTTTGAACAGGTACAAAAGAAACAAGGAGAGGAGTCAACCTCAAGTTCTGAAGAAGAAGAAACTTTAGAAGAAGAGAGTGTAAGAGAGAGTGAGACTTCTGAGGATGAGTTGGACAATAGAAAGTTCAACAAGGAAAGGAACAATGCACAAAAGAGGAACAAATGGAATAGGAACCAACATAGGGTAAAAGAGACTAAAAGACCCATGGGGTCAAGGCAAGGTAATTTCAATGGACGATGCTTCTCATGTCACAGGTTTGGGCACAAAGCTTCTCAATGTAGGACACATGAAAGACAGGAATATGGGAACTTCAGAAATAGGCAACTATTTCAAGGGTATTGCTACTCTTGTAATCAGTTTGGTCACAAGGCAATGAATTGTAGGGTTCATGATAGGAATAGATATGGCTTCACCAGGAGAAATCCCAAGATATTTGCACCTCCAAGGAATAATAACATTAAGTGTTATAAGTGCAATAATGATGGACATACAACAAAGTGGTGTAGAGCAAAAATTCCAGAGACAAGCAGGAACAGGAATAGTCAGAGGAATCGAAAGGATCAGATGAGAAGGAAAGTGGACAAAGGTAAAGATCAGTGCATGTTGGGAGTAGAAATACTCCCACCCCAGAATTAACCACCTCAAGAGGAGGTGGGGGAGGGGCTAAGCTAAGAGTCTCCCAAAGGTGACCCTTTGCCATTGATGACAAAGGGGGAGATATTTGAGTTAGGAGGAGAGATTTTAGTTAGGGGGAGCATTTTATCAGGGGGATCAGAATAGGAAAAGGTAAAAGGAATGGTAAAAATAAAGTGGGTTGCCATCAATGACAAAGGGGGAGATTGTTGGAAATATGAGCAGGATTTGTTGTCATTGATGTCAAGAGTCAGTTTCAGTGAGCAGGACAAAAGGAAGGATGTCAAGGAGTCAGTTATGCAAGAAAAATATTGCTTCTAGACCTAAGGAAAATAATATTATAATGCCCCTAATTATAATATTCAAGGTGGTCATATGAGGTCTAAAGAGCAACAGGAAGGCCCAAGAAAAATAATATTATAATATTTTATTATAATATTAGAGGTCTAAGGTTGAGACCTAAAGATTAAATTAATTATAAATTAATTATAATAATTTCATTATAAATTAATTTATAATTTAATTTGATTAACTCTAAAGAGTTATTAAATTAATTATAAGTTAATTATAATTTAATTATAAGTTAGTTTATAACTTAATTTAATAAACCCTAGAGTTAGGGTTATAAAGGTTATAATGCAAAGTTTTGACGTCATATTCTATCTCCTCCATCGACGTCAACAATTTCCAAAGAATGGGTATAAATACCCTAAGCCTAAAAGGCTTCAAACTTATCCATGATTTTAATAATCTCCTAAGAAAAAATCGTGTGCACAATTTTTGTAAGCAAGAGAGGGAAGAAGTCCCCGTTTGACCCTTTTTGGTAGGTAGCGAAGGAAGAAAAGGCACAAGGCATGAAGGCCTTGTCACCACCTAGCCAGGTGGGCTAGTGGTAAGTGGAAGCACCTTGGGAATGCGAGGTTCCACGTTTGACTCATAGCAGGGTTGGTTGTGCAGTGTTTTGGGTACCAACGATGCCAAAGCCTTTTGGCTTTGGGTGCTTAAGTAGAAGATAAAGCATCGTGGGCACTTTTGCCTTCCACGTGAGCGCTTAGCTCACGCGGCTTGGCAATCGTGGCTAAGGCGCTGGAGGCACTGTGTTGTGGGATCGAATCCCATCGGGAGCACTTTGTGAGGTAATAAATTTTTGTTATAAATTGATTTGTGCTTCTAAGGTTGTATGGTGTATTTTTGAGCTTAGGGAGATATAAGGTTGATGAAATTAAATAATTTTTTATTTAATTATTTGGTGGTTTGAGTTGTTTAAGAGTGGAGTTATAAGGTTTAATAAAAGATTTATTTTTATATGTTTTGGTGAATGCTTATTTCAAAGGAGTAATAAGGTGTATTTGAGTTTAATTATTTTTGTAATTGTGAAATATCTTGAGGGAGTGTTAGAGTGATATTTTTTCATCTAACCTTTGAAATTAGCAAAGAGGGAAATTGTGTTTGAGATAGGTTTTGAGGTCAATTCTTCAACAAACAAAAGGTATGGGCACATCTTCCTTGTGAGTGATTGTTGGATGTTGTGAATGCTAAGTTGGAGAGAAAAGGGTTGTTTGATAAGCATTGTTGAGTTTGATTGTTAAAGGTTTTTTGAGTGAGAGTTGTTGATAAAAACCTTGTTTGATAAGCATTGTTGGAAATATTGAATGAAACTTCATATGCATAATTAGGGTTTGTGCAAAGATCATGAGTATCATTGTTATGTGAAGTTGAGAACTATCTTGAAACTAGGGTTTGTGCAAGATCATGAGTATCATTGTTATGTGAGATTGTTTGATAAGCATTGTTGGAAATAATTGAGTGAGTGTTCATATGCTTGGACTAGGGTTTGTGAGCAAGAAGTATTTTATTGAGTGATTGATTGAGTGGAGTTGATTGAGCCTAGTCAAGTGGAAGTGTTGAAGTGATAGTTCTAGTTATGTGAAACAAATTGTTCTATATTCTAAATTGATTTGAGAAAGAGATTGAAAGTGATTGAGCATTATTGTGAGTGTGAAGCATATTGAGTCTCTAAAAATTCTCTATATGTTTCTATGAGATAAAAAGAGATTGAGAATTGTTGTGAGTGTGAAGCATATTGAGTCTCTAACAATTCTCTATATGTTTGTGAATATTGGACAAGTTCTAGTGAGGACTTGTTGAGAGATTTGAGGTAAGTCTTGGTGAAGACTTGTTGAGCATATTGGACAAGTTCTAGTGAGGACTTGTTGAGCAGATTTGAGGTAAGTCTTGGTGAAGACGTTGACAAGTTCTAGTGAGGACTTGTTGAGCATATTGGACAAGTTCTAGAGAGGACTTGTGGATAGATTAGTGTGAGATTTTGTGGAAGCTTACAAGGCAGATTTGAGATAAGTCTTTGAGAAGACTTGAGAGCAGAGTTGATTGATTGATTTGTTCAAACCTTGGGTTAAGGTGATGGGGGAGCCAAAATTGCTCAGCCCAAATACTCAATATTCTCATTCATTAAACTTGGAAAAATTTACAAAAATGGTAGACTCTACCAAACAAACTCCTTTATTCAGAAAGGTAGTTTATTTCTTTTATTTTACATTACAGCATTTCCAACTTTGGAAGAAAAACAACCTAAACAGGTCTAGAATGGCCCTCTTGCCTTCATGTCTACAACTTTGTCTCAGCCGTTTCCAACCCCTTGTGCATGCCATCACTTCCCCTTTTAAAATATTTGGCGTGACTCTCCATTTTCCTTTTCTAACCCTTCATTTCATTTCCCGTGCCTCTGCGTTGTCTTGGCTTTTGAAATGTCTTTATTTTTGACTCTTGATCTTCGTCTGCTTTCACTGCACCTTGGTGCCACGTGCTTGTCCAGTGCTGCCACTGTAGACTCTGTTCGCTTGTTAGCCAATGATGGCATTCGATATAACCACCGCTCGAAAATTTCCTTCGTAACGGCCCCTGAAACCGCCTGTCATTTCTTTCCTTTTGTTTGGTCACAAAAACATGACATGTTGTGATATCTTGACATTTTTGCTTCACTGCCTTCCTGCCCCTTTTTGAGTCACAAAAATACGACATGTTGCAATATCACGACACTTTTGCTTTTCTGTGCCTCCTCTCATCTTTTGGTCGCAATAATGCGACATGGCACGATATCACAACACTTTTCTCTCCTGCGCCTTCCCTCGCATTTTGGTCACAAAAATGCGACATGTCGCGATATCACGACACTTTTTCTCCCTTGCGCTTTCTCTCGTCCTTTGGTCACGATAATGCGACATGTCACGATATCACGACATATTTCCTTTCCGACTCCTCTTTCTCCTTTTTGGTCATGAAATCATGACATGTCACGATATCGTGACATCTTTCCTTTCTACCTCCTCCTCGCCTTTCGGGTCACAAAATCATGACATGTCACGATATCGCGACAGGTTTTCTCTCTACTTTCTCTCTCTGTTTTTGGTCACGAAATCATGAGATGTCATGATATCACGATAGTTTCCTTCCTTGCTTTCTTTCTACTCCTTCGTTCATGATTTTGTGACATGTCACGAAATCATGACGTTTTCTTCCCTGGACTTTCCTATCTTCTTTCGGTCGCTATTTCGCGACATGTCACGATATCGTGACATTTTTGCTCCGTGCCTTCTCTCTCCTTCTTGAGTCGCAAAAATGCGACATGTCGGGATATCGTGACATTTTTCTTTCTCTTGCCTTCTCTCATTTTTTGGTCATGAAAATGTGACATGTCGCGATATCACGACATTTTTCTCTCTTGAGCCTTCTCTCGGCTTTTGGTCACGATAATGCGACATGTCACAATATCATGACACTTTTCTCTCTTAAGCCTTCTCTTGGCTTTTGGTCACGATAATGCGACATGTCGCGATATCACGACACTTTTTCTTTCTCGAGCCTTCTCTCGGCTTTTGGTCATGATAATGCAACGTCATGATATCATGAAACTTTTTCTTCTTTATCGACATGTCACAATATCGCGACACTTTTTCTCCTTGCGGTATTTTTGCTTTCGTTGGATGCTCCTGCATCAGACAACCGGGGTGGATTGAGAAGTGACCTTCACTTCTGTACTATTTTGTCACCTTCTTTTTCAACATCTCAAAACTTGCAAAATCTTCAGCCTTAGCACTGCTCTTTTCTCCTTTATCCATCATTCTCAATGGTGATTTACCAGTACTCCTGTTGATAGTCCTATCCAGAGAAACTGGGACCGTACAAGCTCTCCAAGCTTCAAAAAAATCTAGGTCTTCAGGGTACAAACCCTTAAGTTCTTCAAACCCCACAACTTCCACTCTCATTGTTGTCATCGAACTCTTTTCATCCATCTCCTTCAATGGCCTCAACTTGTGACGCACTCCATATTTCGTCAGAGAGTAAGTATTAGCATGCCCCTCATGCATCGCACATCTATCAAATTGCCATGGCCTTCCCAAAAACACATGGCAAGCATCCATAGGCAAAACATCACATAGGACCTCATATTGGTATCTCCCAATATTGAACTTGACTAAGGACTATTCACTGACCAATGCCCTATGGTCCTTCTGCAACCACGTAATCCGGTATGGATGTGGGTGTCTCCTCTCTAGCTGTAACTTAGTAACCATTTCTTCAGATACCAAGTTATCAGTACTACCATTATCTATAATAACATTATAGACCTTACCTAAACATTTGCACCTTGTGTGGAACAGGCCCTTACTCTGGTCTGCTTCTTTCTCCTCATTCAACAAGGTTCTCCTTGTGGCCATAACTTCTGCTCTCTTTGCCTCCTCAAAATGTTTTGATTCAGTACCTTCATCTGCTATAGCAGCTCTGGCATGACCCTCAGGTCTCCTATTCGTCCTCTCTAGGTGTTGGCGACACTCATATTCCTGATGTCCCTTTTCCCCACAATGGAAAAAGGTTCCACAAAATCCTCCTCTTCCATACCCACATCCAGATCTACCTATTCCTCTTTGGTAGTTGTTCTGACCATGGGATCTGTAATCATTATCTTCCTTCTGATCTTGACTACTGCTAGCTTCTTCTTTCTCCTCATCTCATCCTCCATCTATTCTTCCACCAGTTCTTTCTCCATGACCTCTTCCTTTTTTCTTACCCTCAAACCTTCTGTTCAGCTTCTCTTTAACTTTTAGAGCAAACTGGTAAGCATCCTCAATAGTGCTAATCCTAACCAGACTCAACTCTTCTTGAATACTGGTTCTCAATCCATTGATGTAATGGGCTACCTTCTCCTTGTTAGCCTCTAAATGGCCAGTTCTGATTGAGATCTTGTAAAACTCCTCTATATATTCTTTGATAGATTTTCTTGACTGTCTCAAACTTTGCATTTTCCTCAACAGATCCAATTCGTAATCTACAGGCATAAACTGCCTCTTCAACTTCTCTACCATTCGATACCATCGGGTTATTTTTTCTTTTTTGCTTCTATTTCTTTCTAACTACACTTCTTTCCACCATATGCAAGCATGGCCTTTCAACTTCATTTTTGCAAACTTGATCCGATCTGGATCTACAACCTCCTCATACTCAAAATACTCCTCCATATCATTGATCCAATAAATCAACTCCTCTGGATTTAGATTCCTAGAATACGTGGAGACATCAAACTTTGTCTTCTTCCCAATCAGAGATATGGCCTTAACCAATCTGGCTTCTACAGAATCCATTACTTCTTCTTCTGATGGATTATCAACCTCCCAATCTTCATCTTCACTATGATATTCTTTTCTTGGTTCAACCCCTCTTTGCAACTCCTCTTGCAGGGCTTGCACTTGCCTCTGCAAAGCTCTAAAATATTTTTTAGGTACCACATTTCTCCCACCACCATGGTTTCTTCATGGAGGCATTCTTCCTCACTCTCTTCTCACAATCCTTAACCATAGATCTTGATGTAAACTGCCTCACATTCGGCGATCTGTTTACACACTCAGGCACTCCCACTCTTCCATAGATCCTGGTGCAAACTACCTCACTTTTGGCAATCTGCTCACACACTCAGGAACTCTCGCTCTGATACCACTTGATGGGGGAGCCAAAATCGCTCAGCCCAAATACTCAAAATTCTCATTCATTAAACTTGGAAAAATTTACAAAAATGGCAGACTCTGCCAAACAAACTCCTTTATTCAGAAAGGTAGTTTATTTCTTTTATTTTACATTACAGCATTTCCAACTCTGGAAGAAAAACAACCTAAACAGGTCCAGAATGGCCCTCTTGCCTTCACGTCTGCAACTCTATCTCAGTTGCTTCCAACCCCTTGTGCATGCCATCGCTTCCCCTTTTAAAATCTCTGGCATGACTCTCTAATTTCCTTTTTGCCCTTCATTTCATTTCTCATGCCTCTGCATTGTCTTGGCTTTCGAAACATCTTTCTTTTCGACTCTTGATCTTCGTCTGCTTTCATTGCACCTTGGTGCCACATGCTTGTCTAGTGCTGCCACTGTAGACTCTGTCTGCCTGTCAACCAATGATGGCATTCGGTATACCCACCACTCAACAATTTCCTCCATAATGGCCCCTGTAATCGCCTGCCTTTTCTTTCCTTTTGTTTGGTCATGAAAACGTGACATGTCATGATATCACGACATTTTTGCTTCACTGCCTTCCTGCCCCTTTTTGAGTCACAAAAATGTGACATGTCGCGATATCGTGACACTTTTGCTTTCCTATGCCTCCTCTCGTCTTTTGGTCATGATAATGTGACATGTCATGATATCACGATACTTTTCTCTCCTACGCCTTCCCTCGCCTTTTGGTCACGAAAATGTGACATGTCACAATATCGTGACACTTTTTCTCCCTTGCGCTTTCTCTCGTCCTTTGGTTGTGATAATGCGACATGTCGCTATATCATGACATCTTTCCTTTCCAGCTCCTCTTTCTCCTTTTCGATCGTGAAATCACGACGTCTTTCCTTTCTGCATCCTCCTCGCCTTTTGGGTCGTGAAATCGTGACATGTCATGATATCACAATAGCTTTTCTCTCTGCATTCTCTCTCTGTTTCAGGTCACAAAATCATGACATGTCGCGATATCGTGATAGTTTCCTTCCTTGCTTTATTTCTGCTCCTTCGGTTGTGATTTCACGACATGTCACAAAATCATGACATTTTCTTCTCTGGCCTTTCTGTCTTCTTTCGATCGTGATTTCATGAAATTTTTGCTCCATGCCTTCTCTCTCCTTCCTGAGTCACGAAAATGTGACATGTCGCGATATCGCGACATTTTTCTCTCTCACCTTCTCTCGTTTTCTGGTCGCAAAAATGCGACATGTCGCGATATCATGACATTTTTCTCTCTTGAGCCTTCTCTCGGCTTTTGGTCGTGATAATGCGACATGTCGCAATATCGCGACACTTTTCTCTCTTGAGCCTTCTCTCGAATTTTGGTCACGATAATGCGACATGTCACGATATCATGACACTTTTTCTCTCTCATGTCTTCTCTCGGCTTTTGGTCACAATAATGCAACATGTCACGATATCGCGACACTTTTTCTCCTTGCAGTATTTTTGCTTTCTGTTGGATGCTCCTGCATCATAAGGTTTGGAGCATATCTAGTAGAGTTGATTTGTTATTAAGTCAAGATTTGTGTTAAGGCTTGAGGACAGAGATTGAAGACAGATTTGTGCTAGACCGAAGGATTGTGTTTAGTGCATATTTTAGGACATAGATTGAGGATATATTTGTGCTAGACTGAAGGACTATGTTTAGTATAGATTTGAGGACAAATATTGAGGATAGATTTGTGCTAGACCGAAGGATTATTTTTAGTTCAAATTTGAGAACATATATTGAGGATAGATTTGTGCTAGATCGAAGGACTATGTTTAGTGTAGATTTTAGGATAGATATTGAGGACATATTTGTGCTAGATCGAAGGATTGTGTTTAGTGAGGTGACAGAGTATAGAGGACAATAGTCTCCAATGGATAGAGGTCTATTAGCCAGGGTAGTGAGGATAGGTCTTCTGAGTGAGCATAGGAGTCTTCAATGGATAGAGATCCATTAGCCAAAGTATTGGAGGTAACAGTTCTTCTAGAATATCACCAGCCAGAGCAGAGGAGAAAGGAGTTCTCCTATGGATATAGATCCATGAATTAGCTGAGGATATTGGTGTCTCTTATGTATAGATATCCATAAACTTTATTAGAGGATTGGTGTCTCCTTTGGACAGAGGTCCATAAATATTATAATAGGGAAAGATTCCCAAAGATATTTGTTGAGAAAATTTTAATGAAATATTTTCTTCGTGTAGTAGCCCACATTGGGTGAACCACATTAAATTGGTGTCTCTATTGTGTGTGGTGATTTATGCATTGCTTTAATTATTGCTATTGATATTTTCATTGGTTTATTACATAATATTGATTGGGAAAGAAAAGTAAAAAATGATCTTATATTGTTCATCCTCCCTCTCAATATAAGCTTGTGTTCTTCAATTTAATGTTTTGAGATTTTATAGATATTCCATCATATCTATGTTCTCATTGTTGGGGAATATTACATTATTTGGTACATGTTTATGTATTTCTATAGGACCTTCATGGTACAATTGTAAATATGTAATATATTAGGTTTGAGTCTATAGTTTAGGAGTGTTATTTATATTTTCTTTTTATGTAAGAGTGTAATGTGTAGGAAATGCACAAGTTTCATGTAAGTTAGAGTGCAAGTATATATTATGAGGATGTGCACAAGTGTCTTAGATTAGGATCTAATATAGAAGTGTAAGAGTCTTGTAGAAGTATTTAAAGTGTCATAAAGTTTAGTGTTCATGCAAAAATAAAGTAAAGAGTCTAGTATAGAAGTGGTAATATGATAAGCCAAAGATCATGGAACTTGTCATATGGAGAGTAATAGTCAAGTACTTGAAGAATCACATTACTATGGCTATATTATGGAGATAATGCTCCATGAGAAAGCAATTCTATTATTTTATTGTAAGAGAAAGAAAAGGAATAAATATTGTATATGGATTTTTGAGCAATTAATATTGTAATTTTTCTTCATGCATAGTTCATGAATGACTTAGGCCATTTACATTCATATTTTATTATATAAGTGAATGTTATTTTTAGTATTATATAGGCCTTGATATACATATTAAATTGCTCATATATTATTCTACTCTTCATTATTGATATTTTTACCTTTAATATTATGTCTTCTTTATATTGGAACATGTGATATTTTGTGGTAGTAAGGCTTAAAAATCTAGCAATGGTATGAGAGCTACCACCTAACTTTGTCCATTTTGATAGATTTTATTTTATTAGCCACCATTATCAATATTTAACTTTGTCCATTTTTTATAAATTTAATTTAGATTTTGTCCACTTTAAAGGTAATGTAGACTTGGACTCTATTTTTTTTGGTCTTATTGAGTATAAATTAAGGGGACAACGAATTTCACCCTAATTTAGATGCTAGGGTCTTTCCACTTTGTCAAATAAAAACCATTGAAGACTAGGACTCAACTATATTGATAGAAAGGGTCAACTTAGGAGAAAATTTGAACATTTGATAGAGGAAGACAACTTAGAATAAAGTTTGATATTGATTGATTGAAAGCCAACTCAAAATATAGTTGGAAATTTGGGGATATACAAAGTCACCCTGATAATATTTTGGATTCTCTAAATAAAAGAGGAGAATAATTATTGAATATTAAAAAGAACCAACTCAAGAGAAAATTTTATCATTGAAAAACATTTAAAGTCACCCTAACATTGATATTGAGTTCTCTAAAAAAAGAACTATATTTCGTTCTTAGGTGTGACCTAAGACATTGAATATTTTAGAGGTTGAGAAGCTTCGTATAAATATAGATAAGAATTTAAACTTCTTGAGATAGAGGAGCATCATAGGCCAAGACTAAATTGATCTTTGATTTAGTAAGAATAATAAATATATTAAGGATTAATATATAAGTCTACAAGTCTCTATTGCACCAGAAGATAGAGAGAATCATCATAAGAAGACTAGATTAAATTGAAGCGTTTGTATGTTTTTATAAGTGTCTTTGTCATTAGAAGAAGATAGGGTAGGTATACTAGCACTATCCCAAGATTATTAAGAGAAATATTTCTAAGAAAAACTATCATAAGGAGTAACCAACAAAGAAATAGTACAAGGATAATCATTGCTAACAGAAGATAAATGAAGTTGACCATTGTTATATAGAGGGAGTTTATAGTGAATGATTGTAAGTACTATCAAGGCACTTCCTCATAATAAAAACATAAAAAAGAGCTAACAAGGAAATTAGACTAGAGTGCTATCAAGATATACACAGAGTGTTATAGATGCATAAGCAAATCATAGTGCTATCAAGGCATACACAGAGCATAGCATTATCAAGGTAAACACAAACTAAAGAGTTATCAAGGCATAAGCATATTAGAGAGCTACGAAGGAGAAAGTGGTAGAAAAATTTAGTAGAACAATAAAACATGATAATACCAACATCATATTGAGCACCTTTAGAAAAATAAAATAGTAGGAGGGCATTATCCAATGTCTGTAGTAGAAATCAATAAAATGAGAGCATTGTTTAAAGCCTATCTAGAAGAAGTCATTGAAACACCACCACCATTCACAACAATGAGGAATATAGTATACAACACAAGATCATTGTCTAATGTATTTGCTTCTTCTTTGTAGAGAAGAAGTAAAGATGACCAGTGGAGTAAAGATATCAGAGAAGAAGGAAAGAAGACTAGTGTGCGAAGAATAATGGAGCAAAGAGACCAACAAATAAGGTGAGAATACTAGTTTGAGTAGAATGACATAGTAAAGAGACTAGTGAAGAGGGTTAGGAGACCAACATGAGGATAATGATAGAGTGAAGAGATAAATGTATAATATGAGGAGACTAGAATGAGGAGAGCATATAAATATATGCATATCACATGCAAGAAGAAATGATAAGTAATAGAGAAGTATTATTTCTTACATCCAGCGAAAGTAATGTATCTTGAAGGTGAATACACAAAGGATATTATCATGGAAAGAAGCCAATGTAATGATTGAATATCATATTCCATGTGAAATTAGGGTTTATATTGGCACATTTAAAAAAGGTATACTTAAATTGGAGTGTAGAGTCATTAGCGCATCCAGTGAGCAAGTTCAAGTTGACCAAGGTGATCAGCATGAGTCATTAGTACATATTGTGAGTAAGCAAAGAAATATTAGAAGTGCAAATTGACCAAGATGATAAGAAATTATTATTAGTGCATCTAGTAAGCAGAGAAAGAATAGAAGTGCTAGTCAACTAAGGTGATAAGAAATGTTAATTAAAATTTAAGTTCTTCAATGCTTTAATTTGAGTTAAGGATTTATAAGGTGATTACAAGTTTAGGAGTTATAAGGAGATTATAATTTAATTAGTTGGAGTTATAAGGTTTAGTTAGAGATATAAGTTTTTATTTTTTGTTTTTAAAGTGTGGAGTGATAAGGTTTTCTACTTAATTTAGTTTATTTAATTTAATTATTTTTAGTATTTGAATATATTTGAAGTTTTTTAATATAGAAGATTTATTTTCTTAAGTTCTTCAATTTTTGAGAAAATTTGAAATTAAAAATATTAGAAGTTTTTGAAATTTTACAAATTTAAAATATTTGGGAGTTAAAAGGTTTTCTACATCAAAGGATTAGAATATTTAAAATTTTCAAATTTTATTTTTTAGTGCATATTAAATTTAGGAGATATAAGTACCCCAATGATGGGGAAGTAATAAGTAACAATGTGGAAAAAACTAGGAGGAGGGAGGATTTATGAATGAGGAGAATGAAGGCCTTGGTGTTTCATGATAACAAATTATTTTGAATCACTACATACATGGGAGGATGGATATTGGATAGACACATAACAATGGATATTAGTAGGATGAGTTGGTGGAGTTGTAGGAATTTTTAATCACCACTAGAAATAAAAATCTCTTGAATGCAGTTTCGATAGGATATGTGGTATACAAGGAAAATAAATCGATGGTTATTTTATTGTAACTCTGAGGAGTCCTCCTACTCTAATATTTTATTCAATTATTTGTTGTAGCAATGCTTTTTTGTGCAATTTTTTTCTATTCTCTAATTGGGTATTTAGCCTTCATGGGATTATAGGCATGTATATTTGGAGGCACTTCTAGGCTATGAGCCATGTATGAAATGCTTTGCAACTATGTAAATTTGTTTAGTAAAACTTAGTATTTTTCATTGAAAAACAAATTGGAAGATATAATGTTTACTACTTAAAGGTTTTTAATTTTTTTGATCAGTTTCATTATGTCAAAGAATTAGATTTTCCTTTCTGAATATAAACTATTGAAAGGACCAAGTTATGCAAAATGGAAGAAAAAAATAAAATCAATCCTAATTGTAGAAAAAAAATGGGATATAGTAAATGGAACAAAGAAAAAACCAAGTGAGGATGAAAGAGAAATACAAAAATTTGAAGAAGGATATGCAAAGGCTCTCATGTTAATAACATTTGGAATATTGATGAAATACAATCATACTTAAGTGGAGCAAAAAAAATATAAAGATGCATGGAATACATTATACAAAATATATGAAGGGAAAAAAAGCTACAATTATGAACTTACAATCCCAATTGTATTCCTTAAATGTTAATAGTGGATAAAGTATATAACTCTTTCTTAGAAAAGTAGCAAAGATAAAAGCAAAGCTATTAACTCTAGGAGAGAAAGTAGAAGATAAATTATTATTATTATTATTATTATTATTATTATTATTATTATTAGGTAGAAGAAAGGGTTTTGAAAGTCTCCCTAAACCTTTTACAACCAAAAACAAAATGATAGCAAAGAAATAATAGAAAACCGACACCGATAAGACCACTAAGAATCCTACCAAAAAAAAGGATCCTAACAAAGGATAAATGAAATCTCAAAAAATACACAAATAAAATCTCCTATCAAGGGGTGATTGAAATAGAGTTCCACATAGAGTCCAAACTAATTAGTCTTCTTTTCAGGGTTTTCCATCATGGCATGAGAACCTGAATTGACCATCTTTGTCTTAATATCTTCCAAGTGAAGGGTCACCTCATCTACATAACTAAAAATCGTCTTGCTAGCCCTACGCAAGGATTAAATAAGGTCATTTAGGCTAAGAAAATTATTCTTGAGACTCTCTAGAGGCCCCACTAAAGCTTTTTTTCTTATCGAGGGATCATGGCTTTCTTCAGGGGAGGGGGTCAAACTTTGTTTTTCAACAAAGAGACCAAATTGGATTCCTAGGAATGGTAAAAAATGACTTGGAGGGGAGTGCCTTTTTTCTTAGCTCTTTATTTTAGGTATTTACAATGCCTTCGAGTCTTTGATTTTCCTTTGGAAACTACAACAGGCTCCCCTCCGAGATCAAGATCTTTTTTTAACTTTTTATTTTTAGCTCTTTAGGACTACAAAACATTTTTCTTTTTTCCCAACCAAGAGGTGAAGTTAGAGGAAGCTTTATAATATTTCCCTACACATGGGGGCATCTTATCAAACCCTTTCCCAGTTTCTTATAGGGGCTTGGATTTCTTCTTCGACTTCGAGGGACTATTGTAGTCCAATCCTAGACTCACCACCCCACCATGGCTCCCTTTCATGGCCACATGCATGAACATGATTTTTAGTGATCCTTGATGCAATGAAATAGAAGAATTCCACTTTTGAAATTGCTTCATGGACTTTTCAACAAACTTTAAAAGAAATTTTGGTACGTTCATATGCTTATTTCATCGAATATGATTGAGAAAAGCAAAGTGGAAGCTCTTGTCAATGGAAAAATGCTCATATAGATTAAGGAACTACACTATGGTTAATACCACCCTTTCCCAAGGGTTGGGGAGGGATTCATGGAGGAGGTCAGTTTGGAATTTACCCATATTTTCATATTTTCCCCAAAAACTATTCAGTTCTTTTTCCAAGGTGTGCTTCTCCTTATTGATGCATTCACCCAAAGTTGTCAAACTAAAGGATTTTACTAGGAGAGCAATGTTGATGGTGAAATAAATTTTCCTAGACTTAACTCTCCCCTCATCCTATGAGTGATCCAAATCTAGTAAAATATCTTTGTCATGCCCATTGAATTTCTTCAAAAATTTTAAAAACCATTTTTTTCAAAAATATCCTAGACGTCTATGTCCAGTGATAAAGATATTGGTTCTATGTGTTGTTTCCCATAGCCGTATTCAAAGTTAGATTATTTTTCTACTCTCACAACACTAGCTTAAAATAATAGTGAAGAAATATGGTAAGAAGGAAAAAAATTTAAGGTGGTGAAAACTACACATCTAGTTAAACTTATGATCGTGTGACATGTATCATAAAGTTTCCAATTATGCAATGATATGGGGCCCTGAACATGGAAAATACTATGCCCTAGGCCATCTTATTATACCCCCTTCCTCCAAATCTACTTCAAGGACAACACCAAACTGCAGCATAAAAAATGAATAGGAAACATGATCCCAAGGTGCCATGGCGAGCCTTGTAAAATTGGTTCCATATCCAATGATAAATGAGCACATGAAGGTTGAGACCCATTATAATCCAACTCATCAATTAAATCTTAAAAATACCCTTTTTTCCAAGACATGTTAGGCTAGTAGGATAGAAAAAAAATTTGACTTGCCAACTAGACATGACATAATAAATGAAATAAGGAGAAACACCATCCATCGTTGAGTCTCTCCTAAGAAAGTTCTGAGGGATATTTCCAATTCTAATATCAAGAGGGAGTCTCATTTGAATCTTTAAAATTGACATGATTGAGGTCCTATAGAAACATCTCCTTAAAAATAGTGACAGCTTCCTAAAGGAGACCAAGATTTCCCATTGTATCTACTGCCTTATTACCTTTTTTATACACATGTTTGAGTGGAGAATTCTCAAGAATCAGAATACTTTTTTTTTCTTCCTCCATAAAGTCTTCAATATTTCATCTCAAGGGTTGATATCCCTTTAATGTGTTGACAATGTTCAAAGATATTCCTTCAATAATCACCTTCCTAATGTTCATCCTTTCCAGAATTTTGACTCCATGGAAAAGAGCTCTTGCTTTTTCAAAGTTGCTTTTTTGAAGGACCAAGTTTTTTACAAATTCAAGAAGAAATTCTCCCTTATCATATCGTATTATTATTTCAATACCTAATATTCTAAAATTCCCCTTAGCCACCCCATAAAAATTAAGCTTTATCCATCCTGGAGGTGTGGGGACTCATTTGACCTAGTAACGCCAATCTTACCAAGCTTTGGAGTTTGGATATTTCTTTTGAGAAAGCCAAGAATGCTAGCAATTCAAATTTTATTCTCACTTTGTCACTCATCCTTGAATGGGGTGATAGAGATATTTTCAATAAAAGCATCCATGATTCTAAATCCAACAAACTTGGAATTTATTTTTTCATTCTTAAAAGTTCTATTATTCTATTACTTCCAAACCCCCCAAAAGAAATGGGAAAAACTCATATTCTAGAGGGTACTTAACTAAATACCTTGAAATGGGGGTTCCATTGGGAGCACATATCTTCAATGCTATTAGAGGTTACCTAGGAAACTTGAAAGCTTCTAAGTAGAGAATTAAACACCTCTTGGGAGAAGGGGAAATCCAAGAAGAGATGATGAGAGTCTTCACACTTGACCAGGTGGCATCTATTTGGGATAATCATTCCTATTTTTTGGAGGTTATCAATTGTGATGATTTTTTTCTAAATGGCCAACCAGAAGAAGAAATTGATTTTCAAAATGATATTTTTTAACCAAACCTTATAAATTAAAATCCATCCCTCACTCTCTTCCTCCTCTAGATAGTAAGACGATTTAACTATGAAGAGATATTTTTCTTTGCCTTCTAAATAATAGAATCTTCTACATCAATGTTCTTAATAAATTGTGTTCTTAGCATCTTGGACAACCTACTTTTAGATTTCTCCTCTGTCATGACCCTCCCTTGGTAGACTCATTCTATAGATGAATTTATGTTTTGATGTGTTTGCTTTATCTAAGGAATTATTGACACTTTCATGGCTAGTGAGAAAAACATTCATAATGTAGAAAAAATGATATATTCTATTGAAGAAATGACTTATTATTTTATGTGTTGAGTATGCATGTCATTTATATCATGGAAGGCTAATGTGGCTATTTGGGTTTTGATAGGTTATCTTGTGATTGGGTATCTAACGAAATATTGTAGTTATTTATTACAAACAAGTGTAATTTAAAGATATACCTAGACTAATGCCTTGACTTTTGTTTCTCTTGTGATGAAGATTGTGTCCCCTATGCATCGAGAAAGCTAGTGAAGTGCAATCATGTGAGGATCATAGTTTATTTTATACGGGTAATGCATTTACTTCCAATAAGGGACTAACTCAAATTTATTACCATGGTGGTTGATAAGACATTTTTGAATGAATTATCTAGAACTTTTCAACTTGCCACGTCGAAGCAAATTCAACAAAATCAACTGAAGATGATGAAATGACAATAAGGAAAGGATCAAAAATGGTAGACGAGAGTGGGGGTGTAATAGCTCGACCACTGGAGTAGATCAGGAGGAGATAGAGTAAAGGAGTAGTAGAAGAAAAATCAATTTTTTGGAGGGAGAGGACATTGGAGAAGAAATACAGGAGGAAGTGATAGAGATCGATGGAATCTAAATACGGATGATAGTGTGAAACCGGGTGATTCAAAGGAAAATACAAACTACTATATACAAGTAATAGGTAGATGCTCTCAATTATATTTAATTTTTATTTTAGAAGGAATCATTTAAATGTAGTTGTTTAGATAGCTCATCATTGGCTAGGCTTCCTCGATGAAGGAATCTCGTTGTATCTTAATGATATTAGAGTTTCATAGGATAAGGAAACTTCATGTTGTTTTTGTATGTGATAGATAAGTATAGTTTTACGAGGGGAAGTTTGAGGAAGGAATTGTCATATAGATTTGTGTACCTTTATGTCCAGTAGCTTTCCCTATAAGTATAGGTAAGAGGAACCTCACCTTGAGGTGGACTAGGAATAGAACCCACATTCGACAACCTGTTGGATGTTTCCTTTTGAGTAAGCTTTACGAACATAGAGTGGAATCTAATTAAACCCTTTTGCAAACTATAGGAGGGTCCAAAATACTCTTGTATTGGTTAACTTTAGTAATTATCAAAGTAATCTCTATAAGCTAGTGTATCTTAATTTACCTTGGAGTCACTAGTTCTATATTATGTGATCGAGGTAGTCTAGCATGCTAATATAGTTGTAACCCTATGTGGATTTGAGTTGGTAGAGAAAGCATAAATTATTTTAGGAAGGTTATTACGCTCTCACTTTTTATCAGGTTTGGGAATGATGTGTTTATAAACTTAGTGTTATTTTAAGAGTAAGATGTTTGTTTCATTGAAATGATAGTCGGTGTTGTTATTGTGTCAAAAAAACCTACTAAAGGATATTCATATGTAGATAACCTCTAATTTATCCCAACTAGTAGAGATTCTAAGCACGATGTCTAGTAAAGAAGTTCAAGTGGTTTTAGCCGCCCATTTCAAAGCCATAGATTACAGTGGTTTGGATTTAAGTGAATAAGACTCTTGAGGTAGAATGATTGAGACTCGTTAGTTGCATTCAAAAGCAATGATCGTAGTTGATTTGTAGTCTCTATAAAAATTAGATCTGAGCTAAGATGCACAAACTAAATAGGTTTGGACCTTGGTGTCATCGTAGAGAGATTATAGCCTATGGAAGATTGAAACTCCTAAAAGAGTTTTGCAAACCAGATTAATCATCTTAGTAGAGAATTAATGTGATTGCACTATTCTCCAAGAGTGGAACAAAAATAATAATCGATCAGAATATTGTAAACCTTTTAAATATCAGGAGAAATATTAGGGATGAATTTATGAATGCCTTATCTCATTTTGTAAATGGAATTTTTGAAAAGAGAATTTATACTACCTTATGTTGACTAATTAGAGTCAGAAACAGTGAATGGAATGAAAATGTGGATTATTGATTATTTATTGTAGTGCAAAGGTAGATAGAAAATGTGTTGTAAATACCTATGCTTGAGCATATGAAGTTTATCGTGTGTTTGAAATAAATGTTTATTTCAAATTGGTAAGCCTGGAGAAGGATAATCTTATTTCTTTAAATAGAGTAGAAGAATTGAGAGTGACTCTATCTCATTATATGTATTCAACCATTTTGGGAGCATAATAAAAGAGTATAGATTTTAATGTTGGGTTTTCCTCATTTGGGGGTTTCTCCCAAGGTAATGAAATATGAAAAATGCAACACACAAATAATGCTTTGAACAAAATAAAATATAAGGAAATACAAGATTGCACAATAGAATGAATTCTTTATTGACAGGGGGAGCCTAGAAAATCCATTTTTTACAAACTCAGATGCTTGAATCCTTTTGATACAATATTTCAACAATTTAGGGTTCTTTGAAACCCTAATAAGAAAGGTCATGGTGTCTTCAAGCGCGTCTTGATCCCAATAGGGTTGAGTGGGCTTTTTGATATCCAAGGCTGGGCCACTCCAGATTATGATATAGCACCTTTAGATATGCACATAATGACACAGAAAATAGTTAGTAGTATATGCGATGGTCCCATAGTGTGAGGCCCTCTATATGCAATAATAAAATCCTAACTAGATGTTGCAAGTATAGTGAACAAAAACATAAAGCACATTCATTAAAATAACAAATAGTAATCTTTTTTACTTACGTATTGTATTTCGATGTAAGAAATTTGATGTAGAGGACCGGTACAATGATACCCCAATGTCACTTGAAGGCTAGGGGGGCTTCAGGAATGGGAGGGTAAAATTCCAGTAGGAACTTGGCTACTATAGGAAACGCACGTGGGCGCCTGGGGTTGAGAGAAAGGATTCTAAAAAATCATATCTGGTGAGGGATGAAGGATGGTGTTGGTGATGAGGGGTTGCGATGAGCGATAATGATGGTAGAAGTGGTGTGAGGTGCCCTAGGGCATTTAGGGTTTTTAGCACTCAAGTAACTCATAAACTTAGGGCAATCAAGAATTCATAGGCATCGAGGAATTCAAAAACTCAAGCACTTAGGAAACTCAAGGGGTTAAGCCATCAAAACGACTCCTATTTATAATCTAACCTAAGGCATGCTAGGGTTTCAATGGCACTAATCATGTGGTTGATATTAAAGCATATCCAAGGGTAGATAATAAATCTAGGGTGTGGCACAAATTTATGTAAATGGGTGGTTGAGATTAAATGAAATTGGATGGCTGGGATTAATTCACTTAAATAAATACATATTTATTAGATATTTTAAAATATTATATAAAATATTGTATTTAAATATATATAATAAATATATAAATAAAAGTGAATAATAATTGGAAATGGTGGGAAAATAGGGATAGTGGGAAAATTGGTTATGCTTTTGTGGTGGAAATGGTGGGAAATATTGTATGGAGGATGAATGGCTAGATTTTGGTTTCTTCTACAGATGCCTCTTTTTGTACTGCATTGTTGAAACACAATTCAGTGAAAAAACACGAGACACCTATTTTGGCCAGGTGCAGAAGTAGCTTCTCTCTCTTGTTGGAATATGAGCTTGAAGACAAACGAGAAAATAAATTGGAGTTTTGCATAGCTTACCCCCTTAATTTGTGAATGAGGTTGTAGATGAATTTCACGAGCCAAATGAAAAATCTGTGCAAATATATGATGAATGATGTGATACCATTTTTTCCCCAACATTGGGAAAGGAGTTGGTGAGAAATGTGATATGATGTGTCTATTTTTGCTCCAATATATGAAGGGTTTTGTGCAAATGTGAGGTGATTAGGATGATATGAATTATGTAAAATTTGATACCATTTTTTCCCCAACGATGGGAAGGGGAGTTTTGAAATCTGGCGATATGATTGTGTCTATTTTTTTTCCAATAGATGAAGGATGTTTTGTCAAGTGTAGATGCCATGATCATTTAATATGTCTCCCATTGTGGTAAATTCATAATAAAAAATGGTTGTCCCTAAATTTGGGGTGATTCGATGTTGTTGAAAAACTTTGCCTTTTCGGTGTCATTGATATGCAAAATGATGATGCAGAGGAAAAATAATCAACCTTGGATGGCCTTTTAGTTACTATTTAAATAGTTCCCACTATTGGAACCAATCATCCTAGATAGTGTCTATATATAAGGTGTTAAGGAGATTTTGAATGATAAAATTTGAGTTTTATCCATGTTTTAAGCCCCACGAACTAGGCCATCAATGACATCGGTTGTGCAAATTATTCTTGGTAATGTTTCACTCTAAATATGAGGAAATACCAAATATGATTGTGATTTCGAGCAAGTGATGATGATCATGGTCAAGTTTCCTTATTGTAAGCTATTCATCTTACCGAATTGCATGGACCCAAATTGCTGCAATCACCAATTATATAGAATAACCCACTAGATACAAGATTCACTTGCATGTCATGTGAACTTGAAAAATATGGAAATTATGATATGAAATAAGGTTAAGATGATGTGTGAGTGATTATATGAATGATTATGGTTATTTTGTGAATATTTGATCCATTTTTACATGCTTTTGGAATTTCTTTGGTGAATTTTGGTCAATGTGGTCGCAAACGAGATTTATGCATCCAAATAAGTTATAATCTTCACAAAACTTGATAAAATGATGGGATGCATTGGTGAGTAAAATTTGGAGTGATTTTTTTGGGGGTATCTATTATTTTGTGTTGATTTGGCTTTTGTCAATGTTGACGCGAAACACCCATGAGCACTTGTGGTCCATAGAAATAGTTGTAGGCACTTCAGTGCACTAAGAAACACCCATGGGCACTTTAAAGCATGTAAAGCAGCTATAAGTAGCTTGATGGATAATATTTAAGCTCATTTATGCATATACAAAGTTTGACAATCTATGTATGAGGAGTGAAGGGTAAGTGAGGAGTGAGGTAAGGTGAGGCATTTGGAGTGTAGAAGCTATGGTGGTGGAGGGAGCTAGTGTAGGAGCTAGGGCTACAGTTGGGGTGTGAGCGACTAGGGCACGCACGGCTGGGGTAACCCATTATTTATTATGTATTGTGAAAATTTTTTATTGTTATTTTTTTAATGAATTATTAACAAATATTTTGTGTTGTGTTGCAGCTTAGAGTTTTGGAGGCTCAACACTGATTTTCACCTTACACTCTCGAGATGAGGAAGACAATTACGAGGGATGAGTAGATGAGGAAGGTAATTATGTGGGATGAGTGGGAGCTTCTTAGGGAGGTGGGGCTAGTGAAGGTAGCTTGGATGGACATTGTGAAGGTAGACAAGGTGTAGCTCTCTACCTTGGAAGAGAGGTGGGATATAGACAAGGGGATGTTTTAGCTCCCCACAGGCAAGGTGACCATTACCTTAGAGGATGTATATCACATCCTAAAGGTACCCATGGAGGGGATCCGGGTTGAGGTTGGGCTAAACCAAAATATGGATATGAAGTTGATTTTTGGAGATGCATGGGAGGGTGTGAAGGTTGAGAATGGAGGTATACCATATTTGTCCATGTATGTGGACAAGAAGTTAGATTCCCTTCAAGATTTGGTGATGTTTTGTTGGCCAACATTATGACCCCAAATAATACCAAGTGCAGGTTCCCTTGGAACTTGATAGGGGTGGTGAGTGATATGCTCATGATGAGGTAGGTGTACAAATGGGCTCCTACCTTACTAGCATAGGTATACTAGAAGCTATATGATGTGATGAGGTGGGGCAAAATGGATTAGGGTGCAACTTATTATTGCAATGTTGGGTATGGGAGCACTTCAGAGTTTCTCAACTAGAGGGGCTTATCTATGGGGGATTTTGGTAGGGAGTAGCCCTATGCTAGTTTATGGGAATTGGTGTAGGAGGTGTTACCGAGTCATCCAATGAGGATGAGTCAATGGTATAGGGATCTAAGTACTGGATTGAAATCTTCCTAAGTGGTGTGGAGGCCATGGTTGGGTGCCTAGTGGACTAGGGATGGAGAGCATATGCGATGAGTGCATCAGGGTATGTGGGTGATATGTAGGCATCGAAGTGAGTTAAAGTACTTCTAGTTCTTGCAAGTACTCTACTAGTTTGGGCTGATATAGGATGTTCCTGATTAACTGGTACGATATAGGAGGTATCGAGAGGAGATAGGGCTACCATGCACGGAGCCATGGAGGATAGCCTTGGAGGATGATGAGGAGTTGGACATATTATATTTGGAGGATGATGGGATGATCACAAAATATGATGTATGGTTTGTGGTTCAGCCATCGTGGGTACCACCTCAAGGAGTGGTTTATGGGGATGGTGGTCAAGAGGCTAGGGATGAGGGTATCCAGGAGATCCGGGATGAGGGTGCCCTAGAGACTCAGGGTGATGGGACCCAAGATGCCTACAAGAGGTAGTGGTGCCTTCTATCTTATAGTTAGAGGTGGAAGGAAAAGGGTACAATGCAGCAAGCACTCGAGGTTGGGGGAGATGGTAGATATTGGGAGGAGATAGAGGAGGTTCCATATGTACCCCCAACCCAAATCGAGGAGGAGTGGGTATGGTTGGAGCAGTAGGTGGTGGAGTGAGATGCAAGGATTACAATTCTCCAGGAAGAGCTAGTAGAGAGGGAGCATCAGCATGAGGTCAACATACGACGCCTTCACTCTCAGCATAGATATATTGAGTTATTGGAGGATAGGTTGATGGAACATCATATTCCACTTCCAGATCCTCCAACCTCTTCTGTATCTGAGGGTGCTAAGCATAGTAATTCTAGGCATAGCTCTATTTCTAAGGCTCCTCCTAGGTCTGAGGATCCTACTAGGTCGCAAGGGTCTTCTTGGAGGATGTAGCTAGTCCTTAGATGCACTTTTTGTATATGAGCCTTGGTTATACATTGTATGTAGCCTTTTGGCATTCATTGATATATATATATATATATATATATATATATATATATATATATATATATATATACATGGCTTTTACCTTTTGTGTTGTATTTTTGTGTGAATGCTTTTGTTGAATGTATGTTTATGTTTATGATTGATGCATATGATATGTTATGGATGGAATATATGGATGATTAATGCAATATGACATGTGCTAATGCTCATTTATAGTTTAGATCTTTGCTTGACCCTTTTTCTAGTATTGTTGTTTAATCAAGGGCACCAAACTTGGTGGTATGTGGGGTGAATGACTGATGAAGTGACATGGATGATGACATGGAAGAAGATATGGATGTTGATATGGAAGAATATATGGATATTGATATGGAAGACTGCCTATTTTACAAAGACTCAAACATCCTAGTGGCATCAAACAAACTCACTAAAACTATCTAATCCTTCTAGGACCAAATGTGTGTGTAGTGAATTCATTTACCGAATCAAGAGCAAGGTAATGACCTAAGACAATCAAGAACCAGTGTGTGTGCAAGTGATTTCATTAAATCATCTTGAGAAAATTGGGTAAAACTATTATGGTTGAAACAAAGAGGTTAGTTTATCCTTATAAGTGGTAAAAATTCTTTTTTGAAAGAGACATGTCAACATCCGTGAGCATACTCCATTGCCATTCAAGCGTCTATAGTTCTGGTGGAGGCTAAATTCATAGTCCATGACTTTTGTTGTTGATCTCTTAATTTTTTGGGATGACTACCTAACCGTCTAATTGGAAATATAGTATGATCTTTACAACCCAAGTGATCAGTGGTGGGTGATGAAAAATATTTAGAGTTTTTGTTAGGGATTTGTACCTACTCTTTCTTTTATTTTTGGAATTGTGATAGTAGTGAGAACCACTATTTTTATGGACTATGTTGCATGATGGGACTAGCAAGGATGACCCTTTTTACTTCAAGGTTCATACCAAGTATGGTGTTATCCCTTTTTTGCACAATATATTTTTAATATGTGAGAATTATGCTTGGTTCAAGAATGTTTTTGGGAATCAATTCCCAAACTCAAGATTTTTCTTAGTGTATATGTGCAATGGTCCTAAAAGAAATCGACAAGATTTTTGGAGGTTTCGTAAAATACTAGGAGTGGCTAAGTGACCAAAACTACCTAGGAATTTGTAAATGTGGCTTGTGTGCATGGCAATTTGATTTTGTGGAATTGTGTGGATGACATTGTGAAGGTGCCCCTGATTAAGGAAACATGACTTTTGTTGAACCAATTAAGACCTTGAGCTTAATTAATGATCCCTATATGAAATGTGGAATGTTTAATGTGAAGGCGATGTATGACATGCAATGTTATAAAATATAATGTGAATTTGGGTGAATGCATTGCTTGGAATGAAGTGTATGAAAAGTATTTTTGTGTATTAGCCATGTATATATAATAATAAAATCATGTATAGAATGCTCTCAAGTATATAACATCAAGTGGTTCAGATTCTTCCTCTCCCTCTAGACTAGGAATCCTATAAGTACCATTACCCACTCTTTGTGTAACTATGTATGGACATAACCAATTAGTCATGAATTTGTCACAAATATGCAACAATGCATTGGTCTTTTGTTGATTCTCTTTAAGGATAATATCTCCTACTTGGAATTCATGTATATGAAATTTGGTATTGTAAGCATGTTTGAGGTAGTCTTTATAGACTCGTAAATGCTCTAAATCATTGACTCATCTCTCATCAAGAAGTGTGAGTTGGTCAAGACGTGCTTGTCTAGCAGTGTCATCATCTATGAATTCCTGCAAAGAAATTTGCAAGGAAGGAATCTCGAGCTCAAGAGGTATGCTTGCTTCAGCTTCATAGACTAATGAAAATGGTGTTGCCCCTATAGGCGTGTGGATGATTGTTCAATAAGCCCATAATGCCAAGGGAATTTATGTATGCCAACCTCTATGATTTTCATTGACAAGTTTCTTGAGAATAGCAATTAAGGTCTTATTGGAAGCTTTAGCTTATCCATTTTATTTTGGGTAATAAGGAGTCAAGAAACTATGTTGAATGTTATATTTCTTGCAAAGTGCTTGAACATCCTTGTTCTTGAAATACTTGCCATTATCTAAAATTATTTTTGAGGGATACAAAAACAACAAATTATATTATGAAGTATGAACTCCACAATTTTGGGTCCTGTCATACTGGTTAGAGGAATTACCTCAACCCACTTTGTGACGTATTCAATGGCTATGATGATGAAAGTATATTGGCTATGACATAATTTGTGTGGCTAAGCATGTAATATCAAAGTTTCTTAGTGGTAAAAACCACTTCTAAGCATAGTTTCTCTACATAAGTGTATTTAGTTTCATATCTTACCAATGTTCGACTAATGCAATAGATATCTTGCTCTCAATTTTTTTCATTCTTTTGTGCAAGCATTGTCCCTAATGCAAAGTTTGTTGTTGAGATGTAAATATAAAATGAGACCCCCACACGAGGAGGAGCTAATATTGGTGGAGAAGCTAGATATTTCTTAATGTCATTGAAGGCTTTTTTGCATTCATCTATCCAAGAGAATGGCATTCCCTTTTGTAGTAGATGATTGAATGGCCTACATTTATCTAAAAGTTGCACAATAAAACAATGGATTGATTGAATCTTTCCTTGTAAACTACACAACTCCTTTAATCTAGTTAGGGGAGCCATATCTAAGATATCCTTAACCTTTTTAGGGTGCACCTCAATGACTCTTTTGGAGATAATGAATCCTAGAAGTTTTCCTGAGGTAACATCAAAGACATATTTCTTGGGATTCAACCTTACATTATGCTCTAGGAGTTGGTCAAAAACTTTTTCCAATACACCAATATGTTCTTGTCAAGTTTTGAATTTAGCCAATATATCATCCACATAGACTTCGATAATTTTTTGCATGTATTCATGGAAAATGTATGTCATGGCACGTTGATAAGTGGGACCTATATTGTTTAGGCCAAATGGTATCACCTTGTAAAAAAAAGTTCCCCAAGGTGTAGTGAATGTTTTTTTGTGTTGGTCATTAGGATTTATTCGAATCTGGTTGTATCCTGAAAAACCATCCATGAGTGAAAGTATTTCATGGCCAACATAGGTATCAATAACAATATCAATATTTTGGAGAGGGAAGTCATCATGAGGACATGCTTTGTTAAGATATCAAAATTCATTGCATACGTGTATCACCCTGTTAGGCTTGCGAACGGGTACCATATTTGAGAGCCACTCAGGATAGTCGATAGGAACTATGAAGTTCACATCTAGGAGTTTTTGAAGCTCTATTTTTACCAAGAGGGCCACAGTAGGATGTATTCTCCTAAGTTTTTTTTTTACTAACTTAGCATCAGGATGTAAGGTGAGATTGTGGACAACCAAACTAGGAAATATAGGGCATGTCATTGTATGATCATGCAAATATAACCTTCTTCCTTTTGAGGAGAGCAATAAATTGCTCTTATTCATCGGGTGACAAGCTTTTGCCAAGCTTAAAAATTTAGGGACTGTCTTTGTTTAAACTAAGGTCCACATCGATAGTATCTTCAATAGACATGTGGGACCCTTCATCAAGTTGATGGGGCATAAGGATCATATGAATATTGTCTAAGATGTCATCAAACTCTTATGGCTTATCCTCATCTATATCTGCCTGGAAAACCTCAAGATCTAAAGTTGAGGGTGAAGGTGAAGGTGGAGGGGAGGGAGGAATGTAGCTGGCAAAAGCCCTTAATAGTTCCTTAGATAGGACAAATTTGATAAAGGTTGGATGCAAGGAAATCTAATCCATATCAATAAGGCTTATGTCAATTGGAATTGGTTTAGCCGGATCGTATGGATTGTAGAGCAGGGTGAATAAATCAACAAGATTCATGTTGACTTATGGGTAATGTGGACAATATTGGATGAAATTGATGGAACCTAGGAACTGATGCTAGGAGCTTGGTTAACCTGAATAGCAGGAAGCAACACAAAACATGTTTTATTAATTTTTATTGATTTTTTTTTGTAGTGGTGATAACCACTATTTTGAATTATGTACATATATTACAATTTGGCTTATGGAATGGCTTAATGGAATGGAGGTGATGGTTCACCGGTAGAGGCACCTCACTCTTGTGGAAGAAGCAAGTGAAGTATGGGTTCATATATGGGGAACAGTTTGAGATAAAACTCATCTTGTTCGATATGGGGAATGATGGGCTTTGATTCTTCTTCAGATTCATCTAAAATTATTGACATAAGCTTGAATTCTTCATGGATTTCCTCATCATAATTATTGGGATGGACGAATTCTTCTCTTGAATTGAGGTTAAGCCTTTGGAAGACTTGTTCAAAATAAGATATGGTAAGAAGTGGTTGGAAATCTAGATCTGAACATTCGTGCACCTCTTGATATGGAACATTGATAGGTTGATGCACACCATGTTCATGTAATCCTAGGCCATGGCATTGCCAATTGATAATGTGGAAATATCGATATGGAAATCTTGACATGTTTGAAATATTGGAAAGTTTTAGTTCTTTGGGCTCTTCTATGGGTGTTGGGCTTGATGAAGATTCAATGCCCCCATATACAAAATTAATGCTATTTGGAGTTGAACCCATATTGTAAATTACTCCTATTGCTAAAGGTTGGTCATGTGGGCAATCAAAATAATTAGCACTAGGGATGGTGAGGGGTACGATGGTGATTTCATCGACCACGTATTCACCAATATCAGGATTGGTGATATGGACTTCGACTTGGGATGATATGTGGGGATCATGGTTAGGTGATAGATCAAAAAAGGGTGGAAATGGAGGTATCTCATAATCTATTAATTTGACTTGTGAGATATTAGGTGAAGTAGATGGATTGGATTGGGAAGGCTACTAAATGGTTGATGATGATGTGGATGGCAATGATGTTGATGACATGGACTGACTATGACCACATGTGCATGTAGTCACTGATGAATATGATGAAGAAATAGAGGTTTGATGATGGTTGGTGATGGGGAGCTCTTCAGTAATGGGATCCTTTTATGAAGAGGTTGGAAGAGTGGTGGATGTATTGGATGATGGTGATAGGAAAATATGAGTGGAAGGGAGCATATAATCATAGGAATTTGAGATGATATTGCAATATTTAAACAAATCGATGTTCGTTGGTATAAAATGTACGTGTCCCTCATGGAAATATTTTAAGCATTGATGTAAAATGGAGGGGACACATCTCACTTCCCTCATCCAAGGTCTTCCAATAAGTACATTATACACCATGGATCCTTCAAAGATGTGGAACATTATGTGCAACATTTTAGCCCCTACTTCGATGGGTAAAACAATAGTGCCAAATGTGGAACACAAAGTATTGTTAAATACTTTGAGGGTGAAGGATGATTTGGTGATGTGAGATGGAGGAAGGTTCAAATTATGGAGAGCAGATGTGGTGATAATATTTATAGAGAAACCGGTATCAATGAGGAATTTCTTAAAAGTCTTCTTATCAATTAGAGCCATGATATGCAATGGGGTATCCACTGATCCTGATGATATTGGATTAATATCAAAGTCATAAAATGTTATGAAAGGCTCCATGCATGTTTGAATGCTCCCCATAAAGTTTTTGAAGGCATTAGGATCTTGTGATTGTAATTTGATGGATTTCAAAATTTCCATTAATGCCTCCCGATGTGAGGGAGATTTTTGGATTAGCTCATATATTGAAAATTTGGTGGATGCCATTTTTAAACTTGTAGTTAACCAGCTACTCAATGAGATGACTAGTCAGGGTGGATGATTTATGGGTGGATTTTATGGATTCGATTGACTAGGTATATGAATGGGTGATGATGGAATGGGGTAAACTTGGATGGGTGGCAATATAGAGGGTTTTGAAATACTTTCTTGGGGTGGTTTCCTTTGTTGGTTATTCCGTTGACCTCTAGTGACCACATGAATGGCCCCTACAAACCCTTGGTATTGTTGAATATGGTTGACTTGGTTAGGGGGAGTTTTGGTGTTAGCTCCCTCTACGTTTGGTTGCATCTCCTCGTGATGAGGAAGTGGTGTATGAAATATACAAAGGTTTTGGTTTTATTGAGCGAGGAGATTACCAACTTTGATTTCCCCCAATTCAATAAGGTCTTGAACTACATGTTTAAACACACAACTATTGATGTCATGCTTGTTTTGCCTATAATAGAGGAAAAATAAGTATTCTCGATCATTTTTACCACGTTTGGTGGAATCTTCCGGTCTAATATCGAGAAAAGCAAGTTTATTTGTCTCATACAACCTTCTAAATAGAGAGGCATATGTCTCATCTAGTGGGTTATATTGGTGATTCTGTTGGATAGACTGTCACCAGGGATGGTTTTCCATATGTGGCACTGTCTTTTGAACTATTGGATCTTGTGTTGTTGAGGGGACCACATAATATGAAAATTTTTGTGGTACTTGTTTCATATGTTGCTGTTGTTGATCCATTACCAGCTAGCTCATGACCAATTGATTGAATTGATTGGATTGGGTAGATGGGGTAGCCTGTGTTAATTTATATTGGACTGAATAATTACTTTTGTATTGGCCCTTACTTTGTCATTCTTTCTTCTTGGGCTTAATGATGTCTTCTTGGATTTTGATATCTTCAATGATATTAGCCTGAGATAAATCTTCTTCAGAGGATTGATAAGTTCTTAGTTGGATAATCCAATAAATGGGTTTTAAGCAACTCTTGGTGAATAGCTTAATTAGCTCGTCCATTGGTAGGGTGAATGGTAGGGTGAATGGCAATTTAGTGATGATAACCCTCCAATCATTTTTTAAATTATAAATAGATTCATCATCTTGTTTTATTAAGGCATAGATGTCAGATAATGAAATATTATTTTTGAAGTTTAGTATGAAACCATCAAAGAATTTATCAATCAATTATTCAACTGTATATATATTATGGCTTGGCAATTGATTGTACCATTCTATGGCATCCCCTCCTAATGTTTGAGGAAAATTTTGAAGCATGAGAGTATATTATCATCTTGAATTCTGAAGCATGCATGAAAAAAAGTGCTCACATGTTCTTTGGGATACTTAGTTCCCTTATTTGTCAAAATTGGGTATCGTAAAGTCTACCGAAAATGGTGAGGTTGGTACCGAAGGATGAATTGGTTGATTGATCAATTGGTGTAAATTTGGTTTTTGATGTGAAATGTCAGGAGTGAATTGCATCAATTGATCTATTTGTTTTTGTATGGCCTTAATTCAAGGGTCTTCCTTAGAAATATGGAAACCCTAAATTACCTAATGGTTTTGCGGGGGTATGGAGAGATGTTGTGGAGTGATCAAATGATGAAGAGATTGGTATTGATGATTAGGAAAATTGGATGTAATATGATGAATGGGGGATTGTTTATGAAAGTATGGGTAATTATAGAATGATGTTGATGGATGAAGTTTATGGATAGGCTAGCCAATGGGAATAGGATGGGTAATGGTATGGGTTGATGGGGGAATTGAGATAGAGACCACCAAAGACTGAGGTACCCATGAGGGACCCTGGTTGACAAGGGCAATCTGAGTAGAGTTATGTAAAGACGTACGGTTAACCTATACTTGTTGTTGAGTGTTCTAACACTGTCTAAGAAATTTATTTAGGTGTTCCCATGCTTCACTAATATCTCTACCATATGCTAGGGGTGTGGAGGTAGATGGTATATAAGTTGTGGCTTGGATACTAGGTATGGCAACTTGTGAAGATAGAACTTGTGAAGTAGCATTGACTTGTGCTTAATACAAGGGGTTGGTATAGGTGAAGGTATACGAAGTTCTAGGAGCACCTGAGGACTAAGGAACGGATGTGTGGGATGAAGGTGCAACCGATGCCTCAAAAATAGGGTTAGTATACACCTAGGTAAAGGTAGATGGGGGTTGGGAATATATAGAATCTTGTTGTAAAGCATAATCCTATCTAGGTGATTTTGGGATAGACTCTAAGGCATAATAAAAAGACTTCATGAAGGCTTCTACTCTTGCCATATATATATGAGTGATGTGGTTGCAAATTGTAGAATTTCACTCCTCTTGGGGTATGGCCATGTGGAATATTATGGAAGGCAAATAATGTGAGGGACCTAAAGATAAATATACCTGCATCACATTCAAGGTATCTACCATTGAAGTGGTGGGGAAGGTGGATGAAGGTTCCATTAATTTTTCTTGATTTATTGCTTTCTTTTGATTTCTAGTTAACACCATAAGAAAAAATTAAATCAAGATACAAATTAAAATACCAAATGTAACACAAAAACTGGAATTCTTAAGGAAATAAATAAACAATGCTAAGTATCAACCAATGTGGCTTACCTCATTTATTAATTATCTCCTTTTAATGTATATTCATTTTATGTGTTAGTTTTGTGTGTTTTGATTTTATAATCTTTCTTAATGAAACAAAGGTGAAAAACTATGGCTAAGGTAGGGCAATGAGATTCTTGTTGGTGATGAAATACAAGTTTTCTCAGGGGTATTCCTAGGGTGTATAAGGGCAGATATTGGTGTATGGAGATGAATGCCACCATAAAAAAATCTCAAGCAATGGTTGGTGATGAAATCCAACCACTATTGTTTTGCATGAATCGTGATGTGTGTGGATTCTTTTAAGGTTTATGTTTTCTAATACAAACAATGTTAAAAATAATTAATTTCATAAACCTATATTAGAATCCAACAAAATACTACCGAGTTCTCCAAAGGGCATGAATTACATCGCTTAAGACCCCCTGTCTAAATAACAACTAGAGGGTTCATTCATTTCTCTACCTGGAATCACCCAATTGGAAAAGATTCTTTTGGAAATATAATATTGTTCCAACTTAGATATACAAAATAAAATGTCTTTAACCCTAATATGCAACACTATATTATGTAAATTTCAGTTCAAATGCAAACAAAATGCAATAGTTTGCACCCAAAAAATAAAAATCCTAATTTGAATATGGGAATTAATGTAGATCTAAAAAAGTAAACTAATATGCATTCATTTCCAAATTTATTAATGATGATTCATTTTATTGTGTAAAATTTAAAAAATACAGAAGATATCCAAAATACGTAAAATAGAAAACCAAAGTTTTAAACAGTCGACTTACTAAAAAGCCTATGCTTTTGCTCCTAAATCTCCATAAATGCCTCTATGCACTTTTGAAGCCTATGGGTTTTTTTGAATGGATTACCTTAAAATTTTGTTGGGCATCTCTTGCACCTTCTGCAAGCTTCTACAGACTTCAAAAACCCTAGATCCAGCAAAACCTACGAAATTTGTGCTTCTAAAAAACCTGCAACATGATAGAAAATAGCAAGCAAATTAGTAAAATAGATCATAAATAGAAACCCTTAGGTAGTCCCACCATGATTATAATTTGAAATATGCAAAATGCAAAACATAAACAATGCTTTGAACAAAATAAAATGCAAGGAAACACAAGATTACACAATAGAATAAATTCTTTATTGACGGGGGGAGCCTATAAAGTCCATTGTTTACAAGCTCTAATCCTTGAATCCTTTTGATACAATATTACAACAATTTAGGATTCTCCAAAACCCTAATAAGCAAGTTCATGGTGTCTTCAAGCGCGTCTTGATCCCAACAGGATTGAGTGGGGTTTTTGATATCCAAGGTTGGCCTACTCTAGATTCTGATATAACACCTTCAGATTTACACACAATGACAAAAAATAATTAGTAGTATATGCAAGGGTTCCATAGTGTGAGGCCCTCTATATGCAATAATAAAACCCTAACTAGATGTTGCAACTGAACAAAAATAGAAAGTACATTCTTAAAAATAACAAATAGTAGATATTTTTTACTTACATACTATATTCTTATGTGAGAAATCTGATGCAGAGGATCGATACAATGATGCCCTAGCATCACCCTAAGACTAGGGGACTTAAGTATTGGGAGCATAAAATACCCACGGGCACCTGGCTACTACAAGAAATTCCCATGGACACCTGGTAATGAAAGGATGAATTATACATAAGCGGATCTGATGAGGAAGGAAGGATGGCAATGGTTATGGGGTGTTGCAACAAGCGAGAATGACGATAGAAGTGGTATGAGGTGACCTAGGGAACATAAGGGTTTTAAGCACTCAAGGAACTCACAAACTTAGGGGAATCAGGAATTTAGAGGAATCAAGGAATTCAAAAACTCAAGCACTTAGGAAACTCACGGGTTGAGCTATCAAAATAGCTCCTATTTATACTCTAACCTAAGGCATGTTAGGGTTTCAACGACACTAATTGCATGGTTGAGATTAAAGCATGTCCAAGGATAGATAATAAATCTAAGGTGTGGCATAGATTGATGTAAATGGGTGGTCGAGATTAAATGAAATTGGATGGCTAGGATTAATTCACTCAAATGAATACATATTTATTATATATATATTAAAATATAATATAAAATATTGTATTTAAATATATAAAAAAATGTTAATAATGATCAGAAATGGTGGGAAAATAGGGATAGTGGGAAAATTGGCTATGCTTTGGTGGTGTAAATGGTAGGAAAGCTTGAATGGAGTATTAATGGATAGATTTTGGTGTCTACAGGTAAATAAATTGTGTTGTGTGTGAATGTTAATATGGGATTATCTTTGTTGGACATACCTTTGCTATATGTTAGTTAAAGTAATTAAATTATGAAGTTCTTTAAATGGTTATGTTTCTATCTTTGCTATTTGTTAAAGGAAGAAATTTATACAAAAAATGTATTAAATAAATTTGTATTAGACGAATGTACTTATGCCCAAATGGTTTGTTAATGATTGGTTAGGTGGTGAGTACTTTTGAAAAAGTATTAAGTTTGATAATGAATACTTGTGGATGCATTGGTTATAATATGGGTTCCTTCAAATCAAAGGAACAATAACGGAACTCATATTACATTCTTCTTAAGTGGATGCCTATCAATTTCCATTATGGATCTTACTATTGTGAAGGATTAAATAGATGTGGTTTTGGTTCAATAAATTTTAGCGAACATGGGTAATAAGATTAAGGGTGTTTAATCATTGCTCTACATCACATTAGATAGAGGGTACTAATGAATACTAGGGATGAGGCTTATGGGGAGGTCTAGCTCAAATAGATTTGAGATGAATAATCCACTCTTCCATGCATCTACCACCCACATAGAAGGATTTATGTGGATTAGAATCTTGGTGTGCCCTTGCAAAGGAATAAAGGGATGGTCAACGCTAGCTCATTGGATCTTGCATAGCTTGAATTATGTAAGGGTAAGGATAGATGTGCCTTAAGGAAGGTCTAGATGGATAAATATGGTAGTAACATTTGTAGTTATTCTTGAATTTGAAATTCTAGGAGCCTTGGAATTGATTAAAGATAATAATTATAATTTAGGTTGGGGAATTATTTGGGTGTTGATATTTGGTATCAAAGCATGGTTCGTAGTGGAATAGGTTCACTGCAAAAAAATGGTTTTATTATGTAATATAAAACATACTTATGAAGTAATAGAACTTTGTAAATAGAATACCTATTAGAAGTAAATATGTTTGAATTACTTGAGATAAGTGAGTAAACATTTAGTAGCAGGTAAATTAATTCGATGATATAATTGCTAATGAATTCTTACTGTCTCTTTTATGTATGGCTAGATATAATGCCACCACATATAAGAAGAGGAAGTTTTGCCCCATTGATAATGCAGACACAATGGACTAATGTAGAGGATCGAAACCCAAAGGTGGGTTCAGATAATCCTAGGAATGAAAAGGATATTCCTAGTAATAATAATCTCACTAAGATAGTGGCTCTACTTCAAGAGTAGGTAGAAACACAAAAATAGTTGTTGGATGTCATGTTGAATTAGTAAACACATGCCAACGACCCTAATAGGAGATAGGAAAATGAACCCCTTACGAAGGTACAACTGGCCCGTATTCAAATTGAGGTAGAGTTGGGCAAAGTGATGAAACATTTGAAATCTTCCGTGTTCAATGGAGAGTAATATGGGGATAAGGCCGAGGTATGGTTGAAGGAAATAAAAACCCATTGCAATATGAAGAATTATTCCTTGGGTACTCGGACATCCTATGCCACATTTCATTTGCAAGGAGATGGTTTGGATTGGTGGAAAAAATATAGTGCATATCAAAAACTAGCAGTAGTAGTCGATCTAAGATGGGATGAATTTGTAAAAGCCTTCAAAGATAGGTTTCTCATGGAACACTTCTATTCCAAAAATTTTGAGGAGTTCAATAAGCTTTGACGGGGAACTAGAACAGTGGAGAAGTACTAACAAATATTTTCAAGTTGCTAAAATATGTGCTTGCTTATAATAATAAAATGAAGATCCATAAGTTTATACTAGGAGCATATCCTAGAATAGGATAGGAAGTGGACATGTAAGAACCTCGAACTCTGTAGAAGGCCTATGATTTGGCTAGGAAAGTAAAAATTTATCTCAAAACCTACTTTGATTATGAAATTTTAGATGAAGAAGTTAAAGAGGTACTAAAAAGAGGAACAGTGTAGGTTTTGTAAAATGGGAAGAGAAACAAGCAAGCAAGAACTTCTCTCAATAGGACCAAAGTAATGATAGGAAGCAAAGGAGGTTTAGGAGAAGGTTCCAGGGGAATAATAGTAATAGCAACAAGGGTAACAATATATCATTACAAGGATAGGCTAATTCTCCATCTGCATGAAAAACAAAAGAAGGTAAGAAGCAAAAAGAACATCCAGGGCTAAAAGAATGATGTTTTCTTTGTAGAGGACTGCATTATGCTTCTAATTTCCCATAGAGATCAAGAGTAAGTTCAAAGGAAAAGGAACCAATGAACAAAGAAAATGCACATAAGGAGGCTATGCACAATATTTATTTAGTTATAGGGAATCAGAATATGGATGGGCAAGCCATGCCACTATTGATTAAAGGTAATATTTTTGGTAGGAATGTTAAAATATTGATTGATAATGGTGCTACATATAGTTTTATTTCCACTAGTTTAACTAAAGATATTTCAAAAAATCTAGGAATTTGGCTCATGGGTGGAAGTTCAAGTATGGTCCATGACAAACCTACTCCATTAATCAATGTTACCCTATGGAATAAATTGCCTTACCAGGTGGAAAAACTGTAGGATATTTGTATGTAGCACCTATGCATGCTTTTGACATAATCCTAAGAATGGATTGGTTGCAAGATCACAAGGTAATACTCAACTTTTAGGATATATGGATTGAGTATACATAAGATAGGGGTGTTGTGCAAAGGGTTTATAGCCTACAAGGGACTTTTTAACCTCAAATCCTATCATCAATGCAACTTAAGAAGGCCATAAAGAAAGGAGGAATGGTCTATGTAGTTAAGATAAATTGATAAAGAAAAGAAGGAAGTGGTGTTTGAGAAACACCCAGTTGTTCAAGAATTTAGGGATGTTTTTCTAGAGGATTTACTTGGATTACCCCCTAAATGAGAATTTAACTTTGCTATTGAGCTTCAACCTAGAATAAAACCCATCCATAGAGCTCCTTACAAAATTAATCCCATAGAAATGCAAGAGTTAAAGATACAAATGCAAGGGTTACTAGAGAAATAATTGATCCAACCAAGTGTATCACTTTGGGTGCACCAGTACTATTTGTAAAGAAGGATGGTTCCTTGAGATTATGTATAGGTTATAGAAACTATCAATAACAGAGTTCCTCAACTGAGAATCGAATATCTCTTCGATCAACTCAAAGATACCATAGTCTTTTCAAAGATTAATTCGAAATCAAGATATCACCAATTGGTAATTCATGAGTATGCTCATAAAACAACCTTTAAAACTTATTATGGACATTATGATTTTGTTATCGTACCTTTTGGTTTAACAAATGCTCCAACAAAATTTATGAATTTGATGAATAGCATCCTTAGGAAGTACTTGGATAGATTTGTTCTGGTATTTTTGGATGATATTTTAATATATTCTAGAAACAAGTCAGAGCATGAAGAGCACCTCGATATTTTTCTAGATTTGTTAAGGAAAAATTAGTTGTATGGAATTTTATCGAAGTATGAATTTTATGTGTCAAAAGTACAATATTTAGGGCACATTGTGTCGGTTGAAGGGATCATTGTGGATCCTAATAAAATAGAAGCCATTTTGAATTGGATTCCACCTACCAATGTGATAGAGGTCCGAAGTTTCATGGGCTTAACAAGATACTATAGGTGATTTTTGAAGAATTACACCAAAATTACCTCCCCAATAACTAACCTTCAGAGGAAGGAGAAATATTTTAGATGGACATATAAGTTGGATGTATCTTTTGAACTACTTAAATAAAATCTTACTACACCTCTTATACTAAAGATACCCGATCCTTAGGAAAGTTTCTCTATTTGTACAAATGAATCATTAGAAGATTTGAGAGGAGTGCTCTCACAAGAAGAAGCAATGGTAGCCTATGTATCTAGAAAACTGGAAAGACATAAGGTTAATTATGCAACCCATGATTTAGAATTGGTAGTTGTAGTGTTTGCCCTCAATATTTGGAAATATTATCTAGTTGGTAGACCCTTTGAGCTAAGGATAAATCATCAAAGTCTACAATACATATTTACTCAACCTTTACTCAATGCTAGGCCTCTTGCAGAATATGATTTTGGTATTGAGTATATAAAATGAAAAGAGAATAAGATCATTAATGCACTAAGTAGGAGGAGACATATAGAAGTTTTTTCTTGCATCCATTTCGACTTGATGGAACAAGTCAAGGAGATGCAAAATTAGGATGCATACAGCAACCAAGTTCAGGAAATAATGGAAAGGACCTAATGAAAACAAGCACTTTGGCATCAAACATGGTTTCTTATGTTACAAAAATAGGGTAGTAATTCTTGAGACCAAAATTTTTAAAAATATGATTATGAATTAAGTGCATAGATCTCCATATTTTTCTCATCTAGGAGGAGAAAATATGAGGGAAAATATAAAAAATATATTCTTCTGGCCAAGAATGAAGAGAAATGTAACTGAGTTTATCGCTTAATACCTAGAGTTCCAAAAGGTAAAAGTAGAACACAAACATCCTACTAGTTGTTTGTATCCATATGATGTGCCTGTGCAAAAATGGCAAGTGGTTTCAATGGATTTCATTGTAGGGCTACCTAAAAACAGGTTTTAGCATGACACAATTCTAGTAGTGGTCAACAAACTGACCAAGGTTACACACTTTATACCTAGGAACACCAAGGATGACATCGTGGTTGTGGCTAATAGATTTGCCAAAGAAATATTTTTGTTTCATGGTTTTTTGCTAGTAATCATATCAGATAGGGACCCAAAATTCACATCTAAATTTTGGTAATCCTTACATCATGTAATTGATACTAGATAGAACATCATTTCTGCTTATCATCCAAAAATTAATGGGTAAACTAAAAGAGTGAACCAAGTTTTAAAATATATGCTTTGCATGTATTGCATGGATCAGAAAACCCGTTGGGAGGATTACTTGCATCTGGTAGAATTTACCTACAATAACGGTTACCATTCAATCATAGGCATGGCTTCGCTCAAAGATTTGTATGGTAGAAAGTGCAGGATACCACTATCTTGGGATAATCTAGAAGACCAAATTATACTTGGACCATACATGGTCAAAGAAATGGAGCAATAGTTGAGGGTGATTAGAGAGAGGTTAAAGGAAGCTACAAACCGATAGAAAAGCTATGTCGATCTTAAGATATAACCAAAATATTTTGTTGTGGGTGACAAAATGTTTCTAAGGGTAAAGCCCAAAAAGAGTGAAATTAAGTCCACAAAGCTAGATCCTCACTTTATCATACCCTTTGAAATCATAGAGAAGATTAGTCTTATGGCATATTGACTTGCCTTACCACCCAATATATCAAATATTCACAACATATTTCATATTTTCTTGATTAAAAAGTATGTTGCTAATCCAGAACATGTGTGGGACTTTTCTAATTTGTAGATGGAAAATCAAAAGGTTGTAGAGGTTCAACTAGTAATAATCCTTGAGTTTCGATCCAAATTGATGAATAAAGGAACTTTGGATCAGTGCAAAGTTTAGTGGGACCGTTACACTAAAAATAATGCTACTTGGAAAAAAGTAGCAAATATGCAAAAATATTTTCCATTTATGTTTGAAAATATTTTTTAAAGACTATGTTATGTTTATAATGTTTTAAACACAGAGGACTATGTTAAACCTAAGGGGGGTATGATGTCATGACCCTCCCTTGGTAGACTCTTTATATGGATGAATTTATGTTTTGATGTGTTTGCTTTATTTAAGGAATGATTGACCATTTTCATGGCTAGTGACCAAAACATTCATAATGTAGAAAATATGATATATTCTATTGAAGAAATGACTTATTATTTTGAGTTGAGTATGCATGTCATTTATATCATGGAAGGCTAATGTGGCTATTTGGGTTTTGGCAGGTTATCTTGTGACTAGGTATCTAACAAAATATTTTAGTTATTTATTCCAAACAAGTGTAATTTAAATATATACCTAGTCTAGTGTATTGACTTGTCTTTCCCTTGTGATGAATATTATACCCCTTGTACACCAGGTAAGCTAGTGAAGTGCAATCATGTGAAGACCAGATTTTGTGTTATACATGTAATGCATTTACTTCCAATAAGAGTCTAACTCAAATTTATTACCATGGTGATTGATAATCCATAATTGGATGAGTGATATAGAGCTTTTTAACGTGCCATGTCGAAGAAAATTTGACAACCTCAACTAAAGAGTTTGAAGTGGCAATAAGAAAATGATAAAAATTGGTGGATGAGAGTGGGGGTGTAACAGCTCAATCATTGGAGGAGATCAGGAGAAGATAGAGAAAAGTATTGATAGAATAAAAATCAATTTTTTGGGGGGGAGAGGATATTGGAGAAGAAAAGTAGGAGGAAGTGATAGAGATAAGCGAAATCGAAATATGGATGACAATGTAAAACTAGGTGATTCAAAAGGAAAAGAGAAACTACTATTTGCAAGTAATAGGTAGATGCTCTTAATTACATTTCATTTTTATTTCAGAAGGAATCATTTAAATGTATTTTTTTAGATAGCTCGACATTGGTTGGGTTTCCTTGGTGAAGGAATCTCTATGTATCTCAATGATATTAGAGTTCCATAGAATAAAGAAACTTCTTGTTATTGTTGTATGTGACAGATAAGTATAGTGTTACTAGGGGAAGTTTGAGGAAGGAGTTGTCATATAGATTTGTGTACCATTATGTCTAGTAGCTTTCCCTGTAAGGATAGGTAAGAGGAACCTCACCTCGAGGTGGACTGGGAATAGAACCCATGATCGACAAACCATTTGACATCTCATTTTGAGTAAGCTCTATGAACATGGGGTGGAATCTAATTAAACCCTTTTAAAAACCATAGGAGGGTCCGAAATACTCATATATTGGTTAATTTTAGCAATTATCAGAGTAATATCTATGAGCTAGTGTATCTTAAGTTACCTTGGAGTCGCATGTTCTATCTTATGTGATCGAGGTAGTCTAGCATGCTAGTATGGTTGTAACCTTGAATGGATTGGATTTGGTAGAGCAAGTGTAAATTATTCTAAGAAGGTTATTATGCTCTCATATTTCATCGAGTTTGGGAATGATATATTTAGCAACTTAGTGGTTTTGTTTTAAGAGTAAGACATTGTTTCATTGAAATGATAGTCAGTGTTGTTATTGTGTCAAAAAACCCACTAAAGGAGAGTTAAATGTAGATAACCTCTAAGTTATCCCACTAGTGGAGATTCTAAGTATGATTTTTGGTAAGGAGGTTTAGGTTTTTTTAACCCTCACATTTCAAAGTTATAGATTACATTGATTTATATTTAAGTCAATAAGACTCTTGAGGTATCATGATTGAGACTCATTAGTTGTGCTCAAAAGGAATGAGTGTAGTTGATTCGTAGTCTCCATTAAAATTAGATCTAGGTTAAGATGCTCAGACTAAATATGTTGGGACCTTAGTGACATCGTAGAGAGAGTCTAGCCTATGGCAGACTGAAACTCCTAAAATATTTTTACAAATCTTAGTAACCATCTTAGTAGAGAATGGATGGGGATTTCACTATTCTCCTAGAGTGGAACGAAAATAACAATCATTCAAAATATTGTAAACCTCATATATTACGAGAAATATTAGGGATGAATTTATGAATGCTTTATGTTTTGTAATTGGAATTTTTGAAAAGAGAATTTAGATTACCTTTATTTTACTGACTAGATTCGGAAGTAGAGAATGAGATTAAAATATTGATTTCTAATTCTTTATTTTAGTGCAAAGGTAGATAGGAAAGGTGTTGTAAATACATATGCTTGAGCATATGAAGTTTACCATGTGTATGAAATGAATGATTATTTCATATTGGTAATATTGGATATGGATAATATTTTTCTTTAAAGAGAGTAGAGGTAATTGAAAGTGACTCTATCTCATTGTACGTATTCAACCATTTTGGGAGAATAATAAAAGAGTACATATTTTAATGTTGGGTTTTCCCCATTAGGGGGTTTCTCCCAGGATAAAGCAATTGTGTTGTGTGTGAATTTTTATATGGGATTATCTTTGTTGGATGTACCTTTGCTATATGTTAGTTAAAGTAATTAAATGATGTCCATGGATGATGAAGTTATTTAAATGGTTATGTTTCTATCTTTGCTATTTGTTAAAAGAAGGAATTTATACGAAAAATATATCAATGAAATTTGTATTAGAAGAATTTACTTCTACCCAAATGGTTTGTTAATGATTGGTTAGGTGGTGAGTACTTTCAAAAAAGTAATAAGTTTAATAATGAATACTTGTGGGTGTATTTGTTATAAGATGGTTTCCTTAAAATTAAAGGAAAATAAAGGAACTTATTTTGCTTTCTTCTTAAGTGGATGCCTATCAATACCATTTTGGATATTACTATTGTAAAGGATTAAATAGATGTGGTTTTGTTTCAGTAAAATTTTACTAAATATGGGTAATAATATTAAGAATATTTAATCATTGCTCTACATCACATTAGATAGAGGGTACTAATGAATACTAGGGATGAGGTGTATGGGGGGGTCTAGCTCAAACATATTTGAGATGAATAATCCACTCTTGCATGTATCTATCGCCCACATAGAAGGATTTATGTGGAGTAGAATGTTGGTGTGCCCTTTCAAAGGAATGAAGGGATGGTCAATACTAGCTCATTGGATCCATGAGAAGGATAGGTTGACCCATTGTATAAGATACCTAGTGCTCTTGCATAGCTTGAATTATGTAAGGGTAAGGATAGGTGTGTCTCAAGGAAGGTCTAGACGAAAAAATATGTTAGTAATCTTTGTAGTTATTCTTGAACCCAAAATTCTACGAGCCTTGGAATTACTTTAAAATAATAATAATAATTTAGGTTGGGGAATTATTTGGATGCTGAAATCCCCTTTGGAATATAATCCAAGGATGTGGATAGCCTTCCACGTTTTTCTTTTATCTATCCCCTCTATAAAGTTTGAGACTTTGGTTCCAAAGATATGGGAGGTAAATGATTCCAAGACCACCAGATCAAGGTTGTTTATTAGAGGAGATTTCAAGATCTAAGGATCTCCCTATAAACTATTTTTGGATCCAATGTCTAATTTTCAACTTATCACCTTTTGAATCATACTTTTGTTTTTAAGAAGGTTATTATAGAAAGTTAGACCCTGAGGGGTATTGGGTTCCTCAATAAAATTTCTAACCTGTAAGAAATATTTAGTTGTGAGGATATGCACCCATTCTGAATAATATTACCTTAGGATTTTCCAGCCCTATTTACACATTAAATAATGATTCATCTATCTCATATTCCTAAATCCAACATTTCTTACTTCCTTCTTATAATAAACCTACTCCCAAGCGACTACGGGGGATATATTTTTATCTCCTATTCTAGACCATAGGAAGGAATTCTAAATTTGTTCACTTATTTGACATATCTTCATTGCAAATTTTAATAAGGACATAAAAAACCTTAGGATAGTTTGAATAGTAGCCTTGACAAGTTGAGCTTTACTTGCTTGGCTAAGGAGCACCCCTCTCTAGCTCACCAGTTTTCTTTGGATTCTTTAGAGAACATGTTTTCATAAATAATATTTCATTATACCCTTAAAGAGGGATATACCTATGTAGCTTGAGGGGAGATCAAAAATCTCACACCCAAGTATCTGAGCTATTTTCCTCTAGCTTCTTAAGAAGTGTTGAGGAAAAAGCTTTTCTCTTCAAAAAGTTGACTTTTTGCCCTGTTGCCTTCTCATAAATGCTTAGGATTTCTTTAATTTCTCTAGCTTGTGGAACAAAGGAACTTGTGGCTAGGATCATGTTATCAACATACTATTGGTGAGAGATCAAATTAAGGGATGAAGCAGGTTTGATTTCATCAATAAGCCCTTATGTATAGGTAACTTTGAGAGTTCTCACTAAAGCTTCCACCAAGATGATAAACATATAGGTGGAAAAGGGGTACCTTTGATGTAGCCCTCTAAAACTCCTAAAGTACCCCATAGTAGCTCTGTTAACTATGATATATAACATTACCATGGAAATACATTCTTTAGTGAGAATAATCCAGTCCTGGTGAAAGCCAAACTTGGACATGACTTTTAGCAATAAGTCCCAAGAGATCCTATTATAGGTTTTATTCATGTCAAGCTTTAGGAAGAGACTCACCTTCCCACTTTTATCCATAGAATAAATGAGTTCATGGATAGTTATGATTCCATTTGTGATTTGCATACTCGTAACAAAACCACCTTGATTAGCATCAATGTTGAAGGGTATACCAATTTAATTATGTTAGCCATCACCTTAGTCAAGATTTTGTAGAGAGTATTACAAAAGCTAATGAGTCTAAAAATTGAAAATTCTTTTATTCCTGCCATGTTAGGGATGAGGACCAAAAAGGTGGAATTTACACCTTTTGGGATTTTGTGGGTTCTTTTGGATAAATTTCATGTTCAAGTAACATGAAGAGAACTTTTAGAAAATTATAAACATTTAGTTACATCTTTACAAGTCCTAAGCAAGGAGACTACATTTGATGACTTAGTCAATATTCTTCAAGAATATTAAGTAGAGAACTTAGTCAAGGATGAACTGACTAATAATACCTTGGTATATAAAGAGAATATACCAAGTAATATAGCTTCAACTTCTAGTTATATATCTAAATGAAATTTAATATTTTGTCATATATGTAAAAGAAAGGGTCATAGTTTAATTTTATGTAAATATAATCAAAGAAATCATATGACTATGAATCAAGGAAGTCAAATGAATAAAATAGTCCAATAAAGATTATATCAATATTAGTGTCAATATAATCCTCAATGACAACAACAATTTCAATCTCAATATCAATAGTTTCAATATCATCCTCAATACCAATATGGTCATTAGCAACAACCTTAGATACAATTTAGAGAAGAAAATCAAAAACAAATTTTAGCTCAAGAAATTCATGAAATTCAAGAATTGAAGAACCATCTAAAGAAAATGAATTCAAATCTCTTAGAATAAAACTCTTGGTAAATGAAGATGTTTAATATTTAAATAATTTTGAAGATGAAGACGATCAAGAAAGTAAAGAATAAGATAGCAAAAAGAGATACAAGTCAAAATCAAGTGCTAGAGAAGGAACTTGATGGATCACATACTGAATATTCTTATAGAATATTGAAGATAAAGATGAAGATAAAGATGAATATCAAGATTGAAGACTAAAATCTTCAATAACCAAATAATGTAATATAGGAGATGTTGAGGAATATTACATTATTTGGTACATGCTTAAATACTCCTATGATACCTTCATAGTACAATTGTATATATGTAATATATTAGGGTTGAGTCTATAGTTTAGAAGTGTGATTTATATTTCTATTTTATGTAAGAGTGTAATATGCAGGAAATGCACAAGTTTCATGTAAGTTAGAGTGTAATTTTAGATTGAGAGGATGTGCACAAGTTTCTTATATTATAAGTGCATGTAGAAGTGTATGTGTCATAGAGTTAAGTGTTCATGCAAGTAGAAAGTAAAGAGTTTAGTATACAAGTGGCAATATGATAAGCCAAAGGTCATGGTACTTTTCATATGGAGAACCATAGCCAAGTACATGCAGATTCACATTACTATGGCTATAGTATGGAGACAATGCTCCATGAGAAAGCAATTCTATTATCTAATTGTAATAGAAAGAAAAGGAATAAAGCTTGTATATGAATTTTTGAACAAATAATATTGTATTTTTTCTTCATGCATAGTTTATGAATGAATTAAGCCATTTACATTCATATTTCATTATATAAGTGAATGTTATTTTTACTATTATATAGGCCTTTATATACATATTAAATTATTCATATATTATTCTACTCTTCATTATTGATATTTTGACATTAAATATTGTGGCTTCTTTATATTGGGGCCTATGATATTTTGTGGTAGTAAGGTTTAAAAACCAACACTCATTATCATTAAAAGTGGGCATTTCCTTCATAACAACATAATGAATAACATTATGTGCTTTAAAAATATACAATGGCCCTTTTTTGTCTTATTGAGAAAAGTTTTTCTATTGATATTTTTGAATTTGAGCCATTATGAATACACACTTGTGTAATGGAGAAACATATCTTTTTTCCTCTAGAAAACAAGGGTTTATTTTCTAAGAGGTAACAATGATTTACAAACTTTTAGAGTTTTTGGAGTTCTCAAATACTTTTGAGCCTCCAAGGTTTTAGGGATCTTCAAAACTCTTCAGGATGAAGCACATCTATACATTTCTAAGTGTCTGGTTCTTATTAATTAAATCTCATAGAAAGTTGCATGTCCCTCGACTTCATAGGTATTAGGTGAAGTAAAGTATTTATGCTAACTTTTATTAACAAAAACTAAAAATATTATGTTAAGATAAATATTTAATATTAAATTAACACAAACATGAATGTAATTAGATTAATGTTGACTAAATAGAAACCATGGATGGTTTAAATGCTAAATATAACCCTATTATGAGTTTAATCACTTAGTAATTTGTATGAAGATGTTACAAGTAGAAGCATCGACAAAGAATAGGAGTATGAAATCTATTATGGTGCGAACAAAAACTTTGACTAAGGTTGACACTAGTGACTGTCAGACCTATAATATAACTACACATTATACAACAATTTAAAAATAGTATTAATGATGACAAAAATTAAATGCAACTAAAGCTAATAACAAAATTGAAGTTTATTGTTATAAAATCAAACTAATGAAAACAATATCTAAGTTGCCCGCTTATTGGTTATGCTGCTAGGCGAGAGTTGTTTTTCAACCTGATGGTTTAGGCAGGAGTTTTAAAACTTAATTTTACCACCTCCTTTTTCTTGTTGGGCAGGCCTTTCAAATTTGCAGTTGGGTGCGATTTTTCAACTTTCCCACTTTAGGATTCATGTTTCCTATTTTTTGTTTCCTATCCTGGATCCTATCCTTAGGTCCATATTGGGACCTTTCCTATTGGCCATCCTTTGGCCTTTCCTGAAGTCTTTTGACTTGATGTAACAGGCTTTGGGATCCTTGATAAAAACCCACTTTAATTTAATTTAACCGACCAAAAAAAATATCTAAGTTGCTTTCTAATGTAAACCAAATTGAAGCTAAATTTTGTACAATAAAAAATAATATTTAAGCAAAGATGACAAAAAGGTTAGAAATATGTCATCTAAGTAATCAAATTATTTTTTCATGCATGCCCTAAGACTCCACAATATTTACTTCTAAAGCCCTTTATCCAAAAATCTAATTTGCAAAAATACCCCAGGTTGTAAATTTTCATGCGAAGAGTAGCTATAAGCACAATAATATCTAATTTCCATCCCTATTTTACCAATAAAATATTGTGTTTTATAATCAAAATCATTTGAATGTCAATTGCCAATCTATGTTGAGAAACATAAAAAAAATTGCTTTGTTCCCATATTTGAAATATGGCTTGGAGAAGATGAGGTGAGTAAAAGTAGTAAGTTTTTATTGACATATTTTGTGATTTAAGTGATAAGACTAAGCTCAAAGGTGTCCATTGGAAGGATGACATAGTTAAGGCAATGCTTAGTATTTTTTACTATGCATTTTTTTTTATCCTCTTTTTAACAAGAGTGTGGCCCTAATAAAAGTACCATGTCAATTTAGGTCAAAATGACTACATCAGGAGAAATAAGGTGATGAACTCCTAAAAATTTTGAAGTGTTAAGCACAAGCGCGATATCACAGCCTACCCCAATGTCGCTAGAAAAATATCCTAAAAGACCTCAAGTGTGCAAAAGTGTCTCAATTTTGTGATAGATCATGATTCCACTTACAAGGAAAACCAAAAGGGCCAAAGTGCAGGAAAATGTCACGATTCCATGACAAGTCATGATTCCACTAGCAATAACAACCAAAAGGAATAAAGTGCAATAAAGTGTCGTTATTCCATGATAAGTCATGATTCTGCAATAGCTCATAATTCTTCTAGCAATAACGACTAAAAGGACCAAATTTTAGGAAAGTGTTGCAATTCTTTGATAGGTTATGATTCCATGATAGGTCATAATTTTGTTGGCAAGAAGGACCAAAAGGACCAAAGTGTGCAAAAGTGTCACGATTCCGTGATAGGTCATGATTTCGTTGGTAGGGATGACCAAAAGGACCTAAGTGTAGAAAAGTGTCATGATTCTATGATAAGTCATGATTTCATTGGCACAACACCAAAACAAGCCAAATATAGAAAAGTGTTGTGACACCACGACATGTCTTTGTGTCGTGGTCGTTACTAGTTACAACAAGCACAATATTTTGTAATAATTTTAGTTCACCATGGTCATTGCAAGATTGATGAAGATGAGCACATTAGAAGAATGATAGATGGATCAGATTTTAGGCTCACCTCCACTACCTACCTATGCACATGGAGCAATCAACTTATAGTTAGAGATTGAGTATTCTATTCTATTTTTGGACCAATGATACTGCATGATGCTTGTACCAGATTGACCACCTAGCATATTGTTATAACAAATTTTAATTAAGCTAATTTTGTATTTTGAAATATTGAACCATAGAGGTGTTATAAATAAGAGTATCGACCTCTTGTTAAAGGGTCGGCTCTTAGGCATTTACAAGTTGTATGGATTAAGACTTTTGGAAGGAGCAATACAATAAAGATCTTTGTTTAACCTCTGGTTCAAATATCTTGTAGAACAAGTATGTATGAATGGATGAATGTTTCTAATTTAGCTAAGTAAATGTGCATGACATTAATTCTGCTTTCTGGATTCTTGTTCATGTTTATTTCTTAGTCTTGGAACTACTAATCTGTAAAGCTAAACATCGATTAGACATTGTTTTGTGTATGGTAAATAACTGGTTGGTCTGTTAGGAGGTTGTAGTGATTGCTTTATTCCATGGTTTTCTTCCATTTCTTGTTGTTGCTTAATCTGCACCATATCAAGTTCTAGCCTTGGCTACATTTATATCTCTTTCAAGCACTCTTTTCTCTCCCCCCATTACTTTTTAGCTAGTTAGAACTTCTCAAAGGAACCAACCTTCTCTAGAGATTGAACTAGTTAAGCCTTACAGTTTGACCATTCATTCAATGTTGGCCATGTCTTGGGCACAATAACCAACCATAGGTAGATTTTGGACCAATAGTTTTTGGCACGCTCGGTGGGACCAAATCCCACTACATACATAGGTTAAATATTTGGTGTTTATCTTTGCTCTATTTAAATTTAAATCACTTGGTGACTCCATTTAAAATATCAAACCCAGAAAATATTTATATCTAGTTTTTGGTTAGTATTGAAATACATGAGAACCAGATCAAAAGCTAAAAATTTAGAAGAACCCATTGAGTTTCTAGAATTGCACCTTGGTAGTCTCAGAGTAAATCCTATCTTATCTTCTAGATCAACCTTTTCCTCTATCATTACTACTAGATCAACCAATGTTGTAAATCCTCCCCTTGCAATTCCTCCTAGTACAACTACCAGTGGATCTTCTAGCATAACCAATCCTACTCTTGCAACTTTAGTCAACACAATAGTAATAATGGCTACCAATCAAAATTAAAACATCTAGCCCTACCCTACATGGAATAATGTGGGTCCCCTAAATCTAATAGTTTAGAACCCCATTCCCCTAGTAGCTTTGAAAGCACTACCCATGTATGATGGCACTAGAAAAACCACTTATGAACACTATCAAGATGTGGCATCACTAGCAACAATTCATAATATCATAGAGGAAAATATTATGGTGAAGTTACTAGTTATATCCTTAAGAGGAAAAATATTGTACTGGTATAGAACTATCCCAGACCAAACCATAACCACATGGGTAGAACTTGCTGGTAAATTGGTAGAAGCATTTAATGAACAGGTTGATCCTTTCTCCTTGCTCACTTAGTTTACTATTATGCAAAAACACCCACAAGAAGAGATAGTTGATTTCAATATTAGGTTCAATCATACATGGAGAAGAGTACCTGATGGCCTCAGGCCAACAAATGAGCAAGCAATGTACTATTACCTAAGGGCTTTTAACTCAGATCTAGGGATGGCAATAAGATAATCTCAAGTATTTACTTTCCCAAAAATATTTCAGGAAGCCTTAAAAGTAGAGAAAGATCTTATTGCTATTGGAAGATTACCCCCCAAAATGATAATACCTATATTTCTAGAATTCCCTCAGGTCCCTAGTACAAGCACATCATATCCTACTTCAGCTCCTACAATAGATCTCCCAAAATGGTCTAGACTACCGACTCCCCCAACAATACAAGCTCCCCTAGTATTTCCAACTTTGCCTCTAATACCCGCCTTACCAACACCTGATCCTCAGTTGGTAGTTCTCCTAGAAATACAGATAACTATGAAAAATTTGACTAATGATATGACTTCAATGAAGAGGAGGGAAGTTGAAAGGAAATTTCAGCCAAGAAGGTTCCCACAGGTAACAAAAGATCAAGCTTCAACCAACAAGTACCTAGAGAAGTTAGGAATAATATATGCTAATCAAGAAAATGAACCTTCTACATCTTCAGTTGAATCTGATTATTGGTGCTCCACATGTAATGATCCCCATGGGGAGAGTTTATGTATGGTTCACCAACATCATGTACAGATGGTAGCTATTGAGAAAGTAGAAAGAGCTCATAAAGGACAAGTTAACATGATTAGGGAAACTAGTCATAATTTTATGATGCCATCCATGGAATAGGTTGTAGTCTTAACTAGATTAGGTAAAAATCCCCTTCAAGTTGATCCCAAGGAGCTCAATCCCTTGAAAGTGCCCTCAACAATAAAATTTTAGGCTAAAAAGGGAACTATTCATGAACCTGTACCCCCAAACTTGGTTCAAAAGTAGAAGGTAGAAACAAACAAGAATGATGTACCACTAAAGGAAACTAAAACTCAAGAATAGGCAAGGGATAAATTGAGATACCCTTCCTTAACCAAGAGATAAATAATAGAGGCAACTCAAGGGTACAGGAATAGATATGATCCACCTACAAAAGAGAAGGATAAACAACCTGACACAACTACCTTTAGTATAGTAGAAGAATTGAAGAAGACTCCTTCAAAGGTAAGCATGTATGATGCATTGCTCCTCCCAGGATAGATTGATTTACTACAAGAATCTCTCAAGTCAATAAAGAATAAAACTAAACCTCACCCTCAATTGAATCTAGCTCAAGGTAATTCAATACCAACCATAGGAAAAAATAGGCCTCCTCCCTTCTATTTATCCCTACAAATGGAAGGATGGGTGGTACACAATTGTATGATAGACTCAGGTGCAACAACTATAGTGATTCCTAAAGTTGTGTGTGACATCATGGGAATGGAATACACTAGAAGTAGTCCTAGGAGTGTTGTATTTAGATGGCACCCTAATCAAAATTATAGGAGTAATCAAAGATATCCCTATAGTATTGAATATGATGCCCCATATTACAGTTATACAAGAAGTAGTGGTGGTGGACCTAGAACCTTATTTTGGGATGTATCTTTCAAGGGAATTCATAGCCAAATTAGGAGGATATCTCTCACTTGACTATTCACATATGGAGATTCCATACAAAGGAAGAAGGATTAATATTTTCAATGAGAAACCTTCTTCTTTTCACATTGAAAAGATAGAAGAAGATGACAAGCATGCAAATAATGTGTCAATAATTACTGAAGAGATTGAGGAGATGGATCTGATGGATGAAGTTCTGGAAGACCTCCAAATCGAAGACCAATTCTCTTTGGGAGACTTTAATGCTATGATTGAAATAGGGATTGGAAATTATTCAATTACAAAACCTAAAATGGTTGAAACTCCTATTTTACCAGAACAAGATCTCCCCACCAATCAGATCTGGAAACTTTTCTTTGATGGTGCTAGGTGCAAAAATGGAGTTAAGGTAGGTATAGTATTGATCTCACCAATAGGGTATGAGAAGGTTTTCTCATATAGATTGACATGGAGCTGCACCAATAATGCAGTAGAATATGAAGCACTGTGTTTAGGCTTGAGAAAAGCTAAAAATCTAGGGGTCAAACAACTACAAATATATGGAGACTTAGAGTTAATCATGAACCAGGTCATAGAGAAGTGTGTCAGCAAGCAACATTACTTGAAGGCTTATTGAAACAAGGTATGGGATTTGTTTGAGGCTTTTGAGGCATTGAACATTAAGTCTATTCCTAGAGAGCATAATACTCATGCTGATTTACTAGCATCTATGGGAGCCAACTATTGCCCTATAGCCAATGTTATACAAAAGTAAAAAATAGTAAGGCTAATTTATAGACCTTCAATCCTAGATAAGGATATCTTCTGGCAGGTCTTCAAAAATGATGAACAAATATTAGACTTCTTGATACATGAGATGAATTATTCAAGTGATCGAGCCTTAGAAGATGAGGAAGATGATGGGTTGATTCAACTTAAGAATAATCATATACCCAAAGGTCTAATAACTCTTGAAAGCTTGTTTGATAGTAGTGATCAACCATTAGGCCACAAGATAAAGGTTGACAAACAAAAGTACAAAGAGATGTAGATAGAACCTAGAAAAGTGCTCAAGGTGGGGGTTCAATGTTTAAAAAAGGAAGCTGACCAAGTTCAAGAACTATGTGAAGAGTTCAATGATATTGTGGCCTGGACATATGATGATCTCAAGGTATATAATAAAGAAATGATACAACACACTATCGAACTTGAGCTAAGATCAAAGCCCTTCTAACAAAAACAATGCCCTATCAACCCAAAAATAGAAGCACTAATGAAATAGGAGTTATTGAAACTACTCAATGCCAAGATAATCTACCCTATCAAGCACTCCACATGGGTTTCTAACCTTGTGCTAGTTAGAAAAAGAATGGTGATATTAGACTATGTGTAGATTTCAGGAATCTAAATAAGGCTTCGCTAAAAGATCATTACCCCCTACCTCAAATAGATCAGATATTACATATTGTTGCAGGGGCAAAGAGGTTCTCACTTCTAGATAGATTTTCTGGTTACAATCAGGTCTGGGTCAAGGATGAAGATCAACACAAGATTGCGTTCACCACCAAATGGGGAACGTTTGCATACCAATGAATGCCTTTTGGTTTGTCTAACGTAAGGGCCACTTTCCAAAGAGCAATGGACTTAGCATTTGGGGAACTTGTAAATAAAGTAATAGTCATTTACTTGGATGACATGATAGTGTTCTCTCACAGAAAAGAAGATCATGTTGGACATCTCAGGATGGTTTTCAAGAAGTGTAGAGAGTTTGGTATTTCCTTGAACCCAAAGAAATCAATCTTTGTTGTCGAAGAAGGAACTCTATTGGGACATGTTATTTCTGAGAAGGGGCTAGAAATTGACCTAGAAAGGGTGATAGCTCTTCTAAATCTCCCTTTACCATTGAATAAGAAAGGTCTGCAATATTTCTTTGGATAAATCAACTTTGTACAAAAATTCATTGCAGACTTCACACAAATAGTAAAACCTATGACTGAATTACTAAAAAAGAATGTAGACTTCAGGTGGATAGACCTGAGGAAAGAAGCATTCAAAAGGGTTAAAGAAGCAATTTCCCAAGCACCTATACTCATCAATCTAGATTACTCAAGGGATTTCATCTTGTATGCAGTTGGTGAACAAGAAAGTTATGTTGCAGTTCTCACTCAAAAGGGAGAAGATAATGAAGAAAGACCTATTGCTTTCCTAAGTCAAACTATGCAAGATCATGAGGAAAGATATAACTTCATTGAGAAACAAGTGTATGTTGTCATGAAGTCCTTAAAGAAATTCAAATATTTTCTATCCCAAAGTAAGACCCTGGTGTATGTGGTGCATCCTGATGTCAAAAATTTCATAATATAGGGAGAACTTGGTGAAAAGAGAGTTGGATGGGTGTCAAAAATCTAGGAATATGATGTAGAAATCCACCCAACTAAGTTGGTAAGGGGTAGAGCATTATGTCAAGAATTGGCAAAAAGAGCTAGGATAGACTATGTGGCTTGTCAAGCCCTAGAACCAGTAGAGGAATTTAGATAGCCCTTAGAGAATTCATATTGGGTTGATGAACTCACAAACTACTTCCAAATAGGAAAATGCCCAACGAATCTGAATGCTTCACAAAGAAGAAGGTATAGGTTGTAGGTCCTAAAATATGTCCTATTACCTAAAGGTTTGTACAGAAAAAACTTGGATGGTATCCTTTTGAGATGCATCAAGGATGATCAAAAACAAAAGATCCTGGAAGAATTCCATGGAGGCTTATCAGGAGGACACTATTCAGGAAGGACTACCACATTAAAAATACTTAGGATAGGTTGTTACTAGCCTAACATCTTCTTCAATGCTTTCAAGATTACAAGAGCATGTGAAGAATGTCAAAGGTATGTAGGGAGAAACAAAAATGCTTCCTTACCGCTCAAGTCCATCCAAGTAGAGCAACCTTTTTAGCAATGGGGTTTAGACTTCATAGGGGTAATAGAGCCAAATTCATCAGTCCGGACACAAGTATATTTTGATAGCAATAGACTATTTCACCAAATGGATAGAAGCAATACCCACAAAGAAAGTTGACCAAGAGGTGGTGATTGAATTCATTGAAAGTCTGATTACAAGGTTCGGTATACCTGATGCATTGGTCAATGACAATGGCTCATCCTTCATTGGAGTAAATATGACTAATTTTTCTAGAAAGTATGGGATCTACCTAAATACTTCTTCCAACTATTACCCACAAGGAAATGGTCTTGTAGAATCAACTAACAAGAATTTACTTAGGATCCTAAAAAGAACTTTGAAGGATAACAAGAGGAGTTGGCATTCCCTGATAAATCAAGCACTATGGGCTGATAGAATCACCATAAATAAGTCTATCAACACATCTCCTTATGCTCTAGTTTATGGAAAATAAGCTATCCTCCCCATACACATGGAGATACCAACTTTGATATTGCTCGATCAGAATCAAATGAAAGAAAGTGACCTAGTGGAAAACAGATTGATGCAACTTTTGCAATTAGAAGAACAAAGAGAATAGGCCTATGTACAATACCAAAAACATCTGGGGGAAACCAAAGGATGGTTTGACAGGAACACTACCTTCAAGAAATTCATGGTTGGAGACTTGGTCTTAAGGTGGAGCGAAAACAAGGCAAAACCAGGAAATCACCAAAAGTTTGACTCCTTTTGGGAAGGTCCATTTGAAATAATTGTAGAAAAGTAGCATAATGCTTTTCAACTCTAGGATGAATAGGGAATAATTCAACCTATCCCTATCAATGGTTTTCATTTGAAATTATATTTTCATTAAAGAATTCCCACCCCTTGTATTTTTATGTATTATATGTACTTTTATGTGTTTCTTTTAAAAGTTGGTCATGGATTTGTGACATATCCCAAAGTTATAGGTAAGAAAGAAGAAAATACACATGATTTCATGACATGTCTCAAAATTATGGCAGTAGTAAATAAAGATCTCTAAAAGGAAGAAACTAATGTGATTCCATGATAACTCATCGTATCATGATCAAAATGGTCAAAACACTCCCAATAGCCAATAGTGCAACAAGCGAGAAAACTAGTTTTGAATTTCAAGGAACAATGGGAAGCATGATGCCATAAATGCAACATCGATTATGATTCACTAGGAAAAGGTGGCACATGAGTTGGAGCAGATACGACATCCAAATTGATTTGATGAAATGAATAACCAACTACTAGAGTTACTGCACGTTGCCCTAATTCCTGCAAACACTGTATATGGTCGAGAAACCCTAGCAGTTTCCATTTCTTCTAGAATATTCTTGTAAAATTATTTTCCCTCACCAATTTTTTCTCTCACTAATGCTTTTAGAGAAACCCTTACTAGTTGTCATATTGTATAGGTGAAAGTATCATAATGGCATCTTCATCCTCAATCGTTGGAGTCACAATGCATGATGAAGATGATAGAAACATCCCATTTCAAGATAAAGATGCAAGAATCATGGACATAGTGGTCACATTCAAGGGGATTACATGGCTAAGGTTAGACATCGAAGATAGACTCCAAGCAGGTATTACTCCATCTAGTCCCAAGACTTTCACCTTCCATTCTCTGCTTTCCTTTTACATCTGTGACCTAGTGCATCCATACCCCAAACTTGTGCACACGATTGCTAAGTACTATGACCCTAAGTAAAGAATTATCTAGAGTAATATGGGTAGATGCCTTTTTACCCTTAGCCTAGAAGCTTTCATAGTTGTATTCATCATAGGATATACCCCTACCTTTAAGCCCAAGGATTTTCACCTAGATGATCAGGCCAAGTATTATGTCTCAAGCAAAGCCATGAGAGATTTCATAGAGCTACAAATGAAGAAGCCATTGATAGGAAGGAATTTTCCTAAAACCCCTATTCCCCTCATCGATTTCAAGCACCAAGAGTTATACTCAATGCTGGTGGTCATAGCGGGTTTGCCATCAGATGAACAGGTTTATGGTTGGCAAATCACCACTGCTCAGTGTATCTCTAACCCCAAGTTCTATGATACCTCTATTATGGACCAGAACACTAGGCTTATTTTCTTCAATTGGCCAGCCTTCATATACCAACAAATCCATGAACAATTGACCAAAATAAAGAGAGGTGCCCAAGTTTCCTTTCGATATTGTTCTCACCTGGCTTGGATTTTCTTTTTCTTCATGGCGAAAGAAATGCTTTTCATACCAGTAGTAAACCAATATGAGAAGGGAAGAGAGTTACCAATATATAAATGGACCTCTATGCTTACCACTTTTGAGACCTACTATAACTTCAATAGGGAGTTCTTGGGACCTACCTTGAAGCTTATATATGGAGAAATGGATAGACTATCTCCAATGGTGAAGAGTGTCCTATAGAACCAACATGCAGAAGAAGGAGACTGGTTCATATTGACACAAGGTGTAGTCATCAGGTTATATGGGTTCATCGGGAAGCCATTCTTGCTCTCTCACTATGTCACAAACTGGTTGTTCATACTGGAATATTGTAGATAGACCATGTACATAAATGATAAATTTGGTACAAGCATAGGCAAAAAAGGGACTTGCATCCTACCATTCAAATTTGAAGGTATAATCCTATCTAAAAATAGGCACCATGAACAAGTTACTCAAGCTTTGAGGGACTTAGGGTTGGTAGAGTTACCACAATGATGTAGGTATGACCCTATCGATAAATTTATAAAAATATTAGAAATTCTTAATAGTAGTAAAAGCAAAAAATTCTAAAAAACAATCAAGGAGCACATAGAGCAGCAAAGGAACAATCCTGAAGATGAAGAGTTGGAATGGCATATAGAGCGGATGCAACCGTTGCCCCCATGGCATGATTTCTATGATCAAGTTATAGATTATGATCCCAAGAATAATGAAGATCACTTCTTAGATGAAAAGACTATTCGAAGGATGCATAAGAACAAGAAATGGATGGAAGCCAAAATACATGCTTGGTGGGTCATGAGATGTGAAACTAATATGACTCCCTCAAGATATGGTATCAAGAGTGATGATGAATTTTCCCTCAGATATGATCGACACTTCGAGACCTGGGAAAAAACCATTGGAAATAAAATTACCCTAAGTTTTTGTAGTACTCAAAAAGAGGGAACTATTATAGAAGGTACTTCTAAGGAAGTAAACATAGAAAAGGGAAAAATAATTTCCCAAGTTCCACTATAGATCACCACAACTGCAACACCTTCCTCTTCTTCTGCAAAGGAGAAAATAAAAATATACATGTAAGAATAGATGGAAAAGTATGTAAAAGCACCCACCATAATGCAAAAAATGGGTTATGAAGGAGAAGGCCTAGGAAAACATGGCCAAGGGATCACTGAACCCATCTGGGTGTAACAAAGATCAAGGAGTTTAGCCTTGGGAGCAAGAACTACTAGAAGTAGGAGTTCAAGATCAGTTGCTCTAACATTTGTAACACCAAGTGAAGATACACCTCCTCTGATTGAGGTAACACAGATGTAGACCCAACAATTAGAATAAAAAATAGACTTTGATGAGCTCCCTCTTATAAGAAGATCCAAGAGAAAAGCAAAATAGGCATCTAAAGAGGGAACACAAAAGAAGAATAAGCAAGAAAATGTTATAGAAGAAGTAGTTTTCCCAAAGCAAGGAGATATAGAACAATCCCCTCAAAATCTGATGTAATAAGTACCCTAGCAAGAAGATATAGTTGATTAACCACTAGTGATAGAAGAGATAGTTGAACAACCACCAATCACTGAAGAGATACTACAACCTCAGCAAGAGGCTTTAAGTATGGTAATTTCTTCCTCTCCTCTTCTTCTTTCTACTAATCCCTCAAAGGAACTCCCTTCCATTTTTGGTGAGAAAATTGTTCAATCCTCTCCTCCACAACATCCATCCTCACCTCCACAACATCCATCTTCACCACCATCATCCCAACCACCTCCTTCATCCGTTCCAATTGAAACAGTCCACACTTCATCTCCCCTAACTGAAATAACTATTGCTTCATCACTCCCATCCATGGTACCACCCTAGGTCACCACTATACCCTCTATAGCAGTATCCATTGCATCACCCACAAGTGTAGATTCCACACTTGTAGTAGTCCCATTCTCCCCCGTTGGTCATTTCCCATTATTGCAGTCCCTTCCCACCTCTTCAATCGATGCTCATCCTAATGTTGCAAAGATCAAGAAATTCAAGAAGACCAATAAAAGAGCCTATGACTAGTGGAATGAGAAATATGCTCAGTCTTCCAAAAGATCTACCCACTACACAGAAATGGTGGCACTAGATCCAAGTACCATGCAAAGGACTAAAATGAAGATCACACCCCTGGTGGATAAGCCGGTGGAAGACTTGACCATTGAAGATTACCAGATTGAGATAGTGGTAGAAGACATCACTCAGCTTCCAATGCAAGATGAGTTTGGATATGCAAGAGCTCATCTAGAAACCATTTATGTACACGGGGATTACTTCAAGGAAAAGTGTAAATAGGCCGAGGAAACAATCAAAGAGCTTGAAGCAGCACTGAGTGAACAAAGTAATGTCAAAAAGGCACTGAAGAATGAGGCTAAGAAATGGTAAGTCAAGTTTCAGGAGATGGCCAGATACAAATAGGAAGTAGAGGATGCTAACAAGCAAAATTAGATTCTGGTAGAATAGCTCAAAGACCTCCAGCAACAAATTCAAGAAGAAAGAACCAAAGCCATAGGGTTCTCAAAGGAGAAGGCAAAGTAGGCAAGAAAGGAAATGTTTGAAGATATCATAGAAATGAGCCTCAAAGTGTGGCCTGTATTACTCTATTTGAAACAAGTGAAAAGGATATTGGAGATGATAAAAAATGAATTCAAAGAATTTGAAGGCTTCTTGCGTTCAATATTATCTATAGCCATAAATATGGATGGATGGCAAGAAAAAACCCCAACCAAGAGTGATCTAATGCCAATATTACAACTTGTTGGTAAAAATGACAACACATAGGGAAATAAAGGTACTCTCCCCAATTTTTGAGCAAGCCAAGGAGAAAATTCATGATAGTACGATATTTTGAAGAGCCAGCGATCCAAGGATAAAAGTCATGATAGCACGACATTTTGAAGAGCCAGCAGCGAGCCAAGGAGAAAAGTTGCAATAGCATGACAATTTGAAGAGTCAGCAGTGATCCAAGGAGAAAAGTCATGATAGCATGAACTTTTGAAGAGCCAGTAGTCAGCCAAGGAGAAAAGTCATGATAGCACGACATTTTGAAGAGCTAGCAATGAGCCAAGGATAAAATTCATGATAGCGCAACATTTTGAAGATCCAGCAGCAAGCCAAGGATAAAATTCATGATAACGCGACATTTTCAAGATCCAAGGAGAAAAGTCATGATAGCACAACATTTTGAAGAGCCAACGGTGAGCCAAGGATAAAAGTCATGATAGTGTTAAATTTTGAAGAGCAAATGGACCATGATGTCTAAAAGGAAGTGGGGAAGATATCGGTAACAAGAATATCTTAACCTTTTTGGTTAAGAGCTTCATGATTGGAATAATATATCTGTAACAAGAAAGATCTCGATATTTAACCACTCCTTTGCTAGAATAAGCCCACGGCCAGTTTGTTGCAACAACTTTCAGTTATCTGTTATATAAAACTATATATATATATAGGATGAGCGACCTAATTTATAGGTCAGCTCTTAGGTGTTTACAAGGCTATGTATTCAGACTTTTGAAAGATTAATAGAGATCATTAATCCTAGTTCTGAGCTCATTTGACGTACAAGTATGTATGTGATTATTTATTGCTAAGTTTAAATCTATGTTGAATGTATCATACATTAATTCTTAATCTGAATTTCTATATTCCACATTCTATTAGATCTACAATTTTCTTCACGGATAAACTGCTGTAGAAATATATATACGTTGAACGATCTTATTTTCTATGCTTTGGGTCTCATTATATTTTTCTATAAAATCTTGAAGTAGTATTGTGTTGTTTCTTAATTTGTACCTCATTATATCCTAGCATTGGCTATATTTCCCTATTTAAACATTCCTTTCTCTCTACCCTTTTCCCATAAAAACAAGGAACCAACCTTCTTTGGAGACTGAACCAGGCTAACTTTGTTTGAACCTGGTTGTTCAATGTTGACAAAGTCTTGGGCCAAATAATAACCTAAGGCAGATTTCATTCCAACACAACCATATCCTTCTTTGAAAGACATATGCTCATGAACCAAGGTTGGCAACTCATTCAAGACCTCAAATCTAAAACCAAGGCATCTAAGCCTAGTTGAGAAATGTGGATTCTTAGGATTTTGGGAGGACGATTATAACATCTTAGGATAATAAGAAATCAAATCTATCTTGAAAGCAGCCATGGAGGATGAATCTAACATAAATAAATAGACAACCTATGTAGTATGAACATATCTTCAAGCTCATACAAGATCTTACTCAGATCAAATCTTGCTTGTATGAGTTAATATTGAAATCTAAGGCCTTCTTATATGATAATGTCTCTGAATTAGAATACATCCATCACCAATTCATAGAAATATCAGATCCTAACAAAGAAACCTGAGAATGGGTTTGTAAAGCCTACAATGGCATTGCTAAGAGATTGCAAGATCAAAGAACTGACAACATAATCCAGGCAGATAAAGAAATTGAAGGTAAATAAAAAGATAGAGTTGAAGGGAAATTAGAAGAAGTTGGAGGAGACGCAAAAGTGGAGGAAGAATAAGAAGCAGGAGGAGAGAAGTACCTGGATAATCAAGGAACTGAATAAAAGCATCACCCATTCATATTTTTTCCATATCATCCATCCTTGTTCCTTCTAAAAATTTTCATCCATACATCAACCCCGATTTATCCTTTTTTTTCTATTTTTCTGAAGGACTCTGCTCACCCAATGGATAAAGGCTCTAAGTTCTAAAATTTTGCTAGCAAACTACCCTAGGAGGCACCAATAATGTAGGTCAAAATGACTACATCAAGAGAAATAAGGTGATGAACTCCTAAAAATTTTGAAGTGTGAAGGACAAACATGATATCGAAACTTGTCCTGATGCCGCTAGAAAAATAGCCTAAAATATCCCAAGTGTGCAAAAGTATCATGATTCCATAATAGGTCATGATTTTGATGGAAAGAATGACCAAAAGGGCCAAAGTGCAAGAAAATATCACAATTTAGTGATAGGTTATGATTCTGCTAGTAAGAACGACCAAAAGGGCAAAAGTTTAGGAAAGTGTCACGAACCCATGATAGGTCATGATTTTGTGAAAGGTTGCAATTTTGTGATAGGTTATAATTCCACTAGAAAGAATGACAAAAAGGGCCAAAGTGCAAGAAAGTGTTGTGATTATGTGATAGGTTGTGATTCCATGATAGGTCATAATTTTACTTGCAAGAATGACCAAAAGGGCCAAAGTGTGCAAAAGTGTCATGATTTTGTCATAGGTTGTGATTCCATTGGCAAGTATGACCAAAAGGGCCAAAGTGCAAGAAGGTGTCACAATTATATGACAAGTCAGAATTTTGCCAACACCAGCACCAAAACAAGCCAAATATAGAAAAGTGTCACACCATCGCGACATGTCTTTGTGTTGTGGCCATTACTAGTTACAATAAGCATAATATTCTGTAACACTTTTAGTTCATCATGGCCATTGCAATATTGAAAAATATAGGCACATTAGAAGAATTACAGATAAATTATATTTTAGGCTCACCTCCACTACCTACCTACATGCATGGAGCAATCAGTTTGTAGTTAGAGATTGAGTATTTTGTTTCAGTTTTGGACCAATGATATTGCACAATACTTGTACTAGATTTTCCACCTAGCATATTGTTATAACAACTTTTAATTAAGCTATTTTTGTATTTTGAAATATTGAACCATAGAGGTGTTATAAATAAGAGCATCGGCCTCTTATTAAAGGGTCGTCTCTTAGGCATTTACAAGTTGTATGGATTAAGAATTTTTGAAGGAGCAATACAATAAATATCTTTGTTTAACCTCTGGTTTAAATATCTTGCAGAACAAGTATGTATGAATGGGTGAATATTTCTAATTTAGATAAGTAAATGTGCATGACATTAATTTTGCTTTCTAGATTCTTGTTCATTTTTATTTCTTAGTCCTAGAACTACTAATTTGTAAAGTTAAACATCGATTAGATGTTCTTTTGTGTATGGTAAATAACTGGCTGGTATGTTAGGAGGTTGTAGTGATTGATTTATTCCATGGTTTTCTTCTATTTATTGTTGTTTCTTAATATGCACCATATCAAGTTCTAGCATCAACTACATTTAAATCTCTTTCAAGCACTCTTTTCTCTTCCCCCATTACTTTTATCTAGTTATAATTTTACAAAGAAACCATCCTTCTCTGGATATTGAATAGGTTAAGCCTTAGAGCTTGACCTTTCATTCAATGTTTCCCATATCTTGGGCGCAATAACCAACCATAGGTAGATATTGTACCAACATTCATTAGTGCAAAAGTGACACTAATGAGGATTTGATAATAATTTGTGAGTTAGAATGATGTCAATTGAGGATTTTTGAAATATTTACATTGGCATTATCAAGGTCAATGCTAATGTTAATTAACAAATAAACTATTAATTTTCATTAATCTGACTTTGAATGAGTTTCTTGTAGATCATTAATGAAGGTTGAATTAAAATTTTGACAATCTATAGATTTTTTATATTGACATGTATTTGATTTGTCTTGATTTGAGTAGCTTAATGTGATAGTTGATAATAAAATATATTAAATATAAAGAGATTAATATTAGGTTTTTATAATCATGAGTTCATTACTAGGGTATCTCAACCAACCACATAATTGTATATACAACCAACCACATAATTGTATATACAACCAACCATATAATTATATATACAATAATACCTTTCTACTAATGCATATTGTTGGGAATTGGATCTACTCTAGTTCATGCTTCAGCATGGTAACCATATGTTGTGGTTGTTGGGTGCATATGGTGCCTACACCTCACAAGGAGCTTACAATTTTGGAAATCCAAGGAGCATGGGATGTGGTACCAAGGACAACCTCTAATATTTTTTTTACCAAGGTTGGCTCCTTGTCTGGATGTCTTCTTGGTACACTTCTTCCTAATCTAGCCTAGTCTACTAAGTTTTGTCTAGGAAAAGAGTTAGAAGAAAAATAGTAAAGGAAAGTTGTAAAACTATGGGTGGTGATGCACCAAGAATAAAAAAATTTCTCTATAAATTGATATGATTAATGAATACATTAATAATCCATACTAGGAAAGTGAACACGTCTCATTACAATGTATACATTATTTCTTATGAAGTTTGCGTAAGGGACATATAATAGTCATGAGGTTCTCGTACAAACTTACATACATACAAAGAATGGGGTAAAAATCAATATATATATATATATATATATATATATATATATATATTAAATTAAATATATATGTTGCAATTAAATGGATCGAAGAGGCTTGTACATAGAATGACATAAGGCTTGAGTCCATATCAATACACAAGATAAAATGAGAAAAGAAATCTAATTGGGCTAGATACTAGGCATGAGGAACTAACATTATTATTTACCTTAATTAGATATAAAATCAACTATCTATTCAGCCATGTCCTAGATTGTAAATTTAAAAATTCCCTCCAAGATTTTCTTGAGTAGGAATGCATGTCTTCATTGGTTATCGTGTTCAAGGTATAATGTTGCATTTATTTCTAGTAGATCCAAAGCTGATTTGGGGTCTGATTATCATAAATTCCCATTAGGTAGAATGGCATACTTCGGAGATATCATTAATTTATGCTTCTCTTTATGGACATTTGAGCTTGGGCATCTCTAGATTTTGCTCATTTGGGATAACTTTGTTGATAGGATGATGTGGGTCACTCCTATTTTTTGTTTCCTTAGATGTTGAGACTTTATCCTACATGACTTGCCACCAAGTTCGATTGGTTTTCAAGTCATCTAATCCATTTTTATTTAGGAACAGATCATTGAACTTAAAAATTAGTCTTGGACCTAGGACTACCTTTGGTAACTTGATTGTTCTAATTCATTCCTCTGTACGTCAAAGCCTCAAGACCAAGCCCCCTTGATCAAGGTTTTATTTACTACATTCAACATGATTTCTTTATCTTATTGATATTACCTTTGATATTATTCTATCCTTTTCTTGACTTTTTATGCTTCAAAGCCACCTTTGTAGTAGGCTTTTCATTTGACAAGTGAATCTTGAGCTATTCTCTTTGTTTGGTTCAGTCGATTTGTTCCCCTATGTATTTCACCATGAATTTTAGGGGGGCCTTCATATGGCCTGCCAATATTTGAAAATATTACTAACCTCATCCCTATGGTCCTTGGGTTTCATTTCATGAACATGATGTTGGTATCTCAAGATGATATCCTTAGGACACGTCTTTTTGAAACCCAAATTACCAAACAGGGCATTTTGGTTTCCAAATATTTCCTTATGCTTGAGTTACAAATCTAATGTTATTGAGAGGATAGAGATCCTATCTATAATAGATCCTTGGTAATTACCACCATAAAGGCTCCAAGGTCCTTATTTGCAATGGTCTTGGATTACTTATCATTGAATAGGATGAAACTCTTTGTCTTTTTAGTTTAGGTGGTTAATCTTACCTTGTGGCATAAAGATATTGGAACTTTCTAGTAGGTCTTCGATGTAGGTTCCTTATTATTTGTATATTCAACATCTCTCTTGCATTAGTTATTTGATAGGTAGATGGAAATTTTGGTCCCCTCATCCTACTTGGCTCCAAACAACAAACTTGCTCAAAACTCCCCTCCTCATGATGGATTTACCTAATGTAATGAAACATTCACTATAGTTGGGTGACTCACAAAGGGGATTATTCATGGAGGAGGTAAATAACCTAGAATTTTTAGCCTTATCTATTATATGTAGAGTCTATGGAGGTAAACATAGGAAACTTTAAGTTTATGGGATGGGAGGAGAGTCTTTTAAAGGGAAATCAAGATTTGGGAGTTTATGAGATGCATCAAAGAGATATCTCCCCTTTTATAGATTTATCTTATTGGGGAAGATTTGCTTTATGTCCCTTGTCCCATTTTTCCTTGCCTAACAAGTGGATGGGAAGAGGTCCCTGAAGAACACAAGCTTATACTGAGAGGGGGGTGAATAGTATAAGATCAAGTTTTACTTTTCTTTCCCAAACAATATTATCCAATGTTATCAATTGCAATATCAATAGCAGTAATAAAAACAATGCACAAATCATAACACACATGAGAGACAAATTTAATGTGGTTCACCCAATGTGAGTTACATCCACGAAGAAAATATTTCTTCTAAATCTTCTCAACAAATCTATTGGGAATCAATTCCCTCTTATAATGCTTATGGACCTCTATCCAAAGGATATCTCAATCCCAAATAATCTAGTTTGTGGATATATTTCCACATGATAACTCTTTTCCCTTTACTCTAGTTGGTGGATTTCTCTCCATAGGATAAATCTATCCCCTCTACTCTAGTTTGTGGACCTCTCTCCATAGGAGAACTCTATCCCCTATGCTCTAGTTTATGGATCTATTTCCATAGGATAAATCTATCCCCTCTACTCTGGTTTGTTTATCTCTCTCCATAGGAAAACTCTATCCCCTATGCTCTGATTTGTGGATATCTCTCCATAGGAGAACTCTATCCCCTCTGCTCTAGTTTGTGGATCTCTATCCATAGGAGATAATTTTCCCTTAAACTAATTCTTGGACCTCTATCAATAGGAGAACTCTATATCCTTAGTTGATTCATGGACCTCTATCAACTAGAGAACTTTATACCCTTTTTGGTTCATGGATATCTATCCATAAGAGACTCCTCTCCTTTCTGCTCTAGTCAGTTTCAAATCCTGCTCACAACTTTACTCAAATATCTACTCCAATCTTCCTCAAGACTTCACACAAGGCTTGCTCAAATCTACAACCAAATTTAATCTCAATTTTATCCCAAATCTGTACCAACCCTTGTTACACATCTAGCACAAATCTGCTCTAACTCTGCTCTTAAATATGTCTCAAATTTGTACACATTACATGCACAAATATGATTCAATATTGCTCTTAAATTTATCTCAAATCTACACACATTACATGTATAAATTTTCTTCAAGCCTACTCTTTATCTCTACCTAAATTTACACCAAACCTCATTACAAGGCTAGCACAAATATGTTCTATGTTACTGCCTAAATCTGCTTCATTCCTTCTCACAATACTTGCTCAAATATACCTCAAGTATTCTCACAAGACTTGCTCAAATTTGCCTCAAGTCTTCTTACAAGACTTGCTTAAAACTGCCTAAGGTCTTCTCATAATACTTGCTCAAATCTGCCTTAATGTTGCTTCCTGAACCTACTCAAGTATTTCCAAATATTGCATACAAACAATGCTTATATCTCTTTCAGAATGCTTTCTTCAACTAGGAAAATCAAACATATTCTATTTAGAATTTGCTTAATATCTAGAAAATATAGAGAATAATATGCACTATAAAATACCCAATATGTTCTTCACATTCATAAATCTTGCATTCATCTAATCCAACTTCTACTTTCAAAATCCCATTTCAAATCAAATCAAACTAGTGTATAATTTGTTTCACAAAACTCGTCTTTCTTTCAAATTTTCTCTCAATGATCAACCACAATAATGCACAATTGCTTCACAAATTCTTCCAAGAAGAATGCCCAATTTGTTCTCAAAACCCTAACTCAAGTGTTTCCAAATTCACTAGTCAATGATGCACAATTTGTTTTCAAAACATAGCTCAAATATTTCCAACAATACACACTAATCAACCCTTTTATTTCCACCTTATAATTCTGAAATATTTGCTCAACCAACTACTTAGAGAAGTAATAATGTCAACATACCTCTCACTTTGCTTTGATGAAAAATACATTCAAAATTTGTTCCAAAATAATTTCCTTTTTTGCCACTTTAACAAGTTAGTCAATCTTCGTTTCAAATCAAACACAATAACCTTTACTCAAAAGTTTGCATAGAATTATCCTCTTTTTATTTTCTCAAAACAAGGCTTTTAATTAAAGAATAAAAACCTTTTAATTTTCCTTCACCATGCAAAAATTACACACAATAATTTTACCATAAGACACCTTATAACTCCTACTTTAAAACACACACAATTATACAATAAAAATCCTTATCACACCTTATTTTTCCTTCTAAACATATTTTAAATTATAATATCAAAAACCCTTTTCATACATTATTTCTCCTTCCAAAATTTTTAAATTATAACACCAAAATACCCTTTACACAACTTATTTCTCCTATATCAAATGTGCAAATATTAAATACCAACTTAACCTTATAACTCCACAAAAATAAAAATAAAAATTAAATACCTCCTTATAATCTACCCCCAATGCAACTCGAACCTCTCACATCATGAGAGCAAAGCGCCCAACCAAGGGGCCACCACAAATTGTGCTATCGTAGCTCATGAGAGCTCTAAGATGCAATATGCCTTTTATCCTCTTCTACCACGTGCTTCACCCGAACCAAAATAAAATGTTTGCAACAGATTTTGAACTCGAAACCTCCTCCTTGCAACGACTTCATGTCGGCTCAGCCACCATCTAGTCTAGCTAGTCAGATGATTTTAGAATACGTACTCACTTGAATATGACACCTCCACTTTCACCTCAAAGGATTGTGCTTCCTCTTCTTTCTTCTTCTCTGCCAATGCACCGAATGTTGAGCGTATTATACACAATTTTCAAAATCCTTGCAAATTGACCTGAGGTGCTAATATTTATATGTTTTATTTGGTCTTCATCCAACTTTGGCATCCTTTTTTTTTCACCCATATGACGTCGGCCATTTTATAATTCAAATTTATCTTCAATTTTTTGGTGCTCAAATATATATATATATATATATAAAACTTTATATTATAATAATATAATATACAACTTATTGTGATGTCGCGACACCTTTCCTCCTCTAGCCACGATGACACAACTTGTCGCGATATCACGACATTTCTTCTATTCTGGCAGTGATGTTGCAACATGTCATGATTTTGCGACACTTTCTCTCCTTCAACCGCGATGCTGCATCTTGTCACGATATCGCGACATCTTTTTCTCCCTTGGTCGCGACGGCACAACATGTCATGATATCGCGACACCTTTTCCTCCTTGCTTTTTCTCTATGCTTGGGACCATGAAAATGCAACATGTCGCGATATCGCGACACCTTTCTTCTTGTGGTGTTTGGCTTTTTCTTTGATATTTAGCTCTTGGGCCTCTTCGGTCAGTTTGGATAACATGTAAAAAAATACTTGTACAAGGTTCAGGGACCTTTCAACACCCTTTCAACCAATCAAAATATATATATATATATATTATAATATTGCTCCTTTTGAACCTTGCCTTTATAATTAATATTATTGTCTTTAATAATATTAATAATATTAAGTCTTTTAAGCCTTTCCTTCACATTTAATATTATTACCATAAATAATATTAATTATTTTGAACCTTGCCTTTATATCCTTTTACACCTTTTGTCCATTATAATATTCAAAATGTAGATATTATAATGCTTTTCTTCAACCAATATTATAATAATAAATATTCTAGTATTATCAATTACAACCACTAACATCTTCTCTTTTCATATCAACCTATGCCATCAATCCTTTTACATAAATGAAAACACACTATACTTAAAATTTCCAACAATCTCCCCCTTTGTCATCGATGGCAACCCTTTCTGAAAATTCCTTTTTCAACCACTGGATTCCAAATCTGCTCCCCTAATAAGCTGCTCCCCTGATTGAATGCTCTCCCCCTTACTCAAATATCTTCCCCTTTTACATCAATGGCAAAGGGACTCCTTTGGGGATAAATATAAGACTATTAGCTCATCTCCCTCTTTTCCTTGAGTTTTTTAATTTTGGGGTGGGAGTATCTCTACTCCTAGCATACAATGTTGTTTTTCTTTATCAACCTTCTTTTTCAACACTTTTGTAATCATACCCTTTTGATCCTTTTGAGTGTCCTTGTTCTTGCTTGATTCTGGCAGTTCTAGAAACTTTGTTCTACACCACTTGGCCATATGCCCAATATTATTGCACTTGTAACACCTAATGATGTAGTTCTTAGAAGGTGTAAGTGTCTTGAAGTTCATATTGGTGAATCTATAATCATTTCTATCATAGACCTTGCATTGGATCGCTTTATGACCAAAGTGATTACAAGAGTAGTAATACCCTTGAAAGAAATATCCATCTTTGAATGAGTTGAAGTTCCTCTTAGTGAAACCATACTCCTTTCTATGAAATCTACAATGCATAGCTTTATTACCAAAATGATTACATGAAAAACAATGCCCTTGGAAGAAATATTATTTTGAAACCTCTAGTCTCTTATTCCTTTCTTTGCCTTCTCTGTGATGATCCATGTTTCTTGTCTGTGAATTGTTTCCTTTCTTAGTAAGCTTTTATTCTTCAACTTATTTGCATAGGCCTTAGTTTCTTCTTCACTCTATTCCTCTGAAACTTCCTCTTCTTTTGAGCTTGATCTTGACCCTTCTTCTTGCTTCCCTTGTCCTTCTTCAAAACCAAGTCATGTTTTGATAAATGAAGATCTTTGTGCATTGATAATTTTATCCAAAGTTTTTGAACTTTTCTCAAACTTGTGTAGCTTTTCCTTAAAATATTTCACTTCCATCCTTAGAGAAACTACCTCATGCTATAATATTTCACATTCTAAATATTTTACCTCTAACTTTTTCAACCATTGCCTCTTTAAATCTCTTTGTCTTAGCTTTTGAGTTTGTCAGGTTTTGTAGAATCTTTTCTTTTTCTTCCTCATGTTCTTGAATTTGAGCCTTTAGTATTAAATTCTATTTTCTAACTCTTTTCAACTCTCTGAGAGCAACAATAAGTTCTTCTAGATCAATTGTGCCTTCTTCATTTTTAGAATATTTCTCTTATTCTTGGTTTTCAAGAGCATCTTCATACCCTTCTACTTTATCTTCAATAGGAACATTTTCTTCTTCTTTTGTTGCCAAAAATAGAATCTCTTTTTCTTCACTATCTGTATCGCTCCAAATTTTTCGCATCCCTACCTTCAAGCTATAGGATCCGCGCCCGAAAGGAGGATGGGAAAAGGATGGTGCGGTACCTCGGACTGAGAGGACTTTGCGAAGGTCCCGCCTCTCAAGGGAGGTGTATTTTGATGATTTTTCGATGGATGGTGGGTTCACCAGAAACATTTGATGGCAGTTTCCACGCCTAGGTTTTGGAATGTGTTTAAATGTGTTCGTTTTAACCTTAAGCATTCATATCCTAGGTTTGGCCGAATGAATCTATATTAATCTATATGAAAATGCAAGTTCAATGAATACAAAAAATAGATTTAAAGACAGAAACAGAGAGAGTACAAAATGCAAGATGAGGAATACCTGATCCGGATGTCTGAAGAAGATTCTGATGTTGAAGTAGTCTGGATCGTCTGAGATTCGACAGAATCATCTGCAATCAGACAAGATCGTCTGAGATCTGACGAATTCGTCTGACGAATTCGTTAGAGACCTGCAAAACCGAAAATAGATGCAAAATACAAAAAATACTACAGTGCTAACAGAGGGAAATGATATAAAATGGCAGCAATGTTATCAAACTGCAACTTAAACACAGAAACATAAATGAATTGTGCTAATTTGATGATAATTAAGATTTAATTATGCACTTAATCTAAATGGGTGAACTCCAAATGCAAGATAATATAAAACACTGAATAGATTATCTAATTTGCAGAATAAAATGACAGAAAAAGGGTTGAGGAACGCAAACTTCAGGCACTGATTGCCTTAATACGGACTGCAGTCGAGATCGTCTCGCATCACTACGAAATCGCCTCGAATTCGACAGGTTCGCCTCCGATTCGAACAGTTCGTCGACGACGATAGGTGCTGGCTCCAGCTGAAAAATAGTGTTGTACCTGCAACAAAATTGATGTGGAACTAGTGCAAATGCAAGATAGAGATGATTTAACGTATATGGAATTGAATTGCAGAGAATTTCGGCCAGGGGTTGGGAAGGGAAAATCCTAGAGACTAAATAGGCTTAGGGGAGTAGTTAGGAGGTTGGAGATCATCCCAATTTGGGAGATCTCCAACGGGGGAGGGTCCCAACGGCGCGGACACGCTTCCGCCCGGATTGGAGACCCGTTGGAACAAATTCCAACTTTGCAAAATCAGTTTTGCGACAAGATCGTCCGGACGTCCTAGTCCGACGAAATCGTCAAACTGGGGCGATATCGTCTGATCGGCGACGATATCGTCAAACGGTCAAAACAACCTCTAAAAATGGCACGAAAAAGGGGGAAACGGATTTCTCGACGGTTAACGGGCGGTTTGGGAGGTTAAATTTGAATTTTAAATTATTTACTAAGGTGAATGTAATTATTGCATTTTTACTGCGCCAATTTTAGGGTGCTACATTTTGCCCCCTCTTTAGCGAATTTTCCGAAGAAAATGCGTTAAAGATGAGTTCTTCTCGATCTACGAGAAAGCAAAAATTATTCCCATTTTTAGGCGACGATTCTTGGTCGAATCGTATGACAGCTTACTATGGTGCCCCCTCCGTGTTTTTACCCAAATCGAACGTTTGAGGTAAAAACGCGAAAAAGCAAAAAAATTATTTTTGAATAAAATTAAGAAAAATAGGGTAAAACCCTAATTCATTTTTACTGTTCATTTTCTGGTTTTAGAGCTCTGGAAGCAAAAATGGTGGAGACGACGCACAGATCAACAGAGGTCCGGCGCGGTCTACGGGTAAGAGTCCAGACTGATCTAGAATGCTTTAATTTTAACTTTACATGTTTTTTAGATGAATTTTGAGCATCGCGGCCGTTTTTGGGCCGTCGACGTCGTCGGGACGAAATCGTCCCGATTTCGACGAAATCGTCTCAATTTCGGCAATTTCGCCCGAGGGCGAAATCGTCGAAAGGGGGACGATTTCGAACTACGAAATCGGAAACGATTATGCTCAAATTTGGGACGATATCGTCCAATAGTGGGCGATATCATCAATTGCACAAAGTTGAATTTTTAATTTGCATTATTGATTATTTGAATTGTTGATTAATGATTGTTTATTGTTTTGTTGTTTATGTTTGCAGAGAGGATTACTAAAGAGCAGAGAATGGAAATATGGAGGTTTGAGAGACGACTTGGCCGCTCTGACACAGGCAGAGCGAGATCAGCTGGCACAGGCCGAGCTACTGCATGTGGCAAAAATGCCACAAGTATCTATAGACATGGGGCTACTGACGGCCCTAGCAGAGAGGTGGTATCCGAGGTCTTCATGTTTTCGGCTACCGATAGGGGAGATGACTCCCACACTAGAGGACGTATGGAGGATTTTGAGAATCCCCATACAAGGACGGCTCATGACTCCTACGGCCAATCAGGGCCACGCTATGGGACGGTTATGCGGTGACCCGAGCTTCACCCTGGAGAAGGGCGGAGTTAACATCGAGGCACTACGCCAGATGCCTGGGGCATCTACACTCACACGGGTGCTAGCTGGAGTAGTTGGTGGACTTCTGCTGTGCCACCAGAGCGGGTGCAGGGTGCCATGGATGCTCGCAGATGTGATCTACGATATGAGAGACCACGGCTACAGGTTTGCTTGGGGCAGTTTTGTTCTATGCCGATTGTACAGGATCCCGTATGGGGTCGTGTACAAGGGCGGCCGATGTCTGGTTATGACATCGCTACTACAGGTTTGGTGCCGGGAGCACATTGCGATGCGGAGGCCGATAGGGCTTCCTCTGATAGGGGTTGACGGGGAGAGGCCCCGAGTCTTCTACTGGTGGCTCCGGAGAGGGTCACAGCGGCGGATCGACCTGCCGATGTCCCGGAGGCTATTGGATGACCTAGTCCCAGACCAGATCACCTGGAGGCCATGGAGAGAGCATCCAGGGTGGCCAGAGGACGGACAGGAGCTGGCTCGCATCAGGCGAGTTTGCTGGCTGAGGATGGAGAGGGGAGAGGTGGAGCTCCACAGGTACGACCGAGTTTTGAGGCAGTTCGGTCTACAGTAGGGGATCCCATCCCTCAGAGACTACGAGTTTTCTCGGACTGTCCGGGATAACACTACAGTTAGCGGGGCTCCGGACATGCAGCGGTTCTGGAGCCAGGACACAGATGATGCCCCCATCCAGCCAGTGGATGGGGATGACGTAGGGGTAGCCGATGGCTACGATGCCTGGTACGCAGGCATCCGCCCTCCTCGGATGACGAGGGCACAGGGTCCGATCCATGCAGTTGTGCGTCGGATAGGGAGGCGATGCCAGGCGATGATGGAGGCAGCCCAGGGTCACGGCGGGAGAGAGGTGAGGCGGCCACAGGCACAGGAGCGGCCACGATAGAGAGAGAGGGAGAGGAGGGAGGTGAGACCCCCATCTCCATAGAGGCCACCATCGCCCGATAAGGGCAAGGGTGTGGACACAGGAGAGAGTAGCGAGATGGCTACTCTCCGAGCAGAGAGAGATCATCTGTAGGCTCAGGTGCAGACGCTACAGGATGCGGCTGCACGACACCGGGCTGAGGTGTCACAGCTACGGGATGAGATTGCACGCCTCAGGGCACGGGGCAGAGGGGCGAGCACACAGGAGCTGGCACGGTCGATTGCTCAGACCACGTTTTACCAGGGCATCTACTTCCAGATGGTGCCAGAGGGTCAGAGGGTACAGCTACCAACCGGCATTGCTGACCCTATCAGGATTGGGTCCTCGAGGACTACATCTCGATCGAGGACGAGGACTACACAGACGGCGATGGGGCCACCTCCTCCACCTCAGGGTGGGGGAGGAGATGAGGCAGAGAGCTCGAGAGGCTCTCGAGGCTAGAGGGCGGGATTGACATTTGTATGATATGATTATTTTTGATAGAGGATTGAGTATGCCGAGGTACATATTGTGGCATACCAATCTAGTTTTGATGATGTACATATGTTGATATATATATATATATATGAGATATTTTTGATCATATGACTTGTGTCTTTGTGTATGTTTATGATGCTTTTATGTTTTGATTGATTGATTTGATAATTGGATGTAATTATGTCGTTGGAGATATTATAATTTGAATGTCATGGTGATATTTTTAAATGAAATAATCTGATGTAACAAATTGATTGTTTATGATGAAATGTGATAAAAATAAAAAATAAAAAGAGACTTCTAACAATAATTTCAAAGGACATTGTCGCTATTATAGACCATTTCACGGAGTCGCTGCTCACTCGGTCGTCAAGCTAATCCCAGGATAGAAATATTGTTAAAAGTAAAAGAGTGCTTAAGAGACTGTCTTAAGACTTTGTTGTGATAGTGCAAATGATAATGATGATGATGGTTTGTTTTCAGATTTTCATAAAAAATGTTTGTGCATGAAATGATGTTCAAATGATTTTTGCTAGGCATAAATTCCTAAGGGTGATAAAATTTTTGGATAATTCCTTAGGAATTATACCATCATTGCAAAATTAAAGGTTGACATAATGACATGAAATAATGAAAATGTGTTTGCTTTGGAAAAGCATAATTTGTGTAACATAATGAATTAAGCCATATGGTTTTCATGATTTTTGAATAAATGGGGAATAAAAATTGTTACAATGGTTTGCGCTAGGCATAGAATATGTAGGTATAGACTTATACCATCATCGCGAAAATCCAAAAAAAATAGTTTTATTGCATGGTTGATTTTTGATGAACAGAAAATATGAAAATGAGGACTTGCGCTAGGCATAATATTCCAATTTGGGTTTTGAAACTATACCATCGTCACGAAAGTCAATCAGATATATATGTATATGTTTTGATTTGAAAGAAATTTTTGATTTTTCTATTATATAGTTGTCTTTGTGGTAAACAATTGTACTTGATTTATTCCAAACAAGTTGCAAAAATAATATTTCAAATTATTTTGAAGACAAAAGTTAGATTTATAAGGAATCCCATGTGCATATGTGAATTCATTTCTGATCTTGATTTATCATAATGATACACGAAATCTCTCAAATACAAATGTGTGTGCAATTGCATTGTTCATTTACCAGCTTTGAGCAAGATACTATGATACAAGTGATTTGAAGAAACCAAATAAGTGTTCATTAACCATGATGTAGATGCATATAACCATACTAGGCTACTATGTAGATCGGATTATCAAAAGCTAGCTAATCCATAAGCAGACATAGGTCTGTACAAAAGAAGGTCGCTAATGTGACAGACATATCACCACGCTAGGAGTTACCCAAGGCCAAGCAAGTTGGGCACAAACCACCTGTTATGGGGCTTACCTCACAGTTTTCGAATAATTGAGAATTCCAGGGATTCAAGCTCATCAACCCTTCTTTTCTTTTCAAAGGGTAGGGAAAGGGATTTTATTGCTTTCTTGCTTTCTTTTGAACTTTGCTTATTTTTCTTTTGCTTGATTTTTTGCTTGATAATGCTTGAAATATTGTTGTAATGATATAAAATAACATTTTTCTTTTCTTTTCTTTTTCTTGAACTTTTCTTTTTCTTTTTCTTTGCTAGGGATACTTGCTCGGATTAGCTGTAGAGCAAGGGATTTTTATTCTGGGTAGGGGTGAGCTTGTCCTTTTGCCAATTCTCAAAGATTCTAGACCATGTGCATGATAGGATAGCAGGGGAAACTTTTCGCTCAAGAAATCAGTTCTACTATGTAGCAAAACATGGAAATTACAAATATAATCATTTTATTGTGAAAAGATGTGCTTGGTTTAAGTAAATAACAAGATCAATTCTCTATGCTCAAACTTTATTTAATTGAATTTTGTGGACTTTGATATAAGAGAGATTAGTAATCATGCCGTATAAAATCAAGATATTTATTGTTGTGAGTGTGCAAGTGAGGGATGCCAAATAAATGCTAATTTATCCAAAAATAAGTTGAAACATATAACTACAATAATTGTAAGAAAATATATATAAATGATTTTTTGAGAAGTTTTGAGAATGTTGACTCTCTCTTTCTTCTGTATATTGTTTTGGTTTCGAAAGAGTCAAGCATATAGCTGTTTTTATATTATTATTTTGATTTTTGTTTTTGAGTAAACAATTTAACAAGTGCTTTAAATAAATGCAATAGATAGTTTTTGAAGATTTTTCTGGGAGATTTATGAATGTTTTTGGTGTTTTTTTGAATAAATTGAAAGAAATACAAGATAGTAATTTTGAACAAATATATACATGGATGAAATGACCAGATTTATGCATAGTAACGTTTAAGATGCAAAATATTCATGGGTTCTTTAAGTTCTTTACCATCTAAGGTAGATAATTTATATGCTCCTGATTCAAATTTAGCAGTAATAATGTATGGTCCAAGCCAATTGGGCTCGAATTTACCTTTAAGTTCCTTAGTTGCATTTGTATTTTTTGATTTTCTTTTAAAACAAGGTCACCAATCTCAAAGGAGCGATGACGAACTTTCTTAGCATATGATCTTTTAAGCTTGTTTTGGTAAGCACGGAGATGCTCCAAAGCATTGATGCATTTTTCATCTAGGAGTTCCAACTGATTGAGTCTGCCAAGATGATATTCATCTCCTACTTCGGTATCTTGAAGTAGCAGAGCTAAAGAAGGAACTTCCAATTCAAATGGAAAACCGCTTCAAGACCATACACCAAAACAAATGGTGAAGTTCCAAGTGGGGGTTCGAACACTAGTTCGATAGGCCCACAAGGCTGGATATAATTGAATGTGCCAGCCACGGCCGTTTTATTGACTAATATTTTGAGAATTTTGATTAGGGTTTTGTTAGATGCTTCTGCTTGACCATTACCCTGAGGATAATAGGGAGTGGACCAAAGATGTTGAATCTTATATTTTTGACATAATTTTTTAACATCTTTATTTTTGAAGCAAGTTCCATTGTCGGAGATGAGATTGGCAGGAATTCTGAACCTCGCAAATGATTTGATTAAAAATAAATTTAGAAACTTGTGTGCCATGCAGGAAGCTAAAGGCATAGCTTCAACCCACTTCGTGAAATACTCAATGGCGCTTATGATGAACTTGTGTCCATCAGATGACACAGGATTGATTTTGCCAATAATATCCAAGCCCCATTTAGAAAAGGGCCATGGAGATGAAATAGCCTGCAGCTCTTGTGCAGGCGCATGGACAAGGTCAGCATGTTTTTGACACTTGTCGCAATGGCGCACATATTCATGTGCATCCGTTTCCATGGTAGGCCAAAAGTATCCTATCCGAAGGAGCTTTTTAGCAATAACACTACCACTAAAGTGTCCTCCACAAGATCCATCGTGGGCTTCACTCAAGGCTGATTTAGACTCTTCTAAGTTTAAGCATCTTAATAGGATACCTTCAAAAGATCTCCTATATAAAGTATTGCCAATTATTACGAATCGACTTGCTCGTCGACGTAATAACCGACGCTGGTTTCTATTAGAATTGGCAGGGAAAGTCCCATTTTGAAGAAAATCAAATATGTCTGTATACCAAGGCTCAGGAGTAGTTTCATTGATTAGAAACACATCCAAAGGCTCTAAGCATGACTTATTTGAGGCGGGTTCTTGGAGTCGATGAATAATGATAGTGGCATATTCGTCATCTAACTCCAAGGGCAAGAGAGATGCAGCTGCGGCCATAGCATCAGCTGCACGGTTGCTAGTTCGAGGAATAGCTTCCAAGGTGACTTGATCGAATAGGGACATTAATTGTAAAACATAGGCCTTATATGGGCATAGTTTATCATCTCTGGTTTGATAAACTTCATTAATTTGGTTTATAACCAGTTGGGAATCACCAAAAACTAAAAGATGTTTAATTTTTAGTGCTAGAGCAGCTCGTAATCCAAGGATTAGAGCTTCATACTCAGCAGTATTGTTGGTGCAAGCAAAGGTCAGTTTGAAGGACAGAGGAATAAGATGTTTTTGCGGAGATATTAAAATAATACCCGCACCAGCCCCACTCATGCATCGGGCTCCATCAAAGTATAAGGACCATTGTTCAGGATGGTCTCGCCTCTAATTGAAGGCATTCATCTGGAAACTCGATGATGAGGGGATGGGTAGACTCTAAGGGTGCAGCAGCTAATTGATCTGCTATGATTTGACCCTTAACAGACTTCTGTCCTATGAATGTGAGATCAAACTCGCTTAGAGCAAGAACCCACTTGGCTGTGCGACCCGATAAATAAGGTCGACTCATGAGATACCTTAAGGGATCATATTTAGCAATGACATAAGTTTTTTGGCTAAGCATATAATGTCATAATTTTTGCGTAGCAAACACGACTGCTAGACATAGTTTTTCCAATGCCGTGTAGCGGGTTTCATAACTGATGAAGGTTCGGCTAATATAATAATTAGCACGTTCTCGCTTTTCATCATCAAGTTGGGCTAACATAGCCCCTAAGGCAGAATCTGAAGCTGAAATATATAGGAGAAATGGGCGATCGGATTTAGGTGGTGAAAGCACAGGTGGATTAAGGAGGTATTGTTTGAGAAGTTCAAAAGCTTCTCTACATTCGGTATCCCAATTAAAGGGGACATCCTTCTTAAGGAGTTTAAGAAAGGGACCGGTTTTATCCGCCAGCTTATCGATGAAGCGACGGATGGCTTGAAGCTTACCTTGTAAACTTCGTAACTCAGATATATTAGTCGGTGCGGGCATATCGATGATGGCCGCAATCTTGAGAGGGTCGATTTCAATACCACGTAAAGAAACTAAAACCCCTAATAGTTTGCCGGATTTAACTCCGAATATGCATTTTGCTGGATTTAATCGAATGAGATATTCTCGTAATCGATTAAAGACTTTCCTTAAATCATCTAAATGATTATTTTCAATAATAGAGCGAGCTATAATATCATCCACATAATCATGTAGGATATCATGCATCATATCATGAAAAATGTAGGTCATAGCTCGTTGATAAGTTGCACCGACGTTCTTTAAGCCAAATGGCATCACTTTCCAAGAAAAGGTACCCCAGGGGGTAATAAAGGTTGTTTTAGCCTGGTCTTCAGGAGCTATCCTGATCTGATTATAACCGGAGAATCCATCCATTAAGGACATCATCCCACTTTCGGCAGTGAAGTCAATGATTTGGTCCATGTTTGGAAGAGGAAAGTCATCTTTAGGGCATGCAGCGTTAATATCTCTAAAGTCCGTGCAAACCCTAACTTTGGTAGCTTCTTTCTTGGTGACTGGAACTACATTTGAGATCCATTCAACATAATCAATAGCTTGTATAAAGATAACATTCAGGAGTTTTTCTAACTCCCCTTTGACTAGCAGAGCCACTTTGGGATGCATTTTTCTAAGTTTTTGTTTGACAGGTTTAGCATCCGGATGGACCACTAGATGATGCATGACTACGGAAGGGTCTAGACCTGGCATATCTTCGTATGTCCAAGCGAAGACATCTTCATACTCTTTAAGGAATGCGATGTATTGTTCTTGTTTTTCTTGACTTAATTCTGATCCAATATTGATTATGTGAGGATTGTCCTCGGCTCCAATGTTAATTTTAATGACATTTTCTACCTCCATGTGTAGATCTCTTTCAAAATTAGGTGGGGCGGGTGAAACGCCCAATTCTTGTAATTCTTGTAAGGTTAATTTAGATAATTCATCTTGAGGATTAGTGGCCTCAAGTTGAGCTATAGTTGGTATAGAACCATCAAAATAAAACCCATTGTGCAACATCTCTTCAACAGAGACATCATGGAAGATATCTCCTTCCAACTCTTCATCGGGGTCGGCAATCATTTCAGGGTATGCTATGGACAGCATGTTGCATGAAAACGACTGATTTTTAAGAGGCAAATCAACATGCCTATCCAAATAATCTTGATAGCATATGAGATGATCATCATCCTCAAAAGGAAAGGGTTGACCCTTACTAGGAAATAGGCCCACACCACAGCAGGTAGGCCACGGTTCTACCTCGAAAGGTTCTTTCATGCCATTTTGGAAAGGTCCCAAGCCTTTCCCTTCATATCCCATTTTAAGCATCATGGGTTTAGCTTTAATATAATCATTGGTAAAATAACACCGAGCGTATCCTTCATGGTGAGTTTTGATATTCCGAGGGATTCTTCCCCAGTCATATCCTTTATAAATGAAGGCACAACTCCCGACTTGGTAAGTACTTCCCATAGGTTGTGGGAGGCCCAAAGTACGAGGAGATGGCGGCAAGTTATTTAAAAGGTTTGAATCTTGCATGAAAGCATTCATTTTTTCTGATATTAAGGTTGTAGATAAATCTGGTAAAAGTTCATCAGAAAGGGCATAAGATGTAGAAGGCTTATTACCTATGTCTTTAGTTGTGGAAGGTATGATAGATGTGTCTATAGGTCTTGAATTTATAAGGATAGAACTTGAAGGATTGGTTGTAGACTTAAGATCTGTTTGAGGTTCTAAAATAATTTGTTTAGAGGATTGTTGATCTATATAGGAGGATGAAATTAATGGAGGGGAAATAGGTGAAGTTATGGGTTTATGTTTCATAGTTTTAGATGAAAAATAAGAACTAGGTTGTGTGGATGACAGAGCTGGGCAAAATTGCACTCCAACAGGTTCTGCCAAAGCACACATATCAAAAGGTCTAGGGTCACCATGAATAGTGACCAACTGATTTTTGAATTCAAATTTAACACATTGGTGTAAAGTTGATGGGACCGCTCGCATGGCGTTGATCCAAGGGCGACCCAAAAGTATATTGTACGATGCTGGGCAATGTACAATAAACACGGTTGTTTCTAGGGTTCTAGGACCAACTTGCAATGGGAGGGTAATAACTCCACACGTTTCTTGTGTTTCGTCATTAAAAGCTTTGATAATCATATCACTTTTCTTCATTTCATCACTTCTAAAGCCAAATCGTTGGTAGAAGTCAAAGGTGCAAATGTTTAGAGATGAGCCATTATCAATCAAAACTCGTTTGACAACTACATCTCCAATTAAAGCAGTAATGTATAAGGGATTGTCCTTATGTAAACTGTGTTGTGGGATATCTTTATCCCGAAAGTCAATACAATCAATCTCTCGAGTGATGATAGTATTGGCCATAGCTTCTGGTTGAATGTTTTGAGGTACCATCATTTGGCTCAATGTAAGCATCAACTCATCCCTATGGGTGGGAGAGGATCTTAATAAATCTAAGAGGGAAATTCTGGCCGTAGTATTAGACAATTGCTCATTAATGTTGTAAGGGGGTTTAGATTGGATATTAGGAGCATGATTCCCTTTATTAGGGTTTTTCAGAACGAATGGAGCCGATCCATCGTTCTGGTTTGGTTCTTGTTGAGAGTTTTGAGCTTGTTGTCGAGTAACGACTCCAATGGTACCTACGATGTTATAGTGAAGACGTTGAACTGGTCTCGGTTGAGCATTAATGGCTTGTTCATTAGAAAGGAATATATTGGAAGAAGGTCGAGTAGTGACTCTTCTAGGGAATGGTTCTTCTGGAACATTAGCATCTGTGACTGGTTGAATAGGATCTGATTCATTTTCAGAACTATTCGATTGGTTTGAAGTAATGTCTAGTTCACTTTCACTATCTGATTCTATATCGCTAGAATCAAAGTTTGAAAATTATGTAAGGGCCCGGTCGTAACCAGGGATAAGGTCGTGTCAAATATTTGAGGATCCCGAATAGGTAATTGTCCGCTAATGGTTCCTACATATCGGGTAGGAGGGGGAACATTATGATGTTCGATTTGATTGGCTACCTCTTTACCATGTCTTGGTAAAGGGTGTTGAAATATGTCTAGAGTTTGATTGGCATTTTGATTTTGATTTTGGGGAATGGTCTTTTGAGTATTATTAGGAGGGTTTTGTTTAGGTTGGAAGGCTTGTACTTCCATTTCATTATTGTCAATCAAATCTTGTATTTTATGTTTCAATCTTTTACAAGCGTTGGTAGAATGTCCAGGTCCTCTATGGAAATCACAAGGCAAGTCAGCTCTGTATCCGGGTATAGTTGGGTCAGGTTCCTGGATAGTTGGTAATTGGATCAAACCTCTTTCAAGTAATTGAGGTAAAATAGTTGATAAAGGTTGGTTTAATCTAGTGAATTCTCGAGGAGGCTTGTCAGGAGGTTTCAATATGAATTTTTCTGTTGTCTTCGTTGCATTGATATTAGCAACATTTTTGCTGTCAGTGACTCCGTCACCGACAACTTGTTTGTTTTTATATTGATTTCTGGATGTTTTCTCATCATCCTTCTTCCTAAGTTGGCCTCTCCTAATGAGGGCATCTTCTACTCTTCGAGCTAAATCTATAGCTTGATCGAAGGTAGTTAAAGTAGCGGTTGATAGCTCATAAGATATCTCGTTCTTGTAAATTGTTGATGAAAATGTCCAACATTTCCCTATAAGGCCAGCACAAAGTGCAGTTTTCCTGTCAATTGCCTCCATCTAGCTAAGAAATCGGCAAAACATTCATCCTTGTCTTGTTTTAAATTGTATAGGTCTTTAATAGTTACATGCCTCTCGATGTAGGCACTAAATTGATGGACAAATGATTCAGCTGTTTCTTCGAAGTTTCTCAAAGAATGAGTGGGCAACTGATAGTACCACTCTAATGCCATCCCACCTAAACTTTTGGGGAACATTTTTAGTAATAGCAAGTCGTCATGCGATATGTCGTGACATGCTATCCTAAACATGCGAAGATGCTCTATGGGATCTTCGGTTCCTTTATATATAGGCAGGACAGGCATGGGAAAATGCTTAGGGTATGGTTGAGCTACAACTATGGGATCCAAAGGTTGACTACAGATCTCTCGATAATTATACGAGGGATGGTAGGGATCTATCTGGTCCATACGTGAAGCCAATTGTTTCACCATGGCTTCCAGATTACTAGTTTGCCCCCATATTGGTTTGGTAGGGCATTGACATGGGTTTTATGGGCGTAGGATGGAGGAACATGCAGATTAGATGCCATGTTACTGTTGTGTAAAGTATTGGTAGGAAAAGTATTATGGAGGAATTTTGAAGTTGGATTATGTTGTATTCCGGATTGTTGAAAGTTTGTATTTGGCTTTGTTTTAGGTTTTTGTTTATTTGAAGCATATTGCTCAATAGTTTGACGGAATAAAGTAGTGAAGGAAGGTTTCTTTTGTGTGGGAGTGATTTTAGGTTGAATAACAGGTTCCTTAGGAGGTTGGGTAACCTATTGTTTTGACATGTTTTGAGCCATAGTGACCATATCCGTATTGGATGGCCCAACCTTGTCACTTTCTTGATCAATGAAAGACAAGGGATTAATGCGCATATTAAACGCCTGTTCTATAGCTGCTTGAGCGTCACTGATTTGCCCTTTATCAAGGCGAATTGCCACATTAAGGTCATCAATGTTATCTATGAGAAATTTCTTGAAATGCTCTGCATTGTCAAAGGCAATAGTTCCATTAGGAGCTACTCTAGGGGATGAGGATCCATCCTCTTTAACACTTCCTTCTTGTTCCTTATCTTCACCTAAGTCTTCATCTGATTGACCTAGAGTTTCTCCTTCCGGATTTGTATCTCCAAGAAGGACATTTGGGTCTTTAGTTGTATCTTGTAACCAATCTTCTCCTTCCCCTAAAGTTTCTTTACCATTCCTAAGTTTAGGCATGGTGCTAAGTTTTGATTTCAGCAAATATATATATATATATATATATATATATGCAACAAATTAAGAGGTATATATTTACTATATACCTACTATAATATTTGAAAATGAAATGTTTAAGTTTTTGCTAAGTTTTTTGATTTTTAGTTTTTCTTTAATTTTTTGAAACAATATAATAAAGACAGCAAATAACACAATAAATGCTAGAAATAATTACTCAAGTAATAATTTAATTTTCTATAAACAACTTATGAATATCATTGATAGGTTCGAGTTGTTCAGGAGTCATGAAGTGTTCTTCTTCAAATTGAAAGTTTTCTTTTAAAAATTTGATGAAAAGAGCTATAGTGATGTTGTCTGTTTCAGATGCTGGTTGATAAAAGTAAAGCTCATGGCAATACTCTCGATATAACACAGCTCACGGAACTCTATTCCATATTTCCCTATCTCGTAAGAACAACCTCTTGGTCTTCTACACAACCTAGGAACTGGTGCACAATGGCTGCGTTCTCGAGGTATTCCTCGAAGGTGAACAACTCTGAAGATACTAAAGCTCTCCTATAGGCTAACCATCTATGGCAAGCTCTCTGAAGTTCATGATAAAAAACTAATTGATGAGGATCCAGGATTCTATCTAGGACTAGCCTCTTGATTTGCTTAAGTTGTGTGGACCTAGATGAAATGAGACTAAGTCTCCTATCAAGTTCGTTCCACAGGAATTGATTTCTACTTGTTTCAGGCACACTAAGGACAGAATTAACTTCTATGGCTGCCAATTGATTTTCTACGTTTATAGTAACCGCTAACCTTTTCTTAGGAGCTACCATCTAAACATGTTTTCAAACTTAAATGTTTAAAATGCATCTATGTTTCAGTTGTTCTATATATTTTTTTGTTTTTGTTTTTGTTTTTCAAAAGGTTATGATGCATTCACGTCGGGTTCACCAAAATGTATCGCTCCAAATTTTTCGCATCCCTACCTTCAGGCTATAGGATCCGCGCCCGAAGGAGGATGGGAAAAGGATGGTGCGGTACCTTGACTGAGAGGACTTTGCGAAGGTCCCGCCTCTCAAGGGAGGTGTATTTTGATGATTTTTCGACGGATGGTGGGTTCACCAGGAAACATTTGATGGCAGTTTCCACGCCTAGGTTTTGGAATGTGTTTAAATGTGTTCGTTTTAACCTTAAGCATTCATATCCTAGGTTTGGCCGAATGAATCTATATTAATCTATATGAAAATGCAAGTTCAATGAATACAGAAAATAGATTTAAAGACAAAAATAGAGAGAGTACAAAATGCAAGATGAGGAATACCTGATCCGGATGTCTGAAGAAGATTCTGATGTTGAAGTAGTCTGGATCGTCTGAGATTCGACAGAATCATCTGCAATCGTACAAGATCATCCGAGATCCGACGAATTCGTCGACGAATTCTAGAGACCTGCAAAACCGAAAATAGATGCAAAATACAAAAAATACTACAAGTGCTAACAGAGGGAAATGATATAAAATGGCAGCAATGTTATCAAACTGCAACTTAAACACAGAAACAGAAATGAATTGTGCTAATTTGATGATAATTAAGATTTAATTATGCACTTAATCTAAATGGGTGAACTCCAAATGCAAGATAATATAAAACACTAAATAGATTATCTAATTTGCAGAATAAAATGACAGAAAAAGGGTTGAGGAACGCAAACTTCAGGCACTGATTGCCTTAATACGGACTGCAGTCGAGATCGTCTCGCATCAGTACGAAATCGCCTCGAATTCGACAGGTTCGCCTCCGATCTGAACAGGTTCGTCGACGACGATAGGTGTTGGCTCCGACTGAAAAATAGTGATGTACCTACAACAAAATTGATGTGGAACTAGTGCAAATGCAAGATAGAGATGATTTAACGTATATGGAATTGAATTGCAGAGAATTTCGGCCAGGGGTTGGGAAGGGAAAATCCTAGAGACTAAATAGGCTTAGGGGAGTAGTTAGGAGGTTGGAGATCATCCCAATTTGGGAGATCTCCAACGGGGGGAGGGTCCCAACGGCGCAGACACGCTTCTGCCCAGATTGGAGACCCGTTGGAACAAATTCCAACTTTGCAAAATCAGTTTTGCGACAAGATCGTCTGGACGTCCTAGTCCAGACGAAATCGTCAAATCTGGGGCGATATCGTCTGATCGGCGACGATATCGTCAAACGGTCAAAACAACCTCTAAAAATGGCACGAAAAAGGGGGAAACGGATTTCTCGACGGTTAACGGGCGGTTTGGGAGGTTAAATTTGAATTTTAAATTATTTACTAAGGTGAATGTAATTATTGCATTTTTACTGCGCCAATTTTAGGGTGCTACACTATCTGAGAGTCTTTCATCACTATAACTTGAAGCATTGCTTGCCTTTTTAACATAAAAAATATTTTTATGCCTTTGAAAGAACTTCTTCTCATTCTTACCTTGATTATACCTGTTTTTCTTTTCATGCCTGAATTTTCCTTCTTCCTTTTTCTTATGATCCTATTTCTCTTCACTGCTATTGCTTTTGGATTGTGGACAATTATATGCATAGTGACCAAAATTACCACAATTAAAACATTTCACAGTCTTCATACCTTTGTGTTTTCTTGAATACTTCTTATTCCTTCTCACATAGTTAGCTTCTTCATTACTACTTGACTCACCACTTGATTCTAGTTTCTTATATTTTGTCTTCTTTGAAGCTTTGAAAGTTACCTCTTTCTTGGAGTTGGGATCCTTTACTTTTCTCATCTCATAAGCTATGATAATTCCATGTAACGCATCCATAGTCAACTTATCAATATCTCTCGTCTCTTCTACAACTAAAACCTTTGCATTATACCTTATAGGGAGTGGTCTTAATATTTTCTGAGCAACACTAGAGTCTTCAATTTCAAATCCAAGTCCACAAATGGTATTAACAACCTCATCCACATGAATTAAGTATTGAGCAATATCTTCCTCATCTTCCATCTTCAAATCTTCAAACATTTTCTTGTGGTTTTGTAGTTTTTTCAATTTGACATTGTTATCTCCTTCTTATGTTTACTTCAATTTGTCCCATATCTCTTTTGCTGATTTGCAGTGTATAACTTTCACAAATTTTTCTTCACGTAATCCATTTAATATTCCATTCATAGCTTTGGCATTATTCACATGTAACTGCTTACCATCCTTATCTGTGGGAGGAGTAGTTGTAGCTGTGAACCCATCCTCAATAGAATGCCATGATTAATATCCTTGTGTCATCAAGTAAGTCTTCATCCTTATAATCCATAAAGCATAATTGTTTCCATAAAAAATGGAGCCTTATTTGATGAAGATCCATTCTGAGATTCCATCTATGTTCCTGTAATATCTTCCTTCAAGTTTTTAGAATTTTTCAAAGGAACCCACTCTAATACCAATTGAAGAACACAAGATTATACTAAGAGGGGGGTGAACAGTATAAGATCAACTTTTACTTTTCTTTTATAAACAATATTATCCAATGTTATCAATTGTAATATCAATAGCAATAATCAAAACATTTCACAAATTAGCATACACATGAGAGACATAAATTTAGCATGGTTCACCCAATGTGGGTTACATCCACAAAGAAAATATTTCTTCTAAATCTTCTCAATAAATATCTTGGGAATAAATTCCCTATTACAATGTTTATGGACCTCTATCCAAAGGATATCTTAATACCTAATACTCTGGTTTGTGGATCTCTTTCCATAGGAGAACTATTTTCCCTTTGCTCTGGTTGGTGGATCTCTCTCCATAGGAGAACTCTATACCCTTTGCTATGGTTTTCGGATATATCTCCATAGTAGAACTCTATCCTCTCTACTCTAGTTTATGGATATATCTCCATAGGATAACTCTATCCCCTATACTCTGGTTTGTGGATCTCTCTCCATAGGAGAACTCTATCCCCTATAATATGGTTTGTGGATCTCTCTCCACAGGATAACTCTATCCCCTCTGCTCTGTTTTGTGGATATCTATCCACAGGAGACAATTTTTCCTTAAACTAATTCTTAGACCTCTATCCATAGGAGAACTCTATCTCCTCAGTTGATTCGTAGACCTCTACCCACTAGTGAACTTTATCCTCTTTTTGGTTCGTGGATCTCTATCCACAGGAGACTCCTCTCTTTTTTTCTCTGGTCAAATCCAAATCCTGGTCACAAATTTGCTCAAATATATGCTCTAATTTGCCTCAAGCCTTCACATAAGCCTTTCTCAAATTTGTAACCAAATCTACTCTCAATGTTGTTTCAAATCTGCACCAATCCTTGTTACACAACTAGCACAAATCTTATCCAACTTTACTCTTGAATTTATCTCAAATTTGCACACATTACATGCACAAATTTGCTTCAGGCCTGCTCTTAAATCTATCTCAAATATGCACACATTACATGCATAAATCTGCCTCACATTCACAAATCTTGCATTCATCTAATCCAACTTCTACTTCTTGCAAAATCCCCTTTCAAATCAAATCAAACTAGTGTATAACTTGTTTCACAAAACTCGTCTATCTTTCTTGTAAATTTACTCTCAATGATCAACCACAATAATGCAAAACTACTTCACAAATTCTTCCAAGAAGAATTTCTAATTTGTTCTCAAAACCCTAACTCAAGTGTTTCCAAATTCACTATTCAATGATGCAAAATTTGTTTTCAAAACATAGCTCAAAATTTTCCAACAATACACACTAATCAACCCTTTTATCTCCACCTTATAATTCTGAAATATTTGCTCAACCAACTACTTAGATAAGTAATAATGTCAACATACCTCTCGCTTTGCTTTGATGAAAAATACCTTCAAAACATATTCCAAAATAATTCCCTTTTTGCCACTTTAAGAAGTTAGCAAATCTTCTTTTCAAATCAAACACAATAACCTTTACTCAAAAGTTTACACGGAATTATCCTCTTTTTATTTTCTCAAAACAAGGCTTTTAATTGAAGAATAACAACCTTTTAATTTTCCTTCACCATGCAAAAATTATACACAATAATTTTACCATAAGACATCTTATAACTCCTACTTTAAAGCACACACAATTATACAATAAAAATCCTTATCATGCATTATTTCTCCTTCTAAATAGATTTTAAATTATAATATCAAAAACCCTTTTCATACCTTATTTCTCCTTCCAAAATATTTAAATTATAACACCAAAAGACCCTTTACACAACTTATTTCTCCTATATAAAATGTGCAAATATTAAATACCAACTTAACCTTATAACTCCACAAAAACAAAATGCAAATTAAAAAAAAAACTAAATAACTCCTTATAATCTACCCTCAACATGACTCGAACTTCTCACCTTCTGAGAGCAAAGCTCCCAACCAAGGGGCCACCACCGACTATGTTAGTGCATATTGTGAGAGCTCTAAGGTACAATCTACCTTTTATCCTCTTCTATCGCATGCTTTACACAAACAAAAAAAAAGTTCTACGACGGGTTTTAAACCCAAAACCTCCTCCTTGCAATGCCTTCATGTTGGCTTAGCCACCAGCTGATCTAACTAGCTGGACGAGTTTAGAATGCATACTCGATTTAATATGACACCTCCACTTTCACCTCAAAGGATTGTGCTTCCTCTTCTTTCTTCTTCTCTACCAATGCACCGAATGTCAAGCGGATTATACACAATTTCCAAAAACCTTACAAATTGACCTGAGGCACTAATATTTATATGTTTTATTTGGTCTTCGTCCAACTTTGGTGTCCTTGTTTTTTCACCCATATGACGTCGGCCATTTTATAATTCGAATTTATCTTCAATTTCTTAGTGCTCAAATATATATATATATATATATATATATATATATATATATATATATATATATATATATATATATATATATATATATATATATATAACTTTATATTATAATAATAAAATTATTATAATATTACTCCTTTTGAACCTTGCCTTTATAATTAATATTATTGCCTTTAATAATATTAATAATATTAATTCTTTTGAGCCTTGCCTTCACATTTAATATTATTACCATCAATAATATTAATTCTTTTGAACCTTACCTTTATATCCTTTTAAACCTTTTGTCCTTCATTATAATATTCAAAATGTAGATATTATAATGTTTTTCTTCAACCAATATTATAATAATAAATATTATAGTATTATCAATGACAACCACTGACATCTTCTCTTTTGACATCAACCTATGCCATCAATCCTTTGACATCAGTGACAACACACTGTACTCAAAATTTCCAATAGTCCTTTTGGTATTGATGAATCATTAGAGGCATGAATTTCTATTGTTTTAATTTGCACTTGTAGCCACTATATTTTCTTATCCTATCCTTCTAACTCTAGGTGTCTTAATTCATGAAACCTTTCTCAAATGTGCATGTGATGGTGCACTTTCCAAAATCTGCTTCAAGAAAATATCTTGAATTATTTTTCCCTTCTTGCATGCTACTACTTAGACTAACTAATTACTTAGAAACAATTGGCTTTCATTTGCCTTATTTTATATGTAGCATATTTACAATATAGTATATGATTTTGATTCACTTTAAACATTGTGTATCTCACATGAGACTCCATCAAAACCTACAATATCTAGATCAAATGGATCTAAATTTTTGTTGCTTCTATCTATTTGTTGCCTTGAACAAGTGATCTACTATAGCCAAGAATTGGTGGGTAGCCTTTTTTGAGATGCATCAAGTCCATAGATCTATGAGGGATTTTGTGCTAAATTCAAGCATGGGGAAATCCTTAATCTATGGTTTACCTATTAGATCCGCCCAATATTTTAAATGTTGTATGGTTATCGGTGAAAAGCATCCAAGAATATTACCAGTTGGGTGGATGTCCTACTTTTTTGTCTCCGTCATATGATAGGGGTTGGGCCACTCTATGTTTAGCCAAACTCTCTTTCCTCATTAAGGAATATACATGTGAGGATTATCTAGGGATAGGTGCCCTTTGAGTTCTCTTCTAGAATCCTCTAGCAAGTGGAGCTTGAATTACTAAGGGAGAACCACTATTAGCATCCTTTCACTTGTCAAGACTTTTAGAAGCCCATGCAACACTATAGGAAGGTTCCTTACCACTCCTATAGCCTAGATCAAGCACCCATTAGTCTTGAGGACCCATTGAATTTGGTCTGTACCCTAAAATAGACATCTTAGTCTTCTTGGAAACACCTACTTTGAGGCACATATAGGAGTTGATAGGGCATTGCTCATGTTGACTTCTATGGAAGTCTCCTTTAGACCTTTGGTGATGCCAAATTCAATGAATTTTGACACCATTATTCCTTCCTGGAATACTTTATTTTCTACTTTTCAATGGGGAGACTAGATTTAACTTGTCTTGCCACCTATAAGGGTATCAGTTCCATAGGGTTGGTGTAGGCTTTGCCCCCATTTCATACCACTAGTGTTTGTTTTGATGGGCCAATACTATGATTTATGGTTTGCAAGGGATGTTGGTGGTAGGTGAGCTAGGTTGTGGCTTATGTAGCTTATCAGGAGTTACCATATATAGAACAAGGATCTAATTATAGGTCCTCTATGTAGTTGTTCTAAGTGAGCACAACATTCTTAACCAGGTTGTGTGGATACAATTACAAGGGAATTGGTACAGAGGTATTTTAGGGAACTAAGACTCAAGTTTGACTAGATTCCTAAAAAGACCAAGGTGGGTACCCTTAGTAAACATCTAGCAAGGGTTGGTGACTTTGGCTAGTTGATTAGAAGGGGGTGTTAGGGATATCTTGGTATAGAAAAATTGGGGAATTTTATTGATGCTTAAGCATTACAATTTTATTAGTTAGGGCCTAGACCTTGTTCTATAGCTCCTCTATCCCTATAGCCTAGGATTCATTACAAATTTGACTTAGGTGTAGAGCAGGAGTCCATACTAGGACTAGGTTTATGGAAGGGGATGGTTGAAACACCGTCTACATAGTAGGTGGGGGATGGTAGAGTGGTTGGATATTGGGAAATAAGGGTATGAGGAGTCTTAGAAGCATCCTTTTGATTTGTATTAGGTCTCTCTCAACTTGAGAGGACATCTAATAGGATTTTAGAAGTTTATTTTTTCCTCATGATTTTATTATCATAGCTATATCTAGGTGGATAGCCTTTAGATAGTAAATGAAAGCTATACTTGAAGGTAACCTAATTTCATCAGGAATCATATTCTAGGTTTTGTGAAACTTGGTGTTGAAAATATCCATGGATTCCATAGGGACTCTTTTGATGGTCATCAACTACTCTAATAAGGATATCCCATCCACATTTTCTCCAAATGGATCTGCTATAGATTGGCAAGTTGATCCCCACTAGTGATGGAGTGTGAAGGTAGGGATATGTATGAATCTCTTACCTTTCCTCCAAAATAATTTGCTATTAGCATGTGTACCACATTCTGGTGATCAACATTGTATAGGGTGCATAGACTGACTAGGTGTTAGAGGCACTCTATGGGGATTACCACACCTTCCCTGATGAAGAGTGATAGAGAATTTAATATCAAGACTAGAATCTTGTCGCACATAGTAGGTGGGGTTGGTAGTTGTAAAGGGCCTCTATCATTCCATGTTAGTAGTTGTCTTTGATGTTGATTGTGGGGTGCATATATTTTTTTTTTTGCCTACCCTTCTAAGCCTATAATTTAGTGGGAGAAATAATAATAGGACCCATGAATTGTTGGGTTCACTTCAAACAATAGAGTCACCACCTATCAAGCTCTTTGGATAGTGGAATCACTAGGTGATTACAATATTTGCTCTTCAAGTTGATATATTTGGGGCTTCATTGTAATCCCAATCTTGTATCCTTCAAAATGGCTTCTTCTAAATGTTCATTTTTTAGCGAAATCACTAGGTGAATATTCACAATGCTTTAATAAGAACCAAATCAAGAAAAACACTAGAGTCTTAAGTTAAGCTTCTTTTGACATGATTCATCCCACCATGCATGTCAATTTAATTATATGGAATCAAATCTACTTTGGTTCATGATCTAGCATGGTGACCACCCACTATGGTTGTGAGGTGCATCCAACACCTATGACTCACATGGAATGTACAGTTTGAGAATTTTGAGGAGCATAGGATGACTCCAAGGACAACCTTTGGGGTTTTTTAATCAAGGATGGTTCCTTGTTTGGATGTCTTCTTGGCACACTTCTTCCTAATATAACCTAGTATATTGGGTTTTCTCTAGGAAAATGGTTAGAAGGAAAATAATAAAGGAAAGCAGTAGAACCTATCTAGCTTAAACTAAGGGTGGGATGTGCCATGAATAAGAAATGTTCAATATACATTGATGGTATTAATGGACACATGAATCATCCATGCTAGGAAAGTGAACACATCTCATTACAATGTATACCTTATTTATTATGAATTACGCATAAGGAAGGGATAAATACCAGTCAAGAGATTCAAATGAAAAATTACATACACACAAAGAACAAGGAAAAATGTAAATAGCCATAGCTCTCATATATGTGTGTGTGTGTGTGTCTGTGTTAAAATATAGTGAAATATATATGCTATAATGAAAGGGATTGAAGGGGCTTGTACATAGAATGACTCGAGGCTCTTGTCTAGATCAATATAAAATAGAAAATGAGAAAAAAACTCTAGTTGGGCTAGATACTAGGCATAAGGAACTAACATTATTCTCTAACTTAGATACAAAATCAGTTAGTTATACAACCATGTCCTAGATTTAAAATTCAAAAATTCCCTCCAAGATTACTTTAAGTGGGAATGTATGTCTCCCTTGGTTGTCGTATTTGAGATGTTATGTTGCATTTATTTATAGTAGATCTAGAGATGATTTGGGATCTAATAGCCATAAATGTCCATCAGATAGAATGGTTTCCTTTAGAGATATCATTAATGGATGCTCATCTTTGTGGAAATTTGACCTCGAGCATCACCAACTTTTGTTGAATTGGAGAACCTTGTTGTTGATCCAAGATGATGTGGGCCTCTCCCATTTTTTGTTACCTTGGTTGTGAAGCCTTTATCTTGCCTGACTTGCCACCAAGTCCACTTGGCATTTGGATCATTTGATCTCTTTTTCTTTGGGAAAAATCATCAAAATTTAAAAGTAGCCTTGGACCTAGGACTACCTCTAGTAACCCAATTGCTCAAGTTCATTCCTATGTATGTTGAGGCCTCAAGATTAAACCCTTCCAATCAAGGTTCTAGTTATTACCTTTAGGATGATTTCTTTATCCAATTGATGTTACCTCTGTTGTTGTTATATCCTTTGCTTGATTGTTGATGCTTTGAAGTTACCTTTTTGTTAGGCTTTTCATGTGGTGTGTGTACCTTGAGCTATCCTCTTTGCCCAATTTAGTCGATTTGTTCTCTCATTTTACCACAAATTTAGGGAGGAGGTCCTTCATATGGCCTAGCAAGCTTTGACAAGCTTACCGACCTTAGCCCTATAATATTATCTATCTTATTTTCTTCCTCCTTGGTCCTTAGGTTTCATTTCATGGACATGATGCTTGTATTGCAAGTCAATGGTACCAATACAAATACCTCTTTAAAACTCAATTTCCAAGAGAGGGTGTTTTGGTTCCTAAACTCGTACTTCTGGTTGAGGGATGAATCTGGGGCTACCAGGAGAATAGAGATTCTATTGATAATGAAGTCTTGTTAGTTACCACCGAAAAGGCTTTGGGGTCCTTGTTTGTAGTGGGACTCAGCTCAGTTACCACCAAAAAGGTTGAAACTCTTTGTCTGTTCAGTTCGGGTGGTTAACCTTACCTCATGGCATGGGGAGCTTGGAAATTGCTTGTAGTATTTGATGCATGCTCCTCCTTATTAGCATATTTAGCATCTTTCTAGCATCAACTACTTGATAGGTATATGGAACTTCCAGTACCCTCATCTGGTTTTGGACAACAACTTTGCACAAAACTTCCCTTCTCACGCTAAATTTACCTGATGTAGTGAAATATTCACTATGCATATATTGCTTAATAAGATTGCGCCTTAGTCTTTGGCTTCAAATTTCCACATTTTTATCCACTTAAGCTCATGCCATTTGACCATATGTTAATTTTCACTCGTGGAATTGAAACCTTTGTTACAATGTGAAACTTGTCATCCCCCACTACTTATCTCAAAGCCCTTGGGTCAAATATTAAAGTTCAATTATAGTGTGTAAGTCTTCACACAACCAGGTGTTGTAGGTGAGTTGGAGAGGAGAGGGTAATCCTCCAAGGGAGGTCCCAGGTTCAAATCTCCACCCTACCAAAAAGTTGAATTGGGCACCCAAAATCCAATTGATAATGTTGGTACGAGCAGAGCTGGGTGCAACTCCCATGTGACTTTGATGGTGTAGAACCCCCTGGTCATTGTCTCTCAGACTAAGATGGCCTCGCAAGGGTTTTTTTGTTAAAAAAAAATTCTTCACTCCAACCAATTACCCTATACCCTAACTACAAGGAAGATTTTATTTCTTAGTGAAAATAATATCAAAAATATGATAGGAAAAAATTGAATGGTCCCTTAATATTTTTTAAAGAAATTTTATTAAAAAGATAAGCTAAATTTAATCTAATAAATTTAATAACATAATAATGTTTATAACATGATAATATTTGTAATAATATTTTTTAAACAAGCTCACTCTCTCACACACATCTTGTTGTGTATAATCATGTTTTGATATTATAATAAAATTGACCTAAATAAAAAACTACATATAACTTATTAAAAACATCAAAAAATATTTAAATAAATTATTTATCCAATTAAAATAAAATCTTACTTCAATACACTATTTTCTTCTCAGTAATTATCCTAAATCCATTATATAAATAATAAGATTAAAAATAATTTATTCTTATTGTAATGATATTGACTATATCATATGGTAAGATGGGTTGGTAATTGTATGTCTGACCAGGCACTTATCAAGAAGAGACCTAGGTTTAAACCTTGGGGAGGTATGCGCCAAAAAGAGACTTAGGTTATAGCCTTGTGGGCATGTCTTTGATTTGAATCCTCTCATTGTGCATCAAAATGACGGTGACAATAACAAGGTAGTATACACTTATTGGAAGAACCTATATGGTTTGAACCATATACTTTGACAATTACTAAAAATAATGTAGATGTAACTAACTCCCCTATGTATCCAAACAAGATGTTGACTATTTCATTGACATCTATCCTACTATTTGTTTATTTAAAAAACAATCATGTTCAAGTTAAACTCATATGGAAAGGAGGTAAATAAAAGCAATTAACCTAAGAGTAAGAGCGACATATTTCTATTATGTCGTTCCTTTCCTCGAAAGGAGGTTTAGGGTTCAAGCTTGGCTACACCAAATACAAAAAAAAAAACTCGACTAACCTGAGGGATATGCCCAGATGGGACATGCCTTCGACTAGCCTAAGGGGTATACTTGGATGGGATAGGCCCTATGGAATGAAAAGTCCTAGCCCTAGGGGATATGAGGAATGATTTTTCTTAACATAAGGTTTAAGGGTGAGTGAGTAGTTGAGTTGGTGTGAGGCTATAGTTGAGGTCTGTGATCCATACTATGGGTCCATTTAACTTCGGTTCAAATCACACTGGCTACTATAAACCCTATTATTTGCACCAGGTACCTTACTAGCAAGTTTCCTCAATCCTTAGAAGAGGTCCGAAATTCAAGCTTGGTGGCCTGCGTCGAATACAAAAAGAAAACCCAGTTAGCCTGAGGGGTATACCCGAATGGGATAGGCCCCATGGAATGGAAAGTCTTGGTCCTTAGAGAATATGGGGAACAATTTTCCTTAACATAAGGTTTAGCACCCGAGAGCTAGGTGGATTGGTAAGTGCTTTTTTAGCCAGACATTTACCAAGAAGAAGACACTCAGGTTCAAACCTTGGGAACAGCCTATTTGTAAAGGTAGTAGTCTGATCTAAATCCTCTAAGTGCGAGCCAAACCAATGATGATGGTACGAATCTCAAGCGATTGGTGGTCCTCTTCACATCAGATCAATAATAATGAAGCGGAATAGGTTTGGTGGAAGCAGCCCTTATGTTTTGAATCCTGCACTTGTCAAAAAAAAAAAACCCTTGTAGTTTGAACTTGCACTTATTAATTACCAAAAATAATGCAGTTGTAACCAACTCTTATATAACTAAAAAAACTATATTTTAATATTACTTTATTTAAGTATTTTGTATACTATATTTATTTATTTAAAAAACAATCATGTTCAAGTTAAACTCACATGGAAAGGAGGTCTATACATTCCTTCACATGTAAATAAAAAGCAATGAACATTCCTTCACATGTAAATAAAAGCAATGAACCTAAGAGCGGCATATTTCTATCATGTCCCTCCTTTCCTTGGAGTGGTGAGTGAAAAGACCATATTTTAATATTATTATATTTTTAAACTGACATAAGGGACCGGATCAACCTTTACTAAAACTTAAAAAGAAAAATTCTTTATAATATAAATTTAAAAACATATAAATTAAGTAGGATTGTAACTTTTTAGGGTTAAATATGTTTTTTTCGTAAAGGCATTAGTCTGACTTAAATTGATTATAAATTTTGGCCTTCATTAAGAAGAGATTTAAGTTTAAATATGTTTATTTTAGGTTTAAATATGTTTGTTTGTAAAGATAGTAGTATGATCTAAATCGATTATAAATTTTGGCCTTTACTAAGAAGAAACTTAAGTTCAAATATGTCAAGGTAGTATTCTCACCTAAATGAATTATAAATTTTATCCTTTACTGAAAAAAAATACTTAAATTCAAATATATCTATTTGTAAAAGTAATATTCTGACCTAAATTAATTATAAATTTTGATCTTTATTAAAATAACTTAAATTCAAATATGTCTATTTGTAAAATAATAGCCTTATCTAAATTTGTTAAATGTATGCTAACGACGAATTCTAAAACTGCCGATGGATCAGCACAAAAAAATCAACCAGTACTAGACCTTTTTCAACCACGTAGCTTTTCAAAAAGGAGATCAACCGTGTCTAGCTTTTCAACGAAAGGAGATCTACCGCGTCTTGGAATCTCCACTTGTAAGCAATGTTGACAACATGGAGCGCTTTACATTCCCCTTCGAGAACCGTTCGATGCAGAAAATGCAACAATCCCAAAGCGCCTTACATATCGGCTTACGCGTTTTTGCTTTTGGATTTTCTGTACAATATGAACAATACAGAGTACATAACATATTCCAAAGATCTTATGTTTTTTTCTTTTGTGTGCAATACGCGTACACGCGTCTCTTCGATACAGTCGATTCAACTTCTATCCAATCATGTTTAAGATTTTAAACATTATTTTTTTCTTATTTCTGTCACATAAGCTTTGAATCAACATTTAAACTGTCACCTCGGCTGTTCTGCTCTCTAAAACTACAGCCACATATAATGTTATTGGATTCCATTTGGAGGCCTGTCCCCACCTACTTTTCGTTCACGTCTAACAATGCGGCTGAAAGGCATCTGCTGAGCTAATTTTTTTTCGTCAATTACTTTCCGTCGTGGTAGGTATAAAAATTAAACCACAGAAGTTAGTCTCATTAATTCCAATTACTATGAGAAATGCCTGTGATTTTTTTTTTAAATATAAGGGAATCTTAACATTCACAAGCTCAAGCTTTAATTTAGTTATATCACTTAAAGTTTTAGTTTTTAAAATCCCAAGAACATGTAACACCTAAGACATCGATACATAACTATTTTTTATAATGGTGAACAGCTTGTGCAAAGATGAAAAAAATCACATTTTATAAAACTTATTTAAAAGAAAAAACAAACATAACACAATCCATCTCATACTGTCATAGCGACTCTTTTTGAATTTCGTAACTGTTTAAATGTAATCTCTGATATAAAAACCCTAAGTTTAATCTAGGTTTTCGGATCTTTTAAAATTATTTTTTTGAATTTTTTTATAATTTTAAGTTTATTAGTTAAAAATAAAGTTAACAAAATACTTTTGAGTTTGTTAATTAAAAAAAAATTCCAACTAAATAGGTTCTTATTGTTGAAAGAATCTAATTAACTTATTTAAAGGTGCTCCACCACTATAGTAATTTTATAACTATTTATCCACCGATTGTTCCAGATTAACGTTGTGTTGCTGTTGTTGTGTCGGCAAAAACTTATTTATCCATTTTAGCACGTTGTGTCGCTGTTGTTGTGTCGGCAAAAACGTATTTAACCATTTTAGCTTAGTCGGAAAGAAAACCAATATCTTTCTTCGCTGGGGAGAAGGCTTCAAATGCTACAAAATGTTAGTTCTCATATGCCTAATATAGGGTATATGCAGCCTCTTTCTTCAGAGAAGTTTGTTTTTTTTTTTTGGTTGTTGCATAAGATTTTATGGATTCCAGGGGACCAAAAAGGAGGCTGCAATCAGCACGCTTACCCCCACGAATTCAAGCCGAAGATCAAAGCAAACGGCAACGATCAGATGATAACGAAGCACAATGCACAAAATTATGAAGCAAAGGCGAATGAGTTGCAGTCATTCAGAAGAGATGTCCATGGCCAAGAATCCAGGAATGAAAATCACTGGAAGTAAATCCCCCTGGAACTCGTTGGAGTGGGAGGACTTTTCCAGCACTGGCATGTTGTTTTTTGAGAATGACAGCCCTAATAAAGAAATGGGTTTAAGCATTCTTACAAATGACAATCCAAGCGGTTGTCGGGAGATTGAGAAACCCGATGTTCGAAGCGGTACACGTGTGGAGAAATTTACGTCGGTGGAAAGATTTGGTCTAAATCTAGATGCCATGGCAGAGGAGTAGTCTATTCTGGTAGCAAATGGTACTTTCCGGCAGGTTCGTAGTATGAATTTTTCAATAATTTTTTTTAATTTTAATCGTTTAGATTAGGATCCATTTAGTTTTTTATTGCAATTGTTTAGATTAGGATCTATTTAGTTTATAATTGTAGTTGTCCAGATTAGGATCTATTTAGATCATTATTACAATTTAAATATCAACAATTGTATTTTGAAGAGTATAATTGAAATTTTATTGATTTTAGTAACCGTGGGAAAACGTGGCCGACAGATTGTTTACTCCATGCTTATATAAGCAATTCTAAGAGTAGCCGATGTCTGCGACTTTAGTATTATTTCGTTAGTGATTTGCTATAGGTATAGCTCTGAGCTGTTCATTGGTTTGAAATTCCGGACATTTATCAAAATTTAAGCAGGCTGCATCATTTCAAGTAAGCTGTGTGCAATAGTTTGCAGCAATTTTCATGGTAATAATTAGGGTAAATAGCATTACTGGTAAAGGATCTGAGCTCTAAAGCGAATATAGACACCTAATTTCATGTTTACAGTCGCGAATGGTAGCGGCCCTGCACATATTATTAATGTTTTAAGCAGATCTCTTAGTATTTGGTGGTGCATTTCAAAATGAGTTATATAATAACAACATGAAATAGATTTGGTAAATGCTATCACTGTGATTTGAACCTGCTCTAACCAATTACTAAAAACCACTCTCCAAAAAAATGTGTTTTGGATTATATTATAGGACTTCTGTGTAGTTCTGATATGAAATTGGTATGGATTGCACATCCAAACACCTCTTTTAAAGGAATGCATTTTGGAGAATGAAAAACTCGTTTACTTTCATTACATCTGATTAAAATTGTGCAGTCAGTACATTATTCTCCCAGGCAATACCTCATAACTGTGTGGCCAAATGACCACCTCTCATAAACTGATATTTTTCCACCTTGCTCAAGACTATGGAACATATACACAGCTCAAATGATATAGACAGTTTATTTTATGTAAAAATATGTTTAAATGTATTTTTACATAAAATAGTCATCAGTGATGATAAGGAATAAAACCTTAAGCAAATCTTTACAACATTGAAAACCAACGCAATAATGTCATCTTTTTATGTATTACAGCCCTTCACCGAATAAAACTATTCCGTAAGTTCAAATTTCTAATGATATTTGTAGACTTCTAAAATTGGACAATTCAACTGTCCAATTTATTATAATTACCCACTAAGAAACGAATTTAGCAGGTCTTAAAGATTTTGCTTGCTTATGCCAAATCGAAGCTTTCCATGCCTAGAATATTCCTGCACAAATTTCGAAGCACTGGCTTTTATCCATGAAATCACGGTAGCAGAAGTTGACCCACAGTTCTATGCTTGGAGACCAAGGATTAAAAATCTTGGATCCTCTCTCGTGATTGAGCTTTGGCTCATTTATGACACCTTCGTCCTCGTACATTGCACTTGCTACCATTTTTGAGTTTGGCTTACCAAAGATTCAAATTGGGCAACCTTGAATACGTCTCCCATTACTTGTAAATGCTCCAAGCTCTCATTCCCAAGACAAAAAAAATCTATAAATTGAGGCCTTGGGTCTCATTTCAACAAGCATTCTCTAGCAATTTCACTTCGGTCTCTCATGCTCTAATTTTTCATGGTGATCATAGTACTCTTGCTTGAAGGCAAGCTAGGTGAGAAGTGATGTGAAGCATCCAATTTTGCATCTCCAAAAAAAAAAAAAATTAAGCATTGCTTTTTAGGACAAAAAAACAGTATTTTTTTTAATTTTTGAAATAAAACTTGAGATTCCCGCTTAAGTGGAGATCATATTTTTGCATGGTTTGTTTTGCTATTAGAAGGAAGGGTATTAGAGGGCTTTTTCTTTTCCTTTTAGAAATTTACCAATTTGTTGGCAAGAAGACTATAAGTAAGGAAAAAATAGTTAAATGGAAAAAACCAAGTTTCAGTAAGGAAATCGCATTAGCCCAAGAGAGAAAGGGATGATCTGGTTAGGACTATGGTGGATTTGGGTTCTATTGAGAATTTTGATGCAGTTTGTTGTGTTTCTAACATTGAACAAAGGATTTTGGCACAAGACCATCAACTGTATTAGGTTATAGAGGATTTGAGCACAAGATTAACAACTATAGCAGGTTATAAAGAATTTTGACACGATACTAGCAACTATAGCAGGTTATAGAGGATTTCGACACATGATCAATAATTAGAACAAGTTATTTTAACGTTGTTTAAGAGTGTTTATGCATGTAAATGAAGTATGCATGGGAACATAATAATAAAATAAATTTGAATTATTATTATTGTGTTCAAATTGGTTTGGTAGTTGATTGTTTGGTTATCCTTAACTAGATCAACCAACCTTGACTGCATCAGAGTGGTATCAAAGCAAGTTTTGATGGTATACAAAAAAAGAGGAAGGCCGAGAGGTGTTGGAAACTAGCAAGTGGATCTAGCTAAGGCTTTGTAAGGAGTCACCACATGATTGGAGGTAATTGAGGTGGCCCAATGGAGAGGATTTCACATCGAGGATGTGAGTGAAAGTGAGAATGAAGATTTTGGTCACACAAAGACAATAAGGGAAGAAGGAATTGAATAATTTAAGTCACAATGGATATAAGCAATTTCTAATATTGATAACAGACCCAAATTAGATACCCCAAAATTCAATGGGAGTTTGAATCTAGAGGATCTAATAGATTAGCTAATAAAAATGAAGTTCTTTAATTATGAATCCATGGTTGATTTGAAGCGAGTCAAATTTGCATGCACATGGTTGAAGGGGCATGCAATGCTTTGGTTGGAGCATGTGCAAAGGTAAAGAAAATGAAAGGAAAAGGATAAAATACAAACTTGGGATTGATTTTTTGCCAAGCTAAAATCAAAGTTTTTACTTGTTGATTATCATCTTGGTTTGTTTAAGAAACTACAAAATCTTAGGAAAAAGGAATTGACAGTGAAGGAGTATATCGAAGAATTCTACAAGTTAGCCATAAGGCCTATTCATGTTGAAGATGATGAGAAAAAAGTGACAAAGAATGTCAATGGATTAAGATTCACCATACAAGATGAAATATCCATGTTCTAGATTAAATTCATTGAAGAGGCATATCAATATATGCTCAACGTGAAAGAAAAGTTGGCTCACAAGCAACAAAGTGTAATATTCTACCCCCAACTAAGTTTTGGGTGTTTGCTATTTTTTTGTGTATTTTGCATAAAATGAAATGAACAGAAAATAAAATGATAGCAACTAAGGAAAGTTGTAACTTTCAAATTACATTTTCCATCACAATGAGAATTGATACTAAGATATTACATGCATATAACAGTAAACTATTTTAAGAAAAAATTTAGAAATTAAGGTACCCAATTGTTTTTGCAAGCTGGAAATGATTGGATACATCAATGGCAACCACTCAGAAAACTGAGTTCTTCATTAGCAGCAAAATCAAACACTAGTTGAATGTGCACACAAACTCTGAAATGAAGACCCAAAATATTGTAACAATCAACATTCGAATCTTTGTATTGACCATTTAAATATTACAATGCATGCTTGAATTAGCTTGGGAGAAGCGGATCCCAATAATATTTCGCTCAACACCTAGCTAACAATTTAACAACAAAATATCGGAATAACCAAACTATGCTAAACTATGAAATACGCTAACATCCCCCCTTTATTACATTATTTTGCAATACAAAGAGAGTTGTGAAACAATTCAAATTTGATACGTGCAAGTGCCTTAGTGAAAATGTTTGCAACCTTAGCATTAGTGGGAATGTATTGAAGCTGAATTCGGTGTCTTGGAACTTTGTCTCAAATGAAGTGACATTGTGTGTCAATGTGCTTGGTTTTTTCATGATGCATTGGATTCTTAAGAAGGTTCAAAATACCCTGGTTATCACGGAAAAAGTGGATTAGAGATTTTTATGGATGACCCATACTTGTCAAAATGTGACGCAACCATATCACTTCGCACATAGCTTCATATACGACACAATATTCTGCCTTTGTAGATGAGATAGCAACCACCTGTTGCTTCTTGTTGTGCCAAGAGACAAGACTAGATCCAAGATGAAATATATATCTTGAAGTTGATTTACAATCATCATATGACCCGGCATAGTCATAGTTCGTGTATCCTTTCAAGAAGAATTTGTCATTCTTCTTGTATTCTAGGCCATATTCCATTGTACCATGGACATAGTGAAGAACACATTTTGTTGCTTTCCAGTGAGTAGTCTTAGGTTCCTACATGAACCTCGAAAGATAGTTGACAACAAATACGACATCTAGCCTATTATTAGTCAGATATACGAGACTCCCAATCAGCTGTCGATAGAGAGTACCCTATACCTAAGGTGAATCATCATATCGCTATAACTAATGTCTTGATTCCATCAAAGTTGTCATTGGCTTGTAATCAGTCATGCGATAATTTTCTAACAATGTCTTGGCATACTTTTTTTGAGACACCTTAATGTAGTGCTTCTTTTGGCTCACTTCCAGACCAAGAAAATAATGGAGAATTCCAAGATCTATCATCTCAAAATATTTACACAAGTATATTTTGACAGTAGAGATCATTATTTCTGAACTGCCTGTAATGATCAGATCATCAACATAGAGTACAAGCAACACTATTTTAGAACCTTATTTCTTGAAATAGAGGTTTGCATCTGACAGAAATCTCTTAAATCCATATTGTAGGAGGTGATTATCCATTTTTATATACCAAGATTGAGGAGCTTATTTTAACCCATACAAGGACTTGACCAATTTGCATACTTTCTGCTCTTGGCCTTCCACTTCAAATCATTCAGGTTGTGTCATGTAGACTTCCTCTTGGAGATCACCATTTAGGAAAGCACTCTTGACATCCATCTAATGAAATTTCCACCCAAACTATGATGCTATAGCACAAAGAACTCAAATGGTGGTCATCCGAGTAGTAGGTGCAAAACTTTCCTCATAGTCAATGCCTTCCTTTTGTGCATAGACCTTTGCAACAACGCAGGCCTTATGCTTATCAATTGTACCATCTACCTTGTACTTGGCCTGGAACTCCCATTTACATCCAATGGGCTTCTTTTCGTATGGCAAATCGACAAGCTCCCAAGTTTTATTCTTTTTTAGAGACTTATACTCATCATCCATAGCAGCTTTCCATTGTGGTTCACTAAGGGCATCTTGTACAAAATCAAGTTCATGCTCATTCAGTGAAGACATAAACAGCCTATCATAATCCACGTCCATGTCCTCTTTTTCTCTCTCTGGATCTACTTAAATCTCCTCGAAATATTGACAAAGATCATCAACCTTGGTAATATTTGTTGCTGCTTTATCCTATCGATCCATACTGCGAGTAGGAGGTCTATTCAAAGTCAAATCTGGTGGTGTGGATAACTTTGAGTCTCTAATGGTGCTTGTATAGCATTTTGGATTCTTCTTTTGTGGTGAAGAAGAAGAAAATTAACCTCCAATATGAGGTGACGAAGGAGACTTCTCGATTTTATATTCCACAAGATCTAGGTATACATCAGATGTGCTTTGTGATGTGAAAGCCTCATCAAAAACAACATCTCTACTGACATGAATCTTCTTGATCAAAGAATCAATCAAACGATAACCCTTAGAGTGCTCATCATATCCAAGAAGAACACATTTCAATGTCTTCTCATCTAGCTTCTTCTTTTTCTCTTTCAGTATGTGCATAAAGGCTTTACATCCAAAAATACGTATATGAGAGATGGAGGGTTTTCGACCACTCCATGCTTCCTATGGAGTTATTCCTTTTAGAGCCTTTGTGGGTGCCCTATTCAATAGATATACTATAGTGGTGATAGATTCTGCCCAAAATTATTACTCTAGATGGGCTCTTGTGAGCATGTAATGAACCATTTCCATGATGGAACGGTTCCTCCTTTCAGCAACTCCATTTTGCTGAGTGTAAGTAGTAATAAACTATCTCTGGATTCCATGTGCAGTCAAAAATGCAAAAAAATCTTTAGAGGTGAACTCCCCACCTCGATCTGAGTGGAGGGTCTTTATAGAAGTCCTTGTCTCCTTCTCAACAGATTTCTTGAATTGCTGGAAGAAACTAAAGGCTTAAGATTTCAGATAAAGAAAGAAAACCCATATATTTCGTGAGTAGTCATCCAAAAAAAACTGAAAATACCTCTTCCCCCCACAACTATTTGGTGTGAAAGGACTGCACATATTGGTGTGAATTAACTCCAGAGGTTTATTTGCTCGTGTAGAGCTCTTCTCAAAAGGTACTCTATGCTACTTTCCTGCCAAGCAGTTAGAGCACACTGGCAGTGTGGAAGAAAGGGAAGGAAGACCCTTTACCATATCATATACTTAGCTCAAGTAAGTAGCCAGAACTAAGATGCCCATATCTCTTGTGCCATATGGAAGTTGCCTCCTTTGTAGAGACTATCATGACAACATGAGGAGTAGAGATAGCATTTAAGGCAAATAATCCATGCTTATAGGAATTTGTTGCAATGTTCTTACCCCTCCTAGTAATAGAACAACACTTCTTGCCATCCTCAACACGAAAATTCACAACCATATCTTTATCCAAAATTTGTGTGACTGACAACAAATTGTTCGCCAATCCTAGAACATAGAGGACTTTTTCAATCTAACACTTGCCATTAGGAAGAGTGACTAAAACTATACCCTCTCCTTGAATCTTGTACATTTTGTCATTAGCAATAGTGATAGGTTTGCCCTCCTTGGCCTCATATGTTTCAAACCATGATTTGTCTCCAGTCATGTGCTTACTGGCGCTAGAATCAACATACCATACATGATCCTTCTACTTAGAGGTTGTGGTAGTCATGAGCACCTTATGTGCCCACTTAGAATCGAAGTTAGATTCTTCAACAACAAAATTCACCTTGGGTTGTTTGTTCTTGTTTTGTGGTTTTTTTAGGCCCTTGTTCTTAGGTTGCTTGTTCTTGTGCCAACACTTGTTTGTGTCATGGGTGTCTTTGTCATAAATTTTGCAATATCTTTTCATCTGTTGAGGTTGTTTTCCCTTTGAATCTTTGTGAGAATTTTCTCCCTTTTAAAAATTATCCTTCTTCTTAGAACCCTTTTTTTTGTAATAGAGGGCGGTATTAGAAGATTCATCTCTCTGAAGTTGGTGAGCCTCCTCTTCTTGAAGCATATTGACCAACTCAACAAAGGTAACTTTTCTTTGTGAAACCTGAAGGAAGGTGATAAACATCCTGTAAGAATTAGGTAAAGCTCTCATTACCACTAAAGTAATAAGCTTATCTTCTATAGGTTCTCCCAAAGAATTCAATTTTTCTTTCAACTCAGACACTCTGCAAAGAAAGAGTTCAACTGTCTCACCTTGCTTCATACTCAAACTGTGAATTTGATATTGGAGGTAAAGAATGGTGGAATCATTCTTTCCCTCATAAATGGTTTGAAGGGCATCCCATGCCTCTTTACCATGTTCTTTGTTAGCTATGTGAGGTTGAACTTCATCCGAAATAGCAAGTAGGATGAGCACTCTTGCCCTGCTATATTTCTTGTCAAATGCTATCTGATCAACAGTTGGAGGTGTAGTTGTTGTTGATCCAGCTATTGGTGAAGGTCTTGTTGTGCCAGAAACAACATCCCATAAGTCTTCCATGACAAGGATAGCCTTCATCTTGTTTTTCCATGGTGTGTAATTAGGATATTTCAATAACTGATGAGCATCAGTCATTAACTTTGTACCCATAGTGAGGGTTCCTTATATCACGAAATGGTCCCACTTACGTGAGGGAGACTATAGGTATTTTTAGAGATCATAATGATAAGTGGAACATAGGAGGTACTGAAAGGGAATCGTCTTGTTGATGACACCTACCATAGAAAGTCGTCAATCCTCATGTGTGGGGTGTAACTTCCCCTAAACACTTTGGATATCAAAACATTCATCAGGATTTACGTCTAAACACAAGAACGATTAGGGTAGTGGAATGGAGTAAAAAAATAGCAAAAATTGATAGACTTATATCTCCCTAACGATTAATAGATAACAAGCTCAGACGTCATTGTTATTGTTATGTTAGGTAGCAGATACAGTAGCCCAAAGCACAACAACATTACCTGTAAGTGTGGGCTAGAGGTATCATAAATACCAAACACTTTGGTGCAAGTGAATTGCAAGGATGGGTTTCAATTTTTGGAACTTAGGAGTGCTTTGTTTTTACTTAATGAGGTAGTGCAGATGTAAAGGAAAGTGCATCATACATCATAAAGCATCCAAAAATGAAACTAAGGTGTCGGTTTCCATCGAAAATGCACCTTTTACAATTTGCCAATTTTGAAGAAATGCTGAAAATTTTTCTCACTCTTCCCCCCTTGTTTCAGTTTTTGAAAAAATTGTGCTTTTGAGAGAAAAAAAATCCCACCTTCCCTTATGCAGCAAAAAAATGCTCCCCTTTTTAAGTTTGAAAAATTTCCTTCCAATGTCTAAAAAAATATTCTAAAGTTTAATTAAATGATTTTTCTAAAAAAATATATATTTCATTTTAAAATATTTTAAAATAATTTTTTTTTTAAAGAAAAATTTAAAAAAATTAATTAAACTAAATAATATTAAAAACAAACATTAGGAAAAAAATACCCTGGGGGGTCAATGGGGTTTGAACCCCCGACCTCGAGCTTCCAAGGCTCTGTCGCTAACCAACCGAGCTACCGCCTCAATTGGGATATAAAGGGCACGACCCTTTATTTGAACTTGCTACGGCGGGCCCTTCTTTAGAAGCGGCGCCGCTCTGGTGGTGCCGCTCGGGTGGCTTTTCAGTGGTGTCGCTCGGGTGGCGTCCTTGGCGCTAGCCCTACTGCGTCAACAACACCTCCTTTGCAGCAACAACTGGAACACTGCTCGTCACCTAGTGGCCACTCCTCCATGGCAAACAAAAAAATAGATCTGCTGGTGACTTCTCCTCAAACCTCCTCTGCAACTTAGGTGGCGACCTTCTATGATGGCCAAAGAGGATGAGCTAGAGCTCTCATGGAGAATCTGAGGGCTAAAAAGGAATTTTAATCCGACCAAATCCACTAAAAAAGGCTGCTATGTCGATCCAAAGCATCAAAATTTCGATCCAACGTCAGAGAAGGTAAGGAAAAATCGGTGTTCCCTCGCAGAGGTGACGTCGGGTTCACAGAGGTGATGCCTTGGTGTTCGATATTTACAAGATTTATCCCACATGTGTGGGAAGGGAGAGGCAAGTGTGGTTTAAAGGCTAAAACCAACACTTAGCCTTGTGTCTCCTCTCGGGGAGACACTGCCCGAGAGGGCGGTGAGGCCTTTGTTCGCGTGAGGCCTAGGTTATGTGCCACTCTTAGGTTTCCATGCTCCATCCATCGAGTCAATCGAGTTTGTCGAATCTATCCTGTACGGTCAAGTCAGTTTTATCCATCGAGTTGTCCGTTGCCCAATTCTAGTTTGTCGAGTCAATTTTTTCACATATGGTCCAGTCTGCTTTGACAAGTTTCCTAGTTCTTCAGACCTCGAGTCAAGTTTCCCATGTCTTCGAACCTCAGGATTTGCGCCTGCTCGTCCAGTCATCGCATTGCCTCAGGTGGTGCGTTGTCTCAAGTGGCGCGATCAAAATTGAGCCTTCAATTCGAGGCTAGCAGGGCTAGCTTTGATACCATATTTTAACAATCAACATCCAAAGCTTTGTATTGATCATTTAAATATTACAATGCATGCTTCAATTAGCCCGAGAGAAGAGGATCCCAATAATATTCCGCTCAACACCTAGCTAACAGTTTAACAACAAAATATTGGAATAACTAAACTATGCTAAACTATGAAATACGCTAACACAAAATGTACAACATCTACTACAAATGATAAGAAATCAAGAAATCTGGATTTTTCAATATTAAACACAAAACCCTTTCCAAACTCATCAAAATGACTGAATAATTCTGCAACAATTTAGCCCACAGGCACTCTGTGAGTGAGAATGCACTAAACCACTATGAAGATGTCTTGCAATCTTGAGAATGGTGTCCCTGCTAGAGGTTTTTATCTCCACACAAGCTCCAATAAAGCCCTACAAATCAACTCTGCAAGTGCTCTCCAAAATGCTCATGAATTCACAATAGCCAAAGATATGAAAATGAAGCTTCATCTCCTTTTTATATTACTCACCAAGGGGGTCGATCGTATTGGGCATTTCATTACTTTTAATTTGTTTTGATTCCATATAAGTCCCCCTTGAAATTGGTCTATTTTTAATCATACTATTAGTCACTTTATGATATCAAGTTTAATTTTAAATGATTAGCATATCCTTGTCTCCCATATTAAAATATAAGGCCCAAAATTAATAAATTAAACATTACATTTAATTTATTAGGAAATAAACTTCGGCCATTAAAATTTCTTAGCTCCCCAATGTCGACCCAAGAAATAATATGAGAAATGAACACCCATTTCGTTGTAGATTCCAAACATACCTTCCATTCCCCAAGAAACTACTCCAAACTGACTTACTAAAAATAGTAATTCTCTATCAAGCTGTCCAAAATAGCCTGAAAGATAGGCAAAAGAACACACTGCTTGTCCAAATAATAACTCAACATCCCAAGTGGGCTCCCACACTACCTACGGGAACTCGTGAGTAGGCAAGTCCACTCTCCAACTAAAGACTAACTAGGACAGGGACATTACAGTCCTCCCTCCGCAAGATTACTTGTCCTCAAGCAATGCCAAATCATACTCCAATAATTCGTTAGCTCTTGGCTACAGTCACAAGTGATACCAAGATTCCATAACATCCTTCGGAAAATTCCACCACGCTGATGCTACACCACTTTGATCACAACAAAAAAAAACATTGTTCCAAAACTGCACAAGTCTCAATTGCAACACCATGATAAGATCATCCTCCAGTCTGAAACTAAAATACCGAACCAAAATAAAATGGAATACCTCTCGCCAAGTATTATCAATTAAAACATCAACATAGGAAACTACCAATTCATCTCTGGAAATGTGAACTCGCAATCTTATCTCAGTACTCATCCTCATAATGAAAATCAGGTGATCCCCAGTACCAAAGTCAACTGCAACATCAAAGCATCTACTGAAAAGATAGCTACCAACATCATAACTAAACTACAGTGATCACAACACAACCATGTGGGACATAAAATCAACTGCCTAGCGCTTGAAGAATTTCCCACACCCTACTGATCGTAAGAAAATAATGAATATAAATCTATCTACTCATATCTGGATGTCACCATACTCAGCACCAGAAGTAATAGGTAGCAACTGATATGTTGGTAAACTTCGAAAATCCCAGTGACCAACATGAATTAGTGTACCTAAGAATACAATTTGCTCAATAAGGAAAAATGATACCCAGCAAATCCCACCACGGTGACTCAACAAAGGTGTTGGTCAGTCTCCAACAAATAGCTGATATAGAAGTGGATAGTAATATCAACTCTGAAAATAAATATCCTAGGAATACTTTCGCTGCCCAAAACTGGAAAAACCCTGATGACACTTAAACTCCAAGTGTCTAAAATTTATCCCAAGAATTCAAGCACTCCCTCTCAGTAGTAGTAATGAAAGCATGATTAGAAAATATATCATTCATCAACATGAAGTTTTTGTAATAACACTCCTGAGATACCCAAAAATGAAGAAACATACTGTTGTACAAGACTGAAATTATTATCTCAAGATTTGATTTTTGGTAAATCAACGTTTTACTAGGAGTACACCTACTGCAAATCTGAGTTATGTCATCCAAATTGAAAATTCTAATCATTTTCCACACTGAAATTACCTCCAAAATGGACACCATAACACCTAGATCCCAAGGAATTAAGTGTTGATTACTTAATTCTAACTCAACATGAAAATTATTCTCATCATGCTAGTCTGCCACTGTACATAAATCATCTTGTTGGTCTGATTTATTTGTATCTCAATCTGTAGTTAAAAAATACACAATATGTTTAGCTTTAGCTTTCACTACACACTTGTGAGATGGATCCCATGGCTCCCTGCACTGAAAAAATAATTTCTTCTTCCTTAGCTCATTCCAACTCTCGTTGTCCACTTTGCTAGGAGAATATTTAGGTGAGTTTGAATTCTTCTAAAATTGTCTCTTATCCTTCTTATGCCCGAAACCCTTAGACTAAAATTTACTCCTAGAAGTGGATGACTCCATATCCCTAGCCTTACGAATGGCTTCCTACAAGTTGGGAGGATTAAGGGCTTTGATCCAGCCCTTCAATGGATCAAACAAACCGTCAATGAACAACACTATGAGTCTCCTCTCGAAAATATCTATAATTAAGACTAAGAGACTTTGAAAATCAGCAACATAGCTCTCTACTGAACCCCACTGCTTGAGTTGTGCAAACTCTTTAAAATGGAGTTCTGGATCCTTCCTGTTAAACCTCTCAATCAATCTCTCTATGAATTATATATAGGAGGTAATATGACCATGTCCAAGGGTGAACATCCCATGATGCCACCACTCATGTGCTAGACCATCTAGATGTAACGCTAAATATTTTATTGCTTCTATCTTTGGCATCGGGTTCAAGTGAAGGTATGTGTCCAACTTTTGGACCCATGCTTTAGCAGTACTCTTCCTAGATCCATTAAAGTATGGTATAGAGAGTTTGCTAACACTCTTATGAGGCTCATGATTATGATGCCTTCCCCTCTGTGGCCTATTCCTGCCTCTCCAATCTACATACTATCAAAAGGACAACTCTGCTCTAAATTTAGGACTGGAATTTTCCCAATCCTGTAGAATATGCTCTTGAAAGTCATTTTGAGTAGGCTCCTCTTTATGCTGAACCTCAAATGTAAGTGGAAATGTGGGAATCAAATGTCTAGTGCTCGCTTCCCTAGCTCTGTAATTCTGATTTGCACCCCCTTGGTTCACTAAACCCTCTCCATTTCCATTATTTTTGTTGTTTCTAGCCTCACCTCCTCGCTACCCATTATTGTTTTGATTGCTTTGGTTATTTTTTGCATTGTTACAAACCATTTGTTGGGTCACTAGTGCAACTAATTGAGCCATACTCTTCTGAAGGTCATGTTGCCCCCTCTGTAATTCTATTATGATCTCTCTATCTATAGGTCATATGTTCTCTCTATCCCTGTCTCTATCTCCTATGATTTCTTCCTCTCTCCTATGATTTCTTCCTCTCTCTTCCTATGATTTCTTCCTCTCTCTATGATAGTATCGGTGTGTACTCGACTGCATTCAAACCCTCAGGATGGCAGGAAGAGTTGGGCTTTGATACCATTATAATATTTTGCCCCCAACTGAGTTTTGGGCGTTTGCTATTTTTTTGTGTATTTTGCATAAAATGAAATGAACAGAAAATAAAATGACAACAACTAAGGAAAGCTGTAACTTTCAAATTACATTTTCCATCACAATGAGAATTTATACTAAGATATTACATGCATATAATAGTAAACCCTTTTAAGGAAAATATTAGAAGCTAAGGTACCCAGTTTTTTTTGCAAGCTGGAAATGATCAGATACATCAATGGCAACCACTCAGAAAACTGAGTTCTTCATTAGCAGTAAAATCAAACCCTAGTTGAATGTGCATACAAAATCTGAAATGAAGGCCCAAAATATATAGTCTCTGCTAAAAATGATAAGAAATTAAGAAATCTAGAGTTTGCAATATTAAATACAAAACCCTCTCCAAACTTCTCAAAATGACTGAATAATTCTACAACAATGTATCCCACAAGCACTTCCTAAGTGAGAATGTACTAAACCACTCTAAATATGTCTTACAATATCGAGAATGGTGCCCCTGCTGGAGGTTTTCGTCTCCACACAAGCTCCAATAAAGCCCTACAAATCAACTCAACAAGTGCTCACCAAAATGCTCATGAATTCACAATAGCCAAAAGATATGAAAAATGAAGCTTCATCTCCTTTTTATATTACTCACCAAGGGGTTCGACCACATTGGGAATTTCATTACTTTTAATTTGTTTTGATTCCATTTAAGTCCCCCTTGAAATTGGCATCTCTTTTTAATCATACTAATAGTCACTTTATGATATAAATATAAGGTCCAAAATTAATAAATTAAACATTACATTTAATTTATTAGGAAATAAAATTTGGCCATTAAAATTTCTTAGCTCCCCAATGCCAACCCAAGAAACAATATGAGAAATGGATACCCATTTTGTTGTAGATTCTAAACGTACCTTCCATTTCCCAAGAAATTGCTCCAAACTAACTTACTAAAAATAGTAAGTCTCTGTCAAGCTGTCCAAAATAGCCTAAAAGAGAGGAAAAAGAACACATTGTCTATCCAAATAAAAATTCAACATCCCAAGTGGGCTCCCACACATCTGACACTGCCTACAGGAACCTATGAGTAGGCAAGTCCACTCTGCAATTGAATATTGACTAGGACGGGGACATTACACAAAATAATAGAGGGAAATCATTCCATGGAAGAAATCAACCTTGCAGTGGTAGAGGGAAGCAATCTTGTGGTGGAGAAGAAAGATCTATAAAAGAGAGCAATTTTAGTCAAAGTATCCATGAAATAGGTGAATCATCAAGAGAACAAGGTGGTTTTGGTAGAGGAAGAGGTAGAGGTTTCACCAACAATTGTTACCAATGTGGAAGAGTTGGACATAAAGCCTATGAATACCCTCAATTACAACAGACCAACAACCAAAGAAAGGAGTCTCAAAACCACATGGATCATGTAGATGAAGAAATTATTGCATCTATAAAGAGAATGAAAGAACCAAAATAAGAAGAATCATTACTCATGAAAAGTGTACTTCTAAAACCAACCAAAGAAAATAAGAAGCCACCCAAAGAAGGAGCTTATTTTAGACCATATGGAAGTCCAACGAGAAGTGTTGCAAGGTTATAGTTGATAGTGGAAGCACATACAATCTAGTGTCCATAGATATGGTTGACAAACTAGGTTTACAATGGAGGGAGCATCCAAATCTTTACAAAGTATGTTGGCTTGAGAAAGGGCATAGCATCTTGGTGAGTGAGTAATGTGTTGCTGATTTTCAAATTAGTTCATAAAAGGATTTGTTATTGTGTGACATCATGCTTATGGATGCATGCCATGTATTGCTTGACATACCATGGTAGTTCAATCGAAAGGCCATGCGTGATGGAAGATTGAATACCATAAGCATCATAAAGGATGGTAAAAAGTATACACTCAGCCTTTTGAGGGAGAAAAGCAAAGATGTTGACAATTGTCCAATTGTATGCATTGTTATTGGTAAGAAATTTATGAGAGATATGATGAAAATAGAATATTATGCATGCATAGCTAAGATGACAGAAGTTGCGACAACAAAGGAGGAATATAAAACACCATTGAAAGTGAGAGAAATACTTATTGATTTTGAATATAATTTTTTAAAATATTTACCAAAAGCATTACCACCAATGGGGAGCATAAATTATCATAGTGATTTTATTTAGGGAGTTGTTGTGACTATTTCACAACTTCCCCAATTTTGGGGACCCCGATGAAAATTTTGAAATTTTGAAGTTTTGGTTTGCATAAATAGATGTTTTTTAAGGTTTAGATGTAATGTTTATTTTATTTTAATTATTTATGTTTTGTTAATTCTAATGTTGTAAATAAATTTCAATGTTTTTTTGTTTAAATGTTTAAGTTTAAAATGTTGATTATTTTAAATGTTTTAAATTGTTTTTATTTAAATATATAAAAGATATAATGTTTTTAAAACATTTAAAATAAAATTAATTTAATATATACTTGTTCGAAAAAGATTTAATAAAAATATTGTCTTTATTTGGTTTTGCAGGTGTTCGAGGTAACAGTGCTGATTTCAAGGGACCCGACGGTCAAGTGACCCTGTGCGATTTTTGAGGTGGTTCAAAAGACGAATATCGAAGTCACCGAGTGGCTCTGGCTGACTCGAAATATTGTATGAAAGTTGGCAGTTATAAAGTGTTTCTCATACTTTCCACCAATGCATGTGGGATAAAAGAAATATTGTGACAAACAATGTGTGGATAATTATTATACATTGGATTGTTGCATCTTTGTTAAAAATAGCAAACATCATTACCAGCCAGATTATAGTTAGTATAGAAAAAACCTCCAGGAGCATTATCAATGACCAATCAAAGGCTATTATAGTGTAGTGAATGTATACATAGACATATGTATGGATGCAGGCAGGCAATGTTGACATGAAAGGGTTTGTATACAATTAATAGAGTGAATTGTTTGTGTATGAGTGCTGACGTACTAAGTAGATGGGGAAAACAGTGTAGTGAAGACATAGGATGCATGGCGGTCGGTGGTAGTTGGGAAATGGTCCACAAGTACTAAATTCAATCTTTGGCTAATGCTCATATTTAGAAGGATATGTCACACATGGGGACCGATACCAAAACATAACATGATACCTTTAGATTATAAATACCAATCCAACAGTATTGAGTTTGATTTCCTTTTATGTTATAAATATAGAAGAAGTGTGATGTGGACATAATTCAAATGGGCGCACGATATCCATCAGTAGTGGGCTCCGGATATTACAATCCAGTGCACTAAATACAAACTTCTTTGGTATGAGGTATTTGCACCTAATATTAGGTTGATCATAGTGTCTTGTACAACTCCTATGGATATGTGTTTGCTTGACCACGTGACTCATGCTGTGGAGATGGCCATGAAATTCAAAATATTTGTTGAGTAGGATGTGGAGGTGAATGAGAGTAAGAGTTGTGTTCGTAGAACTGTGATGAATCGCTTGAAAACATTGGGATATAATGCAAGAATTTGCAAAGACACGGCTAAATCACTTCCTAGAGTTTCCTACAGGAGATTATGAATATATATTGATGTGATAGTCGAAAGAAGAAATGTGAAAAGAGATGAACGAATCTTTGTGGATATAGATATGTGTTTGCTTGACCACGTGACTCGTGTTGTGGAGATGGCCATGAAATTCAAAATATTTGTTGAGTAGGATGTGGAGGTGAATGAGAGTAAGAGTTGTGTTCGTAGAACTGTGATGAATCGCTTGAAAACATTGGGATATAATGCAATAATTTGCAAAGACACGGCTAAATCACTTCCTAGAGTTTCCTACAGGAGATTATGAATATATATTGATGTGATAGTCGAAAGAAGAAATGTGAAAAGAGATGAACGAATCTTTGTGGATATAGATTTCAAAGCACAATTTGAATTGGCCCGACCTACGAAGGAATACAATGCCTTACTACAAATCCTTCCAAATGTATTCATGGGAAAGGCCAAGACAATCCACCAGATTATCAACATCATGTATGATGCAGCGAAGAGATCTCTGAAGTAGAAAATAATGCACATTCCACCTTGGAGGAAATACCACTATATGTGATCCAAATAGTTGTGATTCTATAGGAGGACTAGAAACCCTATCTCAAATCCCCACAAGGCCAAGATTGTCGTTGAATCCTCCAATTAAGAGAATTGTTCCACTTTCATAGGACCTAATTTTTCATCAGGGAGAAGCCACGAAAATCAGATAGAGAAAATGGAAGCCTCCATCCGTTAATGTTTCGAAACCTGTTAAAAATAGTAAGGTTTCAAGGTTGACTAATGCCTTGACATTGGCTGGTTTGTCTTCTAGATCTTAACTATATCGTAGTTTTGGTTGAGAATGTTCTAATTCTCTAATACTACAACACCATTCATAATTATGATGAAGAGAGATTCCATAGGTTTGGATATAGTTGGGCAAACATATGAATTAGAGATTGGTTTTGATTTAACAACGACAACATAGAGGAAAATTACAAATATAATAGCATGTTTCCAAATGGTTACAAAATCAATACTATGTTTGTTAGCTTTGGACAAAAGCCTGAAAATAAATAAATTTATATATCATACGAAAGCAATAGTGATAAATATTTTTAATGAATAAAAAAATGTATTATCAAATCAATAACCCGAGCATAGAGGAACATAACAATTATAGAACGAGATTTTAAACCAATCAAACGAACTGTAAAACAGAATAACAAAAAATATTTGAGGTTATAAAAGACCCATGAAGATTCAAAAGAGGGGGTCAGATGATTTGGAAGAGAAGGATTGGAATAAACGGAATAATAGCCAAAGGTCCTCCCAGGTTACACAGAGGTTGCACTGTTGAATGAACATAAAATTTTCTGGAGAAACATATTGTAAGATCTTAATAAATATTTTCATTTTTATTATATTGAGACATGCATGTTGATGATGTTTCATATATTTGATAAATTTGATATATTTTAAATTATTTCTCCCTCAAAAGATAGCACTTAATTTAGATCGGACTGGGTCAATACTGGTTAATCTAGGTTAAGTTTAATTCCAGAAGAGTTTATGTTTTTGTTCTATAACCTGTAGAAAAGTTTTATTTTTACTTTATTTTTGTACCCTAAAGATTTTTATTTTATTTTATTTAAATTTTAGAATTCACAGGAGTCACATTCCTAATGCTATAACCTAAAGTTAATACTTTATCATTAGGAAATAAAATGTTTATTTCACATTTCAATTTCATAGCAATTTACATTTAGAAATAAACACAGTATTTTAGTTAAACATTCAAATAATTTTCATGAAATTTTAACCTAAAGTATTTGAACATAGTTTAATTAAAATTATTTGTTAAAGGTTTTAATTAAATTTTGCACTTTATAAAGTTATATTTGGGTAAATTTAATTACTAATCTTATAGTTGGAGAGTAAACCTCATGAACATCACATTTAATGATTGTAAATCAAATACCTAAATACAGGTCCCTTGTTAATGGTTATGTGCACCTTGAATTAGTTTCAACATTATATTATTATTTTATCACACTTTAATATTTTCACAATTGTTAAGCACATTGTAACACATAATCTTGGAGAAAACTAATCGTGTTTCTTTGCAAGAGAGAATTTTAGCAATGAAATCCTAACTATGAGTGTAGTTTTGCAACTGGGCAAAATTATCACTCAACAAAATTAGCACTAAAAGGAGGGCATGAAAGATAACATATTTGATTTTCAATATTTGAAGATTTGTTCCCCGATGCATTTTACCACAAATTTGGGGGAGGGGGGCTTCATATGGCCTAGCAAGCTTTGACAAGCTTATCGACCTTAGCCTTATAATATTATCTCTCTTATTTTCTTCCTCCTTGGTCCTTAGGTTTCATTTCATGGACATGATGCTTGCATTGCTAGGCAATGGTCCCAAGACACATGTCTCTTTAAAATCCAATTTCCAAGAGAGGGCGTTTTGGTTCCCAAACTCGTCCCTCTGGTTGAGGGATGAATCTGGGGCTACCAGGAGAATAAATATTTTGTTGATAATGAAGCCTTGTTAGTTACCACCGAAAATGCTTTGGGATCCTTGTTTGTAGTGGCGCTCAGCTTAGTTACCATCGAAAATGCTTTGGGATCCTTGTTTGTAGTGGCGCTCAGCTTAGTTACCACCGAAAAAGTTGAAACTCTTTGTTTGTTCAATTTGGGTGGTTAACCTTACCTCATGACATAGGGAGCTTGGAACTTGCTTGTAATATTCGATGCAGACTCCTACTTATTGGTATATTTAGCATCTTTCTAGCATCAACTACTTGACAGTTAGATGGAACTTCCAGTCACCTCATCCTACTTGGTTGTGCACAACCTTGCTCAAAACTTTCCTTCTCACACTAGATTTACCTAATTTAGTAAAATCTTTACTACACATATATTGCTTGATAAGATAGAACCTTAGTATTTGTCTTGGGATGTCCACATTTTTATCCACTTAAGCTCATGCCATTTGACCATATGTTAAGTTTCACTCGTGGAATTGAAACCTTTGTTACAATGTGAAACTTGTCATTCCCCACTACTTGTCTCAAAGCCCTTAATTCAAATACTAAAGTTCAATTATAGTGTGTAATTCTTCACTCCAACAAATTACCCCATACCCTAACGACAAGGAATATTTTATTTCTTAATAAAAATAATATCAAAAATATGATAGGAAAAAATTGAATGGTCCCCTGATATAATTTAAAGAAATTTTATTAAAAAGATAAGCTAAATTTAATCTAATTAATTTAATAACATAATAAAATTTATAACATGATAATGTTTTTAATAATATTTTTTTTTACAAGTTCACTCTCTCACACACATCTTGTTGTGTATAGTCATGTTTTTATATTATAATAAAATTGACCTAAATAAAAAATTACATATAACTTATTAAAAACATTAAAAAATATTTAAATAAATTGTTTATCCATTAAAAGTAAAACCTTACTTCAATACACTATTTTCTTCTTAATAATTATCCCAAATCCATTATATAAATAATAAGATTAACAAGGGTTTATTCTTATTGTAACAATATTGATTATATCATATTGTTAGATGGATTGGTAATTGTATGTTTGACCAAGCACTTACCAAGAAGAGACCTAGGTTTAAACCTTTGGGACATGTCTTCTACAAATGTAGTAGTTTGATTTGAATCCTTGAGTGTAAGCCATACCGACGATGACAATGTTAGCATTTCATAACATCGTAATACTTTTATATTTCATTATTAGCATGTAAAATGGAATTGCATTCGCGCTATCTAGTTAGTGAGTTGGTTTACCAACCAACCAAGGTGGTTCAACCACTCGAACCACCCGATCAATGTATTTAAACTTCATCATACTCAATATACTGGTTACCTCGAATTTTCCCAATATTGCAACGTTCCTCATTTTCACATGGTACCAAAGCGCAGGCAAGGTTGTTGGACATGAGGAGGGCTCGATATTCAAGGTAGAGCAAGGGCTCGGGATTCGAGGTGAGTTTTTGTTGGACACCTGATGCAGAGGGATTGAAAGGTTGTTCACTTTTTTATTTGACAGGTGATGTAGCAGACTAAGGCAGACCCTGGACATACACGCAAGGTTGTTGGACATGAGGAGGGCTCGATATTCAAGGTAGAGCAAGGGCTCGGGATTCGAGGTGAGTTTTTGTTGGACACCTGATGCAGAGGGATTGAAAGGTCGTTCACTTTTTTATTTGACAGGTGATGTAGCAGACTAAGGCACACCCTAGACATACACGCAAGGTTGTTGGACATGAGGAGGGCTCGATATTCAAGGTAGAGCAAGGGCTCGGGATTCGAGGTGAGTTTTTGTTGGACACCTGATGCAGAGGGATTGAAAGGTCGTTCACTTTTTTATTTGACAGGTGATGTAGCAGACTAAAGCAGACTCTGGACATACACGTAGATCGAGGCAAATCTTGATGACATGCAACACGTAGATTGAGGTGGACAAGAATGGTGACATGGCGACATGATCAAGCAGGTGACGTGGACACGTAGGCAGATAAGACCGGTGATGTGGTAGCTAATCAAGCAGGTGACGTGGACACGTAGGCTAACGAGAACTATGACGTGGTGGTTGACGAAGCAGGTGACATAGACACACATGTTGTGATGTGGCTGGGGCAGGTGACGTGGTAGGTTGCAAAAGGTTGGGCGGATAGACTGATTACCTTCGGGTAATCAGTGTTAACACTGTGTTTTGATGCTAATAAAGCATCATTCATCTCCCGCACGATCGATGTGGGATAAATAAATCCCACACAACTCGTTCTTTGCATGCAGACAAAGTCTTTAATAGGGGGAATCTCATCCTTTACCTCCATTCGCCCAAGCATATGGAGTGGTCTGCATTGTACTTCGCCAAGCATAGGTCACGAGGTCCATTCTCGTGGGCGCTAGAGTTCTTTTTTTTTCCCACAAAATAAGCAGAGTTGGTTAAATAGGAGGTTCGCCTCCTTCACTCTCGTCTGCCCATCCAGACGGAGTGGTCTACGCTGTCTATTAGTCCAACACAGGTCGTGGGGTCCATTCTCATGGGTGCAAAGTTTTTTTATGTTTTGTTAAAACAAAGAACCAAACAAAGGTTAAAAGGAGTTTTTCCTCCTTCCTTCTCGTTCGCCCCCTTGACCGAGCGGTATGTGCAGTTCTTAGTGCAACGCTGGTTGTGGGGCCAAATCCCGTGGATGTATTTTTTTCACCAAATCCCATTAACAACATATGTCTATATTTTTTTTTCCTTCAAAGTTTTTTTTGACATAAAGAAAATTTGCCCATTTTTTTTCAAACAACAAAACAAACCCAACAACAAGACAATTTTTTTCCTATTTTTTTTGCACAAGCAAAAGGGGGGATCTTCAGTATTCCTTGTTGCAAAATTCATAATACAGAGGGAAGAAAAATTGTTATACAAAAATTTTCACAATGTCGTCTGTTCACAAGTATCTCTCAGATTCCCAATTGTTGAGAGGTCCTAAATTTGTTCCATGGAAGACAAAGATGAGAGGCATTATTCAGATGGAATATTTATGGGATACAGTGATTGGCACTATAAAACACCCTCAAAAAATAGGAATAGATCAAGATTCTTAGGATAAGAAGGACAAAAGAGGTCTTGTGTTTATCTTATTTGCTACTACAGATGAGGTGCAACCTCATATTTATGATGCAAAAACTAGGAAGCTTGGGATGCTTTGATTACTGTTTATGAAGGAAAGAATCAATCCATGATTCTACACCTTCAAACACTACTGCACACCCTTAGTATGAATTTTGGGGAGACAATTGATCTATTTCTTTGTAGATTGGTAGACTTGAAAGTAAAATTGAATGTTATGGGAAAACCAGTAGATGATGATATCTTGAATTCTATAATCTTGAGAGCATTTCCAGAGTCCTATAAAATGTTGATCACTTCCCTCAACATTTTTGGTAGACAAGTAACATTCGTGGATATGGTAAATTTGCTTCAGACTGAGGAGGCAAATCAGGTTCAGAAAGATGAGGTGCTAGATAATGCCCTTTCCACCCAACAAAGGGGTAAGAAACAAGGTCAATTTCAAAAAGGAGGTTCTTCTTTCAAAGGAAAAGGGAAGCAAAAACTACAAAAAGATAAATGATATTGCAATATCTGTGATATGAATAACCATGACACCAACAGGTGTTGGTTCAAAAACAAGCAATAAAAATACCAATATCCTAAAAAGAAATGCAAAGACAAATAGAAATATAAAAAGAAACATAAGCAACCTAAGGGCCATGTTCCATATGCTGATTCCAACTGAGACTCAGATTCCCCTAGGTCCAATTCAGATTCTGACTCTGAACAAGCACACAAGGTGCTCATGATGCATACTTCATATGCCCAGATAGATGTTGTATGGTACATTGATTCGAAAGCTAGTAAGCACATGACTGGGAACAAATCATGGTTTGACACTTTTGAAGAGAAAGAAGGTAAACCAGTCACAATTGCTGACAATCAAATCTACCAAGTAAAGGGTGAAGGGGATGTTTCTGTCTCTCTTCCATATGGCAAATATCAAATAGAGAAGGTCCTCTATGTTCCTGGATTAGCCAATAATCTGTTGTCTGTTCCACAAATGTTGGATAGAAATATGAATGTTGTGTTTCAAGTTGTGAAAGGCAAGAAGAGATTTTTTATCACCCATAGAGGTAAACATGTAGCAACCGGATCCTAAAAGTATGGTTTATTCATTCTAGATGTTATCTCAATGCCCCATGTTGCTCTGGCTGCAACTACAAAGGAGGCCACTTCCCTCTAGAATAAACGTTATGGGCATCTCAGTTCTGGATATTTGCTATAATTGCACAAGTATGATATGGTGAGAGGACTTCCTCACCTCTCCTTTGTCTTACCAGTTTGCTTGGATTGCTTAGAAGGGAAGCAACATCGAGTACCTTTTGAGGTTAGCTCTTCTAGAGCTAAGAAACCTTTAGAGTTGGTACACACTGATCTGTGTGGTCCCATGCCAACCAGCTATGGTGGAAAGAAGTATTTTCAATTGTTTGTTGATGATACTCACGAAAGATGTTGGTCTTCTTCCTTCAGTGAAATCAGAGGCTTTTTCATACTTTCAACAATTCAAGAAACTTGTTGAGGAGTCAAAATGTTTCATCAAAACCCTCCACTCAGATAGAGGGGGGAATACACCTCTAAAGATTTTTCATCTTTTTTGTAGGAACATGGAATTAAGAGAAAACCTACTACAACCTATACACCTCAGCATAATGGAGTTGCAGAGAGGAAAAATTGTTCCATTGTGGAAATGGTTTGATGTATGCTCAAGGGAGCACATCTTGAGGAGCAGTATTGGGCAGAAGCAGTAAACACAACATCATACCTCCTAAATAAAGCACCCACTAGAGCTCTAAAAGGAAAAACACCACAAGGATTTTGGAGTGGTAAGAAACCCTCCATTTCTCATCTAAGGATTTTTGGATGTAATGCATTCATGCACATCCCAAAACAAAAAAGGAAGAAGTTAGATGATAAAACCCTACAATGTATTTTTCCTGGTTATGATGAGTTTTCAAAGGGATATCGCTTGATAGATCTGCTAACCAAGAAAACACATATAAGTAGAGATGTAGTATTTGATGAAGCTTCCACATCAGATATCACATCTACAAATGCATACCTTGAATAAGAAGAACCTAAGAAAGAAATTTCATCTCCAAAGAAAAAGGTTCCAAAATGGTATATGAGTACAATGAGAGATTCAAAACTGAATACACTTCTATATCTAACTCAATATCGACCATGCACTCGAAGTATGACACAATAGAGAAGAGTGAAGGCATCATATTCAGAGGTTGATGAGATTTACCAATAGTTTGATGATCTATCTGTAGATGTAGAGGAATACAGATACATAGATATGGATAATGAATAGGTTTATATGACAGCATTGGATGGAAATGAGCTTGTAACAGTTCAAGATGCACTTAGTGAGCCTCGATGGAAGGCTGATATGGAAGTAGAGCATACATCTCTCATGAAAAATTACATATGGAAGTTAGTAAATCTGCCTTTAGGAAAGAAACCCATTGGTTGCAAATGGGTATTCACAGTAAAGTATAAGGTAGATGGTACGATTGATAAACATAAAGCCTGTTTGGTTGCAAAGGGCTATGCTCAAAAAGAAGGTATTGATTATGAAGAGACTTTTGCCCCTACTGCAAAAATGATTACCATTAGAGTATTGTATGCCATGGGAGCTCAGTTTGGGTGGAAGTTACATCAGATGGATGTAAAAAGTACCTTCCTTAATTGTGATCTACAAGAAGATGTATACATGACCCAACCTGAAGGATTTGTTGTTAAAGGGTAAGAATAGAAAGTTTGTAAGTTGATCAAATCCTTGTATGGGCTAAAATAAGCTCCTCGAGCTCGATAAATAAAAATTGATAATCACCTATTGCAATATGAATTCCAACGAAGTCCGTCAAATGCAAATCTCTATATAAATAACAATGTGAAAGCACGAGGATACGAAAACAAAAAGGGAAAAACTCCAAGTACGATGCAAGAACGAAACTAAACTTGATGCTACGAATTAAAAATGCGTAAAATGGAGAAAGCATAGACAAATTGGAACCCAAATGGAATGAAACAACCCTCTTCTTTTATTGATGTATTTCAAATTCGGTTACAATTCGCTTCCTCCCTTTTTAGGGGCGAGGAGCATCAAACTTGTCTCTTGGTCACATCAATGGAAAGCCATCCCTCTTCCGCGTGCCCACATGTAAGATGGGTGGACCAAACGTCACCGTCGCTTGTGTATACGAGTGTTGATTCCTTGCTGCTCCTCCGATGTCTAGACCCTGCGTTCAAAGGAACAAGAAACCGTTAGTAGCACCTGCGAATAAGACAAAGCATGCGATCCTCAAGCCTACAATAAGCGGATGAGAAAATGAATTAAACTGTAACTAAAACTTATCCAAATGACATGAAAACTTGGCAAGGACATAGAAACATCACCAAGAAGGCATTGCAAAAGAAACAGTCGGGAAATTCCTCACCGATTTGAATTCACTCCGGGGAGGGACGGATTCGACTGTAATTCGCTCCGGGGTAGAACGAATTCACCTGCAACAAAGCGTCGAAGTGATATTGCCCAAAATGTCGCATCTAGGGAGCTCCAAAAGACCTGCAAACTTGGGGTTAGCTAATTGGAGGCATTTTGGGAAGACCCAGATGGTCAGATTTCCCCAATTTGGCCTCCATCAATGGGAATTTGATGCTGCTACCTGCAAGTTAGTGAGGACAACAAAAGCGATAAAACATGATAAGATTTGATCAAAGCATTACGAAATTGGAATTACAAGCTATCTAAGCAGCATAATATGGAATGCAAAATAAACAAATGACAAAAAGAACAATCTACCATGAATCCCCAATCATTCCTAAAAAGGAAGATTAGGCTCGCAGCAGTGCGAGGGCGCCCGGGTGGGCCGCCCACCGTTGGAACCTGATTTCGGCACCAATCCACTTGGGATGGGCCCAAAATCTCTTGTAATGTGTTGTCGGCAAATTGGGTGGGATACTGTGGCCAAATGTCGGGTTTGGTTCCAGATTTGTGCTTCCAATGACCACCCAATGACCTCTTCTCCAAAAGAGATCAAGGATGTGAAAGGCACAATTCAAAAGGGGAATAGGTGTGAAAGCAAAATGACAACACTTCGTTGCTCCAAAATGCTCCTTCTCTGTGTATTTTTAGGGTGAGGAAACTCACCAATTTATATACCTAGAGGTCTCTTGTATTGGGCATGCAGAGGTGCCACTTGGCGATCATGCCCTCTCAGGGGGAGGGAGATTCCTCCCTGATTAGGGGCTTCATGACTGCCCTTGTAACAACCTCTAACGCTCAAAAATGCTCACCCACACTCCCATGCTATGAAGGAAGCATTAAGTGGCGGATCTGAGCTGCCATTTGTCAAGATTTGACTTTTTGCCCATCAAACCTAGAATTCGTCCCACCCTGGAGCGGATTCTGTATTCGTCCCAGGGGAGGACGGATCCCATTTTGAATTCGTCCCAGGGAGGGACGGATTCTGAGCAAAGTGCCTAGAAGGTGCCAAATTGATCTCTGACCTCCCAAAACTGCTGTGAGAGTGGTTAGGACCACTGTTTAACCTCTGGGGGCTGCCCTTGGGGCTGTGTGTGTCAATGCGATCAGTGTTTGCAGTCACATAATCGGATTGGTGTTGTTTTGGTGTCTATAGATGCCCCTTTTTGGGATGCGTTGTGCATGGCATAGCACCGAGCAAAAATAGATAACCAAAGCACTAATGATTAGGGTTTCTTAGTAACCTAACCAACTCTTGATGCCCCAAGCATGAAAAGGGGCATGCATTCTTGAATCCTTGCTTCTGACGAGCGAAGGAACTTAGTTCAAGTGTTAACCTTTTTCGGTGAGGTGTTACTTGAGCTTGGACATTGATCAGTCATGAATAGGCAAAGGGCGCAACCTTTTGTCTGTGGTAACCTAGAGTTCATGATTCATGAATGCCAAGTGATTTGATCAGCTTGTGACTATTGCTTGTTTACTGCCCCAAGCAGGGGCGTGATTGTCTTTGTCAATGATCCTTTGAATGCATGCCATTTTCCATGATTGGGTGTGTGTGTGTTGATTAGTGACTAAGTGTGACTACCCCCTCAAGCGACGAATCGATGAGGGAATGACCTTCATGAGAAAAGCGACGAGTCGCTTGACCCAAGATGACTTAGGTAAGGGTGCCGTCAGATGTTTAGCATTGAATGTGTGTGCAGTTTTCTGACATTTAGACCTATTTTTGGTGGGTGTTAACCCTTTTGGCGACGTCGTTTGGAGCTGAAATTGTCAAAAATCCATCTTCCCATGGAGCGGTCCGGCCATGGTGGCCTTCTTAGGGAGTAGGATGGTGACGATTTATAACCCCGACGTCTATTTTGGATGCCAAGAATGTCAGGCGCGAAGGCGCCTTCGTTCGGCAATGTTATTACTTATTTTTGGGTGGGTTTTTGACCCTTTTGGTGACGCCGTTTGGGGATGAAATTCTCAAAAATCCATCTTCCCGTGGAGCGGTCCGGCTATGGTAGCCTTCTTAGGGAGTAGGATAGTGAGGATTTGTGACCCCGACATCTATTTTGCATGCCCGAGATGTCAAGTGCCAAAGCACTCTCATCGGGCAAGTTTATTAGCTGTTTTGGTGCATTTTTGATGATATATACAGATTTTATTTTGTTTATGCGCATGTGATGATTTGATTTTATGCATGATGGTTGATGACTATGGATGTATGCATGTTAAGTTATAGTGATGAATGCATATGTTGTTGATGAATACAAATGTTTCTAATTTATATGATATGCAGATGGAATGGATGGATTGAATTTGTGATGTTTGGTAGTCGCACCATAGACTGTGCAGAACTTTATGGCTTTTTGTCCTAGGCGATTGCTGCGGTGAATAGCTTTGTAGGCATACATGTCTTTTCTTGTATGTTATTTTTGTATTTTTTGATGGTGAAGTAAAGCTGAAAAGATATTACAGTTGGTTTAGAATGTAGTTAGGTTTTCTGAGATTCAGATGTTTTAACTAACTAGCCAAGGTTGTACTTTTATCTGACAAGACTTTGAACAAGGTATGAATCGGACTTGTCTTTGACCAAGTTATTTCACATCCCTGTGTGTGCAATTGAGTTCGTTTGATGTGGCATTTGTCAGGATACCGCCAATGCCAGATAGGCTGTCAACCAAACCTGTACTGAGGATCACCTAATTAGCTCCACTAACTCCTTTGTTGTATTTAGTCAGATTAATCTATGGTGCAATCTAGGATACCATAAGCTAGCTCATCCACATGCAAACATTGATCTACACACAAGTTAATGCGGCAGATATATCGTCATGCAGGAGGTTTGCCACGAGTGACCGATAGGCTATCAACCAAACCGGTATGGAGGTTTATCTCATGACCTTCTGAATGCTGAGAGTTCCAGGGATTCAAGTTCAACTCCCTTCTTTTCTTCAATTGTATTGGGATACTTGCTCTTTATAGTGATAATAATCACTGTTTATTTTTGTTATATATATTTTTTTTTTTTTTCTTTTGAGCAAGGGATTTGGATTTGGAGTGATGAGAATCACTATTGTTTGTGCCTTTTGATGTATGCACTTTGAGGGTGATGTCAAATTTTTGGAGTTTTGACATGTGCAAATTTTGATGTTTTGCAACTTTTGAGAACTTGGGATTCATGGGGAATTGGGTAGGGAGGATGCTTGTCCTTTTGCCAACTCTCAACATTCTTGGGGTCATTCGCACAGGGGGATGAGCAAGATAACCGTTTCGCTTATGGTGACCTGGATTGCTTTGCAGGTTTCATCTTTCGTTCACACAACTTGGGAATGTTTATGTGTTTTAAGTTGTGATGGGATGCTACGTAACAAGGTGTATTTCAAGTATGACTCTACCTTTGTAACATCAGTTTGACTTTGTACAGTTCTTGGCTAGGAATTTAAAGACAGTTGAATGATAAAAACTCTTGATACATTTAGACGACAACTGATTATGATATGGCAAAAATAATGGATGACGTTTATTTGTGTTGTATTGTTTGCAAGATGGAAAATGTGAAAAATGGTATGCTTGCCAAGTAATGACAGTCCATGGTGCCTTTGACTTCTATGATCAACAAATGTGCGATATATGGATGTGATGGTTAATGCAGCTATTATGTAGTGTTTTGATTGATGAAGTATGCATGAGAATGAGATGCAGATTTTTTTTTTGAGATTTTGATGGTTTTTGTTGTTTTTGAATTTTCTTGATGGTGACCAAGGGATTTCGAGAATCCTTTGGGGCCTTTTTGGGGTGACCAAGCGATTGCGATAATCCTTGGAGATTTTGGGGTGACCAAGTGATTGCGATAATCCTTGGAGCTTTTTGGGTGACCAAGCGATTGCGATAATCCTTGGAGCTTTTGGGGTGACCAAGCGATTGCGATAATCCTTGGAGCTTTTTGGGGTGACCAAGCGATTGCGATAATCCTTGGAGCTTTTTGGGGTGACCAAGCGATTGCGATAATCCTTGGAGCTTTTTGGGGTGACCAAGCGATTGCGATAATCCTTGGAGATTTTTGGGGTGACCAAGCGATTGCGATAATCCTTGGAGCTTTTGGGGTGACCAAGTATAATCTTACTTTTTCTAAATTGTAATCCTTGGAGCTTTTGGGGTGACCAAGCGATTGCGATAATCCTTGGAGCTTTTTGGTTTGACCAAAGGGTTTATTGATGGAGATCCAAGCTTGCTCAAAGCAATTCTCATTCAAAACTTGGAAAATATTACCTCACAAACCCTCATTCTGTGGCTATATAGCCAAAAAAAAAACCCTAAAAATTGAAATGAGTCGGATGGGGCCCAAAATTGGGGTGCGCATCCCTCTTACAATAGATAAGCCAAAAATAAAGTTTCAAGTCCTAACTCTAAATACTTTAGGAGATATTAACCTTCGAACAACTCAAAAAACATAAAAAATTAGGTGAGTAATTTTGAAACCTAATTTCGGGGCACTAGATGATGGAATTTGGCCCCAAAAACTGGATTTTCAAGGCAAATAATACTCTAAGGAGTCATATTTGTTTAAAAATCTCCCAACTAGCTCCCTGTCAAATTTCACATCAATCGGAGCTACGGTTGAGAAGTTATGGCCCCGACAAAATGCACTAACATTTAGGAAAAAAAATAAAATTTCCCACATTTTGTTGGATGCTCATGCATCATTTATGGGCACCGTTGGGGCGCTTTTGGGTTGACCAAAGGGGTCATGGACACCTTTGGGGCCTTTTGGGGATGACCAAGCGATTATGGGAATCCTTGGAGCTTTTGGGTTGACCAAGTGATTGCGGGAATCCTTGGAGCTTTTTGGGTTTGACCAAGCGATTGCGGGAATCCTTGGAGCTTTTGGGTTTTGACCAAGCGATTGCGATAATCCTTGGAGCTTTTTGGTTTGGACTATGGCTCTTCAGGGGATAGAGGTACCCCCAGCTTGATGATATTTGTGCTCTGGATCTGGCTCTGGAGGTATGGGCATAAATGGATCGGCCCTATGCACGGAGAGGAGGAGAGGGTCCGCCCTCGGCACTGATATAGCTATGGGGTCTCTAGGCGGAAGTTGATCTCTGTATGCCCAAAGTAGCGGATGCAGCACTTGAGCCCACTGCGTTGGGTTAACGCACCACTCATGCCCTAGCCTTATGCCTAGTTGTCCAAATAGTTCTTCAATGTTTAGGGGGTGATGATGTTGTCGCGCATGATTGAGATATTCCATCTCGGTTTCATCCTCATAAGCACTGTCGGAGATCCAAAAACCTTCATTGGCTTCGATGGCTGCTTGCGACATATGCGGTTCCTCTTGTTCGAGCAGATTGATGTGGTCCCAACGGGGTTGTTCCGCTCTTCGCAGGGGGACCTGATTTCCATGAGGTGGCGCTGGCTCGACTGGCGCCTCTAAGGGGAATATTGCCATTAAGCTCTCTTGACAGTCATCCATGGGAATCACTTGTGAGTGATTGCTGTCAGATTCGAATGGATCCCATGGTGCTACCTCGTGTTCTGACTCATCTTCAGCCAGTGAGTCAGGCTCATCAGAATCTGGCAATTCTGAGACATGGAAGACCCCGTCCTCGGGTAGCTCGATGGTCAGAGGCTGATCCTCTTCAAGAGGAGCCTCACGTAAGTTGGGCTTTTGGGGCCCCAAAATTTTGGTCTCTACCAACTCTAAGCGCTCTAGCAGTGCATTGCATGTATCGGGGGATTTGAACTCCTCCTCGTTGGTTTGTCCCCGTTGCAGGTTGTAGGGAACTTGGGGCCTTGGGAGGGGTGGCCGGATAGCACCCCCCATGCCTTGGTATGGCATTTCATCCCGCTCTTCTTCTTGCTTGGATTCCTTAGAGGCTTCTTGAGGGATTTCTGAGGGTGGCCCATGAACCTGGGTGGGTGCCTGAGGAAGGCACCCATCATTGGTTCTAGGAGTGGCCTCCCGCTCAGGTCTAGGAGGCGTCGGGGGTGGCACTCGATAAGGTCACGGAGACCTGTCTCGCACCCAGGGGTTGTGCCTCTCATAATGTTTTGTCTTATGCGTGTGAGGGGTTGGAGTCCTCGCCTGCATAGTGTGTTGGAACAACTCATCCTTCTGGCTCTGAATGCACTCTTTATTTAGAAGATACAGTTGTTCTAACTGCTGTCGCTCTAGCTCAAGTAGCGTGAGTTGCGCTCGATGGGCGACATGTTTGGCAGATTCTAAGATAGTTTGTCCCACCGTCTCATGTCTAGAAGGGTTAGATGCCTCTCCTACATATCTATCTCGATCATGGTGATCCGAGATCTCTATAGGCCACCTCCCTTTGTTGGGGGTAGCGGCATTCCCCCGAGGCTTTGGCCTCGGTAGGTGATCCTGATAGCTAGCAGGTGCAGAAGCGCATTGCTCCCACATTGTACATTGCTCTCGAGGAAGGTAGGGGTCTTCCTCGTGCTCTCTTTCATAAGTGAAAAAGGGACGGGCGAAGTTGGCTCACCCCGCCTGAAGAGCCTTGCGCTCTGGATTTGACTGGTTGTTGCTAACAGTGATGCGGGGTACAGGAGGGATGGAATAATCATGTGGCCCCCCCTTATGGACCCCCTGCCATTCTAGCACTTCATCGCGCGGTGGCCACTCATAGTGAGTATCTAAGGGAGCCCTCCTACGAGGGTACCCCTCCTGAAAGGGTGTGCGTTGGGTGCTATGCTGGTAGGGGGTGTCCCTAAAAGGGGTGCCCCTATAGTCCCATTCCATCAGGGCACGGAGGGGACTGCCTTGTGTGTCAGGCCGCCAAGGTGGTATGACCAAATCCTTGGGGCTGTACCGAAGGCGACTGGTGCCCCCTTGGACATTCTCCGTAGCGTCCACCCGTGATTGGGCTTGGCTGCGGGTGAACACCATGATGATGTCCCTCTACAAGCTATGTAGGTTTTACCTTTTGTTTATGATTTTTCTGATTTTTATGTTACACTAAACAGAAATGAGCACACACATACACAAACGGTGATTATCTCGTTTAAAGATTGAGAGTGTGTCCTAAACCTGGTTTAGTGTGTTTTTTATTTTTTTTTTTGTTTTTGAAGGTTTTTGTAAAGAACGTTTAAATGCAAATGATGGCTCTTATGACTCCCATAAATGGTCGCCCCTTCGATATACCATTGCCAGGCCGATATACCAACCTCTCTATATACCCGCCCTTACGTGAGGGAAACTATAGGTACGTGAGAGCAGATGGTACGTGGAACATAGGCGGTACGAAAGGGGGATTGTCCTGTTTATGACACCTACCATAGAAGACTTATCCTCGTGCGCTGGGAATCACCCCAACGACACTCGGTCAGCTTTCATCAGGATTTACGTCTAGCAACAGTGATAATCGGGGTAAATGGATGCAAAAATCAAGCCAAGGTGGTGATGAAATCCACCGTTGGTCTTGATCAAGGGCTAGGGTTTTACGACCAGCTCCTTGGTTTTTATGATGCCACGTGATGTGTGGGGTTCTTTTTATTTTTGCAAAATGAAACAAGCAAATAGCAAAGGAGAACTACTTTCCCTAAGCAAACAAGTAATCTACGAAAAGCAAAAAACTAAAAACAAAAAAATACAAGAAAATTTAGAGTTCTTACCTTGCCCCTGCCCAAATCTACTGATTCTGAGTTTCTGCCCTGAAACCACACAGACAGAAATTCATCCCGGGGAGGAATGAATTACAGTACTGAATTCGTCATAGGGTCAGGCGGATTCCAATTCGTCCCTGGGAAGGATGAATTACAGACCTGTATCCGCCTCAGGCTGGAACGAACAGCAGTCCCGCGTCCAAAAACTTGGTACCTGCAAGAAAAACCACCAAATTTTGATCAGATCTCAGATCTTAAAAATAGAGGACTAGGTCCCACCGTGATCGCCACTGAAAGCACGAGGATACGAAAACAAAAAGGGAAAAACTCCAAGTACGATGCAAGAACGAAACTAAACTTGATGCTACGAATTAAAAATGCGTAAAATGGAGAAAGCATAGACAAATTGGAACCCAAATGGAATGAAACAACCCTCTTCTTTTATTGATGTATTTCAAATTCGGTTACAATTCGCTTCCTCCCCTTTTAGGGGCGAGGAGCATCAAACTTGTCTCTTGGTCACATCAATGGAAAGCCATCCCTCTTTCGCGTGCCCACATGTAAGATGGGCGGACCAAATGTCATCGTCGCTTGTGTATACGAGTGTTGATTCCTTGCTGCTCCTCCGATGTTTAGACCCTGCGTTCAAAGGAACAAGAAACCGTTAGTAGCACCTGCGAATAAGACAAAGCATGCGATCCTCAAGCCTACAATAAGCGGATGAGAAAATGAATTAAACTGTAACTAAAACTTATCCAAATGACATGAAAACTTGGCAAGGACATAGAAACATCACCAAGAAGGCATTGCAAAAGAAACAGTCAAGAAATTCCTCACCGATTTGAATTCGCTCCGGGGAGGGACGGATTCGACTGTAATTCGCTCCGGGGTAGAACGAATTCACCTGCAACAAAGCGCCGAAGTGATACTGCCCAAAATGTCATGTCTAGGGAGCTCCAAAAGACCTGCAAACTTGGGGTTAGCTAATTGGAGGCATTTTGGGAAGACCCAGATGGTCAGATTTCCCCAATTTGGCCTCCATCAATGGTAATTTGACGCTACTACCTACAAGTTAGTGAGGACAACAAAAGCGATAAAACATGATAAGATTTGATCAAAGCATTACGAAATCGGAATTACAAGCTATCTAAGCAGCATAATATGGAATGCAAAATAAAAAAATGACAAAAAGAACAATCTGCCATGAATCCCCAATCGTTCCTAAAAAGGAAGATTAGGCTCGCAGCAGTGCGAGGGCACCCGGGCGGGCCGCCCACCGTTGGAACCTGATTTCGGCACCAATCCACTTGGGATGGGCCCAAAATCTCTTGTAATGTGTTGTCAACAAATTGGGTGGGATACTGTGGCCAAATGTCGGGTTTGGTTCCGGATTTGTGCTTCCAATGACCACCCAATGACCTCTTCTCCAAAAGAGATCAAGGATGTGAAAGGCACAATTCAAAAGGGGAATAGGTGTGAAAGCAAAATGACAGCACTTCGTTGCTCCAAAATGCTCCTTCTCTATGTATTTTGGGGTGAGGAAACTCACCAATTTATAGACCTAGAGGTCTCTTGGGATGAGCATGCAGAGGTGCCACATGGCAGCCATGCCCTTCCGGGGGGAGGGAAGATTCCTCCCTCATTAGGGACTTCATGACTGCCCTTGTAACAACCTCTAATGCTCGAAAATGCTCACCCACACTCCCATGCTATGAAGGAAGCGTTAAGTGGCGGATCCGAGCTGCCATTTGTCAAGATTTGACTTTTTGCCCGTCAAACCTGGAATTCATCCCACCCCGGAGCGGATTCTGTATTCGTCCCAAGGGAGGACGGATCCCATTTTGAATTCATCCCAGGGAGGGACGGATTCTGAGCAAAGTGCCTAGAAGGTGCCAAATTGATCTCTGACCTCCCAAAACTGCTGTGAGAGTGGTTAGGACCATTGTTTAACCTCTAGGGGCTGCCCTTGGGGCTATGTGTGTCAATGCGATCAGTGTTTGCAGTCACATAATCGGATTGGTGTTGTTTTGGTGTCTACACAACGGTTCTGATATAGTGATTCAGGTGCTATATGTAGATGATTTGATCATAATAGGTAGTTCAGATAGTATGATTGATACAGTGAAAAATGATCTAAAAGCATATTTTGAAATGACAGATCTGGGACTCCTACACTACTGTCTTGGTTTAGAGGTAACTCAAAAGAAACATCATATCAGAGTTACATAGAAAAAATATGCCAAGACTTTGATTGATAAATATTGTATGACTGACTCTAAGTCAAAAACTACTTCAATGTAAGCAGGACTTAAATTATCTAGATATGATCAATCTCCAAAGGTAGATGGCACTCTCTATTGTCAATTGATTGGGAGTCTTTTATACCTAACCAATATGAGGCCTGATCTTAGTTTTGTTGTGGGATATCTTTCACGGTTCATGCAGGAACCCAAGGTAAGTCATTGGAAAGCAGCAAAAAGAGTTCTACATTATGTCCGTGGTACAACAAATTTTGGCTTGGAATGCAAAAAGAATAACAAGTTTTATCTACAAGGATACACAGACTCTGACTATGCTGGATCCATTAATGATCGAAAATCAACTTTTGGATATATCTTTCATCTTGGCTCTGGTCCTGTCTCTTGGCATAGCAAAAAATAGTAGGTGGTTGCAATTTCTTCCATAGAGGTAGCATATCGCGCAGCTAGTGGAGCAGTCTGTGAGATAATATGGCTACGTCGCATTCTTTAAAATATGGGTCTTGCAAAGAATCTTCCACTACATTTGTTTTGTGACAATCAAGGTGTTTTGAATCTTTTCAAAAATCCCATTTTTCATGATCGTACCAAACACATTAACACTCGGTGTCATTTCATTCACGATGAAGTTCCAAAGCACAAAATATAGCTCTAATACATTCCCACTTATGCGCAAGTTGCAGATATCTTCACTAAAGCACTTGCACGTATTATATTTGAACTGTTTTGCAATACTTTGGGTATTTGTCAATAATGTAATAAGGGGGGATGTTAACATTTCATAACATAGTAATACTTTTATATTTCATTATTAGCATGTAAAATGGAAGCGCATTCGCGCTATCTAGTTAGTGATTTGGTTTACCAACCAACCAAGGTTGTTCAACCACTCGAACCACCCGATCAATGTATTTAAACTTCATCATACTCAATATACTGGTTACCTCAGATTTTCCCAATATTGCAACGTTCCTCATTTTCACAAATAACAAGGTAATATACACTTAGAAACAACCTATATGGTTTGAACCATAAACTTTGACAATTACTAAAAATAATGTAAATGTAACTAACTCCCCTATGTATTCAAAAAATATGTTGACTATTTCATATGTTATATAACATCTATCTTACTATTTGTTTATTTAAAAAACAATGATGTTCAAGTTAAACTCACATGGAAAAGAGGTAAATAAAATCAATGAACCTAAGAGATGCATATTTCTATCATGTCGTTGCTTTCCTTGAAATGAGGTCTGGGGTTCAAGCTTGACAGCTTGTGCCAGATACAAAAAATCCCTAACTAGCCTGAGGGGTAGACTTGGATGGCCTCAACTAGCCTAAGGGGTATACTTGGATGGGACAGGCCTATGGAACAAAAAATCTTAGCCCCCAAGGGATATGGGGAAATTTGTTTCTTAACATAAGGTTTAAGGGTGAGTGAGTAGTTGAGTTGGTGTGAAACTACCAGTTGAGGTCTGCGATCCATACCATGGGTCCATTCAACTCTGGTTCAAATCACACTAGATACCATAAGCCCTTTTATTCGCACTAGGTACCTTACTGGCAAGTTTCCTCAATCCTTAGAAGAAGATCTGGGGTGCAAGTCTGATGGCCTACGTCGAATACAAAAAAACCTCCAGTTAGTATGAGGGGTATACCCAAATGAGATAGGCCCTATGGAATGAAAATTATTGGCCCCAAGGGGATACGAGGAACGATTTTCCTTAACATAAGGTTTAGAACCCAAGGGTTAGGTGGATTGGTAAGTGCTTGTCTGGATAGACATTTACCAAGAAGACACCCAAGTTCAAACCACGGGGGCAACCTGTTTACAAAGGTAGTAGTCTGATCTGAATCCTCTGAGTACACGACAGACCGATGGTGATAATACAAATCTGAACGATTTGTGGTCCTTTCACGTCAGATCAATAATAACAAAGTGGAATAGGTTTGATGGAAACAACCCCTATCGTTTGAACCATGTACTTATCCATTACTAAAATAGTGTGATTGTGACCAATTCTCTATTTAACCGAAAAAAAAAGACCATATTTTAATATTATTTTATTTGACTATTTCATATGCTATATAACATCTATCCTACTATTTGTTTAAACAATCATGTTCAAGTTAAACTCTCATGGAAAGGAGGTCTATACATTCCATCACATGTAAATAAAAGCAATGAACCTAAGAACGACATATTTCTATGAGTGAAAAGACCATATTTTAATATTATTATATTTTTAAATCGACACAAGGGACCAATATTTATTAAAACGTAAGAAATAATTTTTTTATGTAAATTTAAAAATATATAAATTTAAAATTGTAAGTTTTGATGTTTATTAAGAAAAAATTTAGGTTTAAATATGTTTTTTTTAAAAGTAATCTGACCTAAATTAAATATTAATTTTGATAAAAAAAAAACTTGAATTCAAATATATTTATTTGTAAAAGTAATAATAAATTATAAATTTTGGACTTTAAAAAAAACTTAGATTTAATCTAATCTAAATCCATCGATTATAAATTTTAACTTTACTAAAAAAAAAAAAAACTTAGGTTGAAATATGTCTATTTGTAGTAGTTAAATATATACTAACTTGATACCGACGAATTCTGAAACTGTGGATGTTTCAGCCCAAAAATAACAACTAGTACTAGACCTTTTTCACCACGTAGCTTTTCAACGAAAGGGGATCTCCCGCGTCTTGGAATCTCCACCTGTAAGCAATGTTGACAACATGGAGCGTTTTACATCCCCCTTCGAGAACCGTTCGATGCAGAAAATGCAACAATCCGTACGCGCCTTACATAACGGCTTACGCGTTTTTGCTTTTGGATTTTCTGTGCAATATGAACAAATACAGACCACATAACATATTCCAAAGATCTCATGTTTTTTCTTTCGTGGCAATACGCGTGTACGCGTCTCCTCGATACAGTCGATTCAACTTCTAAACATCATTGTTTTTTTCTTATTTCTGTGACATAAGCTTTGAATCAAAAGATAAACTGTCACCTCTGCTGTTCTGCTGTCTAAAACTACAGCCACATAATATGTTATTGGATTCCATTTGTAGGCCTGGCCCTGTCTACTTTTCGTTCACGTCTAACAATGCGGCTAAAAGGCATCTGCTGAGCTAATTTTTTTTGTCAATTACTTTCAGTGGTAGGTGTAAAATGTGTTTCATTAATTCCAATTACTATGAGAAAGGTCTCTGTTCCTTTTTAATACAAAACCAATAGTAACATATACTTAGAGTTTCAAGGCTTAAATCTTGAGTTTCTTTGGATTGAAAGTTTGTCCTTTTCTTGGTGCTTTCAGGGACTTAAAGGTTTAAAATGTCATGGTGGTTATAGGGTCGGACTGCGTGAAGAACTGTGTGAGGTTTCTGGGGCGAACAATCAGCATATTGTGGTGGGCATAAAAACCTGACAGCCTACCCGGTTTCTTGATGGCTAGCCATTCCACCATATAAAAAAACCAGCATATTGATGGCTACCAATTCCACTATGTGAAAAAAAACCACTTAAAATATTATTTGTAGATAGCCACATTTTCTTCATAATTTTGTGTATCTTTCTTTTCCCTCGGGAAATGTGCACTCACCTACCTTTTCCTCAGTTTTGGTGCCCTTGTCTACCTTTGTGTTTATCCACTTATTCAAGATTTTTATTTGCTTGCAGGGTTGAGACCTTCTTAGTCAAGACAAGTTCAAACCTGTAATTTAGTTATATCAAGTTTTAGTTTTTAAAATCCCAAGAACATGTAACAAATAAGAGACATCCACAACTACTTTCTTTTAAGTTGAACAACCTGTGCAAAGATGAAAAAAATAATATTTTATAAAATTTATTTAAAAGAAAAAACAAACATAACATAATTTACTTTATACTGTTTTTTCTACTATATAAGAAAGTTGGTCATAATTATACTATTTTTAGTAATTGACGGTTTAAAGATTGCTTCTACCAAACTTATTCTGCTTGGTTATTGTATTGTTGACCTGGTGTGAAGGGGACCCGGTCTCTTTCATCGATTAAACAGACATTCACTGTATTCAGATCAGACTAGCAAATTAATTATTGGTTAAAGATAAAGTTAATAATATTTATTTGTGTAGAGAATTTTTATAGTTTTTAGTTTATTGATTAAAAATAAAGTTAATAAAATTTTTATTGTCTAAAACTTTTTACTAAAGTAACTTATCTAAAATATTCGCCACTATCAGAATTTAATTAAAGTCCACTACTACCAATAAAATCTTTATTATTAAAAAAATCTAATTAAAATAATTTATTTAAAAATACTTAACCATTATCCACTAACCTATTCCTTTCAATTACATTTATAACTATTATACACGCAACTAATTATCACACATTGTTTGAGATTGTGATTAATGTTGTGTTGCCGTTGTTGTGTCGGCAAAAAACTTATTTTAACCATTTGTGTTGCTGTTATTGTGTCGGCAAAGACGTATTTAACCATTTCAGCACATTGTGTTGCGGTTGTTGTGTGGGCAAAAACGTATTAGCTTACTCGCAAAGAAAGCCAATATCTTTTTTCGCTGGGGATAAGGCTTCAAATGCTACAAAATGTTAGTTCTCATATGCCTAATATCGGGTATATGCAGCCTCTTTCTTCGGAGACTAGTGTTTTTTTTGTTTTGTTGTTGCATAAGGTTCTATGGATTCCAGGGGACCAAAAAGGAGGCTGCAATTAGCACGCTTACCCCCAAGAATTCAAGCGGAAGAGCAGAGCAAACGGCAACGATCAGATGATAACGAAGCTCAAGTCCAAGAATTTTGGGCTTTGGTGGATAGAATCCGCACAATGCACCAAATTATGAAGCAAAGTCGAGTGAATTGCAGTCACTCAGAAGAGATGTCCATGGCCAAGAATCCAGGCATGAAAATCACTGGAAATAATAAATCCCCCTGGAACTCGTTGGAGTGGGAGGACTTTTCCAGCAATGGCATGTTGTTGTTTGAGAATGACAGCCCTAATAAAGAAAGGGGTTTAAGTATTCTTACAAATTACAATCCAAGCGGTTGTCGGGAGATTGAGAAACCCGATGTTCGAATCGGGACACGTGTGGAGAAATATACGCCGGTGGAAAGATTTGATCTAAATTTAGATGGCAGAGAAGTAGTCTATTATTCTGGTAGCAAATGGTACTTTCCGGCAGGTTCGTAGTATGAATTTTCAATAATTTTTTTTTTTATTTTTCAATAATTTTTTTTTTAATTCTAATTGTTTAGATAGTTTTTAATTGTAATTGTCTAGAGTAGGATCTATTTAGTTTTTAATTGTAATTGTCTAGATTGGATTAGGATCTATTTAGATCATTATTACAATTTAAATATCAACAATTGTATTTTGTAGAGTATAATTGAAATTTTATTGATTTTAGTAACTGTGGGAAAACCTGGCCGACAGATTGATTTTAGTAAGAGTAGCCGATGTCTGCAACTTTAGTATTATTTCGTTAGTGATTTGCTACAGGTATAGCTCTGAGCTGTGCATTGGATCGAAATTCCGGACATGTATCAAAATTTAAGAAGGCTGCATCATTACAAGTAAGCTGTGTGCAATAGTTTTCAGCAATTTTCATGGTAATAATTAGGGTAAATAGCTTTACTGGTAACGGATCTGAGCTCTAAAACGAATATAGACACCTAATTTCATGTTTATAGTCGCGAATGGTAGCGGCCATGTAACTGCACATATTATTAATGTTTTAAGCAGTCTGACTGACCACGAGGTACAGATCTTTTAAGTACTTGGTAATTCATTTTATTTTGGGTTATAAAACAACCATGTGAAATAAACTCATGGATTTACCAATTATTAAAAACCACTTTGAATTTTATTATAGAACTTTGTGTAGTTATGATATGAAATTGGTATGGGTTGCACATCCAAACACCTCTTTTAAAGGAATGCATTTTAGAGAATGAAAAACTCGTTTACTTTCATTACCTCTGGTTAAAATTGTGCAGTCAGTACATTATTCTCCCAGGCAATACCTCATAACTGCGTGGCCAAATGACCACCTCTCATAAACTGATATTTTTCCACCTTGCTCTCGAACATATACAGCTCAAATGATATAGGCGGTTTAATTTATTTAAAAATATGTTTAAATGTATTTTTGAATATAATAGTCATCAGTGATGATAAGAGATAAAACCTTAAGCAAATATTTACAACATTGAAAACCAACGCAATAATATCATCTTTACAACATTGAAAACCTAAAGATTTTGCTTTGCTTAGGCCAAATCACAGCTTTCCACGCCTAAAATATTCTTGCACAGATTCCGAAGGGCCACTCCTTGGTTTAATTGGCCTTAAACTATCACATCCATGAAATCACGGTAGCAGAAGTTGACCCACAATTCCACGATCCGAGACCAAGGACTAAAAATCTATGTATCCTCTCTCACGCTTGACCTTTGGGCCATTTATGGCACCATCGGCCTCTGACACCTGCCACTTGCACTTGTCTCCCAAGGATACCATTTTTGGGTTTGCCTTACCATTCAAAGATTCAAATTGCACAAACTTGCGTACCTCTCCTATCACTCGTGAATGTTTCAAGCTCTCTTTCCCCAGACCAAAAAATCTATAAATTGAGGTATTGGTCATTTCAACAACCATTCTGTAGCTAAGAAACTTTGTCCTTTGCTTTTTCACTTCATTCTCTCATGCTCTAAGTTTTTTCATGGTGATCATAGTGCTCTTGCTTGAAGGCTTGGAGGATTCTTGGGTATCCAGGGCATACGAGTAATCTTACATCTCAAAAAAAAAAAAAAATAAGCATTGTATTTTAAGATAAAAAAAAATTAGAATTTTTATAACTTTTGAGATAAAACTCCAGATTCGCGTGCGTTTAAGAGGAGATCATATTTTTGCATGGGTTGTTTTATTATCAAAGGGCATTAGAGGGAAATTTTTATGCTTTTAGGAATTTACCAATTTGTTGGCAAGAAGACCGTAAGTAAGGAAAAATAGTTAAATGGAAAAAACGAGAACTAATTAAGGAAATTGCATTAGCCCAAGAAAGAAATGGGAGATCTGGTTTGGACTCTGGTGGATTTGGTGGGTTCTATTGAGAATTTTGATGCAGTTTGTTGTGTTTCCAATGCCGAACAAAGGATTTTGGCACAAGACCATAAATTGTAGCAAGTTATAGAGGATTTGGGCACAAGATTAACAACTATAACAGGTTATAAAGAATTTTGACATGATACTAGCAACTATAGCAGGTTATAGAGGATTCCAACACATGATCAACAATTATAAAAAGTTATTTCAAATTTGTTTAAGAGTGTTTATGCATGTAAATGAAGTATGCATGGGAACATAATAATAAAATAAATTTAAATTATTATTATTGTGTTTAAATTGGTTTGGTAGTTGATTGCTTGGTTATCATTAACTAGATCAACTATCCTTGACTGCATCCTGGTGGTATCAAAACATGTTTTTATGGCATACAAAGGAAGAGGAAGTTGAAGAGGTGTTGGAAACTAGCAAGTGGATCTAGCTAAGGCTTTGTAGGGAATCACCACATGATTGGAGGTTATTAAGGTGACCCAATGGAGAGGAGTTCAGATTGAGGATGTGAGTGAAAGTGAGGATGAAATTTTTGGTCATACAAAGGCAATAAAGGAAGAAGGAATTGAATAATCTAAGTCACAATGGATACAAGCAATTTTTAAGAAATAGGAAAAACTCACATTCTAGAGGGTACACAACTGAATACCTTTAAAAGGGGGTTCCATTGGGAGCATATATCTTCAATGCCCAAGAAGCTTCAAAGCTTCTAAGAAGAGAATTAAACACCTCTTGAAAGAAGGGGTAATCCAAGAAGAGATGATGAGACTCTTCACATTTGACCTCATATAGGTAGCATCTATTTGGGATAACCATTCCTCTTTTCTCGAGGTTATCAATTGTAAGGATTTTGTTTTGGATGGCCAACCAAAAGAAGAAATTGATTTTCAATTTATATTTTTGCACTAAACCTTATTAATCAGAAGCCATCCCTCACTCTCTTCCTCCACCAGGTAGTAAGTTGACTTGACTGAGAAGAGAACATTTTTCTTTGCCTTCTAAATTATAGAATCTTTTGCATCAAGATTCTTAGCATCTTGGATAACCCTCTTTTGGATTTCTCCCCTTTGGAATATAAGCCAAGGATGTGGATAACCTTCCACTCTTTTCTTCTATCTATCCCATCTATAAATTTTGAGACTTTGGTTTCAAATATATGGAAGGTAAATGGTTCCAAGACCACCAAATCAGGGTTGTTTATTAGAGGATATTTTAAGATCCAAGGATCTCTGTAGAAATTATTTTTAGATACATTATCTAATTTCCATATTATTTCCTTTTGAATTAGACTTTTGGTTTTAAGAAGGCTATTTTAGAAATTCAGACCCTTAGGAGGATTGGGTTCCTCAATGAAATTTCTTCCTTGCAAGAGATATTTAGTTGAGAGGATACACATCCATTTTGAATCATCTTGCCTCAAGATTTCCCAGCCCTGTTTTGACATTAAACATGATTCATCTATCTCATCTTCTTGAATCCAATATTTCCTACTTCCTTCTTATAACAAACCTACTCCTAAGTGACTAGGGGGAATCTCTTTTTTCTATGCTAGACCATAGGAAGGCCTTCTAAATTTGTTCAGTTCCCTAACATATCTTCATTGGTATTTTGACATAAAAAACATCGGGATACTTTGAAGAGTAGCCTTGACAAGTTGAGCTTTACATGCTTGACTAAGGAGCACCCCTCTCCAACTCACCAGATTTCTTTGGATCCTTTCTAGAACAAGTTTCCATAGATAATATTTCATTCTACCCTTAAAGGGGGGAGATCAACAATATCACACCTAAGTATTTAAGCTATTTTCCTTTGCCTTCTCAAAGGAGTATTAAGGAAAAAACTTTTATCTTCAAAAAGTTAACTTTTTTCCTTGTTGCCTTCTCATAAATTCTTAGGATTTCTTTAATTTCTCTAGTTTGTGGAACAAAGGAACTTGTGGCCAGGATACTCTTATCAACAAACTATTGGTGAGATATCAAATTAAAGGAGGAAGCAAATCTGATTTCATCAATAACCCTAGGTAGAGGTAACTTTGAGAGTTCTCAAGATGATAAACATATAGGTGGATAGGGGGTCCCCTTGGCATAGCCCTTTCAAACTCCTAAAGTAGTCCATAGTAGCTCCATTAACTATGATAGATAACATTGCCATGGAAATGCATTCTTTGGTGAGATTAATCCAATCCTAGTGAAAGCCAAACTTGAACATAAATTTTAGCAAGAAGTCCCAAGAGACCCTATCATAGGCTTTATTCATGTCAAGCTTTAGGAAGAGACCCACCTTTCCTTTTTTATCTATAGAATGAATGAGTTAATGGATAGTTATGATTACATTTGTGATTTTCCCACCCGTAATATAACCACCTTGATTAGTGTCAATGATGAAGGGTATAACCAATTTAATTGTGTTAGCCATAACCTTAACCATGATTTTATAGAGGGTATTAGAAAGGCTAATGGGTCTAAAATCTATAAAGTCTTTTGCTCCTGCCATCTTAGGGATGTGGACAAAAAAGGTGGAATTTACACCTTTTGGGATATAGTGGTTTTTTTGGATAAATTTCTGGTTCAAGTAACATGAAGAACACTTTCAAAAAATTATAAACATCTAGTTACTTCTTTACAAGTCCTAAGCAAAGATACTATATTTGATGACTTAGTCAATATTCTTTAAGAATATGAAGTAGAGAAGCTAGTCAAGGATGAAATGACTAATAATACCTTGGTATCTAAAGAGAATATACCAAGTAATATAACTTCAACTTCTAGTTCTAGATCTAAATGAAATTTTATATTTTTTCATATATGTAAAAAAAAGAGTCATGGTATAAATTTTTGTAGATATAATCAACGAAATCATATGACTATGCATCAAGGAAATCAAATGAATAAACTAGTCTAATAAAGACCAATTGGTCCGAGGTGTAGACCAATTGGTTCATCCAAACCCCATAAGGGGGGCGGAGGTCCAAGGTTCAAATATCGGGCCTCGTCGGACTGAACGCTTGTCCCTTTCCTGGTGCTTTCAATGGCGTAAAAGGTTTAAAATGATTATGGCATGGTGGTTATAGGGGCGGACTGCGTGAAGATTTGTGTGGCGGCTTCTGGGCGGACAACGCAGAATACTATGGCGGCCATAAAAGCTGGACAGCCTTCCCGGATTCGTGGCGGCTACCGATTCCACCATGTAAATTCAAAAAAAATAAAAAAAAATAAAGACAATATCAATCTCAGTATCAATATAATTCTCAATGAAAACAACAATTTCAATATCAATATTAATAGTGTCAATATCATCCTCAATACCAATATGGTTGTTAGCAACAACCTTCGCTACAATTTAGAGAAGAAAATAAAAAATAAATTTTTGTTCAAGAAAAATGGAATTGGAAGATCAAGACCAAGATTGAAAAGAACAAAATAAAGAAGTAGATCAAGAAAGCAAAGAATAAGATAGCAAAAAGAGATACAAGTCAAAAGTAAGCGCTAGAGAAGGAACCTAATGGATCACATACTGAAGATACTTATAGAATATTGAAGACAAATATGAAGACCAAGATTGAAGACTAAAATATTCAATAACAAAATAATGCAATACAAGAGGTATTGGGAATATTACATTATTTGGTACATGCTAATGTACTACTATGGTACTTTCATAGTACAATTGCAAATATGTAATAGATTAGGGTTGAGTCTATAGTTTAGAAATGTGATTTATATTTCCATTTTATGTAAGAGTGTAATGTGCAAGAAATGCACAAGTGTCATGTATATTAGAGTGTAATTTTATATTGTGAGGATGTGCACAAGTGTCTTAGATCAGGAGTGCATGTAGAAGTGTAAGAGTCATGTAGAAGTGTGCAAGTGTCATAGAGTTACGTGTGCAAGGAAGAAGAAAGTAAAGAGTCTAGTATACAAGTGGCAAGATGATAAGCCAAAGGTCATGGACTCGTCATATGGAGATCAATAGTCAAGTACTTGAAGAGTCATATTACTATGACTATATTATGGAGACAATGTTCCATGAGAAAGTTATTCTATTATCTTATTGTAAGAGAAAGAAAAGGAATAAAACTTGTATATGATTTTTTGAGCAAATAATATTGTAATTTTTCTTCATGCATAGTTCATGAATGACTTAGGCCATTTACATTCATGTATTTATTATATAAGTGAATAATATTTTTAGTATTATATAGGCATTTATATACATATTAAATTGCTCATGTATTATTCTACTCTTCATTATTGATATTTTGATATTAAATATTGTGGATTTTTTATATTGGGACTTGTGGTATTTTGTGGTAGTAAGGCTTAAAAAACCAACACTCATTATCAGTAAAAGTGGGCATTTCTTTCATAACAACCTAATGAATATCATTATATGCTTGAAAATTTTACAGTGGCCTTTGTTTGTCCTATTGAGGTTATTTTTGAAGTTGAGTCATTATGAATACAAACTTGTGTGATGGAGAAACACATCTAGGTTTCCTCTAGAAAACTAGGGTTTATTTCTAGGAGTTATCAATAATTTATAAGCTTTTAGAGTTTTTGGAGTTCTCAAATACTTTTGAGCCTTCAAGGTTTTTGGGATCTTCAAACCCTTGACGATGAAGAACATCTATACATTTTTAAGTGTCTGGTTCTTATTAAATAAATCTCATAGATAGTTGCATGTCCCTCTACTTCATAGGTATTATATGAAGTAAAGTATTTATGCTAACTTTTAGTAACAAAAACTAAAAACATTATGTTAAGATAATATTTAATGTCAAATTAACACAAACATGAATGTAATTAGATTAATGTTGACAAAATAAAAACCATGGATGGTTTAAATGCTAAATATAACCCTATTATGAGTTTAATAACTTAGTAATTTGTATGAAGGTGTTACAAGTAGAAGCATTGAAAAAGGATAGGATTATCAAATCTTTTATGGTGCTAACAGACTAAGGTTGACACTAGTGGTTGTAAAACCTATAATGTAACTACCCATTCTAATACAATTTTAAAATAGGATTAATGATGAAAACAATTAAATGAAACTAAAGTTAATAATAAAATTGAAGTTGATTATTATAAAATTACACTAATGAAAACAATATCTACATTGCTTTCTAATATAAACCAAATTGAAGCTAAAATTGTACAATTAAAAATAAAATTTAATCCAAGATGACAAAAGGGTTAGAAAGATGTCATCTAAGTAATTGAATTGTTTTTTTATGCATGCCGTAATCCTCCACAATCTTTACTTCTAAAGCCTCTTATCCAAAATGCTAATTTGCAAAAGTCCGTCAAGTTGTATATTTTCATGCTAAGAGTGGCTATGAGCACAATATTATTCAAGTTCCACCCCTCTTTTGCCAAGAAAATGTTGAGTTTTATAATCAAAATCTTTTGACTATCAATTGCCAATCTCTCTTGAGAAAGACAAAAAAATTGTTTTGTTCCTATGTTGGGAAGATGGTTTGGAGAGGATGAGGTGAGGAAAAGTAGTAAGTTTTGATTGACATGTTTTGTGACTTAAGTGATAAGACTAAGCTCAAAGGTGTCTATTGGAAGGATGACATAGTTAAGGCAATGCGTAGTATTTTTACTATGCATCTTTATTTTATCCTCTTTTTAACAAGAGTGTGGCCCTAACAAAAGTACCATGTTACTAGTGCAAAAGAGACACTGATAAGGATTTGATAATAATCGGTGAGTTAGAATGGTGTCAATTGAGGATTTTTGAAATATTTACACTAGAATTATCAAGGTCAATGCTAATGTTAATTAACAAAGAAAATCTTAGTTTCCATTGATTTGACTTTGAATGAGTTTCTTATAGATCATTAATGAAGGTTGAATTAAAATTTTGACAATATGTATATGTTTGATATTGACATGCATTTTAATTATCTTGATTTGAGTAGCTTAATGTGATAGTTTATAATAAAATATATTTGTTGGAAATTTGAGCATGTTTTGTTGTCATTGATGTCAAGAGGTTTGATGTCCCAATTTGATGGAATTAATGTCAAAAAGGTTGATTAATGTTAGGAGGTTAGAGGTCCTAAATTGATGGAAATATTTGTGAGAATATTCTCTTGATGGCACATGAGGTATAAGTCAGCAAGAAGAAAAGAATTCCTCTCCATAATATTTGAAAAGGGACTAATAAATTACCTTGGTGGTAAATATTCATAAATGATGGCAAGGTTATCCTTAAAAAGAAAAAGCCCAAAAAGTTTTAAATATTTAAATTATAAAATTTAAATCCTTTAGGATTTAAAATATTATAATTAAATATAATAATTCGAAATGCCAAAATTCAAATTACAAAAAGAGGGACGACATCTAAAATAAAGGAAGGGAATATATATATATATATATATATATAGAAATTCGAAGAGCCTTTAAATAATCGAATAGCTCATGTGACGCAGAAGGGAGAAGACAAGCACGTGGTGCTTTGCGCATGGAAGACGGTGGTCAAAGGGAAGAGGGGAAGATTTCCCACTCATCCACCGTGGCATCTAAGCTAGCAAGTGGAGCTTGCGCAGCATGTGGCAAGGGAAATATCCTACACTAGATTCGCGTGGAGGAAGGGTTTTTTTGGAAATAGTGTGTGTTTCGTTTTATCACTAACGACATATATTAAGAGGGAGATCATGTGCTTTATAACTATGGCTTGGATAGTCCATGCAGTAGCCTTGCCAAGGCATGGTGCGGGGCCAATAGGCACCATGGGTTCGAATCCCGATGACAGGTGGTAGGCAGAAAGGGGATTAATTTTTGGTTAAAAATTAATTTTTCCCTAAGGTTCTATGGTGGCTAAGGTATGTACTAGGGAGTTATAAGGTTGTTTAAAATAATTTTATTTTTGCATTCAAAAGAGGTATAAGGTGATTTCTTTTTGAGTTAGAAATTAAGGTTGATTGCTTTGTTAATGTATTAAGACAAAAATTAAAAGTGGAGATTTTATCTTGGAAATGCATTAATATAAAATTAGGAGATATAAGGTGTATGTGATTTATTTTGCTTATGTAATTGGTCAACTTTGTTGATGGAATTGGGTTTGCAAAGTTAGAAGAAATAAGGTGTAAAAGTGATTTGATATTTCATTATTCTGTATGATAAAATATCTTTTGAGAGGAGAGTTCATTGAGAAATAATTTTGATAACTAATCTTGAAAAGTGGCACATAGAAAGGTGGTTAGTTATAAGACAATTTTTGAAGACACATCTCCATAAAAGAAAAATGTATGGGCACATCGTCCTGTTGGCATTTTTGCCACATTGATTTGATCATTGATTATTCATGCATAAGTTGTTGAAATTCTAACTCTTCTACAGGTTTTGATGCAAAAAATGGCTAAGTCCGAAAGTTGTCGCGAAATCACGACAAAAAGCAGCATAGAGAGCCAAGTCAGAAAACCGTCGCGATATCGCGACATGTCGCAAAATCGCGGGTCGGACGAGGAGAGAGAAAATCAATGCAGAATTGGCACGATTTCGCGACGTGTCGCAAAATCACGATCAACGTAGTCAACGGCAGCAGGTGGGCAAAACCGTCGTGATATCGCGACGTGTTTGATTTTCGCGGTTTGCAACGAGCAGAAGGCATGAGATATAAAATGGTCGCGAAATCGTGACAAAATCGAGCCAAAGGCGATAAGGCCCAGCAGTGTAGCGAAATCGCGACAAAAACTGACACAAAGCGCATAAGTCAAAAGACGTCGCGAAATCGCGACGCGTCGCGTTTTCACGACGCGGGTGGATTAAAAGGCTTAAGTGGTAAAATGGTAGCAATTTCGCTACAGTTAGGAAATGAAGCCAAACAAAGCAAAAAATGTAGCGAAATTGCTACGTGTTCCATTATCGCGGGTCAGGTAGAGAAAAAGAGTCTAAGGCAGAAAAGCGTAGCGATATCGCTACACTTTTGAGGAAACGTTCGAGCAAGACAAAGACGTCGCGAAATCACGATAGAAAGGGAGAACCGTACAGAGGGCGGAGAAACGTAGCGAAATCGCGACAGGGTGAAGTTGAAGACATTCTAAGGCAAAAGTGTCGCGTTTTCATGGCTTAAGAGCTAGACCGTACAACATGCCGAAAAGATGTAGCGAAATCACGTAGCGTCGCATTTTCACGGTGCAAGGTAGCAAAGGAGATAAAGAAGCCGAATATGTAGCGATTTCATGACATGTTTGGTTTTCGCGGCTTAGAAGCAGCAGAAGCGTATGGACCAGAAAGACATCGCGATTTCGCGACCTGTCGCGTTTTCGCGACCTGTTGTAGTTTCGCGCCTGGAAGCAGTTCAAACGGTCCGATGCTATTTTGTGAGTTTCGATGATTTAAAGCATCCCAGAATTAAATGTGTTGCTACTTTTCGATGCGGTCAAGGTAGAAGAACGCGCCCAAGCTACCAGAATTGAAGATTTCCAAGATTTCGAAGCTGTTGTTCACGATTTTTCTAACGGTTTCATGCATATTTTCAAGAACACCATTTAATGAAGGCGACCGACTCTTCCATATGGCATTTAATTTTTGGTTTCTCCGAGGCTGTTTAAGGGGATCATCTCCTTGTTTTCGTTGCATAATTTGTGGATCTCGAGGAGGTCCGTTGCAAATTTTAAATGCTGCCAAGAGGCCAGACCTCTATAAAAACCAATGTAAATCTCAAAAGCAAGTGTCGGGAGTGAGAGATACTTTTGCTGAAAGCTTTTCAAGTGCTTTGCATGAATATAAGACATTCGGCTCTCTGGTTTCACGAGTGATTTTTTGTGTATTGTCCCTTCTGCATTCTGCATTCCTAATTTGTGCTCGGATCTTTTATTTGCTGCTTAGTTTTAATTCTGTATTGAGTTTTAACAATTGCTAGTAAAAGAGTGAGTTCTGGAATGTTATTTTGGAGGTCATCTACGCAAGGTTGCGAGTGGATCACGCCATTGTCTTCTATTATTTGTTATTGATGTACTTAGAGTTATCTGCTATTGCTCTTTCTCGATCAAATAAATTCGGCCTACGGCCATATTTCCCGTTTCTTTCTGCAGCTTTACAATTTCTTTCCTGTAACTTTCATCTAAAAACAAATTTAGAATAGTAAGGGAACCAGCCCACTCTAGAGATTGGCCTGGGAGACATTTCTTTCTCCCAGCCTTTCAATGTTGGCCGGGTCTAGGGTGCATTTTCTATAAAAATCCTTTCTTGTGGCGGATTCGTGACCAACAGTTTTTGGCACGCCCGATGGGACAGACTTCTTCTGTCTCAGAAAGATCCCATAGTATTGAAGGTTTAATGTTCGCCTTCATACCGTAAGATTAGAGCATTTGGTGACTCTGCAGTACTCAGAAATCTCTGAACGTGGATGCAGTGAAAGCTATACTTCATGATCACGAGATCACAGTCTAAAAAAGTTGAAGATCTTGTTGAGTTTTTTGAACTTGACAACACAAGAAGTGGTGAGCATTCTAGGTTGGTTTCCCCTGCCATATCCACACAAATCCCTGGTATTGTTACTAGTTTTCCATCTTCTCAGTCACATCCACTAGTCCCAATGGCCCAGTATCCTCCACCCAGGAAGTTCTTGGCATGGAACAGCTCAGGAGCCTTGAATCTGCAGGCTCAGAATCCAGTTCCTCAGGCCGCTTTGAAGGTTTTGCCAACCTATGATGGTACGGGTAAGACGGCATATGAACATATTAATGATGTAGCTTCTCTGGCAGCCATTCATGATATAACTGACGAGGATGTGATGGTGAAGTTGTTGGTGTTATCCCTGAGAGGAAAATTGTTGTACTGGTACCGAACATTGCAACCAGGCACCATTACATCATGGGATCAGCTAGGAGAACTGCTAGTTAAGAATTTTCATGAACAGGCTGATCCATTTTCATTGTTGCATCAGTTTAATGCGATCCAGAGGCACCCGCAAGAAGAGATAGCTGATTTTAATGTTCGATTCACAAGAACCTGGCAGAGAATTCCTGATGGTCTTCGGCCTGCTGATGAGCTAGCTGCATTTTACTACCTCAGAGCGTTCAACACAGATATCGGTTGGGCAGTCCGACAGTCCAACGTAATGACCTTTCCAGAGTTGTTTGAACAAGCATTAAAGGCGAAAGCTGATCTGATTGCTATAGGTAGACTTCCTCCCAAGGTAACTATGCCTATTATTCCTGATCTGCCTAAGTATTTATATTCTGGTTCGCTTCCACAACCCATGCCATCTATGTATCCCACCCCATCATGGAGCTCCAATGCACCTCAAATCGCACCTATTCCAGTTCCCCAGCTTCCTGCTCCAACTGTTCCCCAGTTGCCTGCACCGAGCATTCCAAGGTTAGTCCCTCCACTTCCAACTCCTGCATTATCTTCCCCACAGTTTCCATTACCTTTACCAGCATCGCCTGTGTCCTCAAGCCCAGATCCTCAATTGGTTATGTTACAAGAAATTCAATCGGCTATGAGATCTCTCACTGACAAGGTGACATCTATGGAATGGAGAGAGGCGGAAAGAAGCTATCAGCCACGAAGATTTATGCCGGCAGTAACTAGAGAACAACCTTGCTCCAAGCAAGGCTATGGAGAAAGCACCCGAAAGGAACTCGCGAGTTCCGGTAAGTGAAGAGGCTGGCCCTTCGAAGTTTCACATGAGCCATCTTACTTGGTGTTCTTCCCGCAATGACCCACATGATGAGTCCACTTGCATGGTCCACCAAAATTATTTGCAAGTTCTTACAGGAAGCCGTGTAAATATGATTCGAGAGGTGGATCTTACTTCCGTGGAGTCTCTAGAGGAACATATAGCAATATTGACACGCAGCGGCAAGAAACCAATGTTGGTAGATCCGGCTAAGATGGAGCCATTGAAAGTGCCGCCTGTACAAGCAACGAAGCAACAAATGCCAACAAAGGCTCATGAGTTCCCAGCACAACGACAATCACCTGTTTTGTCGAAGGATCCACTTCCATCACCAGTAAAAGACAAGGAACAAGCTTCTTCTTCCCAGCCGCAAAGCAGAAACAAAGGAGCAAGCCAAAGAAACATTGCGGTATCCATCATTGACCAAACGACAACGAGTGGAGGCCACCCAGCAATATAAGAGCACATTTGAATCTGCTAGTGGTGGGAAGGAACAGACCTCCATGGAGTACAACATTGTTGAAGAACTTAAACGGATACCAACTAAGGTAAGTCTGTATGACACCTTACAGTTGCCTGGACAGGTAAATCTCTTACAGGAATCCCTGAAGACCATACAAAGTAAGGGGAAAGCTCCCGCCCAGGTGGTTATGGCTCAAACGTTAACTTCTATAGCTACTGGCAGGAATAGACCACCCCCGTTTTATCTGTCATTGCAAATAGAGGGTTGGATCGTACATAATTGCCTGATCGATTCTGGTGCCGCTACAACTGTCATGCCTAAGGCAGTTTGTGAAGCAATGGGAATGGAATTCACATGAAGTAGCCCTGGCATTTTGTAGTTAGATGGTACTCCAATGAAAACAGTGGGTGTAATCAAGGATGTCCCAATTGTTTTGCATACTATGCCTCAGATTACAGTCATCCAGGAGATTGTTGTGGTTGATCTAGAACCGTATTTCAGTATGTGCTTATCCAGAGAGTTTACTGCAAAGTTGGGCGGTTACCTTGCACTCGATTATTCTCATTTGGAGATTCCGTTCAAAGGAAGACGAGTCCGGATCTATAATCAGAAACCTTCTACTTTTCATATTGAGAAGATAGAAGAAGTAGAAAAGTCCAAAGATGTTGTTCATATGCTAACTGAAGATTTTGAGGAGTTTTCAATGCTCAACTTTAATGCTATGATCCAGACTGAAATTGGCTGTTATTTCATTACAAAGCAGTCTGAAGAGGTTGCAGTCAAGTTGCCAACTGTTCAAGTTGAACAAGATTCTCTGCCAGATCAGCTTTATTTTGATGGATCACAATACAAAAATGGTGCTAATACCGGGACAGAGCGATCATGCCTAGGTCTCAAGACGGCTGGGACACTTGGAGTGCAGCAGTTTCAGAACTTTGGTAACTCTGAGTTGATCATTAACCATGAGTTTACTGAGCATCCGTCAAGAGTCTGGGATCCAGGAGACAGAACCGTGTTTGGGTTTGTGTCTTTCCCGAAAGTTCACATCTAATTCGGGAGTTACCTTGTACATATAAAAAAAAAAAAGAAAGTATTGTTTTCATTTGTCCACTTCGGCTCTTTTTGCATGCGAGCCGTAGGTGCCTATTTTTTGTTTTTCTTTTTCTTCTCCTTTCCCAGCAGTTGGTGGCTTTCTAGCAATTTCTTCCTTCCCCTTCCCTTTTTCTTCCCCTTCCTTTCTTCATTTTCCTCCTTCTTCTTCTTTTTCTTCTGCAGTAAAGAAAAAGCCACTGCTGTTGTTTCTTTTCCCCTTTCCTATTATTCCCGCTTCTTCTTATCCCTTTCTTCTAAGTTCTCTGTTGTTTTACGCATTTATTTCAAGTTCAGTTCATTCTCATTCCACTTCCATTCCATTAGTTCATTTACTTCCATTCCCCTTCCATCACAGCTGGTAGCATTCTGTTACTGTGTCTACCGCATCACTTTATCACTCCACCATTCCATCATATCACTATTCCATTTGCATTTCATCGCCTACGCAATCGTAGGATCTCATTCCATTCATTTCCATTCCATAATCAGTCGAGCCAAATGCAAGTTCTTTAAGTTTCATTCATTCAACAAAAGATGTTGCAGCAGTCCCTCGAGATGAAACCCCAGCAATTAGCTTTCTGTTCTAAGTTTTCATGACTCTGTGCCCAATGGATTCAGGCTTGGGATTCTTGCATACAGCGAACTGTATACCCCGCGAGCCACCAAGAATGTTGGCATTTTTGCCACATTGATTTGATCATTGATTATTCATGCATAAGCTGTTGAAATTCTAACTCTTCTACAGGTTTTGATGCAAAAAATGGCTAAGTCCGAAAGTTGTCGCGAAATCGCGACAAAAAACAGCATAGAGAGCCAAGTCGAAAAACCGTCGTGATATCGCGACATGTCGCAAAATCGCGGGTCGGACGAGGAGAGAGAAAATCAACGCAGAATTGGCATGATTTCGCGACGTGTCGCAAAATCGCGGTCAACGTAGTCAATGACAGTAGGTGGGCAAAACCGTCGCGATATCGTGACGTGTTTGATTTTCGTAGTTTGCAACGAGCAGAAGGCATGAGATATAAAATGGTCACGAAATCGTGACAAAACCGAGCCAAAGGCGATAAGGCCCAAAGTGTAGCGAAATCGCGACAAAAACTGACACAAAGCGCATAAGTCGAAAGACGTCGCGAAATCGCGATGCGTCGCATTTTCACGGCGCGGGTGGATTAAAAGGCTTAAGTGGTAAAATGGTAGCGATTTCGCTACAGTTAGGAAATGAAGCCAAACAAAGCAAAAAACGTAGCGAAATCGCTACGTGTTCCGTTATCGCGGGTCAGGTAGAGAAAAAGAGTCTAAGGCAGAAAACTATAGCGATATCGCTACACTTTTGAGGAAACAGTCCAGCAAGACAAAGACGTCGCGAAATCACGACAGAAAGGGAGAACCGTACAGAGGGCGAAGAAACGTAGCGAAATCGCGACAGGGTGAAGTTGAAGACATTCTAAGGCAAAAGTGTCACGTTTTCGTGGCTTAAGAGCAAGACCGTACAACATGCCGAAAAGATGTAGCGAAATCGCGCAGCGTCGCATTTTTGCGGTGCAAGGTAGCGAAGGAGATAAAGAAGCCGAATATGTAGCGATTTCGTGACATGGTTGGTTTTCGCGGCTTAGAAGCAACAGAAGCGTACGGACTAGAAAGACGTCGCGATTTCGCGACCTGTCGCGTTTTCGCGACCTATTACAGTTTCGCGCCTGGAAGCGGTTCAAACGGCCCGATGCTATTTTGTGAGTTTCGATGATTCAAAGCATCCCAGAATTAAATGTGTTGCTACTTTCCGATGCGGTCAAGGTAGAAGAACGCGCCCAAGCTACCAGAATTGAAGATTTCCAAGATTCGAAGCTGCTGTTCACGATTTTTCTAACGGTTTCATGCATATTTTCAAGAACACCATTTAATGAAGGCGACCGACTCTTCCATATGGCATTTAATTTCTGGTTTCTCCGAGGCTGTTTAAGGGGAGCATTTCCTTGTTTCCGTTGCATAATTTGTAGATCTCGAGGAGGTCCGTTGCAAATTTTAAATGCTGCCAAGAGGCCAGACCTCTATAAAAACCAATGTAAATCTCAAAAGCAAGGGTCGGGAGTGAGAGATACTTTTGCTGAAAGCTTTTTAAGTGCTTTGCATGAATATAAGACATTCGGCTCTCTGGTTTCACGAGTGATTTTTCTATGTATTGTCCCTTCTACATTCCGCATTCCTAATTTGTGCTCGGATCTTTTATTTGCTGCTTAGTTTTAATTTTGTATTGAGTTTTAACAATTGCTAGTAAAAGAGTGAGTTCTGGAATGTTATTTTGGAGGTCATCTATGCAAGGTTGCGAGTGGATCACGCCATTGTTTTCTGTTATTTGTTGTTGTTGTACTTAGAGTTATCTGTTGTTGCTCTTTCTCGATCAGATAAATTCGGCTACGGCCATATTTCCCATTTCTTTCTGCAGCTTTACAATTTCTTTCCTGTAACTTTCATCTAAAAACAAATTTAGAATAGTAAGGGAACCAGCCCACTCTGGAGATTGGCCTGGGAGACATTTCTTTCTCCCAGCCTTTCAATGTTGGCCGGGTCTAGGGTGCATTTTCTATAAAAATCCTTTCCTATGGCAGATTCGTGACCAACACATCCTTTTTTTGAAGTGTTTGTTGGATTGAATGTTGTGAAACATCAGGTGGAGTGAAAAGGATTGTTCGATAAGCATTTTTGGAAATATTTGAGTGAGTTTTATATGCTTCATGGTTGAATGTTTAGAGAACATTTGAGATAAATATTGGGAATTATTTGAGTTAGGCTTTGAGACCTACATTGTGCTCTTTGTTTGAAGAAGTATGAAAACACTTGTTTAGGGTTTGTGAGCAAGTTATGTTTCATTGGTTGAATGATTGAGCGAAATTCTTGAGCATTGGTTTTGAGTGATATTGAAAGTGAATGTGCAAACATTAGAAATCAGATTTGTGAAAGCAATAGACTTAATGATTGAGTAGAACATATTGAATTTTTAATAGATTACATCATTCTCTATATGATCCAAAGGTTAAAATAATTTTGAATAGAATACGTCTAAACATCTTCAAGTTAAACGAATTACTTTGAAGATTATACAAAGCATTTGATAGCATTGTGAGGAAGATTTGAGATTGATTAAGCATATTTTATGAGTTGTTTTGAGCATGTGTTAGAGCAGGTTTGAGCATATGCTGGAGCACATTTGAGTAAGTCTTTGTGAAGACTTGGAGCAGATTGAGCAAGTTCTTGAGAGAACTTGAAGGTAGATTTGAGAAAGTCTTGGTGAAGACTTAAGAGTAGATTGAGCAAGTTATAATCAAAATATATTGACTATCAATTTCCAATCTCTCTTGAGAAAGACAAAAAAATTGTTTTGTTCCTATGTTGGGAAGATGGTTTGGAGAGGATGAGGTGAGGAAAAGTAGTAAGTTTTGATTGACATGTTTTGTGACTTAAGTGATAAGACTAAGCTCAAAGGTGTCTATTGGAAGGATGACATAGTTAAGGCAATGTTTAGTATTTTTACTATGCATCTTTATTTTATCCTCTTTTTAGCAAGAATTTGGCCCTAACAAAAGTATTATGTTACTAGTGCAAAAGAGACACTAATAAGAATTTTATAATAATCGGTTAGTTAGAATGGTGTCAATTGAGGATTTTTGAAACCTTTACACTAGAATTATCAAGGTCAATGATAATGTAAATTAACAAATAAAATCTTAGTTTTCATTGATTTGAATTTGAATGAGTTTCTTATAGATCATTAATGAAGGTTGAATTAAAATTTTGACAATATGTAGATGTTTTATATTGACATGTATTTTAATTATCTTGATTTGAGTAGCTTAATGTGATAGTTTATAATAAAATATATTTGTTTAAAATTTGAGCATGTTTTGTTGTCATTGATGTCAAGAGGTTTGATTTCCCAATTTGATGGAATTAATGTAAAAAAGGTTGATTAATGTTAAGAGGTTAGAGGTCCTAAATTGATGGAAATATTTGTGAGAATATTTCTCTTGATGGCACATGAGGTATAAGTCAACAAGAAGAAAGGAATTTTAGCCTAAATTTTGTGTTAAGAAATTCGAAGAGCCTTTGAATAATCAAATAACTCATGTGACGTAGAAGGGAGAAGACAAGCACGTGGTGCTTTGCGCATGGAAGACAGTGGTCAAAGGGAAGAGGGGAAGAGTCCCCACTCATCCACCATGGCATCTAAGCTGGAAAGTGGAGCTTACGCAGCGTATGGCAAGGGAAATATCCTATATTAGATTCGCGTGGAGGAAGGTTTTTTTGGAAATAGTGCGTGTTTCATTTTATCACTGATGACAGATATTAAGAGGGAGATCGTGTGCTTTATAACTATGTGGCTTGGCTAGCCCATGCAGTAGCCTTGCCAAGGCTAAGATGCGGGGTCAACAAGCACCATGGGTTCGAATCCCGATGACAAGTGGTAGTGGAAAGGGGATTAATTTTTGGTTAAAAATTAATTTTACCCTAAGGTTCTATGGTGGCTAAGGTATGTACTAGGGAGTTATAAGGTTTTTTAAAGCAAAAGGTGTGGGGACATTATCCTTTTTTTGAAGTGTTTGTTGGATTGAATGTTGTAAAACATAAGGTGGAGTGAAAAGGATTGTTTGATAAGCATTGTTGGAAATATTTGAGTGAGTTTTATATGCTTCATGGTTGAATGTTTAGAGAACATTTGAGATAAATATTGTGAATTATTTGACTTAGGATTTGATACCTACATTGTTCTCTTTGTTTGAAGAAGTATGATAACACTTGTTTAGGGTTTGTGAGCAAGTTATGTTTCATTGGTTGAATTATTGAGTGAAATTCTTGAGCATTGGTTTTGAGTGATATTGAAAGTGAATGTGCAAAAATTAGAAATCAGATTTGTGAAAGTGATAGACTTAATGATTGAGTAGAACATATTGAGTTTTTAATAGAGTACATCATTCTCTATATGTTCCAAAGGTTAAACGAATTCTGAATAGAATATGTCTAAACATATTCAAGTTAAAGGAATTACTTTGAAGATTAGACAAACCATTTGATAGCATTGTGAGGAAGATTTGAGATTGATTAAGCATATTTTATGAGTTGTTTTGAGCATGTGTTAGAGAAGGTTTGAGCATATGCTGGAGCAGATTTGAGTAAGTCTTTGTGAAGAATTAGAGCAGATTGAGCAAATTCTTGAGAGGACTTGAAGGCATATTTGAGAAATTCTTGGTGAAGACTTGAGAGCAGATTGAGCAAGTTCTTAAGAGGACTTGAAGTGAATACTTGAGAGAATATTGAGCAAGTTCTTGAGAGGACTTGAAGGTAAATTTGAGCAAGTCTTGTGAAGACTTAAAACAACATTAAGAGCAAATTTGATTGATTGATTTGTTCAACCTTTATGTTAAGGCTTTGGGCAGATCTAAGCAAAGTTAATTGATTTATTCAAGATTTGTGTTAAGGCTTGGGGTAGATCTGAGCTGAGTTGATTGGTGATTTGATCAAGCTTTGTGTTAAGGCTTGATGAAAAATTTAAGATAGAAGTTAGTACAAATTTGTGAGCATAGATAGAGCAAATTTGTACTATAATTAGGATAGAATTTGGTGCAGACTTGAGACAGAGCTAAGATCAAGATTTGGAGGTGATAGAGCATAGGACATAAGTCTCCAGTGGATAGAGATCCATTAGGTAGGGTATCGAAGACATAGGTCTTATGTGGAGAGAGATCCACAAACCAGAGCAGTGGGGTAGAAGTTTTCTATAATATCATCATCTAGAGCAGAGGAGAAATATTTCTCTTGTGGATAGAGATCCACGAACCAGATCAAGGAGAAATAGTTCTCTTGTGGATAGAGTTCCATGAGCTAGAGCAGAGGGGAAAGATTTCTCCTATGGAATGTGATCCGTGAACCAACTAGGAATATAGAGTTCTTTTGTGGAGAGAGATCCACAAACCATTTGAGGATATTGTTGGAAATTTGAGCATGTTTTGTTGTCATTGATGTCAAGAGGTTTGATTTTCTAATTTGATAGAATTAATGTCAAAAATATTGATTAATGTTAAGAGGTTAGAGATCCTAAATTGATGGAAATATTTGTGATAATATTTCTCTTGATGGCACATGAGGTATAAGGCAACACGAAGAAAGGAATACCTCTCCATAATATTTGAAAAATGACTAATAAATTACCTTGGTGGTAATTTGGCAAAGGTTAAAATATTCATAAATGATGGCAAGGTTATCCCTAAAAATAAAAAGCCCAAAATGTTTTAAATATTTAAATTATAATATTTAAATCCTTTAGGATTTAAAATTTTAGCCTAAGTTTGGCGTTAAGAAATTTGAAGATCCTCTAAATAATCAAATAGCTCGTGCGACACAGAAGGGAGAAGACGAGCACGTGGTGCTTTACGCGTGCAAGACGGTGGTCAAAGGGAAGAGGGAAAGAGTCCTCATTCATCTTTTGTGGCATCTAAGCTGGCAAGCAGAGCTTGCGCAACGCGTGACAAGGTAAGGGTCTCGCGTTAGATTCACGTGGAGAAAGTTTTTTTTTGGAAACAGTGCATGTTTTATTTTATCGTTGACGACATATGTTAAGAGGGATATCATGTGCTTTATAATTGTGTGGCTTTGCTAGCCCGTGCGGTAGCCTTGCCAAGGCTAAGGTGCAGGGCCACCAGGCACTGCGAGTTCGAATCCTGATGATAGACGGTAGGCAGCAAGGAGATTAATTTTTGGTTAAAAAATAATTTTACCCTAAGGTTCTATGGTGGCTAAGGTATGTACTAGGGATTTATAAGGTTGTTTAAAATAATTTTATTTTTGCATTAAAAAAAGGTATAAGGTGATTTCTTTTTGAGTTAGAAATTAAGGTTTATTGCTTTGTTAATGCATTAAGACAAAAATTAAAAGTGGATATTTTATTTTGGAAATTCATTAATAAAAAGTTAGTAGATATAAGGTGTATGTGATTTATTTTGCTTATGTAATTGGTCAACTTTGTTGATGGAATTGGGTTTGCAAAGTTAGAAGAAATAAGGTGTAAAAGTGATTTGATATTTCATTATTCTGTATGATAAAGTACCTTTTGAGAAGAGAGTTCATTGAAAAAGCATTTTGATAACTAACCTTGAAAAGTGGCACATAGAAAAGTGGTTAGTTATAAGACAAGTTTTGAAGACACATCTCCATAAAAGCAAAAGGTATGGGCACATCATCCTTTGTTTGAAGTTTTTGTTGGATTGAATGTTGTGAAACATCAGGTGGAGTGAAAAGGATTTTTCAATAAGCATTGTTGGAAATATTTGAGTGAGTTTTATATGCTTCATGGTTGAATGTTTAGAGAACATTTGAGATAAATATTGGGAATTATTTGAGTTAGTGTTTAAGACCTACATTGTGCTCTTTGTTTGAAGAAGTATGAAAACACTTGTTTAGGGTTTGTGAGCAAGTTATGTTTCATTGGTTGAATGATTGAGTGAAATTCTTGAGCATTGGTTTTGAGTGATATTGAAAGTGAATGTGCAAACATTAGAAATCATATTTGTGAAAGCGAAAGTGAAAGTGAAAGTGATTCTTGAGCATTGGTTTTGAGTGACATTGAGCTTTTGATAGAGTACATCATTCTCTATATGTTCCAAAGGTTAAATGAATTCTGAATAGAATATGTCTAAACTGCTTCAACATAAAAGGAATTACTTTGAAGATTAGATAAAGCATTTGATAGCATTGTGAGGAATATTTGAGATTGATTGAGCATATTTTGTGAGATGTTTTGAGCATGGAGCAGATTTGAACAAGTATTTGTGAAGACTTGAGAGCATATTGAGCAAGTTCTTGAGAGGACTTGAAGGTAGATTTGAGTAAGTCTTGGTGAAGACTTAAGAGAAGATTGAACAAGTTCTTGAGAGGACTTGAAGGTAGATTTTAGTAAGTCTTGGTGAAGACTTGAGAGTATATTGAGCAAGTTATTGAGAGGACTTGAAGGCAGATTCAAGCAAGTCTTGGTGAAGACTTGAGAGTAGATTGATCAAGTTCTTGAGAGGACTGAAAGGCAAATTTGAGCAAGTCTTATGAAGACTGGAAATAACATTAAGAGCAGAGTTGATTTATTTTTTTTGTATAAGCTTTGTGTTAAGGCTTGGTGCAGATCTAAGAAGATTTTATTGATTTGTTCAAGCTTTGTGTTAAGGCTTGGGACAGATCTGAGCTGAGTTGATTGGTGATTTGATCAAGATTTATGTTAAGGCTTGAGGATAGATTTGAGATAGAAGTTAGTACATATTTGTGAGTAGCTTTGTGAGAAAAGGTAGAGTAGATTTGTACTAGATATGGGATAGAGTTTGGTGCAGACTTAAGAGAGAGCTGAAAGTAAGCTTTGGAGGTGATAGAGCAGAGGATAGAAGTCTCTAGTGGACAAAGATCCATTAGCCAGGGTAGTGAAGATAGAGGTCTTCTACAGAGAGAGATCCATAAGCTAGAGCAGTGGGGGTCTTCTAGAATATCATCATCCAGAGCAGAGGAGAAAGAGTTCTCTTGTGGATAGAGATCCACGAACAAGTGCAAGGAGAAAGAGTTCTCATGTGGATAGAGTTCCATGAAACAGAGCATAGGGGAAAGAGTTCTTCTATGGAGTGTGATCCATGAACCAGTTGGAAAGAAAATTGATTATTTATACAACCATGTCCTAGATTTAAAATTCAAAAATTCCCTCCAATATTACCCTAATTAGGAATGGATGTATCCTTTGGTTGTTGTATTTGAGGTGTTGTATTGCATTTATTTCTAGTAGATCCAGAGTTGATTTGGGGTCTAATCACCATAAATGCCTATAAGGCAAAATGGTGTCCTTTGGAGATATCATTAATGGATGCTCCTCTTCATGGAAATTTGTCCTTGATCATCATCAACTTTCGCTCATTTTGGAAGCCTTGTTGTTGATCCAAGATGACGTAGGCCTCCTCCCTTTTCATTACCTTGGTTGTCAAGCCTTTTTATTGCTTGACTTGCCACCAAGTCCACTTGGTATTTGGGTCATATGATCCATTTTTCTTTGGGAAAAAATTATCAAACTTCAAAAGTAGCCTTGGACATAGGACTACCTCTAGTAACCCAGTTGCTCTAGTTCATTCCTATGTATGTCGAGACCTCAAGACCAAACCCTTCCAATCAAGGTTCTCATTATTACCTTTAGGATGATTTCTTTAGCTAATTGGTGTTGCCTTTGTTGTTGTTATGTCCTTTGCTTGATTATTGATTCTTTGAAGTTACCTTTTTATTATGCTTTTCATTTGGTGAGTGTGCCTTGAGTTATTCTCTTTGTCCAATTTAGCCGATTTGTTCCCCTATGCCTTTTGCCACAATTTTTTTTGTGGGGCTTTATATGGCCTAGCAAGTTTTGACAAGTTTACTGACCTTTGTCCTATAATATTATCTCTCTTATTTTCTTCCTTTCTAGTCCTTAGGTTTTGTTTCATGGACATGATGCTTGTATCGCTAGGCAATGGCCCCAAAACACATGTCTCTTTAAAACCCAATTTCTAAGAGAGGGTGTTTTGTTTCCCAAATTTGTCCTTCTTATTGAGGGATGAATATGGGGATACTGGGAGAATAGAGATTCTATTGATAATGAAGCCTCATTATTTACCCCCGCAAAGGCTTTGGGATCCTTTTTTGTAGTGGGGCTCAGTTTAGTTACCATCGAAAATGTTGAAACTCTTTGTTTTTTTGGTCTAGATGGTTAACTTTACCTCGTGGTATAGGAAGCTTGGAACTTGCTTGTAATATTTGGTGTAGGATCCTCCTTATTGTGTCGGCAAAAATGTATTTAACCATTTCAGCAGATTGTGTTGCGGTTGTTGTGTGGGCAAAAACTTATTAGCTTACTCGCAAAGAAATCCAATATCTTTTTTCCCTGGGGATAAGGCTTCAAATGCTACAAAATGTAAGTTCTCATATGCCTAATATCGGGTATATGCAGCCTCTTTCTTCTGAGACTATTGTTTTGTCGTTTTGTTGTTGTTGCATAAGGTTTTATGGATTCTAGGGGACCAAAAAGGATGAAGATTCTGGTCATACAAAGGCAATAAGGGAAGAAGGAATTGAATAACTTAAGTCACAATGGATACAAGCAATTTTTAATATTGAGAACAAACCTAAATTAAATACCCCAAAATTCAATGGGAGTTTGAATCCAGAGGATCTAATAGACTAATAATAAAAATGAAGTTCTTTAATTATGAATCCATGGCTGATTTGAAGTGAGTCAAATTTGCATGCACATGGTTGAAGGGGCATGCAATGCTTTGGTTGGAGCATGTGCAGAGATAAAGAAAATGAAAGGGAAAGGAGAAAATACAAACTTGGGATTGATTTTTTGCCAAGCTAAAATAAAAGTTTTTACTTGTTGATTATCATCTTGGTTTGTTTAAGAAACTACAAAATCTTAAGCAAAAGGAATTGGCAGTGAAGGAGTATATTGAAGAATTCTACAAGTTAGCCATAAGGCCTAGTCATGTTGAAGATGATGAGAAAAAAGTGACAAGGTATGTCAATGGATTAATATTCACCATACAAGATGAAATATCCATGTTCTAGATGAAATTCATTGAGGAGGCATATCAATATATGCTCAAGGTGGAAGAAAAGTTGGATCACAAGCAACAAAGCAATAATAGAGGAAAATTATTCCATGGAAGAAATCAACCTCGCAGTGGTAGAGGGAAGCAAGCTTGTGGTGGAGAAGAAAGCCCTATAAAAGAGAGCAATTTTAGTCAAAGCATCCATGAAATAGGTGAATCGTTAAGAGAACAAGGTGGTTTTGGTAGAGGAAGAGGTAGAGATTTCACCAACAATTGTTACCAATGTGGAAGAGTTAGACATAGAGCCTTTGAATTCCCTCAATTACAACATACCAACAACCAAAGAAGGGAGTCTCAAAACCACATGGATCATGCAGATGAAGAAAGTATTGCATCTCAAAAGAGAATGAAAGAATCGAAATGAGAAGAATCATTTCTCATGAAAAGAGTACTTCTAAAACCAACCAAATAAAATAAGAAGCCACCCAAAGGAGCTTATTTTAGACCATATGGAAGTCCAACGAGAAGTGTTGCAAGGTTATAGTTGATAGTGGAAGCACATACAATCTAGTGTCCATAGAGATGGTTGACAAACTAGGTTTACAATGGAGGGAGCATCCAAATATTTACAAAGTATGTTGGCTTGAGAAATGGCATAGCATCTTGGTGAGTAAGTAATGTGTTGTTGATTTTAAAATTAGTTCATACAAGCATTTGTTATTGTGTGACATCATGCATGCCATGTATTGCTTGGCAGACCATGGTAGTTCAATCGAAAGGCCATGCATGATGGAAGATTGAATACCATAAGCATCATAAAGGATGGTAAAAAGCATACACTCAGCCCTTTGAGGGAGAAAAGCAAAGATGTTGATAGTTGTCCTAGAGTATGCATTGTTATAGGTAAGAAATTTTTGAGAGATACAATGAAAAGAGAATATTATGCATGCATAGCTAAGATGATAGAAGTTGCGACAACAAAGGAGGAATATAAAACACCATCGAAACTGAGATAAATACTTTTTGATTTTGAATATATTTTGTTAAAATATTTACCAAAAGCATTACCACCAATGGGGAGCATAAATTATCATATTGATTTTATTTAAGGAGTTGTTGTGACTATTTCACAACTTCCCCAATTTTGGGGACCCCAATGAAAATTTTGAAAATTTGAAGTTTTGGTTTACATAAATAGATGTTTGTCAAGGTTTAGATGTAATGTTTATTTTGTTTTAATTATTTATGTTTTGTTAATTCTAATGTTGTAAATAAATTTCAATGTTTTTTTGTTTAAATGTTTAAGTTCAAAATGTTGATTATTTTAAATGTTTTAAATTATTTATATTTAAATATCTAAAAAATATATATATTTTAAAAAATTTAAAATAAAATTAATTTAATACTTGTTCGAAAAAGATATAATAAAAATGTTGTGTTTATTTGGTTTTGTAGGTGTTCGAGGTAACAGTGTGGTTTTCAAGGGACCCGATGGTCAAGTGACCCCTTGCGGTTTTTGAGGTGGTTCAAAAGGCGAATATCGAAGTCACCGAGTGGCTCTCGCTGAATCGAAACATTGTATGAGAGTTTGTAGTTATAAAGTGTTTCTCATACTTTCCACCAATGCATGTGGGATAAAAATAATATTGTGACAAACAACATGTGGACGATTTTTATACACTGGAGGTTTGCATTTTTGTTAAAAATAGCAAACATCATTACCGGCTAGATTGTAGTCAGTATAGCAAAAATATCCAGGAACATTATCAATGACCAATCAAAGGCTATTATAGTGTAGTGAATGCAAACACAGACATATGTATGGATGCAAGCATACAATGTTGACATGATAGGGTTCGTATACAATGAATAGTGTGAATTTTTTGTGTATGGGTGTTAGACGTACTCAGTATATGGGGAAAATAGTGTAGTGAAGACATAGGATGCATGGCAGTCAGTGGCAGCTGGGAAATGGTCCACAAGTACTAAATTCAATCCTTGGATAATGCTCGTATTCAGAAGGATATGTCACACGTGGGGAATGATACCAAAACATAACATGATACCTCTAGGTTATAATTACCAATCCAATAGTATTGAGTTTGATTTCCTTTTATGTTATAAATACAGAAGACGTGTGATGTGGACATAATTCAAATGGGCACACGGTATCCATCAGTAGTGGACTTCGGATATTACAATCCAGTGCACTAAATACAAACTTCTTTGGGATGAGGTATTCGCACATAATATTAGGTTGAGCGTAGTGTCTTGTACAACTCCTATGAATATGTGTTTTCTTGGCCATGTGACTCCCGCTATGGATATGGCCATGAAATTTAAAATATTTGTTGAGCAGGATGTGGAGGTGAATGAGAGTAAGAGTTGTGTTCGTTGAACTATGATGAATCACTTGAAAACATTGGGATATAATGCAAGAATTTGTAAAGACATGGCTAAATCACTTCCTAGAGTTTCTTGCAGGAGATTATGAATATATATTGATATGATAGTTGAAATAAGAAATGTGAAAAGAGACGAACGAATCTTTGTGGATATAGATTTCAAAGCACAGTTTGAATTGGCCCGACCTACTAAGGAATACATTGCCTTACTATAAATCCTTCCAAATGTATTCGTGGGAAAGGCCGAGACAATCCACCAGATTATCAACATCATGTACGATGTAGCGAAGAGATCTCTGAAGTAGAAAATAATGCACATTCCACCTTGGAGGAAATACCGCTATATGTGATCCAAATGGTTGGGATTTTACAAGAGGACTACCAACCTTGTCTCAAATCCCCACAAGGCCAGGATTGTCGTTGAATCCTCCAATGAAGAGAATTGTTCCACTTTCATAGGACTTGATTTTTCGTCAGGGAGAAGCCTCGAAAATCAGATAGAGAAAATGGAAGCCTCCATCCATTAATGTTTCAAAACCTGTTAAAAATGGTAAGGTTTCAAGGCTGGCTAGTGCCTTGACACTGGTTGGTCTGAATTCTAGATCTTAACAACTTTACCATAGTTTTGGTTGAGAATGTTCTAATTTTCTAATACTACAACACCATTCATAATTATGATGAGAAGATATTCCACAGGTTCGGATATAGCTGGGAAAACATATGGATTAGATATTGGTTTTGATTTAACAAAGTAAACATAGAGGAAAATTACAAATATAAAACCATGTTTCCAAATGGCTACAAAATCAATACTATGTTTGTTAGCTTTGGACAAAAGCCTTAAAATAAAGAAATTTATATATGATACGAAAGCAATAGTGATAAATATTTTTAATGAACAAACAAATGTATTATCAAATCAATAACCCGAGTGTAGAGGAACAAAACAATTATAGAACGAGATTTTAAATCAATCAAACTAATTGTAAAATGGAATAACAAAAAAGATTTGAGGTTATAAAAGACCCATGAAGATTCAAAAGAGGGGGTCAGACGATTTGGAAGAGAAGGATTGGAATAAATGGAAGAATAGCCAAAGGTCCTCCCAGGTCACACAGAGGTTGAACTATTGAATGAACATAAAGTTTTCTAGAGAAACATATTGTAAGATCTTAATAAATATTTTCATTTTTATTATATTGAGACATGCATGTTGATGGTGTTTCATATATTTGATAAATTTGATATATTTTAAATTATTTCTCCCTCAAAATATTGCACTTAATTTAGATCGGACTGGGTCAATATTGGTTAATCTAGGTTAAGTTTACTTCCAGAAGATTTTTTGTTTCTGTTCTATAACCTACATAAAAGTTTTATTTTTATTTTATTTTTGTACCCTAATTTTATTTAAATTTTAGAATTCACGGGAGTCACATTCCTAATGCTATAACCTAAAGTTAATACTTTATCATTAGGAAATAAAATGTTTATTTCACATTTCAATTTCATAGCAATTTACATTTGGAAATAAACATAGTATTTTAATTAAATGTTCAAATATTTTTCGTGAAATTTTAACCTGAAGTATTTGAACATAGTTTAATTGAAATTATTTTGTAAAGGTTCTAATTAAATTTTGTACTTTATAAAGTCAGATTTGGGCAAATTTAATTACTAATTTTATAGTTGGAGAGTAAACCTCATGAACGTCACATTTAATGATTGTAAATCAAATACCTAAATACAGACCCCTTGTTAATGGTTATGTGCACCTTGAATTAGTTTCAACATTATATTCACATTTTATCACACTTCAATATTTTCACAATTGTTAAGCACATTGTAACACAAAACCTTGGAGAAAACTAATCATGTTTCTTTGCAAAAGAGGGTTTTCGAAATGAAATCCTAACTGTGAGTGTAGTTTTGCAACTGGAAAAAATTATCACTCAATAAAATTAGCCCTAAAAGGAGGGCATGAAAGGTAACATATTTGATTTTCAACATTTGAAGATTTGTTCCCCTATGCATTTTACCACAAATTTGGGGGAGGGGGGCTTCATATGGCCTAGCAACAAGCTTACCGACCTTAGCCTTATAATATCATCTCTCTTCTTTTCTTCCTCATTGGTCCTTAGGTTTCATTTCATGGACATGATGCTTGTATTACTAGGCAATGGTCCCAAGACACAAGTCTCTTTAAAACCCAATTTCCAAGAGAGGGCATTTTGGTTCCCAAACTCATCCTTCTGGTTGAGGGATGAATCTGGGGCTAGTAGGAGAATAAAGATTATGTTGATAATGAAGCCTTGTTAGTTACCATCGAAAAGGCTTTGGAGCCCTTGTTTATAGTGGAGCTCAGCTTAGTTACCATTTAAAAAGTTTGGGTGGTTAACCTTACCTCATAACATAGGGAGCTTGGAACTTTCTTGTAATATTCGATGTAGGCTCCTACTTATTGGCATATTTAGCATATTTCTAGCATCAACTACTTGATATGTAGATGGAACTTCCAGTCACCTCTCCTACTTGGTTGTGGACAACCTTGCTCAAAACTTTCCTTCTCACACTAGATTTACCTAATGTAGTAAAATCTTTACTACACATATATTACTTGATAAGATTGAACCTTAGTATTTGTATTGGGATGTCCACATTTTTATCCACTTAAGCTCATGCCATTTGACCATATGTTAAGTTTCACTCGTGGAATTGAAACCTTTGTTACAATGTGAAACTTGTCATTCCCCACTACTTGTCTCAAAGCCCTTAAGTCAAATACTAAAGTTCAATTATAGTGTGTAATTCTTCACTCCAACTAATAAATCCATACCCTAACGACAAGGAATATTCTATTTTTTAATAAAAATAATATCAAAATATAATAGAAAAAAATTGAATGGTCCCCTAATATAATTTTAAAAAAATTTATTAAAAAAATAAACTAAATTTAATCTAATTAATTTAATAACATAATAAACTTTATAACATGATAATGTTTTTAATAATATTTTTTTAACAAGCTCACTCTCTCGCACACATCTTGTTGTGTATAGTCATGTTTTAATATTATAATAAAATTGACCTAACTAAAAAATTACATATAACTTATTAAAAAAATTAAAAAATATTTAAATAAATTATTTATCCATTTAAAGTAAAACCTTACTTCAATACACTATTTTCTTCTTAATAATTGTCTCAAACCCATTATATAAATAATAATATTAACAAGGGTTTATTCTTATTGCAATGATATTGACTATATCATATGGTTAGATGGATTGGTAATTGTATGTTTGACCAAACACTTACCAAGAAGAGACCTAGGTTTAAACCTTTGGGACATGTCTTCTACAAATGTAGTAGTTTAATTTGAATCCTTGAGTGTGCGCCATACCGACGATGACAATAACAAGGTAGTATACATTTATAAGCAACCTATATGGTTTGAACCATACACTTTGACAATTACAAAAAATAACGTAGATGTAACTAACTCCCTTATGTATCCAAAAAAATATGTTGACTATTTCATATTCTATATAACATCTATCTTACTATTTATTTATTTAAAAAACAATGATGTTCAAGTTTTTTTTTTTTTTTTTTTTGGTGGTGGCCACAAGGGGTAATGATTTTTTTTTGGTAATATTAAGATATGAGGGTTTTGACCAGGAATCCCCCAACCTCAATGATGTTCAAGTTAAACTCACATGGAAAGGAGGTAAATAAAATCAATGAACCTAAGAGATGCATATTTCTATCATGTCGTTGCTTTCCTTGAAAGGAGGTCTAGAGTTCAATATTGACGGCTTGCGCCAAATACAAAAAATCCCTGACTAGCCTAAGGGGTATACCTATATGGCCCCGACTAGCCTAAGGGGTATACTTGGATGGGACAGGCCTATGGAACGGAAAATTTTAGCCCCCAAGGGATATGGGGAATTTTTTTTCTTAAAATAAGGTTTAAGGGTGAGTGAGTAGCCGAGTTGGTGTGAGGCTACTAGTTGAGGTCTGCGATCCATACCATGGGTCCATTCAACTCTGGTTCAAATCACACTGGCTACCATAAGCCCTTTTATCCGCACTAGGTACCTTGCTGGCAAGTTTCCTCAATCCTCAAAAAGAGGTGTGGCGTGCAAGTCTGGCAGCCTACGTCAGATACAAAAAAAAAAACTTCAATTAATATGAGGGTTATAGCCGAATGAGGTAGGCCCTCTAAAATGGAAAGTCTTAGCTCTAAGGGGATACGAGGAACACTTTTCCTTAACATAAGGTTTAGCACCCAAGGGTTAGGTGGATTGGTAAGTGCTTGTTTGGCCAGACATTTACCAAGAAGACACCCAAGTTCAAACCTTGGGGGCAACCTGTTTACAAAAATAGTAATTTGATCTGAATCTTTTGAGTGCACGCCAGACTGATGATGATAATACAAATCTGAACGATTTATGGTCCTTTCACGTCGGATCAATAATAACAATTTGGAATAGGTTTTATGAAAACATTCCCTATCATTCATGCACTTATCCATTACTAAAATAATATAATTGTTACCAACTCTCCTATTTAACTAAAAAATACCATATTTTAATATTATTTTATTTGACTATTTCATATGCTATATAACATTTATCCTACTATTTGTTTAAACAATCATGTTCAAGTTAAACTCACATGGAAAGGAGGTCTATACATTCCTTCACATGTAAATAAAAGCAATGAACCTAAGAACGGCATATTTCTATCATGTCCCTTCTTTCCTTGGAGTGGTGAGTGAAAAAACCATATTTTAATATTAATTACGCCGAGAGCATATTTTAATAAAAGCTTTGAATCAAAAGATAAACTGTCACCTCTGCTGTTCTGCTGTCTAAAACTACAGCCACATAATATGTTATTGGATTCCATTTGGAGGCCTGGCCCTATCAACTTTTCGTTCACGTCTTACAATGCGGCTGAAAGGCTTCTGCTGAGCTTATTTTTTTGTCAATTACTTTCAGTGGTAGGTGTAAAATTAAACCAAAGAAGTTGGTGTTTCATTAATTCCAGTTACTATGAGAAAGCCTTGTGTTCTTTTTTTTAATACAAAGGAATAATAACATCCACACAGAGTTTTAAAGTTTAAATTTGGGCTCTCGCTTATCTTTTTCTTGGTGCTTTCAGTTTTAAAATAATTGTGGCATGGTGGTTACAAGGCCGTACTACACCAATAACTGTATGGCGGCTTCTAGAACGAACAACCCAGCATATTGTAGTGAGCATAAAAACCTGACAGCCTACCTGGTTTCTTGATGGCTACCCATTCCACCATGTGAAAAAAACACCAACATATTGATGACTACCGATTCCACTGTGTGAAAAAAACACAAGTTCAAACATGTAATTTAGTTATATCAAGTTTTAGTTTTTAAAATCCGAAGAACATGTAACACGTTATATCAAGTTTTAGTTTTTAAAATCCGGAGAACATGTAACACATAAGACATCGATCCACAACTACTTTTGATTAGATGAACAACTTGTGAAAAGATGAAAAAAAATAACATTTTATAAATTTTATTTTAAAGAAAAAATAAAAATAATATAATTTATTTTATATTGTTTTTTTTATTATATAAGAAAGTTGGTCACAATTATACTATTTGTTTAGTAAATGACGGTTCAAAAACTGTTTTTACCAAACCTATTTTGCTTGGTTATTGTTGATGGGGTGTGAAGGGGACCTTGTGTCGGTCTCTCCGTCATCATCGATCTGACACGCATTCACATGATTACTTTGCAAATTGATTACCTCCAATGTATCTTCTTGATAAATACCCGACCAGACAAACACTTACCAATTCATTTAACCCTCAAAACCATTCATCTCATCCTGTTATAGCGACTCTTTTTGCATTTCGTGGCTGACTTCGTGACTGTTTAAATGTAACCTCTCTTAGCATTTCTATATGTAGATAGATGTAAAAGCTCTAAGTTTAACTTATTAAGATAAGAGGCTTCTGATTTTTTAAGATTTATTTGTGTAGATAATTTTTATAGTTTTTAGTTTATTGGTTAAAGATAAATTTAATAAGATTTTTATTGTCTAAAATTTAATTAAAATAATTTATTTAAAATATTTACCACTATCAAAAATTTAATTAAAGTCCACCACTACCAATAAAATCTTTATTATTAAAAAAATTTAATTAAAATAACTTATTTAAAAATATTCAACCATTATCTATTAACCTATTCCTTTCAATTACATTTATAACTAATTATTGTTGAGCAAGGTGCAGCGACAATATTGTTATTGTTGTCAACACAGTCAGATAGATCGGTTGATGTAGTGGACATGAGTTCAGAGGTTATTCAAAGTATGTACAGTGATGTTAAATGCTTATGAGGATGTTTACCCACCATTTTGCATATTTTTCAAGAAGACCGAAGTGGCCCATATGCTAAAGATCAAAGAAAAAGTAAAACACTGCAAAACAAAAAAGTGTCGCGATATCGCGACATGTTGCATTTTCACGGCCAAAAGAGAAGAGGGAAAAAGTGTCGCGATATTGCGACATGTTGTATTTTCGTGGGCCGAAGCAAAGAGAAAGAGCAAGGAGAAAAAGTGTTGTGATATCGTAACATGTATTTTTGTGGGCCAAAGCAAAGAGAAAGAGAAGAGAGAAAAAGTGTCATGATATCGCGACATGTATTTTCACGGGCCAAAGCAAAGAGAAAGAGCAAGAAGAAAAAGTGTCACGATATCGTGACATGTTGTATTTTCACGGGCCAAAGCAAAGAAAAAGAGCAAGGAGAAAACGTGTCGCGATACCGCGACATGTTGTATTTTCGCGGGCCAAAGCGAAGAGAAAGAGCAAGGAGAAAAAAGTGTCGTGATATCGCGACATGTTGCATTTTCGCGGTCCAAAGCGAAGAGAAAAAGCAAGGAGAAAAAAGTGTCGCGATATCGCGACATGTTGCATTTTCGCGGTCCAAAGCGAAGAGAAAGAGCAAGGAGAAAAAAGTGTTGCGATATCGCGACATGTCGCATTTTCGCGGTCCAAAGCGAAGAGAAAGAACAAGGAGAAAAAAGTGTCGCGATATCGCGACATGTCGCATTTTTGTGACTCAAAAAGTGCAGGCAGACAGAGAAACAAAAGTGTCACGATATCGCGACATGTCACCTTTTCACGACTCAAAAAGGGCAGGCAGGCAAAGAAACAGAAGTGTCACGATATCACGACATGTCATATTTTCGTGACTCAAAAAGAGCAGGTAGGCAGAGAAACAAAAGTGTCGCGATATCGCGACATGTCGCATTTTTGCGACTCAAAAAGGGCAGGCAGAAGAGAAACAAAAGTGTCACGATATCGCGACATGTCACATTTTCGTGACTAAAAAAGGGTAGGCAGGCAGAGAAACAAAAGTGTCACAATATCACGACATGTCGCATTTTCGTGACTCAAAAAGGGCAGACAGGCAGAGAAACAAAAGTGTCGCGATATCGCGACATGTCGCATTTTTGTGACTCAAAAAGGGTAGGCAGGCAGAGAAACAAAAGTGTCACGATATCGCAACATGTCGCATTTTCGCGACTCAAAAAGGGCAGCAGACAGAGAAACAAAAGTGTCGCGATATCGCGACATGTTGCATTTTTGCCAAAGGAACAGAGTAGTTGACAGTGCGTCTGATATTAGTGATGAACACCAGGATGGTGAAACTGAAGATTGCATAGTGACATGGACCCATAAGGAATATTTAATGATTTGAAATCATTTAATATGGTCATTACACATGGAAAGAAGCGGATGCATGTCCATGTGGAGAAAACGAATAGTCATGGAAAGAAGTGGATGCATGCCCATGTGGAGAAAACGAACAATCGTGGAAGGAGAAAATGAACAGTCATGGAAGGAGAAAATGAACAATCATGGAAAGAAGCGGATGCATGCCCATGTGAAGAAAACGAACAATCATGAAGGAGAAAACGAACAGTCATCGAAGGAGAAAACGAACAGTCATGCAAAGAGAAAACGAACAGACATGCAAAGAGAAAACGAACAGTCATGCAAGGAGAAAACGAACAGTCATGACCGAGAAAATGAACAGTCATGGTAGAAGAATATGGTGTCAATTATTTGCATGTGACGTGTTTGGCGAAATGTCTTCTTAATATATACAAAATGAGTTACATAAAGAAGTAGTTACAATTGACAAGTGGCGTATGAGAATATAAAAGGAGTTACAACTGGAGTTACAAAGAGAAAGGATGGTTATAAAAGGAGTGTTGCTTGGAGAATTTGGAAGAGCGATAGGCGAGCGAGAAGGGTGTGTGTTGTGTGAATTATGAGAAAGTTTGGGTAAGCAATAGACCAGTCAGGGTCTTGTAAAAGTGAAGGCATTTCTATGTCAATATTTTAGTTTCAAAATTGAAGTCCAAGTTGGTGTTTGGCATCAGGGTTTGGTGCTCCTTCTAGTTGGTGCTGGTAAATCAAGGGTTGGTGCTCATTTCTGTTGGTGCAAATAAATTAGGGGTTGGTGCTCTTTTCTATTGATATAGATAAATCAGGGGTTGGTGCTCCTTTCTGTTGGTGTAGATAAATCAGGAGTTGGTGCTCCTTCCAGTGGGTGTTGATAAATTGATTATAAAGTTGTGCTTTGCAAAGGCTAGATTTGGATGGGAATCCAAACAATCATTTTTGAGAAGTAGCCAAATCGGTGAACCTCAGTACATCTTGTGTTGTGTGATGTCTCTTGTTATACTTGCTTTATTTGGTTTCAAGTTTTCATTGTTTCAACTTTAAGAATTGAAGATTTAAGTTTTAAAAGAACTACACTAATTCACCTCCCCTCTTAGTGTCATTGTGAGACTAACAATTGGTATCAGAGCAAGGTTCCTTTGTCAATCTAAATTAGCTAGGGTTGATCTTGGATTAGTATGCAATGGGTAAGAAGAATAGATCCACCTCCAATAAGGCATCTCAGTCAGTTTCAGTTCCTGTGGAAAAGAAAATTGAACTAGAAAAGATAGAAGTGAATTCTGAAGTATGTGATGAAAACCTTGAGGTTGAAGTAGATCTAGAAGGTGAGTTGATCGCTGCACTTGAAGAGTTGGATATAGAAAGAAAAAAGAACAAAAGACTATCCAAGAAGTTGAAAGAATATGGGATAATATTGAAGATCTCTTCTTACAAATTCATAAAGCCAAGAAAATAGAAGAAGCCTTGAAGTCACACCTGGATGATAAAGTCGATGTATGCAACAAACGTGAAGAGAAATCTAACAAAGTTATTAGTGATCTAAAGTTGCAAGTAGAAGATTCCAAAAGGATTGAAGAAACTCTCAGGTCACAGATCAATGAGAAAGAGATTGTTTGTTGCAAACAAGAAGAAGAGATTATTTTTTTGAAGAAACAACTAGAAGAGGCCAATACAAATCTCAAATTTGAGAAGAGCACAGAGTTGCTAGATGAAATGATAAGGCAACAAAGAAGCTCCATGGTTAAACTTGGTCTTGGATATGAAGTTGAACAACCTTCATCTTTCAAATATGCAGAGAAGAAGAAGTTCACTGTTGAAGGATTGAAGCAAGAAAAGTTTGAAGCTGAATCTTCAAAAGGAAGAAAATATCAAAGGATATCTACATCAAAGCAACCACAACAAAAGAGGTTCTATCACTCTCACTCTATTCATAATAATGCTTTTAATGGCTATTGTTTTAGATGCAACCATTATGGCCACAAGGCAATTTATTATGGATTGAATAATAGATCAAAGAGTTATGCTGGTAGAAATACATATGCTTTTCTAATTGAACACCATGTGCAATGTTTTAAATGTAATGGTCATGGGCACATAGCAAGGTTTTGTCCAAGAAATTTTGTATCTAATCTAAGGCAAGACAATAGATTTCATCAGACACAAAGAATGCAACACATACAGGGAAGAAATCATGTGCGTCAAAGAAAGGAAAATAATCATCCATCAAGGATGCACAAGAGACAACCTCCCAAGAGAAATGTTCAAGTTCATGAAAAGGTTCAAAACAGGGATGCAGTTGAAAAACTCAAGCCCAAGTTCAAGAAAGATTGGAGAAAAAAAGAAGAGAGGAAATCATGTCTCCTTGGACTGAAGGAGATTACTCCTCTATTGCACTAAGCAGCTCCAGGTAGCACATCTTCAGGGGGAGCAATCTTAAATTTTTATTTTAATTCTCCTATGTTGTTTGGTTATCTGAGGATGAAAGGCAAGTAGTCAGGGGAAGTTGTCGTATAGTTTTCAAAGTGTGTTTCAGTTCATATAGTTGTTTGTGGAGGTAATAAGCAGGAGCGTGAGACGTTGGCTTGACAGAGCCATTTTTTTTAATTATTGTGAAATGCTCCGTGGAATCGCGTGAAGAACGTTCACCTAAGACATTGAGTAGCCCTGACATATGCCCTAGCAAGAAGCAGAATATCGAGTGTTGATGATTGCACGCAGATTGAGGTTCCAATGCTAGATGTAACGGTCCACTGTCAATACCTATGCAATCGATGAAAAACATTCATGGAAGCCGTTAGAAACTAGAGACATTGAGCTGCACAACGGATGCGAGGCAAAATCGTCAGTCACGAAGGAGGTGGCAGTCAAAAGGCTAAAGAAATTACGTGCAGGCTGCCTGGAGAGTTGGTCACTTTTGATTTGGGAGTAACTTTTGCGTAGCTGAGAGTTGTGTGTTGATCAAACTATACTAAATAAGTAAAAGCAAGGTACAACAAGAATTATAATATGATGAGCAGAGATTAGAGTGCTTATCCAAGAAGACTTTATGACAGAAAGAGTACCAATGGAGGTGCATTCTATCTTGAAGATAGGTTGGTGGCGTGGCACAGTAAGAAACAAGAGTCAGTCTCCTTATCCACAGCAGAGGCAGAATATATTGTAGCAACAACGTGTTGTACGTAGGTATTATGGATGAAACAAACCCTGAAAGATCTTGGTATTAACTTCAATGAGCCAATTTTAGTTAAGTGTGATAACACTAGTGCCATTAACATCTCAAATAATTCGATTATACATTCTCGCACAAAACATATTGCTATCCGATATCACTTTTTGAAGGAGAAAGTTGCGGAAGGTGAGGTTAAGTTGGATTTTGTTCCAACAACAGAGCAAGTAGCGGATATCTTCAAAAAATCGTTGCCCAAGGAAGTCTTTGAGTACCTTCGCAATAAATTGGGAGTGATCACGTTTCCCAAGAATTGACTAGCTATCGAGACCAAATTTTTAGGGGGAGCATTTGTGTATTTGTTTATCTTTTTGCTCATGTTTGTGATTTTTGCTAAGTGTAATAATTTTTGCCTGAGAATGTTGTGCATGGACTCAGGGGGAGTTTGCAGCAGACCCTTTGATATTGTTGTCAAAGGGGGAGAAGAGTTACAGGGAAATTGCACGTGTGTTGCCAACAATTCCAAAGGGGGATATTGTTGAGCAAGGTGTAGTGACAGTATTGTCATTGTTGTCAACACAATCAGATAGATCAGTTGATGCAGTGAACAGGAGTTCAGAGGTTATTCAGAGTATGTACAGTGATGTTAAATGCTTATGAGGATGTTTACCCACCTTTTTGCATATTTTCCAAGAAGACCGAAGTGGCCCATATGCTAAAGATCAAAGAAAAAGTAAAACACCGCAAAGCAAAAAAGTGTCACGATATCGTGACATGTTGCATTTTTGCGACCAAAAGAGAAGAGAGAAAAAGTGTCGCGATATCGCGACATGTATTTTCATGGGCCGAAGCAAAGAGAAAGAGCAAGGAGAAAAAGTGTCGTGATATCGTGACATGTATTTTCGTAGGCCAAAGCAAAGAGAAAGAGAAGAGAGAAAAAATGTCATGATATCGCGACATGTTGTATTTTCACGAGCCAAAGCAAAGAGAAAGAGCAAGAAGAAAAAATGTCGCGATATCGTGACATGTTGTATTTTCGTGGGCCAAAGCAAAGAGAAAGAGCAAGGAGAAAACGTGTCGCGATATCGCGACATGTTGTATTTTCACGGGCCAAAGCGAAGAGAAAGAGCAAGGAGAAAAAAGTGTCACAATATCGCGACATGTTGCATTTTCGCGGTCCAAAGCGAAGAGAAAGAGCAAGGAGAAAAAAGTGTCACGATATTGCGACATGTTGCATTTTCGCGGTCCAAAGCGAAGAGAAAGAGCAAGGAGAAAAAAGTGTTGCGATATCGCGACATGTCGCATTTTCATGGTCCAAAGCGAAGAGAAAGAGCAAGGAGAAAAAAGTGTCGCGATATCGTGACATGTCACATTTTTGCGACTCAAAAAGTGCAGGCAGACAGAGAAACAAAAGTGTTGCGATATCACGACATGTCGTATTTTCGTGACTCAAAAAGAGCAGGCAGGTAGAGAAACAAAAGTTTCACGATATCGCGACATGTTGCATTTTCGTGACTCAAAAAGGGCAGGCAGACAGAGAAACAAAAGTGTCATGATATCGCGACATGTCGCATTTTTGCGACTCAAAAATGGCAGGCAGGCAGAAAAACAAAAGTGTCGTGATATTGCAACATGTCACATTTTCGCGACTCAAAAAGGGCAAGCAGGCAGAGAAACAAAAGTGTTGCGATATCACGACATGTCGCATTTTCGCGACTCAAAAAGGGCAGGCAGGCAAAGAAACAAAAGTGTTGTGATATCGTGACATGTCGCATTTTCACGACTCAAAAATGACAGGCAGGCAGAGAAACAAAAGTGTCACGATATCGCGACATGTTGCATTTTTGCCAAAGGAACAGAGTAGTTGACAGTGTGTCTGATATTAGTGATGAACACCAGGATGGTGAAACTGAAGACTGCATAGTGACGTGGATCCATAAGGAATCTTTAATGATTTGAAATCATTTAAGATGGTCGTTACACATGGAAAGAATCGGATGCATGCCCATGTGGAGAAAACAAACAGTTGTGGAAAGAAGCGGATGCATGCCCATGTGGAGAAAACGAACAGTCATGGAAAGAAGCAGATGCATGCCCATGTGGAGAAAATGAACAGTCGTGGAAGGAGAAAACGAACAGTCATGGAAAGAAGCGGATGCATGCCCATGTGAAGAAAACGAACAGTCATGAAGGAGAAAACGAACAGTCATCGAAGGAGAAAACGAACAGTCATGCAAAGAGAAAACGAACAGACATGCAAAGAGAAAACGAATAGTCATGCAAGGAGAAAACGAACAGTCATGACCGAGAAAACAAATAGTCATGGTAGAAGAATATGGTGTCAATTATTTGCATGTGACGTGTTTGATGAAATTCCTTCTCAATATATACAAAGTTACATAAAGAAGTAGTTACAATTGACAAGTGGTGTACGAGAATATGAAAGGAGTTACAACTGGAGTTACAAAGAGAAAGGATGGTTATAAAAGGAGTGTTGCTTGGAGAATTTGGAAGAGCGATAGGCGAGCGAGAAGGGCGTGTGTTGTGTGCATTATGAGAAAGTTTGGGTAAGCAATAGACCAGTGAGGGTCTTGTAAAAGTGAAGGCATTTCTATGTCAATATTTTAGTTTCAAAATTGAAGTCCAAGTTGGTGCTTGACATTAGGGGTTGTTGCTCCTTCTAGTTGGTGCTGGTAAATCAGGGGTTGGTGCTCCTTTCTATTGGTGCAGATAAATCAGGGGTTGGTGCTCCTTCCAGTGGGTGATGGTAAATTGATTGTAAAGTTGTGCTTTGCAAATGCTGGATTTGGATGGGAGTCCAAACAGTCATTTTTGAGGAGTAGCCAAATCCGTGAACCTCGGTACATCTTGTGTTGTGTGATGTCTCTTGTTATACTTGCTTTATTTGGTTTCAAGTTTTCATTGTTTCGGCTTTAAGAATTGAAGATTTAAGTTTTAAAAGAACTACACTAATTGACCCCTCTCAGTGTCATTGTGAGACTAACAATTATCCACACAACAAATTATCACACATTGTTTGAGATTGTGATTAATGTTGTGTTGCTGTTGTTGTGTCGGCAAAAACTTATTTAACCATTTTAGCACGTTGTGTTGTTGTCATTGTATCGGAAAAAACATATTTAACCACTTTAACTTACTCGAAAAGAAAGCCAATATTGGGGATAAGGCTTCAAATGCTACAAAATGTTAGTTCTCATATGCCTAATATCGGGTATATGCAGCCTCTTTCTTCGGAGACGTTTGTTTTTTTTGTTGTTGCATAAGGTTTTATGGATTCCAGGGGACCAAAAAGGAGGCTCCAATCAGCACGCTTACCCCCATGAATTCAAGCGGAAGAGCAGAGCAAACGGTAACCATCAGATGATAACGAAACTCAAGTCCAAGAATTTTGGGCTTTGGTGGATAGAATCTGCACAATGCACCAAATTATGAAGAAAAGGCCAATAAATTGCAGTCACTCAGAAGAGATGTCCATGGCCAAGAATCCAGACATTAAAATCACTAGGAGTAAATCCCCCTGGAACTCGTTGGAGATGGAGGACTTTTCTAGCACTGGCATGTTGTTGTTTGAGAATGACAGCCCTAATAAACAAAGGGGTTTAAGTATTCTTACAAATGACAATCCAAGCGGTTGTCGGGATATTGAGAAACCCGATGTTCGAAGCAGGACACGTGTGGAGAAATTTATGCTGGTGGAAAGGTTTGATCTAAATCTAGATGCCATGGCAGAGGAGTAGTCTATTCTGGTAGCAAATGGTACTTTCAGGCAGGTTCGTAGTTGGAATTTTTCAATAATTTTTTTTAATTGTAATTGTTTAGATTAGGATCTATTTAGTTTTTAATTGTAATTGTTTATATTAGGATCTATTTAGTTTTTAATTGTAATAGTCTAGGATCTATTTAGATCATTATTACAATTTAAATATCAACAATTGTATTTTGAAGAGTATAGTTGAAATTTTATTGATTTTAATAACTGTGGGAAAGCCTGGCTGACAGATTGTTTACTCCATGTTTACATAAGCAATTCTAGCAGTACTATTATTTCGTTAGTGATTTGCTATAGGTATAGCTCTGAGCTGTGCATTGGTTCGAAATTTTGGACATTTATCAAAATTTAAGCAGGTTGCATCATTACAAGTAAGCTGTGTGCAATAGTTTGCAGCAATTTTCATGGTAATAATTAGGGTAAATAACTTTACTGGTAACGAATTTGAGCTCTCAAGCGAATATAGACACCGTTTATAGTCGCCAATGGTGGCAGCCATGTAACTACACATACAAGGTACAATCTTTTGAATACTTGGTGGTTCATAAAATGGTTAGAGAAAAACGTTGTGAAATAAGTTTAGTGGATGTTATAATTTGAACTTTATCAACTATTAAATAACACTCTTCAAAAAAAATGTTTTGAATTTTATTATAAGAATTCTTTCTAGTTCTGATATGAAATTGGTATGGATTGCACATCGAAACACCTCTTTTAAAGGAATGCATTTTAGATAATGAAAAACTCGTTAACTTTCATTAGGTTAAAATTGTGCAGTCAGTGGCAATACCTCATAAGTGCGTGGCTAAATGACAACCTCTCATAAACTGATATTTTTCCACCTTGCTCAAGACTATGGAATATATACAGCTCAAATGCTGTAGACAGTTTATTTTATGTAAAAATATGTTTAAATGTATTTTTGAATATAATCGTCATCATCAGTGATGATAAGAAATAAAACCTTAAGAAAATCTTTACAACATTGAAAACCAACGTAATAATATCATCTTTACAACATTGAAAACCTAAAGATTTTGCTTGCTTATGCCAAATCACAGCTTTCCATACCTAGAATATTTTTGCACAAATTTCGAAGCGCTACTCCTTGGTTTAATGGGCCTCCAACTATCACATCCATGAAATCACGATAGCAGAAGTTGACCCACAATTCCACGATCAAAGACCAAGGACTAAAAATCTTTGGATCCTCTCCCACGCTTGAGCTTTGGCCCATTTATGGCACCATCCTCCTCATACACCTGCCACTTGCACTTGTCTTCTAAGGCTACCATTTTTGGGTTTGCTACCATTCAAAGATTCAAATTGGACAAAATTGCTTACCTCTCCCATCACTCGTGAATGTTTCAAGCTCTCTTTCCCATGACCAAAAAATCTATAATTTGAGGCCTTGGAGTCTCATTTCAACAAGCATTCTCTTACTTTTCATGGTGATCATAGTGCTCTTGCTTGAAGGCTTGGAGGATTCTTTTGCAAGTTAGGAGAGAAGTGATGTAAAGCATCTGGTACATACGAGTAATCTTGCATTTCTTAAAAAAAAAAATTAGCACTTCATTTTTTTTTTTGAATGTAAAGGCTTAACTTTTAATTAATTTAAAAATACAAGTCTTTACAAAAAAAAAAGAGGTGGATAGGCACACCCCAATAGGTAGTCACACTAACTTAGTTTGAGTTAGGAAGCAATTACTCAAAACAACAAAAACAAGGTTAAACCCGTCACCAACCACATCACCAAAAAACATGCATTAAATCATGTCAATAATGGGGGGTATGCTCACGAGGTGAATGTCCCTCATCCTCCATATGCTACCAACCGGTATTAGAAGGAATGGAAATGAGCCACCCATCCTCCCTAGGCATGCAAACATTATCACCTGTATCAGAGCCATCAATGTCATCAGATACACCCCAACCCACCACATTAGCTGAAGCGACTAGGCACATGGTGTTAGTATTACAATGACACTGAGTGGGGGGTGAATCAGTGTAGCTCTTTAAACTTGAATTTATAGCTCTTAATACCGCATCAATTAAAACTTATTACTAGATACAACAAGTATAACAAAAGAGCATCACACAACACAAGATTTAATGAGGTTCACCAATGTGGCTACTCCTAAAAAATTGACTACTTGGACTACCATCCAAATTCAGCCTTTGCAAAGCACAAAATTTATAATCAATTTACCAGCACCCACTATAAGGAGCACCAACCCCTTATTTATCTACACCAACATAAAGGAGCACCAACCCCTGATTTACCAGCACCAACTGGAAGGAGCACCAACCCCTGATTTACCAGCACCAACTGGAAAGAGCACCAACCCTTGATTTATCTGCACGAACAGAAAGGAGCACCAACCCCTGATTTACCAGCACCAACTGGAAGGAGCACCAATCCCTGATGCCAAGCACCAACTTGGACTTCAATTCTAAAACTAGAAGTTTGACAGTAAGATACCTTTGCTTTTGCAAGACACTGACTAGTCTTCTTCACCTTTGCATTTTCTGCGCACTCTGCTTTCTCTATGCAATCACAACAACACCTGGTCGAACTTCAACATTTTTGCTCTCTACACACTCTGATCTCTGCGCAATCACTTCGCACACTCTGCTTCGTTATAGTCAAACTTCACGATCATCTTCTCCCTTTTGCGCACTCTGCTCTCTTTGCGAATTTTGCACTTAGCATGATTCGACACGACTTGCTCTCTACGCACAACGATCGTATTTCACACACCTTCGACTCCCATTTAACTCTCCAAACAACCCTCCTTTTATAACAATATTTTTTATGATGAAAACCCTAATCTTAGTCGATTGTAAATCCTAATCTTAGTCGGCTTTCATAACAACTGTAAACCCTAATTTTAGTCGGTTGTCATTGGTCTTCGTCGGCTTCAACTCAAGAAGATGTTCGGTTTATCCATCGCTTTATGATTTCATTCTGGACAGACCCTGTAATCGCCATACTGACTTTTGATCACTCTTTATATTTTAGCAATATGAAATCACTCTATAACTGCCCTTGTAAATGTCGTAGTGATGTCGGTCCGCTGTCATACTTCTCATTTCAGTTGGGTTCTCCTTCTTGACTTGTGTATTTATGACTTGTCGTGAAATCGTGACATTTATGCCTCTGTAGCTTCTTTTGTTACTGTTGTCGTGAAAATACAACATGTCGCGATATCATGACACTTTCGCATCTGTATGTTTTCTCTATTCTTTTGTCACGATATCACGATATTTCTACCTCTGTAGATTTTGTCTTTTCTTTTGTCACGATATCGCGACATTTCCACCTCTATATACTTCGTCTTTGCTTTTGTCGTGATATCGTGACACTTCTGCTTCCATAGACTTTGAATTTGCTTTTGTCGCGATATCGCGACACTTTTGCCTCTGTAGTCTTCAACTTAGCTTTTGTCGTGAAATCACGACACTTTTGCTTTCGTACTTAGCTTCTTTGCTTTTGTCGCGAAATCGCAACACTTCTGCCTTTGAAGTCTTCTTCTCTGCTTTTGTCACGAAATCGTGACACTTCTGCTTTCGTACTTTACTTCTTTGCTTTTGTCGCGAAATCGCAACACTTCTACTTTCGAAGTCTTGCTTTCTACTTTTGTTGCGAAATTGTGATAGTTCTGCTTCCATACGCTTCCTCTCTTTCTTTTATCGTGAAAATGCGACATGTCACGATATCATGACACTTTTCAAACTTACTTTCTCTCTCCTATTTTAGTCACGAAAATGCGACATGTCGCGAAATCATGACACTTTTCCAACTTACTTTCTCTCTCCTATTTTAGTCACGAAAATGCGACATGTCATGAAATCGCGACACTTTTCTTACTTGTTCTCTTTCTTCGAACTTGTCGTGAAATTGCGACACTTTTTCCTGTTTTCTCTTTCTCTTCCAACATGTCACGAAATCGTGACAGTTTTTCCACTTGCCTTTTTCTCTTCCAACATGTCACGAAATCGTGACATTTTTTCCTGCTTTTTCTCTCTCTTCCAACATGTCGCGAAATCACGACAGTTTTTCTTGCTTTTTCTCTCTCTTCCAACATGTCACGAAATCGCGACAATTTTTCTTGCCTGTTGTATATGTCGCGATATCGCGACACTTTTCTTGTATTTTTTTTTTAATCTTTTGCATATGGGCCACTTCGGTCTTCTTGGAAAATCACTGTACATACTCTGAATAACCTTTGAACTCTTGTATTCTGCATCTGAATAACTTTTGAACTTTCTGTCCACTGCATCAACAGATCTATCTGATTATGTTGACAACAATGACAATACTGTTGTTGCACCTTGCTCAACAATCTCCCCCTTTGGAATTTTTGGCAACACATGTGCAATTTCCTATAACTCTTCTCCCCCTTTGACAATAATACCAAAGGGCTACTGCAGACTCCCCCTGAGTCTATGCACAACATTCTCAGGCAAAATTTATTACACTTAGCAAAAACCATGAACATGAGAAAAAAGATAATCAAATACTTAAATGCTCCCCCTGAGAATGTGATCCCCGTAGCTAGTCAATTCTTGGGAAGTGTGACCACTCCCAATTTATTGTGAAGGTACTCAAAAACTTCCTTGGGCAATGGTTTTGTGAAGATATCTGCTACTTACTCTGTAGTTGGAACAAAATCCAACTTAACCTCACATTTCGCAACTTTCTCCTTCAAAAAGTGATAACTGATAGCAATGTGTTTTGTGCGTGAATGCATAACCGGATTCTTGGAGATGTTAATGGCACTGGTGTTATCACACTTAACTAATATTGGCTCACTGAAGCTAATACCAAGATCTTTTAGGGTTTGTTTCATACACAATACCTGCATACAACATGTTATCGCTGTAATATATTCTGCCTCTACTGTCGATAAAGAAACTGACTCTTGTTTCTTACTGTGCCACATGACCAATCTGTCTCCAAGATAGAATGCACCTCCACTGGTACTCTTTCTGTCATCGACACCTCCTGCCCAATCTGCATCTGAATACGAAATAATGGTGAAGTCTTTACCTTTCGAATACCATAACCCATACTCCATAGTACCCTTGAGGTACCCAAGAATCCTCTTCATTGCTATCACATGAGTCTCCTTGGGATTAGCCTGAAATCGTGCTACCATGCATACTGCCTGCAAAATATCTATTTTGGTAGTTGTCAGGTACAATAAGCTCCCAATCATAGATATGTACATGGTTTTATCAATAGGTGGAGATTTGTCATCCTTGCTCAACTTGCAACTTGTCATCATGGGAGTGCTAACTGGCTTACAATCCTCCATTGTGAAATTTTTTAACATCTCTTTCACATATTTAACTTGAGAAATAAATATGCCCTTCTTATTTTGATTAACTTGCAACCCGAGGAAATACGAAAGCTCACCAATCATTGACATTTCAAATTCTTTCAGCATCTTATTTGCTAAATCTTTACATGACTCATCTTTGCTGCTGCCAAATATGATATCATCTACGTATACAACAAGAACAATAAGATGCCTATTTTATGTTTTGACATACAAATTACTATCCACCATACCTTTCTTAAACCCTTGTTGAGTGAGATAGTTGTCTAGCCTTGCATACCATGCTCGGGGTGCCTATTTTAAGCCATATAATGCTTTCTTCAAATTGCAAACCAAGTTGGGATCATCACCAAGTTGGAAACCATATGGTTGCTCAATATAAACCTCTTCTTCAAGTTTCCCATTCAAAAACGCTGATTTCACATCCATTTGATAAACTTTGAAATTCTTGTAGACTACTAAAGCCAGAAACATTCTAATTGCCTCTAGTCTAGCTACTGGTGCAAAAGTTTCCTCAAAGTCAATGCCTTCAACTTGTGCATAACCCTTACATACCAATCTTGCTTTATTTCTGACTACATGTCCGTCTTCATTCAATTTGTTTCGAAAAATCCATTTAGTCTCAATTATATTTTTATTTGTAGGTCTAGGTACTAACTCCCAAGTTTCATTTTTCTCGATCTGATCTAATTCTTCATTTATTTCCTTCATCAAAATTTCATATTTGCTTGTGTCAGCAACATTTTTGGGCTCAATGTTGAATAATAGAGAGTAGTTACTTAGTACTCTTCTTATTGTTTGAACACCAACTTTGGGGTCTCCAATTATTTGCTCTCTAGGATGATTTTTCTGCGCATCTACCTGTTTTGAATTTCTTATTTTCTTCCACTTCTGAATCACAACTTAAATCATCTGAGTCAATTTTTTGTATCTTTTACGTTTCGTTTTCCTCATCTCCTTCAATAACCTCTTCATAAATTGGGTAGTTCTTTTCATAGCTAATTACTCGTTCTCTACCTTCATCAAATTTAACATCGACATTGTCCACAATTTTCTTTAGCCTCTTGTTGTAGCATTTGTAAGCTTTGCTTTTTGACGAATAACCAACAAAAATACCTTCATCTGCTCTATCTTCAAACTTACCAAGATTATCTTCAGTTCTTTTGATGTAGCACTTGCTGCCAAAAACTTTGAGGTATTTTGTTGTTGCCCTTTTACCGAACCACAAATCATAAGGAGTTTTGCTTTCATGTGTTCTCCGCATGTACCTATTTTGGATATACACCGTAATATGGATTGCTTCTTTCCAAAATCTGTCTGCTACTCTGCTTTCAGCCAACCATGCCATTTCCTGCACTGTCATATTCTTTCTTTCTATCACTACATTCTGTTGAGGTGTCCTGGCTGCTAAAAACTGTCTCCTAATACCGTATTTTTCACAGTACTCTGTAAACTCCTCTGAAATGAATTCTCCTCCTCTATCTGATCTTAAACCTTTGATCATTTTTTCTATTTCATTCTCAAATTGGTTTTTGAAAGTCTTGAACATTTCAAAAGCTTATGATTTATGCTTCAAAAAAAATATCAATGTCATTCTGGAATAGTCATCAATGCACAACATAAAATATTTGTCACCATTTATGCTTTGTGTTCTCATGGGTCCACATAAATTAGTGTGTATTAGTTCCAAAGGTTTGCTTGTGTAGTACTCTTTTGTTTTGAATGTGACTCTAGTTTGCTTCCCCTTTTGGCATGAAGCACAAATGTTGTTTGCAAGTTTGCTAATGGTGGGAATATCTCTCACTACCCTTTTTGAGTTGATTTTTACTAGATTATCAAAATTGATATGACCGAGTCTCTTGTGCCACAACCAATTTTCTTCTTCCTATCCAATAAAACAAGCTCCTTCGAAGTCTCCGAGAGCGTGTACAGAGGTTGCCGAAGTTCTTGATCCAGTTGCTATCAATTTTCCACTATTTGTTTTTCGACTTCACAACCCTGCTTCTTAAAAACTACTTCATGACCTTTATCACAAATCTGACTTACGCTCAACAAGTTATGTTTCAAACCATCCACAAACAAGACCTTCTGACTTAATTTTTCTGTCACTAATTTTAACTAAACCTTTGCCAACTATCTTAGCTCCATCATTATTTCCAAACTTTACTGAACCACCTTCATATTTTCGTAACTTATTAAATTTTTGTTTGTCACCTATCATATGACTGGAGCATCCACTATCAAGTATCCATGGTACATATTTATTCTGTGCTTTAAATGTTGTTTGTACGATTAAGGATTCCTTTTCTTCCTTAAATCGCTCTTTTTCTTTCCACTCCATTTTGATAGTAGTTTTGGGCTCTTGTTTCGCCTTTCCCTTATCAATAGCTTGTGCATGTTTTTCGAGGAGTTTTCTATTTTGTCTCATCCTATTTGGTTGAAATTTTCTTCCCTGAAACTGATTTGATGCAAATGTACTTCTACAGTTTCTTGCAATGTGCCCAAAATTATGACAGTTATAACATTCTCTTGTATAATTCATCAAAGGAGAAAAAGTATTTCTACTGGTGAAATTCCTTGGTCTTACATTATATTTGCAGTCTGAGATTTTATGTCCATAGCCATTGCATTTAAAATAGAAACCGAGAAAGAGATAATTGAACCTGGGTGATGGTCTTTGCCATGTTGTCGTAGGAGCCATAGGTCTTCTTCTTCTTTGATGTGTGACATTGGTGAATCCATCATTGTCAATTCTCCTTTCGTGCCTGGCATTATTGCTTTCTTTTGCATGAGACGTCTTTCCTTGATCAAATTGTTTCTTATTTTCATTCTTTATGGATTCTACATTTTTGGCCTTTGATCCATTTGATGATTCTCCTTCGATGAAACCCAGACCAAATTTGATGCCTATAGGCCTTTGGTCATTTATAATCTTAACCAGCTTCATAGAACTTTCTTCGTGTTTGTGATAGAAACTAATTTTGTGATTCATCTCTTCTATATGCATCCGTAAACCAACATTCTCTTCTTCTAGTTTGCAGCAATAATCTATTTTCATGGTAATTTGTACTTCAAGATCTTCAGATATTTTCTTGTATTATTTTGTCTGTACTTTCATATTGGTTATGATTTTGTTTGCATCCTCAAGATTTTTTGAAATTTTCTTATTCTTTTTCCTCTCTATTTTCCACTCTTCAAGTGCAGATATCAACTCACCTTCTAGATCTACTTCAGCCTCAGGGTTTTCACCACATACTTTAGAGTTCACTCCTTCCTTTTCTAATTTTACTTCTTCAAATGTCATGAAAAGAGCTTCACCTGTTTCCTCTTCAGAATCCTCACCGGAGTTGTCTTCTGATGAACTGGCATTCCTGGAGATGAAACTTTTCTTCTTGAAGTTGCCTTTTCTGAAATTCGTTTTCTTCTTCCAATCACTTCTTTCTTGGTGCGATCCTTCATCATTTTTGTTCTTATTATTAAGTGGACATTTAGTCACAAAATTCCCAATGCCTCCATAGTTGAAACATTTAAATGGTAGATTTCCTCTGTATTTTTATTTTTCCCTTTTCAGTTTTCTAAAAAAGTTTGCTTCCATTTCATCTGATGTCTCTTCTTCTTCGGACTCTTGTTTTGCATTTTTATTTTTAAGGGATTTAAAAGCCGCTTCTCTGTCTGTGGGTTTAGATCTTCCTATCCTCATATCATATGCAGTCAAAGAACCATACATCTCATCTATACTCAAATAATTTAGATTTTTAGCTTCTTCTATCGCTAAGACTTTAGAATCAAACCTTTGAGGAAGAGATCTTAATACCTTTTTCACGATGGCAAAGTCTTCGATATCCTCGCCGAGTCCTCTGATCGCATTAATGATTCCATTAACTCTCAGCATATATGCCTCAATGTTTTCATCGTCATTCATATTTAATGATTCGAACTAATCTTGATGTGTCTATAACTTGGCCTCCTTGATCTCATCGTCTCCTTAATGAATACTCCTCAGTTTGTCCTATATTTCTTTTGTCGTTTTACAGCTCATGATCTTTACTAGTTCATTATCTGCTAATCTGCACATGATAGCATTCTTTGCTTTTGAGTTATTTTCAAACAGTTTCTTTTTGTCAGCCTCTTTTGGAGGAGTGATGGGTATTGTGTATCTACTAACTACTGAATCCCAGATGTCGTATCCCAAAGCATAGAGATATGTCTGCATCCTGATTCTCCAAAATATGTAATTAGATCCGTCAAACAATGGTGCTTTGTTTGATGAGAAGCCTTCACCACCTGCCATTGTGTTACTTCCAAGATCACCCTAGTCGGTTAAGCTTGTACAAGAACTTAGCTCTGATACCAATTGTTAGTCTTACAATGACACTGAGTGGGGGGGGTGAATCAGTGTAGCTCTTTAAACTTGAATTTATAGCTCTTAATACCGTAGTAATTAAAACTAATTACTAGATACAACAATTATAACAAAAGAGCATCACACAACACAAGATTTAATGAGGTTCACCAATGTGGCTACTCCTCAAAAATTGATTGCTTAGACTACCATCCAAATCCAGCCTTTGCAAAGCACCAACTTTATAATCAATTTACCAACACCCACTATAAGGAGCACCAACCCCTTATTTATCTGCACCAACAGAAAGGAGCACCAACCCTTGATTTACCAGCACCAACTGGAAGGAGCACCAACCCCTGATTTACCAGCACCAACTGGAAGGAGCACCAACCCCTAATTTATTTGCACCAATAGAAAGGAGAACCAACCCCTGATTTACCAGCATCAACTGGAAGGAGCACCAACCCCTGATGCCAAGCACCAACTTGGACTTCAATTCTAAAACTAGAAGTTTGACAGTAAGATACCTTTGCTTTTGTAAGACCCTGACTGGTCTTCTTTACCTTTGCATTCTCTACGCACTCTACTTTCTCTACGCAATCACAACAACACCTGGTCAAACTTCAACCTTTTCACTCTCTGCGCACTCTGCTCTCTCTACACAATCACTTCACACACTCTACTTCATTACAGTCGAACTTCATGATCGTCTTCTCCCTTTTGCGCACTCTTCTCTCTTTGTAAATTTTGCACTTAGCACGATTTGACACGACTTGCTCTTTGCGCACAACAACTGTATTTCATACACCTTCGACTCCCTTTCAATTCTCCAAATAGCCCTCCTTTTATAACAATATTTTTTATGATGAAAACCCTAATCTTAGTCGGCTGTAAATCCTAATCTTAGTCGGCTTTCATAACAACTGTAAACCCTAATTTTAGTCGGCTATCATCGGTCTTCGTCGGCTTCAACTCAAGAAGATGTTCGGTTTATCCATCGCTTGATGATTTCATTCTAGATAGACCCTGTAATCGCCATACTGACTTTTGATCACTCTTCATATTTCAATAGTATGAAATCACTCTTTAACTGCCCCTGTAAATGTCGTAGTGATGTCGGTCCACTGTCATACTTCTCATTTCAGTCGGGTTCTCCTTCTTGACTTGCGCATTTACGACCTATCATGAAATCATGACATTTTTGCCTCTGTAGCTTCTTTTGTTGCTATTGCCGTGAAAATACAACATGTCACGATATCGCAACCCTTTCGCCTCCATACGCTTTCTCTATTATTTTGTCGTGATATCATGACATTTTTGCCTCTGTAGACTTCATATTTTCTTTTGTCGTGATATCATGACATTTTTGCCTTCGTATACTTCATCTTTGCTTTTGTCATGATATTGCGACACTTCTGCTTCCATAGACTTCGACTTTGCTTTTGTCGCGATATCGCGACACTTCTGCCTCCGTAGTCTTCAACTTAGCTTTTGTCGTGAAATTGCGACACTTCTGCTTTCGTACTTAGCTTCTTTGCTTTTGTCGTGAAATCGTGACACTTTTGCCTTCGAAGTCTTCTTCTCTGCTTTTATCACGAAATTGTGACACTTCTGCTTTCATACTTTACTTCTTTGATTTTGTCGTGAAATTGTGACACTTTTGCTTTCGAAGTCTTGCTTTATGCTTTTGTCATGAAATCACGACAGTTCTGCTTCCGTACGCTTCCTCTCTTTCTTTTGTCGTAAAAATGTGACATGTCGCGATATCGCAACACTTTTCAAACTTACTTTCTCTCTCCTATTTTAGTCGCGAAAATGCGACATGTCGTGAAATCGCGACAATTTTTCAACTTACTTTCTCTCTCCTATTTTAGTCGCGAAAATGCGACATGTCGCGAAATCGTGAAACTTTTCTTACTTGTTCTCTTTCTTCGAACTTGTCGTGAAATCGTGACACTTTTTCCTTCTTTCTCTTTCTCTTCCAACATGTCGTGAAATCGTGACAGTTTTTCCACTTGCCTTTTTCTCTTCCAACATGTCGCGAAATCGTGACAGTTTTTCCTGCTTTTTCTCTCTTCCAACATGTCGTGAAATCGTGACAGTTTTTCTTGCTTTTTCTCTCTTCCAACATGTCATGAAATCATGACAGTTTTTCTTGTCTGTTGTATATGTCACGATATCGCGACACTTTTCTTACTTGTCTTTTTTTTTTGATCTTTTGCATATGGGCCACTTCGGTCTTCTTGGAAAATCATTGTACATACTCTGAATAACCTTTGAACTCCTGTCTTCTGCATCTGAATAGCTTTTGAACTTCCTATCCACTGTGTTGACAACAATGACAATACTGTTGCTGCACCTTGCTCAACACATGGGAATGAGATTTCCCCAACCAACAATTGGGTCTGGCTCCACCTGGAAAACCTCCCTGCCAGTGCCATAATGAGATGTATTATTGCCAATGTTACCTTAGGGTTGGTTAATAGGAGATTATTAAGACCAATGTCTTTCTGGAGATCGGGAGGGAAGTTATTGATGAGAGTGTGATCAAGAAACTTTACGAGATCAAGAAGGCTCTATAGAAGGCATTCAGATGACCGTACATGGTGTATTACCTTAGTGTTGCATAAGAGCATGAAGATGCTCCACCTCCATATGAACTTTCTCCACTCAAACTGAAATTTGGAGCCAAAAATTAGAATAAATTGTGCACTTATCAAAAATTGAAAATTCATCTGAACTATGTTGTTGAGAAAAGAGAACTCTATTATGAGTTTTCCAAATATGAAAGAGCACACTGATGTGAAGAATGTTCCACACTTCCAACAAGGACAAGGAAAAATTTGGTGGGTCACCAAGCAAAGCATGATGCCAGGTGAATGAACTAGCCATGAGATCGAAAGAAGGACTCAAGCCAATCCTAGGCCATTCAATATTCCTACACTGCAAAAAAATATGAAGGGGATCCTCTGGAGCACGAAAAAATGGCAGGAAGGAATCTCTATTCCAAGATATTTTAATCTTTGTCCAAGAGGAAGACCATAGGATAATAAGCTCCAAGCAAAGAAATCCTGTTTGGGTTCAATATATCCTACCCAAGCTATTTTAAATTTTAGACTCCAACGAGTTTGAGTGGAAAGATACCACCGCTCATTGAGTCTTTGAACTATAGGGACATTGGGAGTAAGCCAAGCATACTCTAACTTAGGTTTGTAAGTAATAAGCGGGGTTTTGTTAAACCATCCCCAGTCAGACCACCAAGGCTTTTGAGAATGCCTACAGATCATGGGCTAAAGAGAAAAAGGGATACAATCCATAATGGTGTCATAAGTATTCTTATCATTTGGTCGCAAACCAAACAATCTCCTGAAATCATCCCATAGGATCAAATCCTTGGAATGTCATGAAAAAAATCTGTCATTGTTGAAATCCCTTTCCTGAAGAACCACTGAGCATGAATCCATTGCATGGAAGCAAGAGGGGAACCTTGAAAAGTAATAAAATGTGACCACCAAACATTATAAGTGGAAATAGAAGCACCTTTTCGATGTCCATCCTCTTGCCAACACAACAAGGTTATGCATAGTGGCTATTTATAGCCAAATTGGCTAAAATTTGGATTTTCAAAGTTTAGAATTGGCTAATATTTGGGATCCTTGACCAGGGCCCATTAGCCAAAAAGTTTTGGGTGGAAATTTTTTTGGGGGTTGATTCGCCCCAATTTTATAATAATTTGACCATTTTAAGTTTAAATTTCCAATATTGCCCCTAATAATAGTGAACCTTCTACATGCATTTGGACACTACTCACATCGATTCTAAAACTTATTCGCCAAATTTTTATAAATACATTTTGGGGCCGACCCCTTACGCATAACCCTACAACACAACCAGGGCTTAATTTTCTCCCAAGCCCTCCATATGCTCTGAATGACAAAAGAGCCTTGAATTTTAACTAGGATAGGAGCAACCAGGAGGGATTGAAAATTCATGCCTTTATAAGCCTTCCTAAAGAACATGTGCTTATACTGAGATGGGGGGTGAACAATATAATATATCCCTAAATAGTAGCATCAACATTAATAAAGCAGTAAAAATCACACAAAACATCACATACATGAGAGACATCATTTTTAACGTGGTTCACCCAATGTGGGCTACCTCCACAAAAAATATTTCTTCTAAATATTTCTCAAATAATCTCTTGGGAATCCTTCCCAATTACAATGTTTATGGACCTCTATCCAAAGGAGATGCTGATCCCCTAAATCTCAAGTTCATAGATCTCTTCCATAGGAGAACTCTTTCCCCTTCTACTCTGGCTAGTGATCTTCTAGAAGACTTCATCTCTCTACTGCACTGACTTGTGGATCTCTCTCCACTTGAAGACTCCTCACTTAGATCTGTCTTCAATTGTCTTGGCTGGTAAATCTCTATCCACTGAGACTCTATCCTATATACTCTATCACCTCCAAAGCGCTGTCAATAGGTTCACTCATAACCTCTCAAAATCTGCTCAATAGGCTCACTCAGAACCTGCTCAAATCTGCTCAATAGGATCACTCAGAACCTACTCAAATCTGCTCAACAAGATCACTTAGAACTTGTCCAAATCTGCTCAACAAGCTCACTTAGAACTTGTCCAAATTTGCTCAACAAGCTCACTTAAAACTTATCCAAATCTGCTCAATAAGTCCTCTCTAGGACTTGCTCAAATCTCCATAGCAAACCTTCATAAAAGCTTACTCAAAATCAATCCACAAGCCTTCTCAAATACTTGCCTCAAATTAACTCAACAAAATCTCAATTCAATCTCATAGAAGCATAAATAGAATTGTTAGAGACTCAATATGTTCTATACTCAAATTAGGGTTATGCATAAGGGGTTGGACTCAAAATATACTTGTAAAAAATGGTGAATCCTAGTCAAAATCAAGGTGAATCATGACGAATCCTAAGCAAATCAAATCAATCATATTCACACCAAAATTTGGGGTATTTGAAGCCCTAAAAAGTAAGGTCATATTTGGAACACATTTTGACCTATTAAATCACCTTATAACTTCATAAAAATACCACCATTAGATCAAGCTTGAAAAGAGCTTTCCAACAAGTACAAATATGCCTATGTTTGGATATATATTATGGCCAATTGACCCTAAAATAAAATTGGTCTAAAAAATTTTATGCGAATGGGCCGACGTCAAGGGTCCTCATGTTCGCCAATTTACAATTTTTTTTTTTAAAGCGAAAAACCCCTTGCAGATCCACCTTGGTCTAAGAGACCACGAACAGGGGGTTCTACACCGTCAAAGTCACTCGAGAGTCACACCCGACATTGCCCGCACCAACATTATCAATTGGATTTTAGATACCCAATTCAACTTTTTTTGGTAGGGTGGAGATTTGAACCTGGGACCTCCCTTGGAGGATTGCCCTCTCCTCTCCAACTCACCTACAACACCTGGGTGCAATTTACAATTTTAAAAATCCTAATATTCGCCCAATTGGTGAATATTCACCACTATGCATAACCTTGACTCAAATCCCAATCTCAACTCAAATCAATCTCAACTCAGCAATCTCATAGAAGCATAAAGAGAATTGTTAGAGACTCAATATGTTCTATACTCAAATCCCAATCTCAACTCAAATCAATCTCAACTCAGCAATCTCATAGAAGCATAAAGAGAATTGTTAGAGACTCAATATGTTCTATACTCAAATCCAATTTCTTTCTCAACTCAACTCAAATCAGAATATAGAATAGTTTGTTTTATGGAACTTGAACAACCACTTCACACAATCACTTGACTAGGCTCAAACAACTCTACTCAACCAATCACCACAAGGAACAACTCTTTCTCACAAACCCTAGTCCAAGCATGTATCAACCAACTCAAAATGTTTCCAACAATGTTCAACAACAAATCTCACATAACAATGATACTCATGTTCTTCTCTAACTCAAGTTCAAGTTCTTTGCACAACCAATGGGCTTCAACAACAATGCTTATAAAACATTCTTCACATAACAATGATACTCATTTTCTTCTCAAACCCTAACTCAGGTTTTTCACACAACTAATGGCTTCAACAACAATGCTTATAAAACAAGGTTTTAACCATAACTCTCAAACCAGAAATCCTTGAAGCATTCAACCAACAACTCTCAAAAGGAAACCACAATCAATCCTTTTCACTCCAATGATATTTTCAGAAATCAACCACCCAAATAAATCAATGGAGAATATTGCCCATACCTTATTGATGCCAAGAAGTTATCCACAAAATCTGCCACACTCAACACACTTTCTTTTTCCAATCTCAACAAGGGTTAGTGGACTTCAAATAATAATCACAAGATAAAGTATAACTCAATTTACACCTTTTTACTCCAACTCAATAATCACATCCACCAAAGTCCCTCTATAGAAAAACCCTCTAAAAATAATAATCAATAAGTCACTATTCAATTTCCACTTTATTCAAAACCCTTATTTCTCCTAAAATAATGCTCTCAAAAATTCAAATCAATATCATAAGGCTCAAATAATCATCTATGGTTTTCACCAACAAAATAATTATTTAACCTTTTAAACACAACAAAGGTTTACAAAAATAAAATATTTCCTAACCCTTATCACTCCAAACTTTAGAGCATTCAAATAAATTTTAATCAAAAATCGCATACCTCCTTAATGGGTTTCGACCCCTTGACCTGCCCTCACCATGAGCGCCTTAGCCATGGCTAAGGTAGCCAAACGAGCTACCCACTCATTCGTAATGCAAAAGGGACACGACTTCCCTTTATATGCTACAGGCCCACGTGCCTTAAATAAACCGTGCGCCCTTGGCGCTTCCACCACAAAGCACAACAAATGAACCTTGCCAAAAATTGAATGCACGACCTTGTGCTACCAAATGCCTTTGCGCTTCCCGAGTTGCCAACAGGCCACACTGCCCAAGGTGACTTGGGTTTCGCATGCCGTCCAATTTATTCATTGCTTCTACCACTTAAACCTTTTTTGCATGAGCTCTATTCACTTTCCAACAATCGCATTAACAACAAGAGCAAGGATAATTTATTTCAAAAAATTTAATGGCATATATATATGCCTTCCCTTAGCTTGGAAACGTCGATGCTTTTGAACCTTCCTTTATGACGTCGACGAATAAACTTTTAATTTTAATTTTAAAATTTAAATTTAAATTTTAAATAATTTAAAATTTAAACTAAATATTTAAAATTAAATATCTCCATCATCGGGGCACCTTTTTCGATGAAATTAAAATCCAACTTGGGTTTTAAGAAAAACCCATTTCAAATATGTTATCCATGGTTTTAAATAAAACCTTTAAAATTAAATTTCTTCATCATCGGGGCACCTTTTTTGATGAAACGAAAAGCCAACTTGGGTTTTAAGAAAAACCCATTTCAAATCTGCCATCCATGGTTTTAAATAAAAACCTTTTGCTAAGCTTCCCTTGAAGCTCCTTTTTGGAACCAAATGCCATGCATCCCTTCTTGAACCTTTGATCAAAACTCTTTGCTTCTACACAAAACATAGTGCTTACTTGCATAGATCCTTTTGACATCAATGACAAAATTTTAGCTTAGGAACTCAAAATGTCCAACAATCTCCCCCTTTGTCATTGATGGCAACCCATATCCTTTTACTAAAATCTGACCTTCTTTTTTGCTCCCCTGGGACTTTGCTCCCCCTGGCTCAATGCTCTCTCAAATATCAAATCTCTCCCCATATCAAAAACTCTCCCCAATATACACAAATCTCTCCCCCTTTGTCATCAATGGCAAAGGGTCACCTTTGGGGCTCGGGGCTAAGAATGAGCCTCTTAGCTTAGCCCCTCCCCCACCTCCTCATGAGGTGGTTAATTTTAGGGTGGGAGTATTTCTACTCCCTAAAAGCATAGATCTTTACCTTTATCTTTCTCTCTTCTTTTGTTAGTTTTTTGAATCCTCTCACTATTTCTTTCCAAGATATCATCCCTATTTCTGTTATCATTTCTATTTGTTCCTATTCCTGTTCCTGTTCTCATCCATGTTCCTATTCTTGTTCTCATCCATGTTCTTGTTCTTGTTCTTATTCCTGTTCTCATCCATGTTCCTGTTCCTGTTCATACCTTCTTATGGAATATTTGCTCTACACCATCTTGTTGTGTGTCCATCATTATTGCACTTATAACACTTAATGTTATTATTCCTTGGAGGTGCAAATGTCTTAGGATACCTCCTAGTGAAGCCATATCCTCTTCTGCCATGAACCCTGCAATTCATTGCTTTGTGACCATACTCATTGCATGAGTAGCAATACCCATGGAAAGGTTATCCTTTCCCATATTCCTATCTTTCATATGACCTACACTGTGAAGCCATGTGCCCAAACCTGTGACATGAGAAGCATCTCCCATTGAAGCTTCCTTGCCTAGACCTCATTGGTCTCCTGTTCTGATTGTTGTTCCATCTGTATCTTCTTCGTGCATTGTTCCTATATTTGTTGAACTCTCTGTTGTCCAATTCATCCTCTGATGTCTCATTCCTACTTACACTATCATCTTCTGAAGTATCTTCTTCTGAAGTTCCTTCTTCTTCAAGACTTGAAGTAGACTTTTCTTCCCATTTCTTTTGAACCTGTTTGGAACCAAGACCTGTCTTGTTTGTTGCTCCTCTTTGTATCTTAATTATTTTATCTACACTCTTTGCACTGTTTACATACTTGTACAACTTTTTCTTGGAATCCTCTAAATCTTCCTTTAGTAGTGCCACTTCTTGTGTTAACTTTTCACACTCCAAAATATTTGCTTCTAACTTATCCTTGAACTTACTTGCCTTAGCCTTTGACTTCTCTAAGTCCTCTATGAGCAATAATATTTCTTCATCACATTCTTGAAACTGACTTTCAAGCTTAGAGTGTTGCTTTCTTACCTTCTTTACTATGTCAAGAGCATGAATAAGTTCTCCCTTGAGATCATAACCATTCTCTATTGAATAATCCTCTATTTTTTTGCCTTTGTCCTTATCATTACTTCCTTTTGGCTTGTCTTCTATAGGATCACTTACTTCACCTTCCAAGGCCATTAGAAGATTTTCATTTGGCCCCAATATTATATGTTGAAAATGGATCTCATTTTCTTTGGATAAGAAACATTTCTCCTTTTTTATTTCATTGAGTACATAAATATTTCTTTCTCTTATAGCACTAGCTACAAGTTTTCCAGATTCAGATTTTCTTACTTCACATCTATCTTGATGAAAAGTTACTATATGACCTTGATCACAAAGTTGACTAATGCTCAAGAGATTATGTTTCAGACCTTCCACATATAGAACATTTTCAGCTTTTGCTTTCCCATTGCCTATACTTAGAGTTCCTTTTCCACAAATATTTGTTGAACCATTGTCCCCAAAGTTTACTTGACCCTCTATTTCCTTCTTTCAAAGCTATGAACTTGTCCTTTTCTCCTGTCATGTGTCTAGAGCATCCGCTATCCAGAAACCATTTTTCTTCTCTATCCTGTGCATGCAATGCTATTTGAACCAGCAAGGATTTTAATTTTCCTTTCCCTTTTTCTTCCTTTCTAGTGCTAGACTTAAAGGTTTCTAGTTTGCACCTTCTAGTTGTATGCTCAAAACTATTGCATTTGTAACACTTAACATCATTATCCATATGTGGTGCAAGAGAATTTGTACTACTACTATCATTGTCTTTGCTAGTACATTGCATAGCTCTATGACCATATTTATTGCAAGAAAAACAATGTCCATGGAAGGAATTTTGTAACTTGTCTTGTTGAGGACTCGATCTGATATTCTTTCTTTTACGGTCTTCTTTCCTTGAGATATGGTAAGATACCTCCCTTTTGCTTGATGTTCCTACCTCTTGCTGACATGCTTCTTTCTCTAGCTTACTTGATGCTTTTTTAGTTCTGCATTTTAACTTCACAATCTCTGCTGCCACTCTTTCGAGTCCTGCTTCTTTTGTTTCCAACATATCTCTCAACTGATGTTCAATCTCTCTTCTTTCTTTCACTTCTATTTCGAGTTCTATTAGCCTTTGTAGAAGCTCAATTCTTGCCAATTCATCATTTCAGATTTGTTCTTTTAGTTGTGCCCTCTCTTCTTGAATCCTTTCAAGATCTTGGAGATAATTGAAGAGTGCTTCCTCAAAGTCTATACTTTCTTCACTCTTTGAGCACATGTGTGTTACTGATGGATCCTCTTCCAAGTTGTTAGACTCTTCATGGAGAGACCAGCTCTGATACCAATTGAAGAACATGTGCTTATACTGAGAGGGGGGTGAACAGTATAATATAAAACTTTTCCCCAAATAGTAGCATCAACATTAATAAAGTAGTAAACATCACACAAAGCATCACACACATGAGAGACATCATTTTTAATGTGGTTCACCCAATGTGGGCTACCTCCATAGAAAATATTTCTTCTAAATATTTCTCAAATAATCTCTTGGGAATCCTTCCCAATTACAATGTTTATGGACCTCTGTCCAAAGGAGATGTTGATCCCCTAAATCTCAAGTTCATGGATCTCTTCCATAGGAGAACTCTTTCCCCTTCTACTCTAGCTAGTGATCTTCTAGAAGACTTTGTCTCTCTACTGCACTAACTTGTGGATCTCTCTCCACTTGAAGACTCCTCACTCAGATCTATCTTCAATTGTCCTGGCTGCTGGATCTCTATCCACTGAGACTCTATCCTCTATACTCTATCACCTCCAAAGCTCTATCAATAGGTTCACTCAGAACCTCTTCAAATCTGCTCAATAGGCTCACTCAAAACCTGCTCAAATTTGCTCAATAGGCTCACTCAGAACCTGCTCAAATCTGCTCAATAGGCTCACTCAAAACTTGTCCAAATCTGCTCAATAAGCTCACTCAAAACTTGCTCAAATCTGCTCAACAAGCTCACTTAGAACTTGTCCAAATCTGCTCAACAAGCTCACTCAGAACTTGTCCAAATCTGCTCAATAAGTCCTCTCTAGGACTTGCTCAAATCTGCATAGCAAGCTTTCACAAAAGCTTACTCAAAATCAGTCCACAAGCCTTCTCAAAGACTTGCCTCAAATCAGCTCAACAAAATCTCAACTCAATCTCATAGAAGCATAAAGAGAATTGTTAGAGACTCAATATGTTCTATACTCAAATCCCAATCTCAACTCAAATATTCAACTAAATCTCATAGAAGCATAAAGAGAATTGTTAGAGACTCAATATGTTCTATACTCAAATCCCAATCTCAACTCAAAAATCTCATAGAAGCATAAAGAGAATTGTTAGAGACTCAATATGTTCTATACTCAAATCCAATTTCTTTCTCAACTCAACTCAAATCAGAATATAGAATAGTTTGTTTTATGGAACTTGAACAACCACTTCACACAATCACTTGACTAGGCTCAAACAACTCTACTCAACCAATCACCATAATGAACAACTCTTTCTCACAAACCCTAGTCCAAGCATGTATCAACCAACTCAAAATGTTTCCAACAATGTTCAACAACAAATCTCACATAACAATGATACTCATGTTCTTCTCTAACTCAAGTTCAAGTTCTTTGCACAACCAATGGGCTTCAACAACAATGCTTATAAAATATTCTTCACATAACAATGATACTCATGTTCTTCTCAAACCCTAACTCAGGTTTTTCACACAACTAATGGCTTCAACAACAATGCTTATAAAACAAGGTTTTAACCATAACTCTCAAACCAGAAATCCTTGAAGCATTCAACCAACAACTCTCAAAAGGAAACCACAATCAATCCTTTTCACTCCAATGATATTTTCATAAATCAACCACCCAAATAAATTAATGGAGAATATTGCCCATACCTTATTGATGCCAAGAAGTTATCCACAAAATCTGCCACACTCAACACACTTTCTTTTCCAATCTCAACAAGGGTTAGTGGACTTCAAATAATAATCACAAGATAAAGTATAACTCAATTTACACCTTTTTACTCCAACTCAATAATCACATCCACCAAAGTCCCTCTATAGAAAAACCCTCTAAAAATAATAATCAATAAGTCACTATTCAATTTCCACTTTATTCAAAACCCTTATTTCTCCTAAAATAATGCTCTCAAAAATTCAAATCAATACCATAAGGCTCAAATAATCATCTATGGTTTTCACCAACAAAATAATTATTTAACCTTTTAAAACACAACAAAGGTTTACAAAAATAAAATATTTCCTAACCCTTATCACTCCAAACTTTAGAGCATTCAAACAAATTTTAATTAAAAAATCACATACCTCCTTAATGGGTTTCGACCCCTTGACCTGCCCTCACCGTGAGCGCCTTAGCCATGGCTAAGGTAGCCAAACGAGCTACCCGCTCATTCGTAATGCAAAAGGGACATGACTTCCCTTTATATGCTACAGGCCCACGTGCCTCAAATAAATCGTGCGCCCTTGGCGCTTCCACCACAAAGCACAACAAACGAACCTTGCCAAAAATCGAATGCATGACCTCGTGCTACCAAATGCCTTTGCATTGCCCGAGTTGCCAATAGGCCACACTGCCCAAGGTGACTTGGGTTTCGCACGTCATCCGATTTATTCATTGCTTCTACCACTTAAACCTTTTTTGCACGAGCTCTATTCGCTTTCCAACAATCGCATTAACCACAAGAGCAAGGATAATTTATTTTAAAAAATTTAATGGCATATATATATGCCTTCCCTTAGCTTGGAAACGTCGAGCTTTTGAACCTTCCTCATGACGTCGGCGGATAATATTTTAATTTTAATTTTAAAATTTAAATTTAAATTTTAAATAATTTAAAATTTAAACTAAATATTTAAAATTAAATATCTCCATCATCGGGGCACCTTTTTCGATGAAACGAAAACCAACTTGGGTTTTAAGAAAAACCCATTTCAAATCTGTTATCCATGGTTTTAAATAAAACCTTTAAAATTAAATATCTTCATCACCGGGCACCTTTTTTGATGAAACGAAAAGCCAACTTGGGTTTTAAGAAAAACCCATTTCAAATCTGCCATCCATGGTTTTAAATAAAAACCTTTTGCTAAGCTTCCCTTGAAGCTCCTTTTTGGAACCAAATGCCATGCATCCTTTTGATCAAAACCTTTGCTTCTACAGAAGCCTTTGGGAGAAAATCATAGTGCTTACTTGCATAGGTCCTTTTGACATCAATGACAACTTTTTAGCTTAGGGACTCAAAATGTCCAACAATCTCCCCCTTTGTCATTGATGGCAACCCATATCCTTTTACTAAAATCTGACCTTCTTTTTTGTTCTCCCTGGGACTTTGCTCCCCCTGGCTCAAAGCTTTCTCAAATATCAAATCTCTCCCCATATCAAAAACTCTCCCCAATATACAAATCTCTCCCCTTTGTCATCAATGGCAAAGGGTCACCTTTGGGGCTCGGGGCTAAGAATGAGCCTCTTAGCTTAGCCCCTCCCCCACCTCCTCATGAGGTGGTTAATTATGGGGTGGGAGTATTTCTACTCCTCGAAATCACTACTATTTACCTTTATCTTTCTCTCTTCCTTTATGAGTTTTCTGAATCCTCTCACTGTTTCTTTCCAAGCCATCATCCCTATTTCTGTTATCATTTATGTTTCTGTTCCTATTCATACCTGCTTCTGGAATATTTGCTCTACACCATATTGCTGTGTGTCCATCATTATTGCACTTATAACACTTAATGCTATTATTCCTTGGAGGTGCAAATGTCTTAGGATACCTCCTAGTGAAGCCATATCCTCTTCTGCCATGAACCCTGCAATTCATTGCTTTGTGACCATACTCATTGCATGAGTAGCAATACCCATGGAAAGGTTATCCTTTCCCATATTCCTATCTTTCATATGACCTACACTGTGAAGCCATGTGCCCAAACCTGTGATATGAGAAGCATCTCCCATTGAAGCTTCCTTGCCTAGACCTCATTGGTCTCCTGTTCTGATTGTTGTTCCATCTGTATCTTCTTCGTGCATTGTTCCTATCTTTGTTGAACTCTCTGTTGTCCAATTCATCCTCTGATGTCTCATTCCTACTTACACTGTCATCTTCTAAAGTATCTTCTTTCGAAGTTCCTTCTTCTTCAAGACTTGAAGTAGACTTTTCTTCCCATTTCTTTTGAACCTGTTTGGAACCAAGACCTATCTTGTTTGTTGCTCCTCTTTGTATCTTAATTATTTTATCTACACTCTTTGCACTGTTTACATACTTGTACAACTTTTTCTTGGAATCCTCTAAATCTTCCTTTAGTAGTGCCACTTCTTGTGTTAATTTTTCACACTCCAAAATATTTGCTTCTAACTTGTCCTTGAACTTACTTGCCTTAGCCTTTGACTTCTCTAAGTCCTCTATGAGCAATAATATTTCTTCATCACATTCTTGAAACTGACTTTCAAGCTTAGAGTGTTGCTTTCTTACCTTCTTTACTATGTCAAGAGCATGAATAAGTTCTCCCTTGAGATCATAACCATTCTCTATTGAATAATCCTCTATTTGTTTGCCTTTGTCCTTATCATTACTTCCTTTTGGCTTGTCTTCTATAGAATTATCTTCTTTACCTTCCAAGGCCATTAGAAGATTTTCATTTGGCCCCAATATTATATGTTGAAAATGGATCTCATTTTCTTTGGATAAGAAACATTTCTCCTTTTTGATTTCATTGAGTACATAAAGATTTCTTTCTCTTATAGCACTAGCTACAAGTTTTCCAGATTCAAATTTTCTTACTTCACATCTATCTTGATGAAAAGTTACTATATGACCTTGATCACAAAGTTGACTAATGCTCAAGAGATTATGTTTCAGACCTTCCACATATAGAACATTTTCAGCTTTTGCTTTCCCATTGCCTATACTTAGAGTTCCTTTTCCACAAATATTTGTTGAACCATTGTCCCCAAATTTTATTGACCCTCTATTTCCTTCTTTCAAAGCTATGAACTTGTCCTTTTCTCCTGTCATGTGTCTAGAGCATCCGCTATCCAAAAACCATTTTTCTTCTCTATCCTGTGCATGCAATGCTATTTGAACCAACAAGGATTTTAATTTTCCTTTCCCTTTTTCTTCCTTTCTAGTGCTAGACTTAAAGGTTTCTAGTTTGCACCTTCTAGTTGTATGCTCAAAACTATTGCATTTGTAACACTTAACATCATTATCCATATGTGGTGCAAGAGAATCTGTACTACTACTATCATTGTCTTTGCTAGTACATTGCATAGCTCTATGACCATATTTATTGCAAGAAAAACAATGTCCATGGAAGGAATTTTGTAACCTGTCTTGCTAAGGACTCGATTTGATATTCTTTCTTTTATGGTATTCTTTCCTTGAGATATGGTAAGATACCTCCCTTTTGCTTGATGTTCCTACCTCTTGTTGACATGCTTCTTTCTCTAGCTTACTTGATGCTTTTTCAGTTCTGCATTTTAACTTCACAATCTCTACTCCCACTCTTTCGAGTCCAGCTTCTTTTGTTTCCAACATATCTCTCAACTGATGTTCAATATCTCTTCTTTCTTTCACTTCTATTTTGAGTTCTATTAGCCTTTGTAGAAGCTCAATTCTTGCCAATTCATCATTTCGGATTTGTTCTTTTAGTTGTGCCCTCTCTTCTTGAATCCTTTCAAGATCTTGGAGATAATTGAAGAGTGCTTCCTCAAAGTCTATACTTTCTTCACTCTTTGAGCACATGTGTGTTATTGATGGATCCTCTTCAACAACAATCAAGTTCAAGTTATTTTCACAATCAATGGGCTTCAACAACAATGATTATAAAACAAGGTTTTAATAACAACTCTAAAACCAAAAAACCTTGAAGCATTAACTCAACAAATCTCAAAAGGAAACTACAATCAATCCTTTTCACTCCAATGATATTTTCAGAAATCAACCACCCAAATAAAGTCAATGGAGAATATTACCCATACCTTTTTGATGCCAAGAAGTTGTTCACAAAATCTGCCACACTCAACAAAACTTTCCTTTCTAATCTCAATAAGGGTTAGTGGACTTCAAATAATAATCATAAGATAAAGTATAACTCAATTGACACCTTTTTACTTCAACTCAATAATAACATCCACCAAAGTCCATCTATAGAAAAACCCTCTAAAAATAATAATCAATAAGCCACTATTCAATTTCCACTTTATTCAAAACCCTTATTTCTCCTAAAATAATGCTCTCAAAAATTCAAATCAATACCATAAGGCTCAAATAATCATCTATGGTTTTCACCAACAAAATAATTATTTAACCTTTTAAACACAACAAAGTTTTTATAAAATAAAATATTTCATAACCCTTATCACTCCAAAATTTAGACCATTAATTAAATTTTAATCAAAAAATCGCATACCTCCTTAATGGGTTTCGACCCCTCGATGTGCACTCACCGCGAGCGCCTTAATCGTGGATAAGGTAGCCAAACAAGCTACCCGCTCGTTCGTATTGCAAAAGGGACATGAATTCCCTTTATATGATACAGGTCCATGTGCCTTAAATAAACTATGCGCCCTTGGTGCTTCCACCACAAAACACAACAAACGAACCTTGCAAAAAATTGAACGCACGACCTTGTGCTACCAAATGCCTTTGCACTACCCGAGTTGCCAATAGGCCACACTGCCCAAGGTGACTTAGGTTTTACATGCCATACGATTTATTCATTGCTTCTACCACTCAAACTTTTTTCGCACGAGCTCTATTCTCTTTCAAACAATCGCATTAACCAGAAGAGCAAGGATGATTTATTTCAAAAAATTTAATGGAATATATATATGCCTTCCCTTAACTTGGAAACATCAGCGCTTTTGAACCTTCCTTTATGACATCGATGAATATTCTTTTAATTTAATTTTAAAATTTAAAATTAAATTTTAAATAAATTAAAATTTAAACTAAACCTTTAAAATTAAATATCTCCATCACGAGGGCACCTTTTCAATGAAACGAAAAGACAACTTGGGTTTTACAAAAAACCCATTTCAAATCTGCCATCCATGGTTTTAAATAAAACCTTTGAAATTAAATTTCTTCATCATTGGGGCACCTTTTTTGATGAAACAAAAAGCCAACTTGGGTTTTAAGAAAAACCCATTTCAAATCTGCCATCCATGGTTTTAAATAAAAACCTTTTGCTAAGCTTCGCTTGAATCTCCTTTTAGAAAAAAATACCATGCATCCCTTATTGAACCTTTGATAAAAACCTTTGCTTCTACACAAACATAGTGTTAGCTTACATAGATCCTTTTGACATCAATGACAACTCTTAACTTAGGAACTCAAAATATCCAACACTTCCTACTAAGAAGCAAACTAGTGGAAATACAGTGCCGAATTAGAAATTTTCAAGATTCAGAACCACTTAAGGCTCGAAGAATCCATTTAGCAAACAAAGAAAAACCTTGTCTTTGACAATCATGTAGTCCCATACCTCCTGATTTTTTGGGAAGACAACAAATATCCTAGGCAACTTGATGAAACCCTTGTTTATGTGATGAGTTAGCCCAAAGAAAATCCCTTAAAAGCTTTTCCAAATTTTTATAGCAGGCTTGAGAAGGGACCCAACATGATGAATAATACACATGAGTAGTAGCAATGATTTTGGAACACACTTGAAACTTACCAGCTAGAGTAAGTTTTTTAGTGATCCAAAAGAAAAAATTTCTCTACTTTTTGTAAAACATAATTCCACAAGATAGTAGGGGAACTCTGGAATGCAAATGGGATGCCAAGGAATTTAAACATCTCCCCTGGTTGGATCCAATGCCATTGGAAGCTTTCAAGCCAGCTTGGAAGGTCCAAAGAGGATTGCCTATAGCATGAGGTCTTCCTCCATTGAATGCTAGATCCTGATGCTTTGCAAAAAATATCCAGGCAATCTAGTGCTTGTTTGATAGAGCGTTCATCCTCATGAAGTGTCAAAAAATAATCATCTGCAAAATATCCATTTATGAGTTGAGAATATTCTCTAGGTAAATAAATACCCTTAATATTACCTTGACTCACTTGGTTAGCAAGAAGGTATCCAAAAGCTTCAACTGCCAATATGAAAAGAGAAGGAGCCAAAGGACAACCCTGTCTGATAGATCTGAACAATCCAATTGATTCAGACTGATAATTGTTCAAAGTAAGCACAGTTGAAGCATCCGCAAAAAGCATACTAACCAAGCTCAAAAAATGTGGCCCAAAACCAAGAGCTCAAAGCATGGTAAGGATGAAATTCCATTCAATCCTATCATAGGCTTTCTCAAAATCAATCTTGATGAAAAGAGTATTTTGTTGAGTGGCTCTAGCCCATTCCATGCCCTCCCAAACAAAAATTACATTATCTAGAATGTATCTACTCTACACAAACCCAGTCTGCTCAGGGTGGATAATAAGTGGCAACAAAGGTCTAAGGCGTAAGGCCAAAGCCTTAGCAATAATTTTGTAACTCACATTGAGTAAAGTAATAGGCCTCCAGTTGGTGAGCACTTCTGGATCCCCCTACTTAGGAATGAATTTAATATTGCCCTTATTAATTATAGAACCTAAAGAGCCAAAAGCCACTGCTTCCTAATAAACATACAATAAATATGGGCCAACCATATCCCAGTACTCCTTATAAAATTCACAAGGAAATCCATCTAATCCTGGATCTTTATCATTAGCCATCTTGGATAGGGCTTCAACAAGATCATCCAATGACAAAGGGCATTCACAAGCTTCCTTTTGAAGAGATGAAAGCTTCTTAGGAACAACTGCACAACAAGCTTGAATTGCAGCCTGCCATTCAGGAGTTAACTCTTGAGAAGCAAAAATTTTTGATAATGCTTGAAAAAACTTTAATAATATCAGGAAGCGATGTCCAACGAACCCCTGCATCCTGAATAGCATTGAACTGAATGACTTGTCTCAAGGGCTTTATTTTCTAAAAAAAATATTTTGAAACCCTATCGCCAATTTTTAGCCAGTGAAGTCGAGCACGAAGCTGAGCTCCCCTTGCTTCATAAAGCTCAATTTTTTAAGCTCATGCCTAAGACTTGCAACTTGGGCTTGAAGAATAGAGCTTAGAGGGATCGCTTCTAGTTTGACAGAAGCTCGAGCCAGTTCAACTTTAAGGGTTGCATTAGAGATTCATCTCCGCTTGGCAACTTCAACTCCTAAATTCTTGAGAAGAATAGTTGTTCTGGAGATAGTTGCATTCCACCAAGAAATTCTACCATGAATTCTAGTTGGTCTAGGAACTAGATTCCAAATCCTATGAATATGAGCAGACATAGTTTGATGTTTCAAAAAGAAACATTCAGATAGAACTAAGACTTGAATTGATGAGGTGGAGGTGGAGAACAAGAAATGGAAAACACAATGGGAGCATGATCAGAAAGGGTGGTATCAGGAATAGTTGAAACAAAGGGTAGAGAAGTCGACAAGTGATGGAAATGAAAATGAGAATGTTCAGATAGCATAGCTCTATCAAGCTACTTCAAAATATGGGCATTGCCAGCTTGAAAGTTGGACCAGGTATACCACACCGACTCAGGAAAATTGGAGGGTATAAAGCAGGAATTAGGGTCACTCAACCCAAGCTTATTCTTGAAAAAAACCATGCTTCCCGCTCTCCAATATTCCAATGCATAGGGAGCAAACCAAGTTTGTCAACCGATTTCTCCACCATATTGAAGTCACCACACACCACCCAAACCGCTTTAGGCAAGGAAAGAGCAAGCCATCACCATAAAGCACACCTTTCTGGTGCATTATTAGAAGCATACACATTAATCAAACCAAAAGGGATACCACCAACTTCAAAAAGAATCCAAACTGCTTGATTTGAGGGGTCCACCCTCCATGTGACAATATGAGAATGCCACCTAGGAGAAATGAAAGTGATAGCTCCTCCTCTTCCAGGAGTATGATGGGAACAAAAAAACTTACTTGTCGACCATAAAAAGGTACAGGTACTATCCAAAATGAAGTCAACAACTTTAACTTCTTGCAAACACAAAAAATCCAAACTACCATGCAAGCGAGCAACATTCTGAATCTCTCTGCGGACCTGATATTTTTGGACTGGGTCCATCAGTCCTCTTACATTCTAGGATAAAAAAATCATTGAGGATGATCGAGGTTCATTCCCTTGGGAACATCTTTAGTATCTCCCAACTCTCCTAGGGAAGTGAACGAATTGATGAGAAATCATTCATGATTTTCCCTAAGAAAGTTAGTTTGATGTCTCTTTTCTTGATGTAACCCATCACAAGTCGGACTACGTGAACGATGGGACCTGGAGAATGACACATCCTCAGGTAACGATTTCTTAAGAATGGAAGTAGCAAAATCATCATAAGAAGAAGATACTAGAGGTGGTGAAACTCCATCTAAAGCAGGTACAAAAGAGGACCCTCCTGGTGCTGAGGGAGATGGTTGCATTGGAGCAGTGGGAGTCGAAAGGGCTAGCATGCATGGTGTCAAGGGTTGTTGCACCGGAGGGTTGGAACTAGAACCTCCCTGCAACATCGATTGCTTAGGTTGATGATTTTTCCTGTTTATCATGGTAGTCCATTCATCTGGATGATTCTTGGCTCCTGGAGCTGGAGCTATCGAAGTAGGGGGAGGAACAACAACATTGCGTGATTTGAATTTATCATCCATAAGCGGACAATATTTAATTTTGTGCTCTATGGATTGACAATGGTAGCAGGTGTTGGGTAAATTAATGTACACAACACGTTGCATAAAAACCTTGTCACCAATATTCAGGTCAATAGACTCAGTAAGGTCCTTGGAAAGATCGACTTTGACACACACATGCTTGTTAGGGTGGACATTATAGAATTTATTTGGTTCTAAGTAGACCACCTTCCCAAGGGTGGAAGCAATACTTTGTAGGAATGGCCAAAAGGTCATCGAAAGACCAGGGAACTCAGCCCAAACAGGCACTTCCAGAGAAGCCTCATCATTGATAGAGAAATCTCTGGACCACTATTGAAAGACAAGCAAAGAGCTTCGGACATACCAAGGACCCCGACTAAAAACTTCTTGCGCATGTTGAGCATCAACAAAGCGAAAAAGAAAAAACCCTTTTGACAAATTTTGGATATTCTCTATCTTAATGCCATAAGGTTGCCAATACTGTTGAATCCAATATCGGATCAGAGTATCATTTGGGATACGATCCAAGAAATATCCTATCAGGGTATGCTCTTCTAGCCACTTACATGCATTATCAAACTCAATAACAAGAATTTCAACAATAGGATTGACATTGTTACCTCGTGGAAAACTTTTGGCATGAACTTGCGGGGTCTCTTCCCTGGCGCCATTCCTTGAGGTGGAAAAGAAATAGATTTTTTTAAATTTTTGAGATAAAACTCCAGATTCGCGTGCACTAAAAAGGAGATCATATTTTTGCATCGGTTTTTTTACTATAATAGGGCATTAGAGGGTTTTTTATGCTTTTAGAAATTTACCAATTTGTTGGCAAGAATACTGTAAGGAAAAAATAGTTAAATGGGAAAACAAGGCCTAATTAAGGAAATTGCATTAGCCCAAGAGAGAAAGGGGAGATCTGGTTTGGAATCTGGTGGAGTTGGTGGTTTTTGATGAGAATTTTGATGCATTTTGTTGTATTTCCAACACCGAACAAAGGATTTTGGTATAAGACCATCAATTTTAGCAGGTTATAGAGGATTTAGGCACACGATTAACAACTATAGTAGGTTATAAATAATTTTAACGCGATACTAGCAACTATAGCAGGTTATAGAGGATTCCAACACATGACCGAAAATTATAAAAAGTTATTTCAAATTTGTTTAAGAGTGTTTATGCATGTAAATGAAGTATGCATGGGGACATATAATAAAATATGTTTAAATTGTTATTATTGTGTTTAAATTGGTTTGGTAGTTGATTGCTTGGTTATCCTTAACTAGATCAACCAACCTTGACTGCATCAGAGTGGTATCGAAGCAAGTTTTGATGACATACAAAGGAAGAGAAATGCCAAGAGATGTTGAAAACTAGCAAGTGGATCTAGCCAAGGCTTTGTAAGAAGCTTCAAAGCTTCTAAGAAGAGAATTAAACACCTCTTGAGAGAAGGGGCAATCCAATAAGAGATGATGATACTCTTCATATTTGACCTCATATAGGTAGCATATACTTGGGATAACCATACCTCTTTTCTTGAGGTTATCAATTGTGAGGATTTTGTTTTGAATGGCCAACCAAAAGAATAAATTGATTTTCAAATGAACCAAACCTTATTAATCAAAATCCATCCCTCACTCTCTTCCTCCACTAGGTAGTAAGTTGATTTGATTGAGAAAATATCATTTTTCTTTGCCTTCTAAATTATAGAATCTTCTGCATCGAGATTATTAGCATCTTGGATTTCTCCCCTTTGGAATATAAGCCAAGGATGTGGATAGCCTTAGACTCTTTTCTTTCGACAATCCCCTCTATAAAGTTTGAGATATTGGTTTCAAAGATATGGAAGGTAAATGATTCCAATACCACCAGATCAAGGTTTTTTATTAGAGGATATTTCAAGATCCAAGGATCTCTCTAGAAATTATTTTTGGATCCATTATCTAATTTCCATATTATCTCCTTTTGAATTAAAATTTTGGTTTTAAGAAGGCTATTTTAGAAAGTCATACCCTTAGGAGGATTGGGTTGATCAATGCAATTTCTTCCTTGCAAGAGATATTTAGTTGTGAGGATACACACCCATTTTGAATCATATTGCATCAGGATTTCCCAACCCTGTTTTGACATTAAAGCATGATTCATATATCTAATCTTCCTAAATCCAAGATTTCCTACTTCCTTCTTAGAACAAACCTACTCACAAGTGACTTAGGGGAATATCTTTTTATCTCCTATACTAGACCATAGGAAGACCTTCTAAATTTGCTCATTTTCCTAACATATCTTTGCTGGAAGTTTGAATAAGGACATAAAAAACATTGGGATACTTTGAAGAGTAGCCTTGACAAGTTGAGCTTTACACGCTTGACTAAGGAGCACCCCTCTCCAACTCACCAGTTTTCTTTGTATCCTTTCTAGAACAAGTTTCCATAAACAATATTTCATTCTACCATTAAAGAGGGGAGATCAACAGTCTCACACCCAAGTATTTAAGATACATTCCTTGGCCTTCTCAGAGGAGTGTTGAGTAAAACAACTTTGCTATTCAAAATATTTAATTTTTTCCCTATTGCCTTCTCATAAATTCTTAGGATTTCTTTAATTTCTCTAGCTTGTGGAACAAAGGAACTTGTGGCCAGGATATTGTTATCAACAAACTATTGGTGAGAGATCAAATTAAGGGAGGAAGAAAATCTGATTTCATCAATAACCCCTTGGGTAGAGGTAAATTTGAGAGTTCTCCCTAAAGCTTCCACAAATATGATAAAAATATAGGTGGATAGGGGGTCCCCTTAACATAGCCCTCTCAAACTCCTAAAGTAGCCCATAGTAGCTCCGTTAACTATGATAGATAACATTGCCATGGAAATGCATTCTTTGGTGAGATTAATCCAATCCTAGTGAAAGCCAAACTTGAACATAAATTTTAGCAGGAAGTCCCAAGAGATCCTATTACAGGATTTATTCATGTCAAGATTTAGGAAGAGACCCACTTTTCTAATTTTATCCATAGAATGAATGAGTTCATGGATAGTTATGATTGCATATGTGATTTACCTACCCGTAATAAAACCACCTTGATTATTGTCAATGATAAAGGGTGTAACCAATTTAATTATGTTAGCCATCACCTTAGTAAATATTTTATAGAGGGTATTAGAAAGGCTAATGGGTCTAAAATATATAAAGCCTTTTGCTCCTGCCATCTTAGGGATGAGGACAAAAAAGGTGGAATTTACACCTTTTGGGATCTAGTGGGTTTTTTGGATAAATTTCTTGTTCAAGTAACATGAAGAACACTTTCAGAAAGTTATAAACATTTAGTTACTTCTTTACAAGTCCTAATCAAGGAGCCTATATTTGATGACTTAGTCAATATTTTTTAAGAATATGAAGTAGAGAACTTAGTCAAGGATGAAATGACTAATAAGTCCTTGGTATCTATAGAGAATATACCAAGTAATATAGCTTCAACTTCTAGTTATAGATCTAAATGGAATTTGATATTTTGTTATATATGTAAAAGAAAGGGTCATAGTATAAATTTTTGTAGATATAATCAAGGAAATCATATGACCATGCATCAAGGAAGTCAAATGAATAAACCAATCCAATAAAGACAATATCAATCTCAATATCAACATAATCCTCAATGACAACAACAATTTCAATATCAATATCAATAGTGTCAATATCATCCTCAATACCCATATGGTTGTTAGAAACAACCTTAGATACAATTTAGAGAAGAAATTCAAAAAGGAATTTTAGTTCAAGAAATTCAAGAATTAGAAGAACCATCTAAAGAAAATGAATTCAAAGCTCTTATAGTAAAACTGTTGGTAAATGAAGATGCTCATTTTTGAAAGAATTTTGAAGATACTAATGTTGCAAATGCTCTAGAACATCAGGACACAAGAGGAGAGACTTTAGAAATATGGAATGGGAATATAAAGATCAATATTGAAAAGAAAAAAATAAATAAGAAGATGAAGATCAAGAAAGTAAAGAAGAATATAGCTAAAAGAGATACAAGTCAAAAGCAAGTACTAGAGCAGGAACCTGATGGATCACATGCTGAAGATCCTTATAGAATATTGAAGATAAATATGAAGACCAATATTGAAGACTAAAATATTTAATAACCAAACAATGCAATACAAGGAGTGTTGAGGAATATTACATTATTTGGTACATGCTAATGTACTACTATGGCACTTTAATAGTAAAATTGTAAATATGTAATAGATTAGGTTTAAGTCTATACTTTAGAAGTGTGATTTATATTTCCATTTTATGTAAGAGTGTAATGTGCAAGAAATGCACAAGTGTCATGTAAGTTAGAGTTTAAGTTTATATTGTGAGGATGTACACAAGTGTCTTAGATTAGGAGTGCATGTAGAAGTGTAATAGTCATGTAGAAGTGTGCAAATATCATAGAGTTAAGTGTGCAAGCAAGAAGAAAGTAAAGAGACTAGTATACAAGTGACAAGATGATAAGCCAAAGGTCATGGGACTTGTTATATGGAGAGCAACAGTAAAGTACTTGAAGAGTCATATTACTATGACTATATTATGGAGATAATGTTCCATGATAAAGCAATTCTATTATCTGATTGTAAGAGAAAGAAAATGAATAAAGCTTGGATATGAATTTTTGAGAAAATAATATTGTAAGTTTTCTTCATGCATAGTTCATGAACGACTTGGGCCATTTACATTCATATTTTATTATATAAGTGAATGCTATTTTTAGTATTATATGGGCCTTTATATACATATTAAATTGCTCATATATTATTCTACTCTTCATTATTGATATTTTGACATTTAATATTGTGGCTTTTTTATATTGGGACTTGTGATATTTTGTGGTAGTAAGGCTTAAAAAGCCAACACCCATTATCATTAAAAGAGGGCATTTCCTTCATAACAACCTAATGAATAGCATTATATGCTTGAAAATTTTACAATGGTCTTTGTTTGTCCTATTGAGAAACGTTTTTCTATTTTTATTGTTGAAGTTGAGCCATTATGAATACAAAATTGTGTAATGGAGAAACACATCTAGGTTTCCTCTAGAAAACTAGGGTTTATTTTCTAGGAGGTATCAACAATTTGTAAAATTTTAGAGTTTTTGGAGTTCTCAAATACTTTTGAGCCTTCAAGGTTTTTGGGATCTTCAAAACCATTTAGGATGAAGAACATCTATACATTTTTAAGTGTCTAGTTCTTATTAAGTAAATCTCACAAAAAGTTGCATGTCCCTCTACTTCATAGGTATTAGATGAAGTAAAGTATTTATGGTAATTTTTATTAACAAAAATTATAAAAATTATGTTAAGAAAATATTTAATGTCAAATTAACACAAACATGAATGTAATTATATTAATGTTGACTAAATAGAAACCATGAATGGTTTAAATGCTAAATATAACCCTATTATGAGTTTAATCACTTCGTAATTTGTATGAAGGTGTTACAAATAGAAGCATTAACAAAGGATAGGAGTATCAAATTTGTTATAGTGCTAACAAAAACTTTGACTAAGGTTGACACTAGCGATTGTAAAACATATAATGTAAATACCTATTCTACAATAATTTGAAAAGAGGATTAATGATGAAAAATTAAATGAAACTAAATCTAATAATAAAATTGAAGTTGATTATTATAAAATTAAACTAATGGAAACAATATCTAAGTTGCTTTCTAATGTAAACAAAATTGAAGCTAAATTTTGTACAATTAAAAATAAAGTTTAATCCAAGATGACAAAAGTGTTTGAAATATGTCATCTAAGTAATTGAATTGTTTGTTCATGCATGCCCTAAGACTCGACAATCTTTACTTCTAAAGCCTCTTATCCAAAATGCTAATTTGCAAAATTCCCCCAAGTTGTAGATTTTCATGCTAAGAGTGGCTATGAGTGTTGGACATTTTGAGTAGATGAGTTGTCATTGATGTCAAGTTTGAGTCATCATTGATGTCAAGCTTTCAACACCAGTGAGTGGCAGTTTTAGTGGGCAACATCAGTTTCAGGTTCTCCAATAAGTGCAAAAGGAGAATCCACCTCCAGTTGATCAAATCCGGTTCCAGGCAGTCATATGAGGTCCAAAGGGCAAAGAAGAGGCCCAGGCAAATAATATTATAATATTTTATTATAATATTAAAAAGGAAATTTAAATTAATTATAAATTAATTAATATAATTTTATTATAAATTAATTTATTAATTAATTTAATTAACTTTCAAGTTACTTAAGTTAATTATAAGTTAATTTTAATTTAATTATAAATTAATTTTTATTAATTTAATAAACCCTAAAAAGGGTTATAAAGCTAAGTTTATAAATCAAATTTAAAATTCGATTTGAGCACCGACGTGTTATGGCAATAAGGCATCATGTATAAATAAAGGTAAAACCTTTGCCTTAGAATCCCCAAGCAATAATTCGAATGCCTAAGTTCTAAATCATGCATAGAAAGGACGCAGTGTTTTTCGCATTGAAAAGTCTCCGATGGTAGAAGAACGAAGAAATAGGAGCGAGGCTCCTCTCACCCTACACAAGCACCACGTAGCGCAGTTGGTGATGGTGGAAGGTGTTAAGACATGTTGTTGGTAGGGAGGACGCGGTTCGAATCCCACGGGGTTCACGTTTTGCAAGGAAGGAAGGTCTTCATTTTGTTGAACAATGCCAATGAGGACATAAAGGGAGGCTAGCGCCTTCCCCTCCCCATGGAAGCGCCTAGCCCACGTGGTGGGCTAGCACCTTGATAGGGCGCTCGGCTAGGAGAGGTTTCGAGGTCGAAACCCATCGAGGCCTTTTTGGCAATTGAAGAGGTATGCACTGACGTCACATGCTTGGTTGCTTGATTAATTTCGGAGGTGCTAAAGTTTGAAAAATAAAATATTTTTATGCTTTCTAAAGTTTATTTTGCCTAAATTAAAATTGGATATTGAGTATTTGAGGGAGATAAAAGGATAGGCAATAATGTTTTGAAAGGTTGATTTTTGGAGGTTGATTAATTGAGATTGGAGATTATAAGGAACAATTGAATTATTATTTTCATGTGTGATTTGATAAATTGCTAATTTCAAACAAGGAGTAATAAGGTGTAATTAAGTTTGATTATTTTTGTAATTGAGAATTATTTTGTGAAGAGGTTAGTGTGATATTTTATCATCTAACTATTGAAATTGGCAAAAGAGAAAATTGTGATTGAGACAGGTTTTCTAAGGTCACTTCTACATCAAATAAAAGGTATGGGCATATTCTTCTTTGGTTGAAGTGATTGATTGAGGTTTTCTGAAAACAAGATTGGAGTGAAAAGGACTTTGTTAAGTTTTCCTTGTTGAGTGGATGAGTTTTCTGAAATGGAAGTGAATGCAATAAATCTTGTTTGATAAGCATTGTTGGATATTTTGAGTGAGTGAATGCATGCTTCATTGTTGTATGATTGAGAACCCTTGTTGTTGAGTTTGAATATTGGATTAGGGTTTGCAAGATCATGAGTATCATTGTTATGAGAAGTGGTGAAATATCTTGAACTAGGGTTTGCAAATATCATGAGTATCATTGTAATGTGAGATTGTTTGATAAGCATTGTTGTTGAAGTGAGTGAAGAACTTGAGCTAGGATTTGCAAAGATCATGAGTATCATTGTTATGTGAGATTGGTTGATAAGCATTGTTGGAAATAGTTGAGTGAGTGTTCATATGCTTGGACTAGGGTTTGTGAGCAAGGATTAATTCATTGATTGATTGGTTGAGTAGAGTTGGTTGAGCCTAGTCAAGTGGATGTGTTAAAGTGATAGTTCAAGTTCTGTGAAACAAATTGTTCTATATTCTGAATTGATTTGAGAAAGAGGTTGAGTGTTGATGAATGTGAAACATATTGAGTCTCTAACAATTCTCTATATGTTTTTGTGATAAAAAGAGTGATTGAAAGTGATTGAGCATTGTGGTGAATGTGAAGCATATTGAGTCTCTAACAATTCTCTTTATGTTTCTATGAGATTGGACAAGTTCTAGTGAGGACTTGTTGAGTAGATTTGAGACAAGTCTTAGAGAAGACTTGTGGACAGATTTGTGTGAGATTTTGTGGAAGCTTACAATATAGTTTGAGGATAGATATTGTTGAGCATATTTGGACAAGTTCTAGTGAGGACTTGTTGAGTATATTTGGACAAGTTCTAGAGAGGACTTGTGGATAGATTAGTGTGAGATTTTGTGGAAGCTTACAAGGTAGATTTGAGATAAGTCTTTGAGAAGACTTGAGAGCAGAGTTGATTGATTGATTTGTTCAAACCTTGGGTTAAGGTTTGGGGTAGATCTAGCAGAGTTGATTTGAGATTAAGTCAAGCTTTGTGTTAAGGCTTGAGGATAGATATTGAGGATAGATTTGTGCTAGACCGAAGGATTGTGTTTAGTGCAGATCATAGGATAGATATTGAGGATAGATTTGTGCTAGATCGAAGGACTATGTTTAGTATAGATTTGAGGATAGAGTTTGGTGTAGATTTGAGGATAGGTTTGTGCCAGACTAGAGATAGATATTGAGTAGATTTGTGCTAGACTGAAGGACTATGTTTAGTGTAGATTTGAGATAGAGCTTTGGAGGTGATAGAGTATAGAGGATGACAGTCTCTAGTGGATAGAGATCCATTAGCTAGGGTAGTGAGGATAGGTGTCTTCAGTGGATAGAGATCCATTAGCTAGAGTAGTGGGGGTAACAATTCTTCTAGAAGATCACTAGCCAGAGCTAAGGAGAAAGGAGTTCTCCTATGGATAGAGATCCATGAACTTGATTAGGGGATTGGTGTCTCCTTTGGATAGAGGTCCATAAACATTGTAATAGGGAAAGGATTCCCAAGAGATTGATTGAGAAAATTTTAGTGAAATATTTTCTCCATGGAGTAGCCCACATTGGGTGAACCACGTTAAATTGGTGTCTCTATTGTGTGTGGTGATTTGTGCATTGCTTTGATTATTATTATTGATATTGCTATCTATACATTGCATAATATTGATTGGGAAAGAAAAGTAAAAAGTGGTCTTATATTGTTCACCCCCCTCTCAGTATAAGCTTGTGTTCTTCAATTGGTATCAAAGCGGGTTCCTTCGAAAGAGTTTAACAACTTGAAGGAAAAGCTTACAAGAACACAATGGATTCTAAGAATGGGTCCTCAGATAATTCAACACCAGTATTTGATGGAAGTGATTATATATTTTGGAGTATGAGAATGAAGATTCACTTGATGGCACTTGGCAATGAAATTTGGGAAGCAATTGAAAATGGATACATACCACCAGTTGATCCACCTACAGATAAAGAAGGTAAGCTTCTACATCATTACAATTCAAAAGCAATGAATGCAATTTTGAGAGGTTTGCAAAGAACATAATTCATAAAGGTTATGCATTGTAAAGATGCAAAAGGAATTTGGGATAAGTTGCAAAGCATATATGAAGGAGATAAAAGTGTCAAAAAGGTAAAGATATGAAATCTCAAAGGACAATTTGAAGAATTAAGAATGAAGGATGAAGAAAACATTAGTGCTTATCTACTTCATGTAGATGAGGTTGTTAATGCTATGCAAGGACTTGGACTTGAGATTGAAGAATCTGATGTTTGTGATAAGATCTTAAGATCTCTTCCAAAAAGGTTTAGTGAAAAGATCTCTGCTATAGAGGAATCAAAATATGGTGATATTTTGACAAGAGATATGTTACTTGGTATTCTTACAACTTTTGAGTTAAGAACAAAAGAGGAACCTAATATCTGGAAGGAAGCAACCTTCAAAGCTACTAAGAAGACAAAGGGCAAGAAGTCAGATTCAAGCAATGAGTCATCCAATGATGAAGAAGTAAATTATGGCAGAAGGAATAAGGATTCAAGAAGATTTAAAGATGTAAAATCTGTTAGATGTTTCAATTGTGGAAAGTATGGTCACTATGCAACTGATTGTCAAGAAGCCAAAAATAGCAATGATGAAGAAAAATAGGATCATAAGAACAAGGAATCAAAAAAATATAGGTACCAAAAGAAAGGTAAGGATGGACAAGGCAGAACAAGGAAAGAAGTTCTTTCAAAGACAAAAGAGGAGCTACTATGCAGACAAGGCAAGTAAGTACTCAAGTGATAGTGATAATAGTTTCTCAGATAATGATAAATATGAAGTTCTATTTCTGATAGAAGAAAAAGAAGAAGTTAAGAAAAGGTCACCAATAATTCTCAAGTGTTTTAGATGTGGTAATTTTGGACATCTTGAAGATAGTTGTACAAGGAATGGTTTCAGTTTCAGTGATGATGAATATGAGGATACACTTGAAGGACCAGAAGAGAATATTCTAATGGCACTAGAAGAAGAAGGAGGTGATCCTATAGAAGACAAGTCAGAAAATAATGAAGATGTTTTCAAAGGCAAACAAATAGAGGAAGAATAAAAAAAAGGAGAAGTTGATCTTGAGGGAGAGCTTATTTATGCTCTTAAAACTTTAAAGAAGGTAAGAAAGCAAAACTCCCAACTTGAGTTTCAGTTTCAAGAATGTGATGAAGAGAGAGGAAAGCTTATAGAGGATCTAAATAAGTCAATAGCTAAGACAAAGAAGTTCAAGGATAAGTTAGAAGCAAAGGTCTTAGAATGTGAAAAGTTAGAACAAGAAGTAGCCCTACTAAGGGAATAAGTAGATAAGTCTAAGGATAAGCTACACAAGTTTGGAAGAAGTTCAAAGAATTTGGATAAGATTATCAAGTCACAAAAGCCTACATCAAGCAAAATAGGTCTTGGTTTTGAACAGGCTCAAAAGAAACAAGAAGAAGAGTCAACCTCAAGTTTTGAAGAAGAAGAAACTTCAGAAGAAGATAGTGTGAGAGAAAGTGAGACTTCTGAGGAAGAGTTGGATAATAGAAAGTTCAACAAGGAAAGGAACAATGCACAAAGAAGAAATAGATGGAACAGGAACCAACACAGGGTAAAAGAGACTAAGAGACCAATGAGGTCAAGGCAAGGAAATTTCAATGGATGATGTTTCTCATGTCATAGATTTGGGCACAAGGCTTCACAGTGCAGGACACATGAAAGACAGGAATATGGGAACTTTAGGAATATGCAGTTATTTCATGGGTATTGCTACTCATGTAATCAGTTTGGTCACAAGGCAATGAATTGCAGGGTTCATGATAGGAATAGATATGGCTTCACTAGAAGAAATCCCAAGATATTTACACCTCCAAGGAATAATAACATTAAGTGTTATAAGTGCAATAATGATGGACATACAACAAAGTGGTGTAGAGCAGACATTCCAGAATCAAGCATGAACATGAACATGAACATGAATAGAAATAAGGAATATGGACATGAATAGGAATAAGAATATGGATAGGAACAGGAACATGGATATGAATAGGAATAGTCAAAGGAATCAGAAGGATCATATGAGAAGGAAAGAGGACAAAGGTAAAGACCAGTGCTTGCTGGGAGTAGAAATACTCCCACCCCAAAATTAACCACCTCAAGAGGAGGTGGGGGAGGGGCTAAGCTAAGAGACTCATTCTTAGCCCCGAGCCCCAAAGGTGACCCTTTGCCATTGATGTCAAAGGGGGAGATATTTGAGTAAGGGGGAGAGATTTGGTTTAAGGAGAGAGCATTGAGTCAGGGGGAGCAATTTCCCAGGGGAGTAGAATAGGAAAAAGGTCAAGTTTTGGTAAAAATAATTTGGGTTGCCATCAATGACAAAGGGGGAGATTGTTGGACATTTTGAGTAGATGAGTTGTCATTGATGTCAAGTTTGAGTCATCATTGATGTCAAGCTTTCAACACCAGTGAGTGGCAGTTTTAGTGGGCAACATCAGTTTCAGGTTCTCCAATAAGTGCAAAAGGAGAATCCACCTCCAGTTGATAAAATCCGGTTCCAGGAAGTCAGATGAGGTCCAAAGGGCAAAGAAGAGGCCCAGGAAAATAATATTATAATATTTTATTATAATATTAAAAAGGAAATTTAAATTAATTATAAATTAATTAATATAATTTTATTATAAATTAATTTATTAATTAATTTAATTAACTTTCAAGTTACTTAAGTTAATTATAAGTTAATTTTAATTTAATTATAAATTAATTTTTATTAATTTAATAAACCCTAAAAAGGGTTATAAAGCTAAGTTTATAAATCAAATTTAAAATTTGATTTGAGCATCGACGTGTTATGGCAATAAGGCATCATGTATAAATAAAGGTAAAACCTTTGCCTTAGAATCCCCAAGCAATAATTCGAATGCCTAAGTTCTAAATCGTGCATAGAAAGGATGCAATGTTTTTCGTGTTGAAAAGTCTCCGATGGTAGAAGAACGAAGAAATAGGAGCGAGGCTCCTCTCACCCTGCACAAGCACCATGTAGCGCAGTTGGCGATGGTAGAAGGTGTTAAGACGTGTTGCTGGTAGGGAGGACGTGGTTCGAATCCCATGGGGTTCACGTTTTGCAAGGAAGGAAGGTCTTCATTTTGTTGAACAATGCCAACGAGGACATAAAGGGAGGCTAGCGCCTTCCCCTCCTCGTGGAAGTGCCTAGCCCACGTGGTGGGCTAGCGCCTTGATAGGGCGCTCGGCTAGGAGAGGTTTCGAGGTCGAAACCCATCGAGGCCTTTTTGGCAATTGAAGAGGTATGCGCTGACGTCACATGCTTGGTTGCTTGATTAATTTTGGAGGTGCTAAAGTTTGAAAAATAAAATATTTTTATGCTTTCTAAAGTTTATTTTGCCTAAATTAAAATTGGATATTGAGTATTTGAGGGAGATAAAAGGATAGGCAATAATGTTTTTGAAAGGTTGATTTTTGGAGGTTGATTAATTGAGATTGGAGATTATAAGGAACAATTGAATTATTATTTTCATGTGTGATTTGATAAATTGCTAATTTCAAACAAGGAGTAATAAGGTGTAATTAAGTTTGATTATTTTTGTAATTGAGAATTATTTTGTGAAGAGGTTAGTGTGATATTTTATCATCTAACTATTGAAATTGGCAAAAGAGAAAATTGTGATTGAGACAGGTTTTCTAAGGTCACTTCTACATCAAATAAAAGGTATGGGCATATTCTTCTTTGGTTGAAGTGATTGATTGAGGTTTTCTGAAAACAATATTGGAGTGAAAAGGACTTTGTTAAGTTTTCCTTGTTGAGTGGATGAGTTTTCTGAAATGGAAGTGAATGCAATAAATCTTGTTTGATAAGCATTGTTGGATATTTTGAGTGAGTGAATGCATGCTTCATTGTTGTATGATTGAGAACCCTTGTTGTTGAGTTTGAATATTGGATTAGGGTTTGCAAGATCATGAGTATCATTGTTATGAGAAGTGGTGAAATATCTTGAACTAGGGTTTGAAAGATCATGAGTATCATTGTAATGTGAGATTGTTTGATAAGCATTGTTGTTGAAGTGATTGATTGAGTGAAGAACTTGAGCTAGGATTTGCAAAGATCATGAGTATCATTGTTATGTGAGATTGGTTGATAAGCATTGTTGGAAATATTTGAGTGAGTGTTCATATGCTTGGACTAGGGTTTGTGAGCAAGGATTAATTCATTGATTGATTAGTTGAGTAGAGTTGGTTGAGCCTAGTCAAGTGGATGTGTTAAAGTGATAGTTCAAGTTCTATGAAACAAATTGTTCTATATTCTGAATTGATTTGAGAAAGAGGTTGAGTGTTGATGAATGTGAAATATATTGAGTCTCTAACAATTCTCTATATGTTTTTATGATAAAAAGAGTGATTGAAAGTGATTGAGCATTGTGGTGAATGTGAAGCATATTGAGTCTCTAACAATTCTCTTTATGTTTCTATGAGATTGGACAAGTTCTAGTGAGGACTTGTTGAGAAGATTTGAGATAAGTCTTAGAGAAGACTTGTGGATAGATTTGTGTGAGATTTTGTGGAAGCTTACAATACAGTTTGAGGATAGATATTGTTGAGCATATTTGGACAAGTTCTAGTGAGGACTTGTTGAGTATATTTGGACAAGTTCTAGAGAGGACTTGTGGATAGATTAGTGTGAGCTTTTGTGGAAGCTTACAAGGCATATTTGAGATAAGTCTTTGAGAAGACTTGAGAGCAGAGTTGATTGATTGATTTGTTCAAACCTTGGGTTAAGGTTTGGGGCAGATCTAGCAGAGTTGATTTGAGATTAAGTCAAGCTTTGTGTTAAGGCTTGAGGACAGATATTGAGGACAGATTTGTGCTAGACCGAAGGACTATGTTTAGTGCAGATCAGAGGATAGATATTGAGGATAGATTTGTGCTAGACCGAAGGACTATGTTTAGTATAGATTTGAGGACAGAGTTTGGTGCAGATTTGAGGATAGGTTTGTGCCAGACCAGAGATAGAGATTGAGCAGATTTGTGCTAGATCGAAGGACTGTGTTTAGTGCAGATTTGAGATAGAGCTTTGGAGGTGACAGAGTATAGAGGACGACAGTCTCTAGTGGATAGAGATCCATTAGCCAGGGCAGTGAGGACAGGTGTCTTCAGTGGATAGAGATCCATTAGCCAGTGCAGTGGAGGCAACAGTTCTTCTAGAAGATCACCAACCAGAGCTAAGGAGAAAGGAGTTCTCCTATGGATAGAGATCCATGAACTTGATTAGGGGATTGGTGTCTCCTTTGGATAGAGGTCCATAAACATTGTAATAGGGAAAGGATTCCCAAGAGATTGATTGAGAAAATTTTAGTGAAATATTTTCTCCATGGAGTAGCCCACATTGGGTGAACCACGTTAAATTGGTGTCTCTATTGTGTGTGGTGATTTGTGCATTGCTTTGATTACTACTGTTGATATTGCTATCTATACATTGCATAATATTGATTGGGAAAGAAAAGTAAAAAGTGGTCTTATACTGTTCACCCCCCTCTCAATATAAGCTTGTGTTCTTCAATGAGCACAATATTATTCAAGCTCCACCCCTCTTTTGCCAAGAAAATGTTGATTTTTATAATCAAAATAAAATGACTATCAATTGCCAATATCTCTCGATAAAGACAAAAAAATTGCTTTGTTCCCATGTTGGGAAGATGGTTTGGAGAGGACGAGGTGAGGAAAAGTAGTAAGTTTTGATTGACATGTTTTATGACTTAAGTGATAAGACTAAATTCAAAGGTGTTTATTGGAAGGATGACATAGTTAAGGCAATGCTTAGTATTTTTACTATGCATATTTATTTTATCCTCTTTTTAACAAGAGTGTGGCCCTAACAAAAGTACCATGTCACTAGTGCAAAAGAAACGCTAATAAGGATTTGACAATAATCAGTGAGTTAGAATGTATCAATTGAGCATTTTTGAAATCTTTAAACTGTAATTATATAGGTCAATACTGATGTTAATTAAAAAATAAACTTTTAGTTTTCATTGATTTGACTTTGAATGAGTTTCTTATAGATCATTAATGAAGGTTGAATTAAAATTTGGATAACCTATAGATGTTTTATATTGACATGTATTTGATTTATCTTGATTTGATTAGATTAATGTGATAGTTTATAATAAAATATCTTAAATATGAAGGGATTAATATTAGGTTTTTATAATCATGAGTACATTACTAGGTTATCTCAACCAACCACATAATTGTATATACAACCAACCACATAATTGTATATACAACCAACCACATAATTGTATATACAATAATACCTTTCCACTTATGTATATTGTTGGGAATTAGATCTATTCTAGTTCATGCTCTAACATGGTGACCACATGTTGTGGTTGTTTGGTACATCTGGTGCCTACGCCTTGAAAGGAGCATACAATTTGGTAAATATAGGGCGCATGGGATGTGGCACCAATGACAAGCTCTGAAGTTTTTTTTACCAAGATTGGATCCTTTTCTGGATGTCTTCTTGGCACACTTCTTCCTAAGCTAGCCTATTCTACCAGGTTTTGTCTAGGAAAAGTTTTAGAAGTAAAATAATAAAGGAAAGTTATAAAACTAATTGTGGTGATGCACCAGGAATAAAAAATATTCTCTATGAATTGATGGAATTAATGAATACATTAATCATTCATACCAATAAATTCAACATGTCTCATTATAATGTGTACATTCTTTCTTATGAAGTTTGCAGAAGGGATAGATACTAGTCACAAGGTTATTATACAAACTTACATACACACAAGAATGGGAAAAAAATCAAATAGCCATAGCTCTTATATATATGTTACAATGAAAGGAATCGAAGGAGCTTGTACATAGAATGACATAGGGCTTGATTCCATATAAATACATGAGAAAATAAAAAATAACTCTTATTGGACTAGATACTAGGCATGAGGAACTAGCATTATTCTCTACCTTAGTAAGATATAAAGTCAACTATTTATTTAGCCATGTACTAGATTTAAAATTCAAAAATTCCCTTCAATATTTCCCTAAGCAAGAATACATGTCTTCATTGATTATCATGTTCAAGGTATAATGCTGCATTTATTTATGGTAGATCCAAAGCTAATACGAGGTTTGATCATCATAAATTTCCATCAGGTTGAATGGAATACTTTGGAGATATAATTAATGGATGCTCCTCTTCATGGAAATTTGAGCTTGGAATCACTAGCTTTTGCTCATTTGGGGTAGCTTTGTTGATCTGGGATGATGTGGACCCCTCCTATTTTTTGTTTCCTTGTATGTCAAGCCTTTGTCCTACCTGAATTACCACCAAGTTCGATTGGTGTTCAAGTCATATGATCCCTTTTTCTTTGGAAACAGATCATTGAACTTCATAAGTAGCCTTGGGCCTAGGACTACCTCTGGTAACTCGATTACTAAAAGAAGCCTCAAGACCTCGCCCCCTTGATCAAGGTTTTCTTTACTACCTTCAAGATGATTTCTTTGTTTTATTGATGTTACCTTTGTCATTGTTCTATCCTTTACTTGATTGTTGATGCTTCAAATCTACTTTTTCATTAGGCTTTTCATTTGGCAAGTGTGTCCTAAGCTATTCTCTTTTTTTGGTTTAGTTGATTTTTTTTCCTATGCCTTTCACCATGAATTTTAGGGGGGTCTTCATATGGCCTACCAATATTTGAAAATCTTATCGACTTCATACCTATGGTACTTGTGTTTCCTTTCATGAACATGATGCTGGTATCTCTAGGTGATAGCCCTAGAACACGTCTTTTTGAAACCCAAATTCCTAAAGAGGACATTTTTATTTCCAAGCCCGTCCTTATGGTTGAGGGAAAAATCTAAGGCTATCGAGAGGATAAATATCTTTTTGACAATAGAGCCTCATTAGTTACCACAAGAAAAGCTCCAAGGTCCTTGTTTGCAGTGTGGATTAGATTAGTTATCATAAAAAAGGATGAAATTCTATCTTTTCATTTTAGCTGGTTAACCTTACCTTATGGCATAAAGAGCTTGGAACTTTCTAGTAATATTTGGTGTAGGTTCCTTCTTATTGGTATCTTCAACATCTTTATTGCATTAGCTATTTGACAGGTTGATGGAGATTTTGGTTCCCTCATCCTGCTTGGCTCCAAACAAAAACCTAACTCAAAACTCCCCTCCTTAGGATGGATTTACCAGATGTAGTGAAACCTTCACTATAGTTTTATTACTCACAAGGGAGCTTCTTCATGGAGGAGGGAAAAACCTAGAATTTGTAGCCTTGTCTATTAGGTGTAGAGTCTATGGAGGTAAACCTTGGAAAATTTAATTTTATGGATGGGAGGAGAATATTTTAAAGGAAAATAAACGTTTGGGAGCTTATGAGATGCATCAAAGAGAGATATCTCCTTTTATAAATGTATCTTACTGGGGAAGAGTTTCTTGACGTCCCTTGTTCCATTTGGCCTTGCATAGCAAGTGGATGGGAAGAGGTCCCTTTGGTACAGATGGATCAGTAGAGGCATGAATTTTATTGTTTTACTTTTTGTTCACTTGAAACCACTATCTTTTCTTGGCCTATCCTTCTAACTCTATGTGTCTTAATTCATGCAACCCTCCTCAAATGTGCATGTGATAGTGCACTTTCCAAAATTTGTTTCAAGCAAATTCCTTGAATTTTTTTTCCCTTACATGTTTTTACTTAGCCCAACTAATGATTTAGAAACACTTGGATTTCATTCACCTTATTTTACATGTAGCATATTTACAATATAGTATATGATTTCAATGCACTTTATACATTGTGTCTCACATGAGGCTCCTTAATCAGAGCTTACAATGTCCATATCAAATGGATTCAAATTGTTGTTGCTCCTATCTATTTTCATGAGCGGGTTCACTTAGTTGAAAGCCTTCAAAACACGTGCATTCACGGGATTCTTAAAAAATCCCCTATTTTTAAAATTTACCACCTCCCCTTCTAATTTATTAAACCCCTAGTGGTAAAATCCTATCTAATAAATAATAACCCCTTTTCAAAACTTACCATTTTACCAAAAATATTTGAATCAATTTTTAATATCCCTTGGTAGGTTTACCATTTTATCAATGTATATCCATTGAGCATGTTTGACTCCATCAAACTATCAAGTATTTATGAGCATAACAAAAATTAGTGGTTTGAGCTCTAAATTGAAGTAAAAATATGTATATTCTTAGTCTTGGCATATTTCATTTAACCAATAATATACAAGAGCAAGTTTTGATTATATTCTAGGTCTCTCACTCTAGGAGGGAGGACCCCGTTTCAAATTCCTTACTTCCCCCTGCTCCTGTCTTGCTGATCTCTAGTTGGGTAGATCTTCCTGGGATCTCCTATTGCATTTCCAAGACCTCCATGGATCCTCCTATGCTTATCAAGATGTGTCATCCTATTTTTTATGTGACTACGATGGTTTGGTTGGATTGACCTGAATATTATTTCCATGGTAGCCTTTGGTGGTGGTTGGCTTTCAGATGGCTTGGCTTGGGAGTTGGAGATGCAAAGCCTTTCCCGATGGAATTTTTTAGTCTTCAAGAGGGCCCCATGCTTTATTTTTCTTGAAACTCAAGGATGCCTCTATGTATCTTTGAAATTTTAGGTCTCTCTAGGCTTCTTGTATTTGGAAATGAGACATTCAAAAATGTTTTTAGACAATTGCAAATAAGAAAAATATAAATTTATTTATATACATTAAATATCAATATATTTATGCAATATCTCAAACTTGATGTCAAACTCAAAAAAAATTTTTATGCACTGAATAACATTTTCCAACTCCAAGCTTACTAAATTTGAACTTGAATACTAATATTCTCACTAAATGCCTCAATGCAATAGACCATAACTCACCTAAAACTTGAAAGAGTATACTAGTTTGTGATTGCATCATTGTACAACTGTATTAAGATTCCCCCATGGATTCCATCAATCACAATTTTTTTGCATAAATTACATGATCGAAGCCATTGTCTACTAACTCTCTCAAAGTCCTTATTAAATTAGAAATTCTTAGACAAACAAAAAATTGAACAACTTAATCTAGATGTTGTTGGTTATTATTTGATGCTTATTACCAAAGTGAAATTTCTCTACCAAGCCCATATTCTATTGGAAAATTGTAAGCAAATGATAAACTATAAAACAACCAATAAAATTTTGGGACACATTTTGTTGTTTGGTTGACAAATGAAATATCTTAGGGAGATGAGCATTCACTCATTGACACAGACTATTTGAAGAATAAGCCTGATTCATAGATTTTTAAAAAATTCTTTATCTTGATTATGTTTACTTATCACAGGTGTCCATGCTTCCTCTAAGATAAAAAAACTTTCTCACCTATTTCTAGGAACCGAGACTTCCTAGATCAAAAAAGGTCTCAATTTTTAGCAAAGGGTATGAGAAGCATCTTATGTCAAGGAAAATGGGCCCACCTCAAAACCCACAATTGGGTGCAGGTTAGGAACAACTTGACCAAACCACCACTCCAAAATTCACCCTAGGGATGTGAGGGTTCCACAAGAAGGGTCCTATAAAATTGCTCTTTATTTTTACTTTTCTCAAAAGCTTACTTGTTAGAGCAAAACTTGCCTTGGCCCTTTTGAAGTTTATATATGCTCCTTTAAGTATTGTCAACTTTGACTTTGAAACAAATTTTATCATTAACATTATAACCTTGGGAAAACAAACAAGATTGCCAAAAGTCTCAACCAATTTTTTACATTTTCTATATCATTCCTATAATTAAACACATCAATTTGTTGCTCAAGCTCAAGTTTAAAAAGTAAATTGACCATAGATTGACAACATGCAGGTCAAAACTTTAGAAAAAATCTCTACAAGGTTTCTTTAGATAATAGTGATCATTTAAGAATGTAAAGGCACTACTAACTTCAACAAACTAACTCCAAGAGAATGGTCGTCATAATATCTTAGGCCCCAAATCATGGCATGAGGTAGTTTGCAGTTAAGGTATATTATTTTTAGTTGGCTAACATGGGAAGAGTCTTACAGTGATGCAATTGCCTTCTGGTATGAACCATATCTACTTTATTTCCAATAGGTATAACTTTAAACAAATTGACATATTTACACAAAATAACGATATAAATAAGATGTCCATTCATAGACTCTAAGTACATTCACTTTAAGGATTTTCATAAATATAGAATTCTTGAGTAAGTGGAGCTAAGCCACAAATTCTTGGACCTATCACACATACCATTACAAAGCCACTAACCAGATTGACAATCATTCATAATCATGATCAACATGCATCAATCAGTCTTAGATCAACCACGTATGCCATAACAAAGCCAAAAACTATTAAAAAAATAGAAATCTACTATTGTGTAGCAATTTAACTCTCTAGAGCCTAGTTAGCGCCTTGATGGAATCATTGTTTCTCTAATCTATCGTAAATAAATAGAAGACTATTTGTATAACCTGCAATACTACCAATCTAATGTTGTATGTGCATCAAATGGAGCAACTAATAATAACACATAAATTATCATAGATTCCAACAAATTAATCTTAATTAACCCGACAATAAAACAATAAACTACTTGTGTAAAAAGTCTTCTATAACATGCTTTCAGATTCTACTATATTAAATAAACCTTACAAAACCAACATATCACTATTTAATATATCCCAAAATTTTTGAAAGAAAATTACAAGAAATCCATCGGGACCTCATTTAGCTCCTATATAGATATCTTCATCAAGATTTCATTTTGTTCCTATGTGATAGTTGATGGAATATTTTTCAAAAGCTTACCTTGAGTCTCTTTATCTTGCCCAACATATGACAAAATATCTTTGAAATAATTAATTGCTTCCTAATATAATTTTATTTATATTTTTTATAAGTTTATTTTTTTTTTTTTTTATATACTTTTTTCTCTACTTACTCCCTCTTCTTTTATCTTAATATTTTTTTCAATCCTGTTTAAACAAAAAACTAAAATAGAATAATAAAAATTAAATAAAAATTTATATATAATTGAAACAACAAGAAAACATTTTTTAATTATTTATAAAAAATTATAAATATAAAAATAAAATATCTATTATTTATTTCAAATAAATAAAAATAAAAATAATATTAAGATAATAGGGGGTATAGGACCTTCGGCCAAAAAGGGGGAGGGGGTGGTGGGCGCATGGGAGAACAGTTCTCGTGGTCATAACTCTTTCCTCGAGAGAGTGTCCTTCTCTTAAAGGTGGCATCCTATTTAAGCTTTCTTCCTTTTCCCCCTTTTTGGGGGCTCGGGATTATTAGGTTACATGGAAAATTAGTGACAAAGGACTAACTAGGCCGCACAAACCACTTAGATGAAAAATATTCATATGAAATTTAGTATAGAGAAGGTGGGTTGGTCCCACCTATCTAATATTTTCACAGAATAAGAAAAGGTTCATAACAGTTTCCCCTCCTTGAATTGCTTTCTCCCCAAAGCAATTGTAGTGTTGAATCATGATTTCTTCTTGCCTCTATCATATGCTAGACCATGTGGTATGTCCCAATATTTATCTGCAAAATCATCAATATTGTGCCTTTGAAGGAGTTTTTGGGTATTAGTGTGAGAACTCTCAACTTGAAGAATGTCTACTAGCAATTTCTCATACTCAACCTGCAATCTTTGAGATGCAGTCCTATCAGCAACTACAATACCAAGAACCTAACCAACCATTGACCCACAGGCTACAAATTGTGATGCAAACTTCTCATCATTTGTGATAAATTCAATTCTAATCTCTAGGGATATCTGTTGGTGTGAAAAACCCTTCAAAACTAAGAAAAGATTTGCCAGCTAAGTCATCAATAAGACAACAATGCAAAGGTGGCCTTTTGTTGAAGACTAATGCAACACATAAAATGGTTAGAGGAATCAGTAAATTACTAGTATATCTTGCTTAACCAATAACTCAGAGCTTCCTTGAGAGACACACAAGAGGAAACCCAATGGACATGCCCTTTTTAAGACTTTCATAGATCTGAACTTCATAAGGAGTTTCCTTCCATATGAATCCATTGTAGACTTTAAGAACCAAGGAAACCCTACAAGACAACAATGGCAAGTCCAATGTTGTCATCTCTTTGGTATGCTTGCTTAAACCCCTTTGCAAAGTCACCCACACCTTCTTGGACTAAACTATTTGCATCCTTTGTCACTTTGTTAAGTTCCAATAACCACTTTTCTTCTGATCTGCTTTATAAAGCTCAACATATTATGGAAATAAGAGGTCTTCAGGGTCCTAAAGTGCTCTTATATGTTATGTTCCAAATATAACATGAAATCTAAAACTACAACTTAGCAGAATTTTCCCGAATAATGGGTTATGGTAGCATTGTTGCATTCTAGATCTGGAAACTTAAAAGCTAAATTAGGTGGTTATGAACAATCTAAAAATTTTTCAAATCATAAACTAGGCAAGTTCTGTTTTGGAATTTGGAATTGGAAAATTCAATTCTGAAATCTGAAATATCTAAGATGTTCCTCCTTTTTTAATTATAAAGCTAAAAACCCTAAAAATCTAGCCATTTAGCCATGCCAGAATCAAAAACTCCTAGAAACTACTGAAGTAGAATATTAAAGCTGCAAAAAGAACTTACATGATATCCTTGAGGATTCTGAACACTTAAGTTTTTTTAAAGAATATGGAAAGAGAACATGACATTACCATTATAAAAAATAACTGACAAAATACATAAGTAGCTAAAAGAAACTTTCCTATAAGGATATGAGCACCAACTCAACCTCGAACCCAAAAACAATGTGGTCACTGTCTTGGACAAAACACAACTTCAAACTATGCACAAAAACTTTCTTCTACCAAAAACTGACCTCCAATAGTTCAATCTATATATAAGCATTTCCCACTTTAGCTCTTTTCACGGTGCATGTTGGATTACTAGCTCACATTGAATAAGTGCCCATAGTGACCAAAAAAACTAGTTGAACCCCACAAACATCTTACATACAGATATTTCTAGTGGACTAAATTGTACACAAAAGTGGGATGGGCCCAACTATCTAATATTTCCATAGGATAAGAAAAAGTTCCATAACATTGTCCCTGTCTGTTATAGTTAGTATTAGGGTTTTCTAGGTCCTACCAAGGTGGGTAGTCACAGAGCCACCTTCAAGAATAGATAATATTTTATCAAGCCAAATAATGTTGTAAGTTGACAAATCACTGGAAAAAGTTTATAATTATGGTCCAGTTTTATGTGCAACAAGAAATCAGTATGGTCCAATTTTTTTACCATCAATTTGAGAGGGTCATACATGTATGCTTTCTAGCTGTGCTTCTGGTTTATTCTCCCACTTTCTTGCTGTGCTTCCAGTTTATTCTCCCACTTTTCGGTTGTGCTTCCCTGGTCTACCCCTCTCCTGAGAATCCCTTCCAAAAAGTGATCCTCCCTTTTTAATTTTTTTTAAATATATCCTCCTTGTCTTTTCATGAACCCCCAAAACATCAGGGTTTTCTAGGTCCTACCAAGGTGGGTAGTCACAGAGCCACCTTCAAGAATAAATATTTTATCAAGCCAAATAATGTTGTAAGTTGACAAATCACTGGAAAAAGTTTATAATTATGGTCCAGTTTTATGTGCAACAAGAAACCATGGCTTCAATGCATGTGTCTGTTATCATCTAGTTTGCTTAAGGGACACAATTTATAAGTTTTTAAATATCTATAGCTTGGTTTGGTGAAGCATTGATATTTTCGTACTTGCAACTCCCAATAAAATATATAATCCTATTCCATTAATTTCTTTTTAAAGTTTCATCATTTTTACTCACTTAATTCCAAAGTGATCCAAACTTTTGCACTGTACCTGTTATGTCATTTTCCCGACAGGCTTTAGAGTCAAGTTTCTCCTTCTTTGGTCTGCTTAGGGGATGTCCACAGGACACGCACCTCTCCATGGTGCGGCGGCGTGCCCGTACCATGCAGGAGCTCTTCAGGGGTGTATTTGTTTTTTATAGTTGTGACACGTGTAAGATATGATAGTCGGGAAGGTCTTATTGTGATGTTTTTTATAGTCATTTGTATTTGTTTTTGGTTTATTGTGAAGGTAGTTGGTTTGTTGTGATGTTTTACTTGTAATGTTTTTAATGCAAGTTTTTTTATTGATAAGAGTTATTATAAAATTTCATTCTACATTACTATCTTTCTTTTATATAGGTTTTAGATCATAAATGTGATATTTTATTATTTAAATAAATTTTATTTTATTTATTGGTTAATAAAAGTTAAAAAGTTATTTGAAAATTATATAATAGTATTCATAAGAAAAAAATTATTAATGCCACCACAAATCTATATATTTTTTTAAATTATTATTATTTTTTAATGGGTTATATGGAATTGAAACGGCTTTGCCCCCTATCAATGCCACCACAAATCTATACTTTTTTTAAATTATTATTATTATTTTTTAATGGGTTATATGGAATTGAAATGGCCCCGCCCATATTACATCATGACTGCATAGTAGTATTACAACAACTTGGTAATTATGCATGTATCATTTGGCAAGATTTGAACCTTGGTCTCTTTCTTGAAATATGAGGAATCTAACCAACTGAACTAACGCCATTTGATACCACAAATCTATACTTATAAAAATAACCTTCCAAAACTCACTTTAATATTTTATTTATAGAGCTTGTACAAAAATAAAAAAAGATACTCACTTTAATTATGGTTATAATTTTTATTTAATCTATGGTTATAAACTCACTTTAATTATGCATGTAATTATTTTTATTTTAGTCCTTGTAAGAAGTGTCCTAACATCTTTATAAATATTTGGTATGCAACTCAAATATAACCCCCACCCCCTCTTCTCTAGCCCCCTTTTTTACCGGTAGAATCTATATGTAGGTATGCATGAATTTTAAATACCCCTCCCCTATAAGATACTTACCAATTTACCGATGGTTCAACTTGATATTAAAAATACCCCCTGTATGCACTCACATGGTATTTACCATTTCCTCAGAGTGACCTCCCGTGTCTATTTGTTACCTTAAACAAGTGACCTACTATAGCTAGGAATTGGTGGGTAGTTTTATTTTATATGCATAAAGCCCCTAGATCTATGAGTAATTTTGTGCTAAATTTCAAGCATGGTGAACTCATCCTTCATATATGGTTTACCTATTAGCCCCCCAATATTATGGATGTTTTTTGGTTATCATAGACAAGTATCCAAGAATATTACCATTTGGGTGGATGTCCTACTTTTTTATCTCCTCCACATAATAGGGGTTGGGCCACTCCATGTTTAGCCAAACTCTCTTTCCCTATTAAGGAATATCCATGTGAGGAAGGTATAGGGATAGGTTCCCTCTTATTTCTCTTTTGGAATCATCTAGCAAGTGGAGCTTGAATAGTTGAGGAAGATCCACTATTAGCATACTTTCACTTGTCAAGACTTTTAGAAGCCCATGCAACACCATAGGAATGTTCCTTACCACTCCTATAGCCTAGATCAGGGACCCATTAGTCCTAAGGACATGTTGACTTTGGACTATACCCAAACTGGACATCCTAGTCTACTTAAAAATATCTTCTTTGGGGTACGTCTAGAGGTTGGTAGGGAATTCCTCATCTTTACTTCTATGGAAGTCTCCTTTAGCCCCTTGATGATACCAAATTTGATGATTTTTGACACCATTCTTCGCTCATGGACTGCTTCATTTTCTACTTTTTTTATGGGGATACTAGATTGAACTTGTGTCTTGCCACCTATAGGGGCATAAATTCCATAGGTTTGGTGTAGGATTTTCTCCCATTCCTACCATTAGTGTGTGTTTTTGGTATGAAACTAAATGGTGCGGGAAGCAGGATCGTTTTTATATTGAATCGCTTTTTGATTGTAAGGTAGAAAACCCACAATAGACTTAATTTATATATTTGTTCCATGATGCCTTATTATCATATTTGGATTGCATTTAAATACCTAGTATAATAGTTGTAAGAGTGAAGGGTTGTGACCCTAGAATATAATTAATAAATAATATAAGTATTAGGACATGTTAGGAGGGTCCTAACATGCCACCCCCCTTAAAGGAGCTTTGTCCTCAAAGCTGGAAATTTGGAAATTGCTACTGGATATCTTGAAAATTTTCCCACGTTACGTCTTCTAAAGGTAGACCTTTCCAATGGATTAAAACTTTCGTGATATCGTGAGTAAGAAGGTGACGAGAGCGGCGATCCAAGATAGCTTCTGGCTCGACTAAAAGTACTCCGTCATCGAAGAATTCAGGGAGAGTGGTTTGTGTTGTGATATGGGCTCCAACTGCGAGCTTAAGGCAAGATACATGAAATACAAGGTGAAGTTTGGAAGAGGGAGGAAGCTCTAGTTTATAAGCAACAGTCCCAATACATTGGAGAACTTTATATAGCCCGTAAAATTTGGGTGCTAACTTTTGAGAACCTTTTTGTTGAAGAGAGGATTGACGATAAGGTTGGAGACGTAAGAAAACCATATCACCCTCGTGGAAACTACGTTCGCTTCTATGTTGATCGGCTTGCTGCTTCATGTGATGCTGGGCGATGTGTAGGTTCTCTTTTAGGATCCGTAGTATGTCATCTCTATTAGCAAGTTTCATTTCCACCGCATGGACTTTTGTAGTCCCTGGAATATAGGAAGTGAGGGATGGTGGTGTTTGACCATATAGTGCTTCATAAGGAGTCATTTTGATGGATGTATGGTATGAAGTGTTATACCACCATTCCGCTAGTGAAATCCACTTTACCCAATGGAGTGGTTGAGTAGAAACAAAACATCGAAGGTATGTTTCCAAGCATTTATTTACAACTTCTATTTGGCCATCGGTTTGAGGATGGTAAGCGGAGCTCATACAAAGTTGAGTACCTTGTAATTTAAACAATTCCTTCCAAAAGGTGCTAGTGAAATTTGGGTCGCGGTCACTAACAATTGTGGAAGGCATACCATGTAATTTAAGGATGTTATCTAGGAAGAGGTGGGCTATAGTGCTAGCGGTATAAGGATGAGCCATGGAACAAAAATGGGCATATTTAGTTAAACGATCAATGACTACGAAAATGGTTGCTTTTCCTCCTAATTTTGGTAATCCTTCAATAAAGTCCATAGAAATATCTGCCCATGTTTTGGTGGGTATAGGAAGAGGTTGAAGTAATCCTGGAATAGTGAGGGACTCCCCCTTTTGTCTTTGGCAAACTTCACATTCTTTTACAAAGTTTTTGATGTAATTTTTCATTCCTACCCAATAGAAGGAGGTAGTGGCTCTTTTATAGGTTTTTAAGAACCCTGAGTGGCTTGCAGTGGTTGAGGTATGTAACTCATGAAGAAGTTTTTCATGATAAGTTGAATTGGGGGTGAGGACCATCCTCCATTTGTATCTTAATATATTGTCCTTCCAAGTGTATGGAGGTTTTCTACTAGGATTATGTTGAAGTTTTTGAATTAAGTCATGGATAGTAGGAGCATTTATCCATTCTTCATGCACCTCATCTACCCATTTAGGAATAAGGGAGGAAAGAGCATGGACTTGAGGCATATCTTCAAATTTTCTAGAAAGTGCATCGGCTGCCATGTTGTCCTTTCCCTTTTTATATGTAATTTCATAATCATAGCCAAGAAGTTTAGTAACCCATTTTTGTTGTTCCGGGGTATTAATCCTTTGTTCCAAAAAATACTTCAAGCTATGATGGTCAGTGCGTATAATGAAATGTTTACCAATAAGGTAAGGCCTCCAATGTTGAATAGCATGGACAATCGCCAAAATCTCTTTTTCATACGTAGAGTGAGCTGAATTCTTAGGAGAAAATGCTTTGCTTATAAAAGCTAGAGGCCTTTCATCCTGCATGAGTATGGCTCCCATTCCTATTCCTGAAGCGTCACTTTCAATGATGAACAGTTTAGAAAATTTGGGCATGGCTAGAACAGGGGTGGTACACATTGCAATTTTCAAGGTGATAAAGGCCTCATCCGCTTTAGATGACCATTTGAAAGTGTTTTTCTTAAGTAATGTTGTTAGAGGAGTAGCGATTTTACTATAATTTTGGACAAATTTTCTATAATATCCCGTTAGTCCAAGAAACCCACGTAGAGCTTTTAAGGTTTTTGGAATAGGCCAATTTTTCACCTCATCGATTTTAGAAGGATCTACCATAACTCCTTCCTTTGAGACAATATGCCCTAAGTATTCAATTTCTTGTTTTCCAAAGGAACACTTTGATATTTTTGCATAAAGTTGATTTTCCTCCAAGATTTGGAACGCTTGTCTAACATGGTCCAAATGTTCTTCCCATGTTTTGCTATAAATCAAAATGTCATCAAAGAAAACTAATATAAATTTATGAAGAAAAGGGTGAAATACCTTATTCATTAGACTTTGAAAAGTAGAAGGAGCGTTGGTCAGGCCAAATGGCATCACTAAGAATTCGTAGTGCCCTTTGTGAGTGCGAAAGGCCGTCTTAGGAATATCCTTTTCATTGACTCGTATTTGGTGGTAGCCTGACCGTAAGTATAACTTGGAAAAATAAGCTGCCCCATTGAGTTCATCTAATAGCTCGTCTATGACCGTAATAGGAAATTTATCTTTGATGGTCATTTTATTAAGCGCTAAAAAATCGACACATAAACGCCATGAGCCATCCTTTTTTCTAACTAAAATAATTGGAGAGGAGTAAGGGCTTTTGCTAGGTCTAATGACTCCTGCCTTAAGAAGCTCTTGTACTAATTTCTCTATTTCGGTATTTTGGAGGTATGGATAATGATAAGGTCTAATATTAGGAGGTTGATGCCTTGGAAATAGTGGAATAGTGTGATCGTGACTTCGTTGTGGAGGTAGTCATTTTGGTTTATTGAATACCGCCTTATGGTGGTCTAAAATATTTTGTAACTATGGTGTCTCATCTTCTTCGTGACTAGGTTGAATTGAAAATAATTGGGCGACCATTCCTTTATTTCCTTTTAGGATAATTTTCTCTATTCTATGCGAGCTGACGATTTGGGAAGGTCCTAATTTCAGGCCTTGGATAATATAGGTTTGGTTCTTTGCTGTGAATTTCATCCATAGTTCATCAAATTCCCATTGGACTACACCCAAGGTTCGTAACCATTGTATGCCTAGTACAATGTCGCACCCACCTAGGGGTAGGACGTACATGTCGCCTTTCATGTTATAAACCCCATAGTTTTATATTTTTGCATTTTCCTTTGCATGCAATTTTTTTGTCGTTTCCAATCATCACTTCGAAGTTATTGCAAGGGTATATAAAACAATTTGCTTGTTTAGCCACCTTTGGATCGATAAAATTATGCGTGCTACCAGAATCTAGGAGCACGGTAAGGTTTTTTTTCGTAAAATACCCTTTTACTTGCATTGTTTGAGGGGCAGAAAATCCAGCAAGGGCATTGAAGGAAACCTTTGGTGCATTTTCTTCATCACTTTCAAGTGTGTTGGATAATACCTCTACTTTGAGTTCAGTTCCTCTTCAGTAGAATTCCATTCCTCTATGGCATCTAGAATATATAATTTTTGTGAGGCACATTTATGATTTCTGTCAAATTTCTCATCGCAATTGTAGCAAAGACCGTTAGCTTGTCTTTCCTTCATTTCCTCGAAACTCAGACACTTAATTGGTAGAGCGAGGTTAATTTTGGGGGCTGTGTAGGAGTTTTGGGTTCATCCATTTTGCATTAGTTTGGGGTTGGTATAAGTTTTTGATGGTTTCCCCCAAGTTGGTTTTGTGAACCGATTCCGTGCCTTGAATTTGTCCTCCGCTAATTTCTCCAAGCCGATGGTCTCTAACATGTTTTTAGGGTTATACATTTGCACCTCTATTCGAATTTCTTCTTTTAATCTGCTGACAAAACATTCTTGAAAGAAGGCAGAGTCTAATCCGGATGTTCGATTAGCTAGCCTTTCAAATTTTGCTTGGTATTCGCTTATCGAAGTGGTTTGGCATAATTTAGTGAGGGCCCCTGTAAAGCTTTGAAACTTGCTAGGGCCGAATCACACTAATAGATTCTGTGTAAAGGTTGACCACGTCGAAGTACCGTTAGTTTTCTCAAACCATTGGTACCATTGGGTGGCGTCGTTTTCCAAGTGGAAGGAGGCGATATGCACTTTTCGCATTTTCAAAATTTGATTTAGTGAGAAATATTGCTCTGCTCAGTAGATCCAGTTTGTAGGGTCTCCTCATTCAAATTTTTGGAAGTCTAATTTGGTCATCCATGGTAGAATGGAAGTTTGTGGACCTCCTAACATTGCTCGGTTTGATGACCCATGGTTGGGTGAATTTGCATGTGTTGTTGCCTGATTTTGACTGATGGCATCAAGTTTAACATCCATTGCAAATATTTTCTCGAAGAGTTCTCTTGTGTTACGGGTATTCTCCTCTCTTTCCTATTGAACTTCTTCAACGAGCCTTTCGTGTTTCTCATGAATGGAATCTAGTGATCGCCGTCCTTTAGCCATTGCGGTTGGTGTAGGTAACAATCAATATGACTTGGTACAGGTAAGCAAAAAATAAAAAAAATTATTTTTAATTTTTTTTCCTTTGCGTTTCGGACGTCGAAAACCTTGATGTTGCGTTGAAGATTTTAGCTTTTTCAAAACAGCCATCGATCACCACGCGAAATGTTGAGCAATTTGGGTGTAATACAACTTAATTCGTACCTTAGGAGAAGGTTTAATTTTTTGTGAGGATTTTGACACGGATCCGTGAAGCGTGAATGTTGTTTGCGTCCTCACGAATGTGGACTGGCTGAAATGTGTGGTGGGAAAAAAATTTAATGGTGAATTTGCTCCTTGATCTAGCTCTGATCCAGATGGTATGAAACTAAATGGTGCGGGAAGCAGGATCATTTTTATATTGAATCGCTTTTTTATTGTAAGGTAGAAAACCCACAATAGACTTCATTTATATATTTGTTCCATGATGCCTTATTATCATATTTGGATTGCATTTAAATACCTAGTCTAATAGTTGTAAGAGTGAAGGGTTGTGACCCTAGAATATAATTAATAAATAATATAAGTATTAGGACATGTTAGGAGGGTCCTAAAAGTTTCAATGGTCCAATAATATGATTTATGTTTTGTGAGGGAGGTTGGTGGTGGGTGAGCTAGGTTGTGGGGTAAACAACTTGTGAAGAGTTGCCATAGCTAGAACAAGGATCTAAGTATGGATCCTCTATGTAGTTGTTTTGAGTGAGTATGTCATCCTTAACCAGGTTGTGTGGTAGCATTTATAAGGAAATTGGGATGGAGGTATTTTGGGGCACTAAGGCTCTAGTTTGACTAGATTCCCAAAATGACCAAGGTGAGTACCCTCAATAAACATCTGGTAGGGATTGGTGACTTTGGCTAGTCGATTAGAAGGAGGTGTTAGGGATATATTGGTATAGGAACATTGGGGTATTTAATTGATGCTTAAGCATTGCATTTTTATTAGTGAGGGCCTAGACCTTGTTCTATAGCTCCTCTATCCCCATAGCCTAGGATTTATTACCTTGGGCGTAGAGCGGGAGTCTATACCAAGACTAGGTTTATGGGAGGGGATGGTTGAATCATGGGCTACATAGTGGGAGGGATATGGTAGGGTGGTTGGGTACGAGGAGTCTTAGAAGCATCCTTTTGATTTGGATTAGGTCTCTCTCAACTTGAGAGGACATCTAATAGGATTTTGGAAGGTTGTTCCTTCCTCAAGATTTCATTATCATAGCTATATCTTGGTGAATAGCCTTTAGATAATAAATGAAAGATATCCTTGAACCTAATTTTGTTGGGAATCCTATACCAAGTTTTGTGGAACCTAGTGTTGAAATTGCCCATGGTATCCATAATGGCTCTTTTGGCGGTCATTAACTACTCTAAGAGGGATATCCCATCTGTATTTTTCTCCAAATGGATCTGCTAATAGATTGCAAAGTTTATCCCAATCAGTGATGGAGTGTGAATGGAGGAAGATGTACCGATCTCTTACCTTTTATCCAAAAGAAGTTTCTACTAGCTTGAGTGCCACATTCAGGTGATAAACATTGTATAGAGTGCATAGAATGACCAAGTGTTAGAGGTTCTCTATGGGGGTTACTACTCTTTCCATGATGAAGAGTTATAGAGAATTTAATAGCAAGACTAGAATCTTATCACACATAGCAGGTGGAGTTGGTGCTTGTAAGAGACCTCTATCATTCCATGTCAATAGTCATATTTGATGTTGATTTTGGGGTGAATTCATTTTTCTTTGTTACAGTTGGCATCCCTACCACATTTATTTTCTCTAGACATATTTTGCTATTTAGTAACTTCTTCCTTGAAACTCTGTTATTTTTTCAAGATTTATCCTTTATTTCCTGTGTTTTGCTATCAGAATTTATTTGTTGTGCCCAACGGAGTGTGCAATTTTTCCTGTTCACTCATCATGCAGACACCTTGTCTTTTTTAGGGGGAGGGTAGTTTTATGCCAAGTCTCCAGGCACAAATTGATTTCAAAAAAATAGTGAAACCCAGTTTTGGAGCAGAAAATGTAGATGAGGCCTAGGCCTTTTCACCCCTATGTGAGAGCACAAGGTAGTTTTGGGCCTTGATTGGGCAAAATTTAGTTTCAAAGGAAAAACTACTAAGTAGGGTCCAAGTGTTTTCATCCAAATCAAGAGTGCAAGCCCATTTTTGGCTAAAGGCTAGGCGAAACATAGGTGAGACCCAAGTAATTTTGCAGCAATTTGCAAGCGCAATTCCATTTTGGAGTTTGAAGGGGTGAAAATGCTTTTGACTTTTCCACCAAGGCACATCTCAATTTCTAAGAAAACTATGCTAAGTGGGGTAGCAAAGCATTTCACTCTAATCTTACAATGAAAATCAAATTTGGTTATAGTGAGAGAGAAATAGCCTTTGACTTTTCTCACTTTAGTGCCACTCCCAAGGCAGCAAAGTGTTTCGCTGTTGTTTTCTAGTGCAAGGTAGTTTTGGGCCTTGATAAGGTGAATGCACCTTTGAATTTTTCACGTCAATGCTACTCCCAATATAGCAAAGTGGCTTCACCTCAATTTTGGAGCACATGCCCGTTTAGGGCCAAAAAGTAGTGAAACTTAGTGGAGCCCAAGCACTTTCTCTTCCACTTGGGAGCGCAAGCCCTTTTCAAAGCTTGCATGGGAAAAACATAGGTGGGGCCTACATCCACAAAAGTGCCTATTTCCATTCTAACTCTCCTTCCTTAGGCAAAATTCCTTAGAAATGCTTCTCAATGATGAAAAAATGTGCACCCTCACCAGTTTAATTACAGTTGGTCTGAGAAGCTTCCAGATTCAATTTTCTTGGATTTCAAAATCTAATCTTCCACTGAGGTAGTTCCAGCAAGTGAAGAGGCAGCGCTACTAGCAAATCACATCATCGTATTGAAGCCATGCAACTATTTCTTAGTGGGTCATAAAATTTAGACCATGCCTCATTAATTTTTGATGAGTGCTGAAATCCTATATTTGCTACCACTATGATATTTTTTGGGTGAGCATTTATGTCTGAGAGGTAGAATCCTCTATAAAAACTAGCAATTCTAATGTAAGATTATGGATGTTTTGCTAGAGGCTTGCTATACATGAATTTTGCTATGAATACAAAGAAACCTTGGCTCTAATTCTGGACTTCTCTTTATGTGTATGTTTTCTATCCTATATTTCTATCAAATTCTCTTCTTTTTCTATGGGCTATAATTCTATGTATGAATTTAGCTTTCGATAGAGGGTCAACACTAGAATAAATATGGAGATTGCACATATAAGATATCTAGTTTTAATTTTTGTTACTTTCTTTGTGTGAAGTGATATTGATTTAGAGTGCAATTAAGTTATCATGTTGCTTGTTATGTTAGGTATGAAGACAACATATAGGAAGCAGTTCAGCTAGACGTCTGACCTGCTAGACCTTTGAGTTAGACATCTAGGCAATAGGTCAAACGTCTTACCTACTAGACATCTAGGCCAGACGTCTAGGCAGCAGGGATGCTAGACACATCTAGTCCAGATGTCTAGGTAGTAGGGCTACTAGACGTCTAGGCAAAAGGTCTAGGTATCTGACCTACTAGACATCTGGTCTGGTAGATGTCTAGACCAAACATCTGGATTTCCAAACGTTTAGGCTGGCAAATATCCAGGCCAGATGTCTAGGCTGCTAGACATCTAGACTTGACGTCTAACCAAGTAAACATCTAAGCTAGAAGTCATACCAAGTAGACGTTAAGCCAAGTAGGCATCATACCAAGCAAACATCTAGATAGATGACAAACACGAAAGACAAATAGGTTCAGGATTTCCTTAAGAGCGAAAACGAACAATTTTTTGGAGGCTTTGGGAGAGGAAACAAATAGTTGGAGTCTTCCTTTAGCTCTATAAAAGGGATGTGATCCCTTGCATATGTGATGTAGAAGTTGTTGAAAATGTTGAAATATGTGGATGTAAATTTTGCTAAAAATAATAAAAGAGAAGTTGCCATTACCCCATGGATTTTCCTACATATTGCAGATTTCCATGTAAATATTTGTGTCACTTGTGTTACTATTTACATATTTCTATTTTTGTTAGTGTGATTCCTCTTGCAGGTATAAATATTGAATATTTTTCTAACATTTGGTATCAGAGCTAAGGTTTTGTGTGAGTGGGAGCTGCAACAATGACAAAAGGTGTAACCAAGTTCAAAATTAAAAAAAATTATGCTAGGAACTTCGCTCTATGGAAGATGAAGGTGGAGGATTTGCTGGTTCAAAATGACAAAGCTCAATCCTTGGAATGCATCACGAGTAAAACAAGCAGCATGAAATATGAGTTGCAGGTAACGCTTGATAGGAAGGTAGTTTCTACAATCTGTCTTTGTCTAGCGGATTTCGTATTGTTCAATGTAGCTGAAGAGAAGACCATGGAAGCCCTTTGGCAAAATATTGAAAAGTTATATGAAACAAAATCAACAAAAAATAAGGTTTTTCTAAAAAATAGCTTTATAGCTTGAGGATGAAGGAAAGTTCATCCATTGTAGATCATTTGAATGAGTTTAATACTCTTATCAGTAAACTAGTTTTAGTTAATGTGAAGATAGAGGATGAAGATAGAGCTATCACCCTACTTTGTTCTCTCCCAGACACTTGGGAGTATATGGTGATGACCATCAGTAATTCATCATTAGGAACTCTCAAATTTTATGATGTGGTAGCTACTTTATTGGCAGAAGAGTTGCAAAAAATATATCTGGAACCCTCGACCAATGAAGCTTTATTTGCAAGAGGTCGATCCTTCGAGGGGATTAAACAAGGTAGAAAATAGTACTGATCTAAGTCTAAAGGATGTAAGAAAAAAGGTAAGTGATGGTATTGTGGGAAGCCAAGACACTCCAAGAAGGATTGATGGTAATTAAAGAATGGTGAAAAGAAAAATTATCCATCAACTGAGGCCAGTGTAGTAGATTCAAGAGAGACTACAACATGTAAAGCCTTTTGTATCAATAACAATAGATCAGTTTTATATATCCGAGTTTTGGACTCAGGGGCATCCTTCCACATGTCTCCCGAAAGAGATTGGTTTGACAAATATCCGCCATACTATGGTGGAAAGGTCTATTTGGATGATGATGATCCTTTAGAAATTATGGAAAGAGGGGATATAAGGATCAGGTTGGATGATGGTAGAGAAAGGATGTTATGTGATGTGCGACATGTGCCCAATTTGAGGAAGAATTTGCTCTCAATAAAAATGATGGATAAGCTAGGATATTTTATCACCTTTTGTAACAACTACTACAAGATTACCAGAGAATCTCTTGTAGTATCAAATAGAGAATCTTATGGGACTTTATACCATTTATGTGGTGATATGGTGATAAACCATGTAGTAAAAACTTTTGTTCAGGATGTAGTAATGCAATAACATCAATGCCTAGGCCATATGAGTGAAAAGGCCTAAAAATTCTACATGATAGAGGTATGATTTTTGGGATTAAGTCTTGTAATTTAGAATTATGTGAGAACTGTATTTTTGGTAAATAGAAGAGGGTTTGGTTTACTGCAAGTCCTAGTAAGAGTTCTGATTTTCTACAACTTATACATTTGGATATATTTGGACCCGTCCCCATTCAGTACTTGAATAGCACCATATATTTTTTGAATTTTATAGATAACTATTCTAGGAGAGTGTGGGTTTACTTTCTAAAGAAGAAGTCAGAAGCTTTACAAAAATTTAAGGAGTTTAAAGCATAAGTAGAAAAGAGTTTGGGTAAGTCAATTTTGTGTCTCATTTCAGATAATGATGGTGAATGTTACTCTAAGAAATTTGATAAACTTTGTATACAGGAAGGTATTAAGAACTAGAATACTATACCATACACTCCACAATAAAATGGTGTAGCTGAGCAGATGAATCATACAATCATGGAACATGCAAGAAGCATGCTTAGCGCAATCATGTTGGAGAAAAAGTTCTAGGTGGAGGTTGTTAATACAATTGTTTATCTTATTAACAGGTCACCTACAACTGTGTTGGATGATTATATTTCAGATGAGGTCTGGTGTTGTAAGCCAATTTATTACTCTCATTTGCGTACCTTTGGTTGTGATGTGTTTGCCCATGTACCCAAATAAAAAGTGTCCAAGCTTGAACCAAAGTAAAGCAAATGTGTTTTTCTTGGCTATGGAGATATATTGAAGGGGAATAGATTGTGGTATCCTACTGCCCACAAGGTAATTATTAGCCGAGATGTAATTGTTGATGAAAAGTCCATGCAAAGAAAGGAGGTATAAAAAAATCCTAATGTTGTACGTGTTGAAGTAGATTTGAGTGAACATGAACATGCTGAAGTTTTTGATCAGCATGCAGAATAACAAGTAGAATAGGAAGTAGAGCAACCACAACGATCACAAGACCAAGAGCCACAACCAACATATCATTGGGTTAGAAGATCTACACATCGACAAAAGTGTTTGGAAACATATTCTCATGTGTATCAATCCTCTTTTGCTTTGTTAACTGATGATGGTGAACCTAGTTCATTTCAGAAAGCTAGAGAGTCTAATAATGTAGAAAAGTTGAGGAAATCCATGGAGGAGGAAATCAGGGCACTTCACAAGATTAAAACTTGGGAACTTGTGGATCTCCCACCTGGAAGAAATATTGCTGGAAATAAGTGGGTGTACAAAGTGAAGAAGAACAACGATGGGCTGTTGGAATGCTATAAAGCTCGCTTGGTGGCAAAGGGCTATGTGTAGAATTCAGGTGTAGAATTTAATGAAATTTTCTCTCCATTTGTGAAGATGCCTACTATTAGATTTCTACTTGCACTTGTAGTTGCATAGGATTTGGAACTGGAGCAACTTGATGTAAAGACTACTTTCTTGCATGGTGATCTCAAAGAAGAGATATATATGGATTAACTTGAGGGCTATGAAGAAAGAGGTATAGAGAATTTGGTTTGAAAACTGAATAAATCACTATACGGGTTGAAACAGGCACCAAGGATGTGGTACAAGAAATTTGACACCTTCATGAAGAGCTAAGGTTTCAGCAAGAGTGAAGTTGACCATTGTGCATACTATAAGAGGTTTGACGATGGTAGTTTTATTATTTTGTTGTTGTATGTTGATGATATACTGGTTGCAGGCCCTAGAATGAAGAAAATCATTGATCTTAAGGTTTAGTTGACTGGGATATTTGAAATGAAGGATTTAGGAGCAGCAAACCAAATTTTAGGGATGAAGATACACAAGGACAAAAAAGAAAGAAAGATATGGTTAATTCAAAAGTCATATGTGGAAAATATTTTGTAGTGCTTCAGTATGCAGAATGCTAAGCCAGTTAGTACCCTCTTCTTCCACACTTAAAGTTGTCTTCCAACCAGTTTCCTAGAACATAAGTAGAGAAGACAAGCATATCTCATGTACCGTATTCATCAACAATAGGAAGCCTTATGTATGCCATAGTGAGCACCAGATCAAATATTGCCCAAACAGTGGGAATATTTAGCTGGTACATGGAAAATACTAATAAGGAGCATTGGAATGTGGTGAAGTGGATATTCAGATGTTTAAGAGCCACTTTAGATGTTACCATTTACTTTGGATTGAAATATTTACAATTTATAGGTTTTGTGGATTCTGATTATGGTGGAGATAGAGATGGGAGAAAGTCCACTACAGGATATACCTTTACTCTTGCTGGTGGAGCAATGATTTTGGCTTCTAAGTTGCAGTCTATTATGGCTTTATCAATCACTGAAGCAAAATATATTGTAGTGACTCATGCCAGCAAAGAGACAATTTGGCTAGAGCGATTGTTGGATGACTTCAAGGTAATGCAGAAGAAAATTATACTACATTGTTATAGCCAGAGTGCTATTCAGCTAGTGAAGAATTCAATATTCCATGATCACATGAAACACATTGATGTTAATTACCACTTTATCAGAAATTTGGTGGAAGAAGGTAGGATCCTATTGCAAAAATCAACACTAAAGTGAATCTTGCAGATATGCTTACAAAGTCGGTTAAAATAGAGAAGTTTGAGTGGTGCAGAACTTCTCTAGGCTTTCTAAAAAAGTAATAAGGGCAGCATTGGGTAATTGGCACTAGATAAAAATTTTGGAGTAGAAGAATTCCTTAATATTGAATTAAAATGAGATAATGTTAGGTATGAAGATAGCATATAGGAAGCAGGTTAACTAGACGTCTGACCTGCTAGACGTCTGGGTCAGACGTCTAGCAGGTCAACATCTAGGTAACAAGCCAGATGTCTAACCTGCTAGAAATCTAGGCAAGACGTCTAGGAAGTAGGGCTACTATATGTCTAGGATAGATGTCTAGGTAGCAGGGCTGCTAGACATCTATGATAGACGTCTAGGTAGCTGACTTGGCAGATGTCTAGGCTAGACGTCTAGGCTGCCAGACGTCTAGGCTAGTAGATGTCTAGGCCTGACGTCTAACCAAGTATATGTCTAATATAGACGTCATACCAAGTAGATATCAAACCAAGTAGACATCATACCAAGTAGATGTCTAAATAGATGACAAACATGAAAGACGAACAAGTTTAGGATTTCCTTGGGAGCAAAAATGAGTAGTTTTTTGGAGGCTTCCGTCGAGAGAGGAAACGAACAATTGGAGTCTTCCTTCAACTCTATAAAAGGGATGTGATCCCTTGCATATGTGATGTATAAGTTGTTAAAAACATTGAAATACGTGGATGTAAATTTTGCTAAAAAAAATAAAAGAGAAGTTCTATTGCCCCATGGTTTTTCCTGCATATTGCAGGTTTCCATGTAAATCTCTGTGTCACTTGTGTTACTGTTTTCATGTTTCTATTTTTGTTATTGTGCTTCCTCTTGTAGGTATAAATCTTGAAGTTTTTCCTAACATGTTCATCACCCCTATTTATCTGTCTTGAGGTCATATTTCCCATCTCTTTCAGTTATTTCAAATTTTTTTCCTGTTCCTTAATCTCAAAATCCCCAAGTTAGAATAGTAATAGAACTAGCCCTCTCTAGCAATTGGAACGAGAGGTATTTCTTCTTTTTGGCCTTTAAATATTGGTCGGGTCTAAGGCGTATGGATGAAACATTCCATACCTAAGGCATATTATTGACCAACAATTTTTGGCACGTCTGGTGGGATGCAAACGTTCCACATCAAAGCAGTATTAAGAGTTGATGTTCATATTTTTTCTATCAAGTAAGAACATTTGGAGGCTCAGATACACTTAGGAGCCTCGTGATCTTAAATCTGATTAAAATCCCTCACCTTCATGATCATAAGATCGAAGGCTAAAAATCTAGAAGAAGCGGTTGAGTTCTTTTAGCTCAACATCGACGCTTTGGGAGAACTTCCTAGAGTAGTCTCCTCGACTATCCCATTGGTTCTAGAACCCTTGCAAGTAGCTATTATTGTTTCGTAGACTCCATGTCCTTCCAGAACTGTGACTAGCTTTCCCCCACAACCAAACATTCCCTCCAGCACTCCAACTCACTTTCTCGCTCCACCAAATCCTTTGATCTAGATGGTGTAAGCCTCGCCTAGGCAATTTCCATCCTGGAATCATTTGGGACCACTTAATCTACAGGCTCAAAACCAAGTACCAACCACAATGTTGAAGGCTCTACCCACGTATGATGGTACAGGAAGAACGACCTATGAGCACATTCAATATATCTCTACACTGGAAACCATCCACCACATCACCAAAGAAGATATAATGGTGAAGTTGCTAGTTTTCTCACTCAGAGGTAAGCTCCTCTATTGGTACTGGTCACTACCGCCCAACACCATCACTACATAGGACAATTTTGTGGAGTATTTGATAAAGGGTTTCAACAAATAGGTGGATCCTTTCTCTTTGTTGCACTAGTTCACCACCATCCAAAGGCACCCTCAATAAGAGGTAGCAAATTTTAACGTCAGGTTCGCTCGAACCAGGCAGAGAGTCATTGTTGGCCTTTAACCCACTCTGAAGCAAGTGACATTTTATTACCTAACAACTTTCCATTCTGCCATCAGCATGAGCATCTAGTATGCTAATGTCAACATGTTCCTTGGCTTGTATGAACAACCACAAAAATATGAGGCTAACCTAGTCGCTATTGGTAAGTTACCTTCGAAGGTGACTATGCCAATTTATCCAGACTTTCCTCAAAATTTGTATCCTAGTGCATCTTCTTAGTCACTACCTACATCCCTGATGTACCCCAATCAATCGTGGAATCCCAACCATTCTTAGAATCAAGCGATATCCACCCCATAGTTTCAAGCACCCGTTGTTCCTTAGCTTCCAACTCCCATCCAATATCTAGCATTACTTACACTATTGGTGCCATTGCCATTACTTGTGTCACAGGCAATCACAAACTCATATTAGTCCAGAGAATTGTAGGATCTACAATCATCAATAAAGATGATGGCAACTGAGATCACCGTCTTAAGGAGGCAAAATGATTAGAGTTTCTAGCCAAGGATATTCGCTCCTCATCCCTTGATTACTAGGAAGCAAGATGCTTCCACTAGTAAGGATCCTGAGACAAATGTGGTAATTTTGGAAAATGAAGAAGTTCATCCATCCAAAAGAGCTTATTAGTGCTCCACCTACAATGACCCACACAACGAGGAGACTTGCATGGTCCATTTGAACTATGTTCAAACCCTTGTTGATAGCGTTCTTAGTGGACAAGTGAATATGATCAAGGAAGTATATCACAACTTTAGGATTCCACCTGTCGAGAAAGTATTTGTCCTTATGAGGATGGATAAGAAACCTATCAAAGTTGATCTAGTTCAAATGGAATTGTTGAAGGTGCCTGCCAAGTCCAACTTGCCAAGCAAGAATGAACCGTCGCTAGAAAAATATCTTGTCTAAGTGATAGAATCAGGGGATTCTATCTTATTGAAGTATTTCTTACCTCTAAGAGCAAAAGGGAGGATTCCTCAACCATAGGATTTTCCCTCTCCATCCCAAACCCTCTCCATCCCAAACCGAGGCAAGGGACCAGGCAATAGAAAAGTTCAAATATCCCTCGTTGACCAAGCATCAGAGGGTAGAAGTGACGCAACAGTATCAAACCAAGTATGAGACTGCAAAGAAGGGAGGTGAGTCTGGTACAAGAGCATACAACATAGTCGAAGAGCTAAAGAAGACTCCAACTAAGGTAAACATCTTTGATGTGCTTCAGCTACCTACTCAAGTCGATCTATTGCATGAATCACTAAAATATGCTAAGGGCAAGGGAAATCCAACTCAATTTGTCTTAACCCAGATGCTAACTGCCGTGACCACTAGAAATAATAGGCCACCACCATTCTATTTGTCCCTCAGGATGGAGGGGTGAGTTGTGCATAACTACATGATCAATTCTGGTACTGCCACTATTGTGATGCACAATGTGGTTTGTGAGGTTATCAACATGGAGTACATGAGGAGTAGTCCTGGAGTGCTTCAAATGGATGGAACTCAATTCAAGATAGTAGGGGTGATAAAGGATATCCCGATCGTATTGCACAAAATGCCATAGATCACTGTGATACAGGAAGTTGTGGTGGTGGATTTAGATCCCTATTTAAGTGTGTGTCTATCAAGGGAATTCACCACCAAACTTGGAGGCTATTTGTCTCTAGATTATTTGAACCTAGAAATCCCCTTCAAAGGAAGGAGGATTAAATTTTTTAATGAAAAACCCTCTACCTTTTACATTGAAAGGATCTAGGATGCGGAGAAACAATTGGACTCATTCAATATGATTAAGGAAGTAGAGGAAGAAGAAAAAGTAGAGCTGATGGAAGAATATTTGGATGAGATCCACATAGAAGATGAGTTTTCTATGCATGATTTTAATGCCATGACCGAATCTGAGATAGGGTGTTACTCGATCACCAAGCCCAAAAATGCTACTGAGTGATGAAGACCCCATCGCTGATCAACTATGGAAGCTCTTCTTTGATAGTGTGCGATGTAATAATGGCACTAGGGTAGGATTTTTCCTTGTCTCTCCTTCAGGAAACCAAAAAACTTACTCTTATAGACTTGCATGGACATGTACGAATAATGTTGCTAAGTATGAAGCCCCATGTTTGGGGTTATGAAAGGTAGAAAAACTTATAATAAAATAGTTGTAGATCTTCGAAGACTCGAAGTTTATCTACAAATAAGTAACCAATAAGTGTGTTGTGAAGCAACACTACTTGAAAGCATACCGTAACAAGGTATGGGACATGCTCGAGTCTTTCTTGGACCTGAATGTTTGGTCTATTTTGTGAGAGCAGAATAAGCACATTGACATCCTAGCATCTATTGGAGCCAGATACTTCCCCATATAAAACATGATACAAAATCCAAATATAGTGATGGTGATCTACAGGCCTTTGATACTAGATAAAAATACTCATTGGTAGGTGTTTGACAATGACAAACAGATCATCAATGTTTTGATCAACAAAGCCAACACTATTGAAGATAGGACCCTTAATGAAGAAGAGTACGAGGGGTTGACTCAGTTGAAGAATAACCATGTCTCGAAGGGCTTAATCACCCTTCAAAATTTATTTGATCAAGATGATAGGTCACTTGCACACAATATCAAAGTGGACGTGAGAGAGTACAAGGAATTGGAGTTAGAACCCGAGAAAGTCATCAAGGTGGGAACTGATTACATGCCCTTGGAGATTGATCAAATTAGGACCCTATGCAAACAATACCTGGATATAGTCACTTGGAGCTATCATGACTTGAAAGGGTACGATAAGAGTGTCTTCCAACACATGATTGAGCTACAGGAAGAGGTCAAACCTTTCAGGCAGAATCAAAGGCCAATCAAACTAAATATAGAAGTGTTGATGAAGGTCGAGCTCCTAAATATGTTAGAGGTAAATATTATATATCCTATCAAGCACTCTTCTTGGGTGGTAAAATTGGTCCCAGTGTGAAAAGAGAATGGGGATATCTACTTGTGTGTTGATTTCTGGAACCTCAACCAAGCATCTCTTAAGGACCACTACCTGCTGCCCCAAATTGACCAAATTATTCATGTAGTGGTAGGAGCATAAAATATTTCTCTATTGTATGGCTTATCTGGATACAATCAAATTTGAGTAAAGGATGAATACCAGTACAAGAATGCCTTCATCATCAAGTGGGGCACTTTCACCTACCAGCGCATGTTGTTCGGTCTCTCAAATGTTGGGGTGACCTTCCAAAGAGCGATGGACTTAGCCTTTGGTGAGTTACTCAATTGCATCATTATGATTTATCTAGATGACATGACTATTTTTCCCCACAAAAGGAAATAACATGGTCTACATTTGCGACAGGCATTTGAGAAGTGCCGAGAGTTTGGAATCTCCATAAACCCAAAAAATTTCACTTTTGGGGTAAAAAAAGGTAAACTCCTAGGCCATGTAATATCAAAAAAGTGACTAGATCTTTATCCTACTAGGGTGAAAGCCCTCCTCAAGCTACCTCTACCAATGAACAAGAAGGTCCTCCAATCCTTATTCGATCAAATTAATTTTTTAGGAAGTTCATCTTTGATTTTTCCCATGTAGTGAAGTCGATGACCGAACTCCTTAAGAAGGATGATGAGTTTCAATGGACTGAGGAAAGGAGGTGTTAATTTAGAGAGATCAAGGAGATAATCTCTCAAGCCCCTATTATGGTCAACCCCAACTACTCCAAGGACTTTATCCTTTATGTCGTCGGTGAACCATAGAGCTATGCAACTATCCTTAATTAGAATAACGAGGATGGGGACGAGCGGTTGATTGCATTTTTAAGCCAAGTCATCCACATACACAAGAATAAGTACAAATTCATTGAGAGATAATTGCATGCAATGATGCAATAATTAAAGAAGTTTTATCATTTCATCTCGCAGAGCAAGACGATAGTGTATATGGTGCACCCTGGCATCAGAAACTTCATCATTCAAGGTGAGCTTGGCAATAAAAGGGTAGTATGGGTCTCCAATATCCAATATTTTGACATAGAAGTCTAGCCCACTAAAATAGTCTATGGTCAAGCCTTGTGCCAAGAACTCACCAAGAGCACCACATCCGAGGTGATATCTTACCAGTAGGATGATCCAGCATAGGAGAGCAATCTTGTGAATCGGTCTGTACCTAGAAGGGATTGGATAGATGACTTGGTGGAATACTTCAATACTAGAAGGTGCCTTTTCGACCTCAATGCATCATAGAGTAGAAGGTTCAAGCTCCGAGCGTACATATATATGTTGTTACCGAGTGATTTGTATCGTAAAAATATAGATGAAGTCCTCCTGAAATGTGTTAGGGGGACAAAAAAATAGAGGATCCTGGACGAGTTTCATTCTAATGTTTAGGGGACATTTCACAGGAAGGCCTATGGCCTTGAATATCATAAGAGCAGGCTATTACTGGTCTACTATTTTTGTTGATACATTCGAGGTTAGCTAGAAGTGCGATAAATGCCAGAGGTACGTTGGCTGGAGTAAGAATGCTTATTTTCCCTTGCACCCAATTCAGGTCAAAGCTCCATTTTAGTAGTGGGGATTAGAATTCATTGGTGTGATAGATCCCAATTCATCCACAAGATATAAGTACATCATGACAACTACAAATTATTTTACTCGTTGGGCCAAAGCAGTGCCCACCAAGCAAGCTAACTAGGATGTAGTCATCACCTTTCTAGAGGGATTGATAACCCGTTTCAGGATATCGGATGCAATAGTAACTAAAAATGGAACCCATTTCATCGATGCCAAAATATATGCATTCACAAGTAATTATGGTATTTACTTAAAGACTTTTTCTAATTATTACCCGTAGGGCAATGGTTTGGCAGAGCCCATAAACAAAAACTTACTCAAGATCCTGAAGAGAACATTGAAAGGCAACAAGTGGAGCTGGCATATTCTTCTAGACTTAGATTTATGGGTTGACTACATTTCCATTAAAAAATCAATCAAGATATCCCCATATGCCCTAGCATATGTGAAATAAGCAGTTCTTCCCACGCACATTGAGTTTCCCGCATTGTAGTCTTTTCGATATTTAGATGGTGAGGATGAAGAGTTTGATACCATAAGTTTCAAGATAGCCCAACTAATGTAGTTGTAAGAAGAAATAGAAAATTCCTATGAGGATTTCATGAAGCACACCAAGACCATGAAAAATTGGTTCAGCAAGAGGACCTATGAACAGACCTTTTAATTGGTGACCTGGTGCAGAAATGGAATGATAAAAAATCCAAGCTAGGAAATCATGATAAATTTGATGTGTTCTAGGAGGTTCCATTTCGAATCTCTAGGGTCAATCAGTTTAACTCTTTCACTCTCTAATATTTAAATGGGTTTACTCTTCAAATATCAATCAATGGCCTTCATTTGAAGGTGTACTACTAGTAAGGGGTAGTTGAAAAAAATTCGTAGCTATGTACAAATTTTTATTCCTTTGTTCTCTTGTATATATCTTTTCTCTCAGAGTATAAGTCTCTTTGCTTCCTTTCACACTATCAGTAGTGCAATTTTATCCAGACTCCTCTCTATGAGGATTGAGCTGGCAAGGAAGCGATGCAAAAGAGTTTGAGTAAAAGTTTTTTTTAGTTTAGTTACATGTTTTTAGTGCTCTAAGGAAAATAGCAATTTTATGTGCTCAGGGCCATCTAGGGTGTTTTTTCTCTACCTTTGAGCAAAGGATCTTGCTTCACCATTTTTAGCATCGCTTGGTAGAATAGTTCAACTGAATGAAAAGCACCCTATCATCTACCAAGAAGAAGTTTCGCTCTAGCATAGGCGTAAAACTATGTTTTGGTGCACTAGGGAGAAAAAGCTATAAACGAAAGTGTGACCAAGTAAAAACCAAAAGGCTAGTGTAGATACCTAAAATGCATCATGTTTAGGAGACTACTCATATGGGCACATATAAAGACCATATTACTGATCTTGGACCTGTCTAAGAGCCAAAAATGGTCCTAACCATTCACAAGGGGTAATTCTGGCCCATTCAGGCATAGCGTTATCAACCATTACGGTCACCAAATCAGGCCGCTAAAGCTGAGAGCAGTCATGTATGGCCATTGATCTAGACAATGAATAGAACTAAAATGTAAATTGGCCATGAATGCGGTCCCAAATCATGTAGTCTAACTACACTTGCATTGGATTCGAGTTATTTTTTGTGTGGATCTCCCAGAGTTCCTCCTAACTAACCCTTCCAAGCAAATCTATAACTGAGTCTTCCCATCCAACGACCAGTCACATGCAAATCTCGATCTTGGATTCTCTAAGAAGATAAGATATGGAATATGGGAGGTCTACATATGCATCCTCCTAGGAACAAGAAAGGATCTAAGTTTTTATGTAGCGAAGCCCTAGTGAATTGGAGAGCAAATTCACATCCCCTTGAGGAGTAACGAAGTGTTGTCCAATTGAGAAATGATAACACACCATTCAAGCATTCAGTTCCACATGAGCTTCATCACAAATCCATCTTTGGATATGAATGTGACCTTTAAAAATCAATTCAAATGAAGGATTGAGTGTCGCAGCCCTTGGTTCATGAGGTAGAAAATTTCAGTTCGCAATCGCTATCTTCGATAGTGGCATGCAGACATGGCCTAGGTTTTGAGACATTATTTTTTAAGTTTTAGCATAGTTTTCTTATTTCTTTAGATTATATTAGCATAGATTTATATTTTCCATTACAATCGTATGGTAATTTCTTAGTTATTCATGCATTTTTGCTTATCTTTTTACCTTTACAATTTTTATTACGCTTTTATACTTTCATCATGTCTCTATGTCATTTTATGCAGATCTTAAAAGGGAGCCTCATCATGAGAGGCTGCATATGCTATTGACAATTCTATGTTATTTTTTGTACGTAGATCACAAGTCCTGGATTAATTCAAAACACCTTTGCCATCAGATCCCTCCCAACAAGTGAGAAGAAGGCATTCGTAAGCCCTTGAACAATTTTTTGTTGAATCCAAGAAGCCTATAGAGTACACCATCCCCATTTTGGGGCCATTTCATTCCATTTCTAATCATTGTATCAAGCAAATGGTAATCCTAAGAGGGACCTATCTATAACCGAAGTTCCAAACTAATTAATAAAAATAGATCTGGTGTTTTCTTAATTCTTTGTTCTTTACGCTTTCATGGTTTTATGATTGGTATTATGCTATGAATAGAGTAGGTGTATTGCTTCCTATGATCGTACAAATGGTGATCATGGTGGGGCCCCCACTCGATTTTATTTTTTTAAGTTGATTTTTTGATATTTTGTGTATTTTCTATGTGCAGGTATAACTGCTCTGACATACAGTGACTAGCAGACAGAGACCTCTTTTGAATACAATGGCCAACAACAAATACCCTAAGCGACAACGGCTTGCAAAAAATCTACAACTGAGGGCAGTCTATACTTCATCAGATGTGGATTTTAGGTTGGGGGAACTCTCTACCTTTTTTCCTTTCTCTGTCTGTGTTTTATTTCTAGAATGCAGTAGGAAAAATTCATTTTAATTAGAAAACATAGAGAAAATTAAAGTAAAAATACATAGTTTTCTTAAGTTTTCCACTACCCACTACTAGGAACAGTGGACTTTTGATTTCAAATTTGCCCTAGTCTCCAGCGGTCTAGGTTTTCTTGTAGATATTGCTTTCTTGGGGCCCAACCAGAGGCCATTGCTTCATAAAGTAACAATGTATTCTATGAAAATCATGTAATCATTTAGATGTGTATATTCTAAAAATGAAATGTTTCTTCTTAGGCATATAGAAAATAGCATGAGTGCATCATGATGCATATTTTTATTTGTAACAAATTTAAAAGGAACAATCACACACCACGCATCATCTAAATGATAGTGAGTTGAACTTCATCACCAACCACTAGTAGAGTACACCGACGATGGAATTCATCTCCACCTGTTAGCTCAAATCCCATAAACCTGTTCAATTGGCCGCTAGCTCCAAGATTCGACATAGATTGGAAAATTTACATATATTTCTCTTCAAAGGGTATGACATTGACCAAGTGAGTACTAGGTGAGGACTGAAAGGACTTGTGCTCCTTGACCAGATGTGTGTTTCATCTCCACACTTTGGTGGATTTATGTGACCATGACTTTCATTGTCGGTTGTCAATCTGTGAGCATACAGCTGAAATCCACTTAAACAATTTGAGTGTATCATCAAAAAATGCAAAACATGAGGAAATATAGTTTAATTTATCAATAAATATGAAACACACAAGGACAATTTTAGGAACACCAAGAAGATTTAAAAGAGATAAACACTTGTTTACTTTATTTGCGTGTCCTAAAATATACATAAGAGATAATTCACAATTGTCATGTTTTTCACACGGAGCAATCACCCTCAGTCCAACACCAATGTGGAGAATGATGCTCCATGCAATCACAATCACAATGATTTTGAGCCACCCACACCCAATACCACTAAATAAAGTTTAGCAAACCTTAGGGGCGATAAATTAACCCATGGGGTACTCCTCGAGAAACTCCAACTAGAGAACCATATCCAGGTTCTTCTCACGATAGACATGAGGAGGCTTTAAGGCCCTAATCTTCACACAGACATGAGGGGGCTTCAAGGAATCTTCACAAGATAAAATTATATTAGATCATCTTACTAAGGGGAAAGGCATAAGGGTTGCACCCAATTGTAGACCTACAATAAATCCTAGTCTCCCTAAATATGGGAGGATAGTCGTAGATCATAATCTCAGTGGTGCCAATGGAACCCCATGAGATCGACTATGGAAATCCAAAAAACTTGATGAGTTGGATTGGATTTTCTCAAAACCAACTCAAAGAAGCAATTCTACTGCACATTCCATTTTAAGAAGTTCACATAGCCATCAAACAACTAGGCACACCAATGAACCATGGGAAGCTTAAAATCACCCCTGTATCATGCACACTACCTCTGATCATACATAACATAGGTTATTGTACATAGACCAAGTCACCTTGATAGACAAGGAAAAAAGCATAGTAGGAGCCTCTCCAAGGGGCATCTCCATTAGGACTTCTCATATAGAGTTACAAATTTGTAGACCGTTAGTGGTAGATCAATCTGACCATGTACATAGGTTAGAGGAAACACTGCACGTAAAGCAAGAGCACTTAGACATCCTTGAACAGGAGGAATCATGGAGAAAAAGGTATTTGTATCTAAATGAGCAGTGCTTGAGAGAAGAACAAATAGAGCGTGAAGAACATGAAAATGGGTTGGCTCACACCAATTTATATATGGATAGACTTACCATTTCTTAGCATGAGAGACACACTAAACATGGAAATGAACGCACTTACCACACATCACAACATGCTTTAAAGCATCAACAATACCTAGATCTAGAATAGACATAACATGATGAGGTACAAACAAATATGGAGGATTAGGAACAAACATATCATGAACCCTCATTCATAGTCATGGGGGATGAATATAGATGCCCAAACCAGGTATATGTAGAATTACCTCCCTAACCACCGTGAGTAAACCTTAAAGAACAAGAGATCATTTCTTTGAAGGCATACAAGATACTCGCTGAGAGAGTCAAATCTCATGCCAATTATAGAGACTGCACAAGATATGGGATGGCCAAGAGTCCCAAACTTGCCAATAGAGATAATGTTACCATTAGGGATTCCCCTAACAAAACCAACTTCATTTATGTTGGTTTGGATTGTGCCCATAATTCTTCAAACATTTAATAGGATGAGGATGATTCGTTCACCTTGAATGTTCATTACTTATCTAATCTTGATTTTGCTCTAAGATACTTCAAGCACAACCATTGGCATGGCTATGGTTTGGATCTATATGAACAAGGATGACGAAACCTATTGGAGACACGATATCAGTTACCTACTAATAGATCTGGCCTAGGATATCATGTTTGAAGCTACGATGATTCATTGGTAGCATCTCTGAATAGGCTGAGCTTAAGGTTTGGGGAAGACATCAAATGGAATCCTTATCAACCGCACATAAGCTACTTGAGTGATAGATGGGTGGCTATGGTCAATATAGGACCACCCAATGAGTATCATCCAAATTTCTCTCTTGAAGCAAGCCTTATGGGAGGATGAACTAGGTTATGACTATGAGTGAGAAGAGAATGAGTACGTCACAAGTGAGTCCAAGAACAAAACCTAATTGGCCTATCATGGGCCTCGGTATTTACATCACCTTGTCTGGTCAGCTAACATAGATGTGGATACATCATAGATGAGAGTGACTATGAGTCAGAATATTCAACTAAGATGGCCTATCTTGGGCCTCAACATTTACATCACCTCTTAGGACTAGTAAGCATAAATAATGAGTGCTTCATATATGACAACGACTATGAAGATGAAATTGAGGTGGCTTATCTTGGGCCTCAACATTTAAGTCACCACCCAATTCTAGTAGGCAGGAATGAGAGAATCTTCATAGATGAAAATGATTATGAATACGATATTGAAATGGCCTATATTGGACCTCGAAACTTATGTCATTGCAATGCACCATTCGACATAGACAAATGTCTCATAGCGTATATCCTGACCCTTGCCTTAGGGGAAGACTAGCCAATTCAAATAGGATCTATCAGATGGTCTTCCCTAATCCACCTACATTTAGAGAGCTGCTTTAGCCAAATGATCCCATCTTCTTGTCTGTCCATAGACCAAATCCTAAGATCCCCATATCCCTAGAGCCTCATCTTGGTTATGGAAGGAAAAATACCAATGTAGAGTTGCATCCATGTGGTCTTGGAGATTCCATTTTGTCCATCAACATGATCTTCATTGATTTTACCACTCCACTCCAAAACCCAGTCGATCCTTCTAAACTATTGTGTCTTAAATTAAACTCTATTGATTAGGATCACATTGATTCACCCTTAGAGCATGGCGATTTATTCCCCAATCAAAAAATGCTATAACAGTTTTATTTTGCACCAGGCTATGCACATGATGTTTATCATGCTGGTTTTGACCTTGACTCAGTTGAATCTTTAATCCCAAAAAATGACATCCACTTGATCCCCACTCCTCACCAATTTGAGGATGGGTCACACATGTCAATAGAGGAGACTTTTGAGGTGGACATCAGTGATGATCCTTCTAATCCAAAGAAAGTTAAGTTTAAAAAAATCTTATCTCCAGAAGAACAGGCCATTATCATACCTCTATCAAAAGAGAGTCCTAATATCTTTGCTTGGACCTACAAGGATATGTCAGGTCTAGATCCAAAATTGGTTGTCCACAACCTTTCGCTAGACCTCGTAAATAAACAGGTCAAATAGAAGCTTAGGAAGATGCATCCAATCATCACCTTAATGGTAAATAATGAGTTACAAAAACTATTGAATGTATTATTTATTGTACCCATCGACTATCTGAAATGAGTATCAAATATGGTGCCTACAGGAAAACCTGATGGAAGAATCTATATCTACACGGATTTTAGAGACTTTAATAAGGCAACACCAAAGGATTAATTCTCATTTCCTAACATATATTCTCTTATAGACGCAACTGCAGGTCATGATATGCTCTCCCTCATGGATGGTTTTTTAGTTACAATCAAATTTAGATTAAACCTGAAGACCAACATAAAACCGCATTCACCACTCCATGGGTATATTTTGTTATAAAGTAATACCATTTGGTATTAAAAATATTGGTGACACATATCAATGGGCCATGAAATATATTTTCCATGACTACATGCATAAGATCTTAGAATATTATATCGATTAATTAATGGCCATGTCATTGCTGCATGAAGAGCATGCCAAGGTTCTAGGAAAGATCTTCGATCGTCTAATAGAGCACAATGTCAAGTTGAATCCCAAGAAATGCATCTTTGGTGTAACTTCAGGAAAACTCTTGGGATTCATTATTTCTAAACGAGGCATCAAATTTGACCTAGCAAAGGTAAAGAATATCTTGGAAATGGCCTCACCCACTAATATCAAATAACTAAGAAGCCTACAGGGCAAAGTAGCGTCCATAAAGGGATTCATCAAACAACTATAAGAAAAATGTCAACCCATGAATCAACTACTACACAAGGGGGTCCCATTCCACTGGGCTGAAGAATTTTAGCAAGCCTTTGCTGAGATCAAGAAATACCTATAAACACCACCAATACTAGCTCCACCAAGTCCAAACGTGCCACTTTTGCTTTATATATAGGCTACCAATTTTGTTTTGGGCACCATGTTGGCTCAAAAGAACGTGCAAGACAAAGAACAAGCGATATACTATACCAATCGCACCTTGGTAAGTTACAAGATAGGGTACGCATACGTAGAGAAGTTGTGCTTAGCAGTGGTCTTTGCAACTAAGAAATTATGCCACTACATGCTAAGCCATACAACGTATGTGATATCAAAACAAAACCCTTTGTAGTATATGATGAGCAAGATATATCATAATATATGTACTACAAAGTGGATCATGTTATTGACAAAATTTGACTTGGAATTCATAATACAAAAGTCCATCAAGGGACAAGTCATAGATGATCAATTAGTAGAGGCACCTCTTTAGGATAATAGACCTCTCACCATAGAGGATAACTTCTTGATGATGCAGTATTTGCATTATCAAAAGTACCCAAATCCGAAGAACCTACAAATAAAGCTGACATGACATTGTTCTTTTATGATTCGAAGTGTGAGCAAGGGAGTGGTGTAGGGATTGTGTTCTTCACACCGCAAGGTGCTCCAATATCCTTGTCATTTAAGATGGATTTCCCTTGCATAAATAACAATGCTGAATATGAGGCCCTAATATTGGGACTCTAAACAACAATAACTATGAATATTAAAAGGCTAAACATCTTTTGTGACTTCCTTTTCATCATTAACCAAGTTAAGGGATTATTTCAATGCATGTGTCCAATCCTGAAGGCTTACAAAGAACTTGTTGACACTTACCTATCCCAACTAGAATGGTACGACATCGAGGCAATCCCTAGTACATCCAATAGATTTGCAGACACTATTGCATATTTGGGATCCTTGATCCCTCAAAATACATCTAATGATTTCACTACCATTCATGTGAAGATGCTCTCGTAATCAGTGATGCAACATGAGACTTTTAGAAACAAAGAATCAGTCAACATGATTCATATAGAACCAAATCATGAGTGGTTCTACAAAGCTAGAGACTTTCTAAAGAAGGCACCTTGGGGGTCATTGATCTTGCAAGGTCCTACCGGGAATGGTATCACCATTCACCACAAGGTTGTTTCTCAATCTGCATTTGTGCACATCGAATCATAGGGAGAACAAGTCATATTATCTGTCGAGGCTATAGCTTATCAGGATTGGCTAGGCCAATTACAAGATTTCCTTAAGTTTGGAATCATCCCGTAGGGATTTTTGTAAGCCACATAATGAGAATTCAAACAAAAAGTGAGCAAATATGTCTTTCTAGGAGATATATTGTATCATCGAAGCTTCAATGGAGTCCTACTTCATTATCTTGAGCTCCAAGAATCATCTTGGATGGTTTTGCAAGCTCATGATGGTACCTGTAGTGGCCATTTTAGTGACATGGCCATCGTGAAACACATCCTCCAAATGGATTATTATTGACCCACCATGGAAAAATATTGTTGCAAATATGTTAGGAAATATGTAAAGTGTCAGCATCATGCAAATATGATGCATCTACTATCACAGGCCTTGCAGCCCATTCAAATGGCCTGGACATTTTCTCAGTGGGGTTTCGATCTAATTGGAAATATCTCTCCTCCGTCTTCGAGTTGAAACACTTTTATTTTAATGGCCACTACGTACTTCACCAAACGGGTGGAAGCGGTCCCCTTAATGTTGATAATAGGACCTCAAATTACAGAGTTCATACTTCATAATATCATATGTCACTTTGGGGTCCCCTTCAAAATAATTTCAGATAATGGTCCTTTATTTAAAAACAAAAATATGCTGGCTTTAATGTCCAAATATAAACTTCATCATAGTTTTGTGATACCATATAATTTGCAAGCAAATGGGCAATAAAAAACCTCAAATAAAACAATTGTAGCCATATTAAAGAAGATAGTAAAGTAAAATTATAAGGATTGGCATTTGTAGTTACTTCTTGCATTATGGGATTATAGAAATAGCATGCAGATGCCCACTACGACAACACCATTTTTGCTTGTATATGGCGTTGAGGTCATTATTCCCTTGGAGTTATAAATTCCAATATTGTGCATCACATTGAAATAATTCATCGATGACGATGTTGCACGACAAGCTCACCTTGATCAATTGACCCTTCTTTATGAATGTTGCATCAATGCTCTTGAGCATCTTCGCATTTTCCAAGATCATTTAGCATGAGCTTATAACAATAAATTCCACCTAAGATACTTTAAGGTTGTAGATCTTGTGCTCAAAGAGAACCAACAAAATTCAAACCTATTGTTGCACATACAAGACAAATTTACGACCAACTAGATAAGTCATTATATCATATCAAATAAGATTGGACCAGGAACATATCACCTAACATCGTTAGAAGGTTTTGAAGAGCCTGAGCCTCTCAACATTCTTCATATGAGGGTGTTTTACACATAAAAATAAAAAATACCAAAAATATTCAAATGCTTCAATATGTCAAAAATAATAGAAAACACCAAAATCCAAACAAATCATAAAACATCAAAATAAAAAATCTTCAAAGGCATCATAAGCCATTTGATCAACTCACAAAAGCTCCAAAGGTATGTTAAGCCTTGTGGTCAACTCACAAGAGCTCCAAAGGCACCATAAGCCCTTTGGTAAACTCACAAAAGCTCCAAAGGCACCATAAGCCCTTTGATCAACTCACAAAAGCTCCAAAGGTATCATAAGCCCTTTGGTCAAATCATAAAAGCTCCCAAGGCATCATAAGCCCTTTGATCGACTCACAAAGGATCCAAAGGCATCATAAGCCCTTTAGTCAACTCACAAAAGCTCCAAAGGTATCATAAGCCCTTTGGTTGACTCATAAAAGCTCCAAAGGCATCATAAGCCATTTTGTCAACTCACAAAAGCTCCAAAGGCATCATAAACCCTTTTGTCAACTCACAAAATCTCCAAAGGCACCATAAGCCCTTTGGTCAACTCACAAAATCTCCAAAGGTACCATGAGACCTTTGGTCAACTCACAAAAAGCCCCAAAGGCACATTAAGCCCTTTGGTCAACTTACAAAATTATCCAAAGGTATTTAAGTCCTTTGGTCAAAAATAAAACACAAAAACATAAAAACAATTGAAAACATTAAAATATAAAAACATTTGCATCTTGCAATCATGTAATTGCATTGCATTAGACACAGTGAATCTATTGCATTTGCATTAGAATAGGTTGTGTTTTGTGATCATACAAACGAAACCACGTTTATACCTCAATCATGCATATTAAAAATCCATAATCATCCATAACCCATGTGTGTAACTATGTTTTTCAACACAACCCTTCTTGTTGCTATAAGGAATATACTAGGGTTTTTCGGTCATTCAGCCATACCTAGTGATATTCTCAGGTTTTGTAGAAATATTGATTTGCTTTTGATAGATGACGTCTAATTTTGATAGAACCTAGCATATATCAAAATCATATCACTAATCAAAACACTAAAATCCTAACTAGGACAAGGAAAGATGAACGCTACAAAGTGGTACTAGGCATCCTAAGCGAAAGGTTTTTACTTGATCATATTGTGATGCACATGGTCTAGAGTGTTGATAATTGACAAAAGGACAAGTCCCCCCTACCCAAAGATATCCCTTGCTTACATAAAAAGGACCAAAATTCTAAAATAAAATCAAATCCCTTGCTTAAAACAAAAGATAAACAAAAATACAATATAAATAGTGATTTCATCACTATGGATTGAGCAAGGATCCCAATAAAAGTGAAGAAAATAAGGGGGTGAATAACTTGAATCCCTAGAATGATCATTACTTGAAACCATGGAGTGATCCCCAATACAAAAATGGGCTGAATGAATCCCGCCTAGCATTGGGGTAGTTCTAAGAAATTTGCAAAAAGAGCTAGCTTTAGGTATCCTGTATCAATGGTCTAATCCAACTGAGTCAAACTTAGGATCATGATGAGCATTTGATGATCCCCAATACAACAAGGGGTTGAATGAATCATGTCTAACATTGGGGTAGGCTTATGCCTCATCTAATATATTCACTTGCACATACAAGGATATTGAATATCTTGGTCTTCATAACAAAATATTTTATCTTTCAGGAGTCTAGTATAGTCATTATACAACTTTTGATAAGTCAACTAGGGTGTTTGAGTGTCATAGAAAACATTAAAAATTCCCTAATAGCAACAAAACATCTCATCTGATAAATCACTACATATATTTCAAACTCATCATTTCATATATGGATGTTAAAATGATCCTTTCCTATAATAAGATTTATCATTTTTATTCATGATTTTTATACATTCTGTGGTGTCATCCATTATATTGTTAAACTCATATCACATTCATTTCTTATGTTTTGAGTGATTAAAGCATAGATGTTCATTTACATTAGATCATAATCTAAATAATGCATTACACACATTGCATTTACCATATCATAACATCATAGATTAAATGCATCAACAATTGAAACAAATTAAACATGCATTTTAACACAAAGTATTGCATCCATATATGCATACATCACCATAGTACATCCATAAAGGTAGATCATAGTGCCTAAAGCAATACATCCATCATCTAGCTAGTACATGTCATCAATATTTTACATCATATAGCACAAGATCATAAGCATTGCATTCATTTTGCATCACATAAACATAAAAGTGTAAAGGTGCAAAGATGAGCAACAGTCCCTCTTTACAAAGTGGGGACTGCTCTGGGTGATAGCGGCCATAAGGCAGCACACCAACGGTGTTCGCGCTCGCCCCAAATTCCAAAAAAAAATTAACTAAATATAAAATCTAAACTAAACCCACCTAAATTAAGCTAATCCTAGACCTATCTATCGATTCGGTTAGTTGCCAACGAGTTTAATGAGGTTCATTTACCGATTAATTAGTGTGGTTCATTTTATCGATTAAATAAAAATTTAGGGTTTAGAGAAATACCCGTGAAGCTTCGGATCCTCTGCTCATCGATGCCTCACCCTGCTCTGCCATGGTGTCTGGAATTCATCAGCATCCTAGGTCAAAATCACTCTCTTTCACCTCAGAGCTCAAATCACAAAAGATAGCTAGAAAATAATGAAAGTCAAAAACCTAAAAATTTCTTTTATATTTTCTAATTTTTTTGCGGTCGCTTCTGGCACCAGTGGCCATGAAAGTGCAAATGGGGACCACTGCTGCTGAAATTATCTAGAAAATAGAGACAAAAACACTCAATTTCTCATCATGAGGAATCTCGAAGTGGACAATTAAGCATATCTACCGATACAAAATTCTCAAAAATTGTAAAATTAACAAAAAGATCAAATAAATAGAAAATTTTCAAATGCACCTCATACCTAATTATTTACCCTACACACATAGCGATTGCAGTGACTTGCACTCCATGCAAAATGGCAAGATGAGTAAATTACCATAAGGTCATTTGAGCCAAATTAGTCATGGTTGAATTACAATGCTTCACTTCAATCTCGAAGAAGGCCATGGCAGCTGGATTGCCCCATGGGAATGAGGTGTTCATTTCATTTCTTCCATGACACTTCAATAAATCATCGAAGTGATTCAACATAATCTAAAACAAATTGATATCATCTTGTATCCCTATGAAGGCCATTGCGATCGGATTGCTCCACGAGATAGATATACACAATTACTTTTTAAGGTTGAAATCACACTTGTAATGGGACCTGCCATATGATAACAATGTAAGACTCTCAAATCATCCAAATCAATCACTTTGGTCAAGCGACTCATCACTTTATTCATTATCCTTCCCTCATCAACTCATCGCTTGAGGGGGTAGTCATAATATCAACAATAATAATAAAATTCAACAAAGGATCACTCGATCATGTCAAATTGCGTTTGTCCTAGGAATCATTTCCAACAACTATCATAAGCTTAACCTTTTCTAGGGAAATCAAATATGATAGCTAATCTTGATGCTCTTCTCATTTCGGAATCCTAACACCAAGGATACTCGATCACCTCAAGAATTGTGAAAGATTTTTTACAATTAAGTCTTCCATCCTATTGGAAGCAATGATTCTAAGATGTGAGCCTTTATCATTATTGGGCCATCTAATGTTGATCAGATCAATGATCATCACACACACTAAAATATGTTCCTAGGTGGTCTATTTTTGCTCAGCGCTATGTTTTCCCATAATGCATCCTAAAAATGGGCATCTATAGACACCTAAAACACATCATGTTTAGGAGACTACTCATATGGGAACATCCAAAGACCATATAACTAATTTTGGACCTTTCCAAGAGCCAACAGTGGTCCTAACCACTCATAAGGGGCAATTTTAGCCCATTCAGGCACGACCACTATCAACTAGAGTGTCCTCCAACTTAGGTTGTTGAAGCTGAGAGTGATCACATCTAGTCGCTACCTTGGACAACAACCAGAACTAAAATATAAATTGGTCGTGAATGCAGGCCTAGATCACGTAGTATGACTGCACTTGCATTGGATTTGAGCATTTTTGGCGTGGATCTTCCAGAGTTCCTCCTGACTGCCCCTTCCAAGAAAATTTGTAACTGAGCCTTCCCCTCCAATGACCCATTACATGCAGATATAGATCTTGGCTTCTCCAAGAATCCAAGATCTGGAATCTAAGAGGTCTACATATGCATCCTCCTAGGAACAAGAAAGGATCCGAGTTTTTATGCAGCAAATCCCTAGCGAATTGGAGAGCAATTTCACATCCCCTTGAGGAGTAATAAAGTGTTGTTCTATTGAGCAATGACAATGCACAATTCAAGCAATCAATTCCATACAATATTCATCACCAATCCATATCTATACACGAAGTTCACCCTTGAACATCAATTCAAATGAAGGATTGAGTGTCTTAGCCCCTCATTTGTGAGATAGAAAATTTTAGTTCACGACCGCTATCTTAGACAATGGCCTGCAAGCATGGCCTAGGGTTTGAGATATTATTTCCTAAGTTTTAGCATAGTTTTCTTATTGCTTCAAATTAGATTAGCATAGATCTATCTTTTCCATTGCATTTGTATGATAATTTCTTAGTTATTCATGCATTTATGCTCATTTTTGCACCTTTACACTTTTTATTATGCTTTTATGCTTTCATCATGTCTCTATGTCATTTAATGCAGATCTTAAAAGGGATCCTCATCATGAGAGGCCACATATACTACTGATCATCCTATGTTGTTTTTTGTACACAGATCACAGGTCCTAGATTAATTCAAAGTACCTTTGGAATCAGATCCCTCCCAAAAAGTGAGAAGGCATTTGTAAGCCCTTGAACAAATTCGTGTCAAATCCAAGAAGCTTGTGGAGTACACCATCCTCGTTTAGGGGCCATTTCATTCCATTTGTAATCATTGTATCAAAAAAATGGTATCCTTGAGGGACCTATCTGTAACCAAAGTTCCAAATGAATTAATAAAAAAATATCTGATGTTTTGTTAATTCTTTGTTCTTTACACTTTCATGGTTTTATGCTTGGTATTATGCTGCGAATGGAGTAGGTGTATTACTTCTTGGGATCATACAACCAGAACCAAAATAATAAATTCAAAGGTGATTTCGGGGTTTCATGGAGCGAAAGGCACTTTCACTCTCCCTTATAGGTAAAATTCAAGTCTTGAGCCTTGGGTTGTAAGTGCTACATGTTAGTAGGAAAGGAGGTTCTTTGAAAATCATTCTCTTTCTTCAAGTGTCAAAGTCAAAGTCAAACCCCTTTTTGAGGTTATGTTGAGCGAAAGGGATTTTTTCTTCACTTTTCAATCAAAAGCCATTTTTGGCTCTTAGGAAACGATGAAAATGTTGCTAGAGCAATAGGGTTTTGCTTTCTCCAATGCCACAAGCATGCAATCCAAGATAAAACTTTACAAGTGCACTTCCCAAAGAAGGACGTTGAAGAATGAAATAAATTTGAAAAATATGGTGTGTCTCGTCTTTCAAGGAATATTATGACCCATGCAATTGGCCAACATTTCAAGGTGTGCTCCACCATCAATTAACATGCAGGAGATATTCCACCTGGCGCATAATCCCTCCAGGCATTTACTCCACCCCAAAGAATAATTAATATTATGGGTAAATTGCAGTGCTATAAGAAGGCCATCACTATACCTCAAATAAAATCAAAGAAATTACTAAAGATTTTGCAGTAGCACCATTTACCTTACCGAATCAGAGCGAGAGAGTCGCTGATAAAATGCAATGCATTGAGCAAATTTGAGGTGTTGTCCTTATTAGAGAGATCTATTAGAAAAGTACCTAGTCAGAATGGGTAAGAAGAGCACCAAGCCTGAGAAGGAGAAGGCCCTAAAGAAGGTGAAAGATGAGAAGAAATAGAAGAAGGAAGAAAAGAAAGTACTGCCACCCCTGCCCAAAGATAGGTTGAGCAGAATTCTTGAGTGTGTGCTCACCAAAATGAGTGTGGAGAAGTTGTGCCAGATCATTGACCTTATGATGACCAAGGTGTCTATCGAGAGCAGGCGAACAACTGCCTATCACTCTCACCTCTACTGGTACCTGTGCACACCTGTGCATCATTACCCAGAGCTGATATGCACAATTACTAAATTCTATGACCCACAAACTAAGACGGTCTGGGATGTTGAAGGAAACAAGTTGTTTGCCATCTCTACCCAAGATGTTCGAGAGGATTTTTCTTATGGATAAAATCCCCTGGTTGACTATATAATAAAAAAAATTAACAACATCGAACAAAGTGAAAGATATGCCAAGATAGTGTAAATGCACTAGTTCATGGAGACGCAACTGCTGGATAACCTAGCGCCCGAGATATTACGAGACTTGCCAAAACCTTTAAAGATATTTAAAAATCTTGACATATACCCCATGATGGCATGGGTTATGGGGCTCTCCACAGATGCAATAGTGTATAAGTGGCAGGTTTCACTTGTCGAATGTATTTCACATGGTGAGATCTATTCTCCTGCTGCCATGAAGTCGAAGACAAAGCCTGTATTTTTTTACTGGGAAGAATGGGTGGCGTAGTAGATGCACATCCAGCTGACTGACATACAGAGTAAAAAAAACATGTCATTTCGAGTCTGCTCTTTCCTTTGTGTGGTACTTATTCTACCATATGCACAACTATTTTGTCTTCATCACAAAGAACAATACAAATAAAGAAGGCAAAGCGCTCCCTATTTATAAGTGGACTCAAAGTCTGTCAAGATGCGAATCCTACTACAATTTCAACATAATGTTCCTTGGCCTAGCCCTGGAGGTCATCTACAATGTTTGTGAGCGAGTACCGAGGTGGATGAGAGATGACGTAGTGCAGGGGATTCTTGGCGATGTTTTTTAGCTTACTCAGGGCATTTTATCAAAATTTACGAGTTCATTGGAAAACCCTTCCTATTGTTGTACTACACTATGAAGTAATTATTCGCCCTCAAAGTTTCCTGGTAGAGCGACTTCGTCGATGATACATATGGGCACGAGAGAAGGAAGTCACACAAATGCACTTTTTCTTTCTACCTTGATGACATTAAAGTGACGGCCAACGAGAAAAACCCTTTTTTGGAAGTAACATTGTATGACTTTGGCTTGATCAATCTCCCCCAACATTGGAAGTATGACTCACAAGACATTTTTAGGTAGAATATCGGGGCAAAAATCTTCCATAACTATTTGTGCCCAGACATCGAAGTGCAATGTAGGATGATGTCACTTCCCTTGTGGCATAACTTCTACATGATAGAGGTCAAGTACAATCCTGCACAAAACCCGATGCATGTCCTTGATGAGAAAGTGTTTCGAGCAATGAAGAACAAAGTGCTCGACTGGTCGGATGGAAAATTTTTGAACTGGTGGATCATGAGGGTCCACAATAAAATGGAGGTATTCGATTAGTTGCTTGTATTGGATGAGAGCTTCTTTGAGATGTATGACATAAATTGTGACACTTATCGACCCATATTATTTATTGGCATCATTCCTATAAGTACTCAAAGCCCTAGCAGAGTGGAAGACATAGTGGAAGGATAGGGGTAGCACACTAAACAAGACCCACTTGTTAAGAAGAAGGACGAGCAGTTGTCCCTTAAAGAAGAGATCACTCCAAAGAAGAGGAGCGTTGCTACAACACTTTCACTCCCCCATGTTGCAAATAAGCCTCGGACTGGTGCAGTTCGACCTCTCAATGCAAACCCTTCTACAATGTCAACAGTCATGGAAGAAAGAACCCTTGAAGTCTTTATTCTGGTGTAGCAGGAGAAGCAAGAGGTGGAGTTCATTAACCTAGAGGCTAAACCATTAGATAAGGAATAAGGGGGAGCAAGCCCTACCAATCAATAGTTCACCATTTCGGATCTGACAGTGCTTGAACCTACAAGTGCATTCTCTCTTTCTTCTCCTCTCTCTTCTATACCTTTGGCAACTATCCCTTCGAATGCTGAAACTCTCCTTTCTACCCAGCTTGCATTCGACATCCCTATGTTTGCCATACCCTTCCCTGTATCCCAGTCATCTCTCCCCTCAACTTTCCCTCCTATATCTCATACGTTTAGTTCCTTTGCATCTATATCCAATGCATTTGTGCTCCTTGTATCGTTTGCCCCTACCCCTCAAGTTTTTGTCCATCTAGTCACTACATCTGTTTTTGTAGTCAATCCAAGCATATTTTCATCCTCATGCACCTCCTCAGCTATATCAACACCACTCCTTGATACTCCAGCCCTAGATCCTAGCACTTTGATTGCAATCATTCAAACCTCAGCATATCCCAAGGTTGTCGTATTCATTGCCTCGGTTGTCCCTGATTCATCTATTGAAAATAACCCACAACGAGCTCTTTTACCCTTCATGACACTCTTTGGAGTACAATAACTGATAAAAATGGAGTTAGAAGTTCTGCAGGAAGGTCCAATCATAGAGAGCATATGTCGGGTGTAGTAGAGTTCCTCAAGATGGCTTAAGGGCTAGAAAAGAAAATGCGCAGGCACCAACCCAAGTGAAAAAAAGGATATCTTCAACTCGAAGAGGATGCAACTCCAAAAAATGGAGAAGGTTCCCAAGATTTAAAAGCCCCTAGAGGAGATGACCCCAGTATATTATTCCTACCATCATACAGTTGAAGATATGATAACGATTGATGCAATAGAGAATATGGGGAATATCCAGGTTGAAATGGGATCCATATATTTTCATGGGGAGCACTATAAATCTCGCTTCTATGAGGTTGATGCTAAAAATGTGGAGCTTGAGAAGACCTTGGCACACATGAGGGCACAACTTGAAGAGGCTCAGGCTAAATTCGAACAATTACAGCAACACATGATCAGCTTGGAGTAGGAGGTGGGTAATTACAAGAAATAAAATGAACATCACCTCAAAGCGCATGCAAAAGCGGAAAGCCAGTTGCAAGATCTGAATGCCTAGGTCCAGGAACTGCAAGCCTAGTTGATAGAGAGGGCGGTGCAATTAGAGGTCTTCACAAAATACCATATTAAGGAGGTTTGCTGTCACTTCCTGGAAAAATTTCGAACAAGGGTGCACAAAGTAATAGCAATCTTGACGTTCATTTAGGAGGCTAAGTAACTAGTCACTTATAGCACACCTATTATGGAGGATGCTAAAAAAGACATTGACCAATGGCTAGAACTGGCTATGAAGGTGCAAACCCTATAAGAAATGGACTTGGAGCTTACTCTAATGTGCCCACTTGCTCGGTCATGGGCAACTGCAAAGGTAACACTACGGGCTTACTTCAAAAAAATGAAAACATCCCAAGAGGCGAGCAGGTTGATAGAAGTGTTTGAGCGGTAAAGGCACATTTCTATGATGTATTTCGAATCTCTCATGTAGCTTTATTTCCCTGGCTTCACCGACGAGGAAGAATCTATTTTGGTAAAGGAAGAGCTAAATCCAGTTTGGGACACATTTGAAAGCGATACTTCAGAGATTGACAATTGGGGTGAGCCTATTTTAGAACACCAAGTAATGGAGTTAATAACTAGGTTTGCATGGATTGAATCCTATTTGGTAGACCTCAGTCAGAGATCTAACAATGTTGACATAGACCAACTTGAGACCTTTGGATACCTGGTTAGGGAGGTCCAAGATCATGGCACAATCAAAGAAGATGCCTGGGCCCTGGTCCAAATGACCTATAATCGTATCTCTGAGCGTATCCCACAATCAAAGCCCCCCAAAAACATGGAGATCAGGCACCATATGGGAATGAAGCACAAGAAGAAGGAGATCAGAGAGAAGAAGGGGATCATGAGCACAAAGAAACATAAGAAGAAGCTAAAAGGGATAATTTGGAGGAAGAGTCTACTGCCAACAACAAGCATTAATAAAAGGATAGCAATGATGAATCTGATACCAATAGATAAGGCCTAGGACCTTCACATTGAGGTGATCTCAATTCCCCCATGAGCCATTAGAGATGTTGGTATCCTTGCAACATTGATTTTATTTGTACATATTTTGCTTTTCAGTAACTTCTTCTTCTATGAAACTTTGTTCTTTTTCAAGATGTATCCTTTGTTTCCTATGTTTTGCTATCAGAATTTGTTTATTGAGCCCAAGGGAGTGTGTGGTTTTTCCTATTCACTCATCATGCAAGCACCTTGTATTTTGAACGACGAGGGTAGTTTTGCACCAAGTCTCCAGGAGGAAATTGATTTTGGATAAACAGTGAAGCACATATCCATTTTGGGTCAAAAATAGCAAAACCTAGTTTTGGAGCAAAAAAAATAGATGGGGCCTAGGTCTTTTCACCCCTATGTGAGAGCGCAAGGTAGTTTCAGGCCTTGACTACGCAAAATTTAGTCTCGAAGGAAAAACTGCTAAGTAGGACCCAAGTTTTTTTGCCCAAATCAAGAGTGCAAGCCCATTTTGGGCTAAAGGCTGGGCAAAACATAGGTGGGGCCCAAGTGATTTTGCACCAATTTGCAAGCGCAATTCCATTTCAAAGTTTGAAGCAATGAAAACACCTTTGAATTTTCCACCAAGGTGCAGCTTAATTTCTAAGAAAAAGATGTGAAGTGGGGCAGCAAAGCGTTTTGCTCCAATTTTCCAGTGTAAATCAAATTTAGGCCTAGTGAGAGAGATATATCCTTTAAATTTTCTCACTCTAACGCTACTCCCAAGATAGCAAAGTGGCTTCGCCTTAGTTTTGGAGTGCAATCCCGTTTCAGGACAGAAAGCAACAAAACTCAATGGGGCCCAAGAGCTTTTGCTCCCACTTGGGAGCGTAAGTCCTTTTCGGAGCTTACATGGGCAAAAAATAGGTAGGGTCTGCATCCGTGAAGTTCCTGTTTCCATTCTAACTCTCCTGCCTCAGCCAAAATTCCTCAAAAATACTTCTCAACAATGAAACAAGGTGTGCCCTCACCATTTTAATTGCAGTTGGTCTGAGATTCCAGATTTGATTTTATCAAATTTCAAAACTCAATCTTTCATTGAGACGGTTCTATAAAAACTAGGAATTCTAATGTAAGATGATGGATGTTTTGCTAGAGAATTGTTGTACATGAATTTTGCTATGAATACACAGAAACCTTTGCTCTAATTCTAGACTTCTCTTTATGTGTATGTTTTCTATCCTATATTTCTATCAAAATATCTTCTTTGTCTATGGGCTATAATTCTATGTTTGAATTTAGCTTCTAATAGAGGGTGAACATTGGAATAAATGTAGAGATTGCACATATAAGATATCTGGTTTTAATTTTTGTTGCTTTCTTTGTGTAAAGTGCTATTGGTTCAGAGTGCAATTAAGTTATCGTGTTGTTTTTCATCACCCCTATTCATCTAGCTTGGGGCCATATTTCCCATCCCTTTCATTTATTTCAAATTTATTTATTGTTCCTTAATATCAAAATTGGCACCAACCCTCTCTTGAGATTGGCACGTGAGGCATTTCTTCCTTTCAGCCTTTCAATGTTGGCCAGGTCTAGGGCACATGGATGAAACATTCTATACCTAAGGCAAATTCTTGACCAACAGTTTTTGCCTTCTAAGCCTATAATTTAGTGGGAGAAATAATAATAGGACTCATGAATTGTTGGGTTCACTTCAAAACAATAGAGTCACCACCTATCAAGCTCTTTATATAGTGGAATCACTAGGTGAATACAATACTTGCTCTTCAAGTTGATGATTGGGACCTTCACTGTAATTCCAATTTGGTATCCTTAAAATGGCTTATTCTAGATGTTCATTTTTTAGCAAAGTCACTAGGTGAATATTCACAATGCTTCAATAAGCAACAAATTGAGACCTTCACTAGAGTCTCAAGTTAATATTCTTTTGACATGATTCATACCACTTGGCATGCATGTTTAATTATTGGGAGCCAAATCTACTCTAGTTCATGCTCTAACATGGTGACCACCCACTGCGGTTGTCAAGTGCATCCAATACCTACACCTCACGTGGAGTATATAGTTTAGAAATTTGGAGGAGCATAGGATGTGACTCCAAGGACAACCTTTGGGGTTTTTTAACCAAGACTGGTTCCTTTTTTGGATGTCTTCTTGGCATACTTCTTCCTAAGCTAGCCTAGTCTATTGGGTTTTATCTAGGAAAAGGGTTAGAAGGAAAACAGTAAAGGAAAGAAGTAAAACCTATCTAGCCTAAACTAAGGATGATGATGTGCCAAGAATAACAAATGTTCTCTATAAATTGATGGGATTAATGAACACATGAACCACTCATGACAAGAAAGTGAACATGTTTCATTACAAAGGAAACCTTCTTTCTTATGAATTTCATATAAGGAAGGAATATATACTAGTCATGAGGTTCCCATGCAAAATTACATACACACAAAGAACAAAGTAGAAAGCAAATAACCATAGCTCTTATATGTGTATGTGTTAAAAAATAGTAAAATATATATACTGCATTGAAAGGGATTGAAGGGGCTTGTACATAGAATGACTTGAGGCTCATGTCTAGATTAATACACAAGATAAAATGAGAAAACAACTCTAGTTGGGCTAGACACTAGGCACAAGGAACTAACATTCTTCTCTGGCTTAGATACAAAATTGATTATTTATACAACCATGCCCTAGATTTAAAATTCAAAATTTTCCTCCAAGATTACCCTAAGTAGGAATGGATGTCTCCTCTGGTTATTGTATTTGAGGTGTTGTGTTGCATTTATTTCTAGTAGATCCAGAGCTGATTTGGGGTCTAATCACCATAAATGTCCATAAGACAAAATTATGTCCTTTGGAGATATCATTAATGGATTCTCATCTTCATGGAAATTTGACCTTGACCACCACCAACTTTTGCTCATTTTGGAAGCCTTGTTGTTGATCCAAGATGATGTGGGCCTCTCCCCCATTTTGTTACCTTGGTTGTCAAACCTTTGTCTTGCTTGAATTGCCACCAAGTCCACTTGGCATTTGGGTTATTTGATCCTTTTTTCTTTGGGAACAAATCATCAAACTTCAAAATTAGCCTTGGACCTAGGACTACCTCTAGTAACCCAGTTGCTCTAGTTTATTCATATGTACATCGAGACCTCAAGACCAAACCCTTCTAATCAAGGTTCTAGTTATTACCTTTAAAATGATTTCTTTATCTGATTGATGTTGCCTTTGTTGTTATATCCTTTGCTTGATTATTGAAGATTTGAAGTTACCTTTTTGATAGGATTTTCATTTGTTGAGTGTGCCTTGAGTTATTCTCTTTTTCCAATTTAGCCGATTTGTTCCCCTATGCCTTTTGCCACAAATTGTTTTTTGGGGGGGCTTCATATGGCCTAGAAAGCTTTGATAAGCTTATTGATCTTAGCCCTGTAATATTATATCTCTTCTTTTCTTCCTTTCTAGTCCTTAGTTTTTATTTCATGGACATGATGCTTGTATCGCTAGGCAATGGCCCCAAGACACATGTCTATTTAAAATCCAATTTCAAAGAGAGTGTGTTTTGTTCCCCAAACCTGTCCTTCTGATTGAGGTATGAATAGAGATTCTATTGATAATGAAACCTTGTTAGTTACCATCAAAAAAGCTTTGGGATCATTATTTGCAGTGGGGCTCAGTTTAGTTACCATCAAAAAGGCTGAAACTCTTTATCTATTTGGTTTGGATGGTTAACCTTACCTCGTGGCATGGGTAGCTTAGAACTTGCTTGTAATATTTGGTGTTGGATCCTCCTTATTGGCATCTTCAACATATTTCTAGCATCAACTACTTGATAGGTAGATGGAACTTCCAATACCCTCATCCTACTTGGTTGTGGACAACAACCTTGCTCAAAACTCTCCTCCTCACGCTAGATTTACCTAATGTAGTGAAATATTCACTACACATATATTGCTTGATAAGATTGCACCTTAGTATTTGGCTTGGGATGTCCACATTTGTATCCACTTAAGCTCATGCCATTTGACTATATCTTAAGTTTCATTTGTGGAATTGAAACTTTTGTTACAATGTGAAACTTGTCACTCCCCACTATTTGTCTCAAGGCCCTTGGGTCAAATATTAAAGTTCGATTATAGTGTGTAATTCTTCACTCCAACCAATTACCCATACCCTAACGACAAGGAAGATTTTATTTCTTAGTAAAAATAATATAAAAATATGATAGGAAAAATTGAATGATCCCCTAATATAATTAAAAAATATATTACAAAAATAAACTAAATTTAATTAAATTAATTTAATTACATAATATTGTTTAGAACATGATAATGTTTGTAATAATAATTTTTTAAACAAATTCACTCTCTCACACACATCCTCACACATATTGTTGTGTATAATCATAATCATGTTTTGATATTATTATAAAATTATCCTAAATAAAAAACTACATATAACTTATTAAAAATAGTAAAAAATATTTAAATAAACTATTTATCCAATTAAAATAAAACCTTAGTTAGATACACTATTTTCTTCTTAATAGTTGTCCCAAACCCATTATATAAATAATAAGATTAACAAGGGTTTATTCTTATTGTAATGATATTGATTGTATCATATGATTAAGTGGATTGGTAATTGTTTGTCTGACCACACACTTACCAAGAAGAGTCCTAGGTTCAAACCTTTACCACACACTTATCAAGAAGAGACCTAGGTTCAAACCTTCACCACACACTTACCAAGAAGAGACCTAGGTTCAAACCTTCACCATGCACTTACCAAGAAAAGACCTAGGTTCAAACCTTGGGGGCATACCTGTTGCAAAGGTAGTAGTTTGATTTGAATCCTTTAAGTGTGCGTTAGACAATAACCATATAATGAATCCCAAGCGACCAATGTTCTCCCATGTAGTAGTATGAATCCTTAGCAACCAATGATCTCCTTCACGTAGAATCAACAATAACAAGGTAACAAAAACTTGTTGAAAGCAATCCATGTGGTTTGAACCATCCACTTAATTACTAAAAATAGTTTAGATATAACCAACTCCCTTATATATATATCCCCCAAAAAAATACATTCACAATTTCATATGCTATATAACATCTATCCTACTATTTGTTTATTTAAAAAACAATCACGTTCAAGTTAAACTCACATGCAAAGGGGATCTATACATTCCTTTCCATGTAAATAAAAGTAATGATCCCCAACAACCAGTGGTCCCCTTTATACAGGTCAACAATAACGAAGCGGGAAGCAGTCCATGTGGTTTAAACCCTGCGCTTGTGGTTGTGACCAAGTCCCCTATGTTTAAAAAAAAAAAAAAAAAAAAAAACTATATTTTAATATTATTGTATTTGTAAACCGGCATAAGGAACCAACCTTTACTAAAACTTAAATAATAAACAAATATGGATTGTAAGTTTTGGAGTTTACTAAAAAGAAACTTAAGTTCAAATATGTCTGTTTGTAAAGGTAGTAGTCTGACCTAAATAAATTGTAAGTTTTAACACTGTTTATAAAAGAAATAGTGTGACCTAAAAAGAAACTTAAACTCAAATATATTTGTTTATAAAAATAATAATCTAACCTAAATCCCTTGCATCCTCAAACTTTCGGTGGATCGGCTCAAAAAAATCAACCAATACTGTACCTTTTTCAACCACGTAGCTTTTCAACTAAAGGAGATCAACCGTGTCTAGCTTTTCAACGAAAGGAGATCTACCGCGTCTTGGAATCTCCACCTGTAAGCAATGCTGACATGGAGCGCTTTACATCCCCTTCGAGAACCGTTCGATGCAGAAAATGCAACAATCCCAAAACGCCTTACATAACGGCTTACGCGTTTTTGCTTTTGGATTTTCTTCCGTGTACGCGTCTCCTCGATACAGTCGATTCAACTTTTATCTAATCATGTTTAAGATTCTAAACATTATTTTGTTCATATTTCTGTCGCATAAGCTTTGAATCAACAGTTAAACTGTCACCTCTGTTGTTCCTACAGCCACATATTATGTTATTGGATTCCACTTGGAGGCCTGTCCCCACTTACTTTTCGTTCACGTCTTACAATGCGGCTGAAAGGCATCTGCTGAGCTAAATATTTTTTGTCAATTACTTTCCGTGGTAGGTGTAAAAGTAAACCACAGGCCTGTGTTTCTTTTAATACAAAATAGTGTCTGAATATCCAGAAGTTTATAATTTAATTATATCATATATTATACTTCATACTATTTAAGATTTTAAAAATAATACTTAATGTAATACTTATACATATATGTTGAACAGCTTGTGCAAAGATGAAAAAAATCACATTTTATAAAACTTATTTCAGATAAACAAACATAACACAGTTCATCTCAAACTGTTATAGTGACTGACTTCGTGTTTAAATGTAATCTCTCTTAGCATTTTTACATTTAAAAAATATAAAAGCTTTAAGTTTAATTTAGAATTTTTTAAGATTGTTTTTATGTAGAAATTTTTTATAATTTTAAATTTGTTGGTTAAAGATAAAATTAACAAGATTTTTAAAAAATTTAATTGAAGTAATTTATCTAAAAGATACTCAACAACTATGAACTAACCTATTTCTTTTCAAATACCTTCTTATTATTCAAAAAATCTAATTAACTTATTTAAAAGTACTCTATCACTATTAACTAACTTATTACTTTCAAGTACAGTAATAACTATTTACCCACCAATTGTTCCAGATTAACGTTGTGTTGCTGTTGTTGTGTCGGCAAAAACTTATTTAACCATTTTAGCACATTGTGTTGCTGTTGTGTCGGCAAAAACTTATTTAACCATTTTAGCTTAGTCTGAAAGAAAACCAATATCTTTCTTCGCTGGGATAAGGCTTCAAATGCTACAAAATGTTAGTTCTCTTATGCCTAATATCGGGTACGTAGATCTGACCTGTTTTCGGAGACTAGTGTTTTTTTTGTTGTTGTTGCATAAGGTTTTATGGATTCCAGGGGACCAAAAAGAAGGCTGCAATCAACACGCTTACCCCCACGAATTCAAGCGGAAGAGCAGAGCAAACGGCAACGATCAGATGATAACGAAGCTCAAGTCCAAGAATTTGGGGCTTTGGTGGATAGAATCCGCACAATGCACCAAATTATGAAGCAAAGGCAAATGAGTTGCAGTCATTCAGAAGAGATGTCCACGGCCAAGAATCCAGACATTAATATCACTGGAAGTAAACCCCCCTGGAACTCGTTGGAGTGGGAGGACTTTTCCAGCACTGGCATGTTGTTGTTTGAGAATGACAGCCCTAATAAACAAAGGGGTTTAAGTAATCTTACAAATGGCAATCCAAGCGGTTGTCCGGAGATTGAGAAACTCGATGTTCGAAGCGGGACACGTGTGGAGAAATTTACGCCGGTGGAAAGATTTGATCTAAATCTAGATGCCATGGCAGAGGAGTAGTCTATTCTGGTAGCAAATGGTACTTTCCAGCAGGTTCGTAGTATGATTTTTTCAATAATTTTTTTTAATTTTAATTGTTTAGATTAGGCTCTATTTAGTTTTTTATTGTAATTATTTAGATTAGTATCTATTTAGTTTTTAATTGTAATTGTCTAGATTAGGATCTATTTAGTTTTTAATTGTAATTGTCTAGAATAGGATCTATTTAGATCATTATTACAATTTAATTTTAAACAATTGTATTTTGAAGAGTATAATTGAAATTTTATTGATTTTAGTAACTGTGGGAAAACCTGGCTGACAGATTGTGTACTCCATGCTTACATAAGCAATTCTAAGAGTAGCCGATGTCTGTAACTTACATGTATCAAAATTTAAGCAGGCTGCATCATTACAAGTAAGCTGTGTGCAATAGTTTGCAGCAATTTTCATGGTAATAATTAGGGTAAATAGCTTTACTGGTAACGGATCTGAGCTCTAAAACGAATATAGACACCTAATTTCATGTTTATAGTTGCGAATGGTAGCGGCCATGTAATATGTTTTAAGCAGCCAGATTGACGAGGAGGTACAGATTTTTTGAGTACCGGTAGTTCATTCAAATTCTGTTATAAAACAATCAGGTGAAATAGGTTTGATGGATTTTATTATAGAACTTTTGTATAGTTTTTGGTATGAATTGCACATCCAAACACCTCTTTTAAAGGAATGCATTTTAGAGAATGAAAAACTCGTTTACTTTCATTAGATCTGGTTAAAATTGTGCAGTCAGTGACATTATTCTCCCAGGCAATACCTCATAACTGCGTGGCCAAATGACAACCTCTCATAAACTGATATTTTTCCAAGACTATGGAACATATACAGCTCAAATGCTGTAGACAGTTTATTTTATGTAAACATATGTTTAAATGTATTTTTGAATATAATCGTTGATAAATAAAACCTTAAGCAAATCTTTACGACATTGAAAACCAACGCAATAATTTTTGAGATAAAACTCCAGATTCGCATGAACCTAAGTGGAGATCATAATTTTGCATGGGTTGTTTTACTATATCAGAGGTTTTTTTTTTTTTCTTTTAGAAATTTATCAATTTGTTGGTAAGAAGGAAAAAATAGTTAAATGGAAAAAAACCAGGCTTGATTAAGGAAATTGTATTAGTTCAAGAGAGAAAGAGGAGATCTAGTTTGGACTCTGTGGGATCTATTGAGAATTTTGATGCAGTTTGTTGTTGTTCCAACACTGAACAAAGGATTTTGGCACAAGACCATCAAATGTAGCAGGTTATAGAGGATTTGGGCAAAATATTAACAACTATAGCAAGTTATAAAGAATTTTGACACAATACTAGCAATTATACAGGTTATAGAGGATTTCCACACATGACCAATAATTATAACAAGTTATTTCAAAGTTGTTTAAGAGTGTTTATGCATATAAATGAAGTAAATAATAAAATAAATTAAAATTATTATTTTTATGTTCAAATTGGTTTGGTAGTTGATTGCTTGGTTATCCTTAACTAGATCAACCAACCTTGACTACATCATAGTGGTATCAAAGCAAGTTTTGATGGCATATAAAGGAAGAGGAAGGCCAAGAGGTGTTGGAAACTAGCAAGTGGATCCAGCTAAGGCTTTAAGGAATCACCACATGATTGGAGGTCATTGAGGTGGCCCAATGGAGAGGAGTTCACATCGAAGATGTGAGTGAAAGTGAGGATGAAGATTATGGTCATACAAAGGGAAGAAGGAATTGAATAATCTAAGTCATAGTCGATACAATCAATTTTTAAGATTGAGAACAAACCCAAATTAGATACCCCAAAATTCAATGGAAGTTTGAATCCAAAGGATCTAATACTCTAGATAATAAAAATGTTCTTTAATTATGAATCCATGGCTAACTTGAAGTGAGTCAAATTTGCATGCACATGGTTGAAGGGGCTAGTGGGAGCATGTGCAAAGGTAAAGGAAATGAAAGGGAAAGGATAAAATACAAACTTGGGATTGATTTTTTGCCAAGCTAAAATCAAAGTTTTTACTTGTTGATTATCATCTTGGTTTGTTTAGGAAACTATAAAATCTCAAGCAAAAGGAATTGGGGGTGAAGGAGTATACCAAAGAATTCTACAAGTTAACCATAAGGGTTGGTCATGTTGAAGATGATGAGAAAAAATTGACAAGGTATGTTAATGGATTAAGATTCGCCATACACGATGAAATATCCATGTTCCAGATGAAATTCATTGAAGAGGCATATCAATATGCACTCAAGGTGGAAGAAAATTTGGCTCACAAGCAACAAAGCAATAATAGAGGGAAATCATTCCATGGAAGAAATCAGCCTAGCAGTGATAGAGGGAAGCAAGCTTGTGGTGGAGAAAAAAGCTCTATAAAAGACGATAATTTTAGCTAAAGCATCCATGAAAGAGGTGAATCATAAAGAGGACAAGGTGGTTTTGGTAGAGGAAGAGGTAGAGGTTTCACTTATAATTGTTACCAATGTGGAAGAGCTGGACATAGAGCCTTTGAATGCCCTCAAGTACACCAGACCAACAACCAAGGAAATGAGTCTCAAAACCACATGGTTCATGTAGATGAAGAAAGTATTGCATCTCTAGAGAGAATAAAAGAACCAAAATAAGAAGAATCATTGCTCATGAAAAGAGTACTTCTAAAATAAACCAAAGAAAATAAGAAGCCAACCCAAAGAAGGAGCTTATTTTATACTATATGGAAGTCCAATGTGAAGTGTTGCAATGTTAGGAGCTTATTTTAGAACATATGGAATTTCAATGAATGTTGCAAGGTTATAGTTGATAGTGGAAGCACATACAATCTAGTGTCCACATAGATGGTTGACAAACTAGGTTTGCAATGGAGGGAGCATCCAAATCCTTACAAAGTATCTTGGCTTCAAAAAGGGCATAGCATCTTGGTGAGTGAGCAATGTGTTGTTGATTTTCAAATTGGTTCATACAAGGATTCAATATTGTGTGACATCATGCTTATGGATGCATGTCATGTATTGCTTGGTAGACCATAGTAGTTCAATCGAAAGGCCATGCATGATGGAAGATTGAATACCATAAGAATCATAAAGGATGGTAAACAACATACACTCAACCTTTTGAGGAAGAAAAGTAAATATGTTGACAGTTGTCCAAGAGTATGCATTGTTATTGGTAAGAAATTTATGAGATATGATGAAAAGAGAATATTATGCATGCATAGCTAAGCCAATAGAAGTTGTGACAACAAATGAGGAAGATAAAAAACCATCAAAAGTGAGAGAAATACTTGTTGATTTTGAATATATTTTGTTAAAATATTTACCATAAGCATTACCACTAATGTGAAGCATAAATTATCATATTGATTTTATTTAGGGAGCTAGTTTACAAAATAAGGAAGCCTATTTTATGACACTAATAGAGCAAGAAGTGCAAACGCAAGTTTAAGAACTCTTAGAACAAGGATTGAACCATGAGAGTTTTAGCCCATGTGTAGTATCGACAGTCTTGGCACCAAAAAAATGGAAGATGGAGGATGTGCATAGACTGTAGAGCTATTAACAAGATAACAATCAAGTATCGATTCCCATTTCCCAGGATGGATGATCTCATGGGTTGCTTAAGTGGATCAAATTATTTTTAAAGATAGATCTCAAGAGTGGTTATCACCAAATTATAATTTGAAAATGAGATAAATGAAAGACTAATTTTAAGATACAAGATGGTCTTTATGAGTGGTGGGTTATGCCATTCAGACTAACCAATGCACTTAACACCTTCATGTGATTGATAAATGAGGTATTAAAGCCCTTTCTTAGTAAAATTTTAAATGTATATTTAGATGATATTCTAATTTTTAGTAAGTGCAACGCTAAACACTCGTTGCATTTGAGGATGGTATTGCAAAAATTATAGGAAGAGAAGTTACTTGTGAATCTTAAGAAGTGTAGTTGGATGCAAAAGGAGTTGGTTTATTTGGGGTTTGTAATCTCCAAAGTAGGTTTGAAAATAAATCTAGAAGATATACAAGCTACAATTCAATGGCCTTCTCCAAAGACCATGTTTGAAGCAAGAAGTTATCATGGATTCGGTAATTTCTATAAGAAGTTCGTAAGAAGATTTAGTAGTATTAGTGCATCAATCACAAAAATAATGAAGGGTGTAAGAACACAATTTTAGTGGACTATGGCAGTCAATAAAAGCTTTCAGTTGCTAAAACAAAAGGTTATGGAACAATTGATGTTAGCATTGTTGAATTTTTGAAAGAATTTCCAAGTGGATTGTGATGCTAGTGGTACAATCATTAGAGGTGTGCTTAGCCAAGAGGGTAAAGCCCATAGCTTACTAAAGTGAGAAGTTGAGTGAGGCTAAGAGGAAGTATTCAGTTTATGATCAAGAATTCTACGCAATTGTATAATATCTCAAGAAGTGGAGGCATTATCTATTGCTAAAAAAGTTTGTATTATTCAATGAACACCATGCATTGCAATTCATCAATAGCCAAGGAAAGTTTAATCAATGACATATGAGGTGGGTAGAGTACTTGAAAATTTACTCTTTTGTACTCAAGCATAGGAGTGGAGCTTCCAATAGAGTTTCTAATACACTAACACACTTATTAGAAGATGTTTACTTTTTATAGAGTTAAGAGTCGAAGTTGTTGGATTTCATACTATGCATCATTTACATAAAGAAGATGAGAACTTTAAAGAGGCTTGGGTGAAATAAAAAAATTCAATGGGGGTGGATGGATCACCATGGTTGGATTTCTTCATCCAAAAGATATTTCTCTTTAAAGGAAAACAACTATGCATTCCAAGAAGTTCTATGAGAGAGAATATAATTCGAGAGAAACATAGTGGAGGACTAGCAGGACACTTTCATGTTGAAAAAACATTTGTTCGGCTAGTTAAGAGTTATTATTGGCCATGCATGCAAGTGGATGTGCAAAAATTTGTGCAAGGTTGCCAAATTTATCAATATGCAAAGGGTACTAGTCAAAATACCAAATTATATCAGCCTTTACCAATCCCGAAAAGGCCTTGGGAGCATGTAAGTATGGATTTTGTTCTTGGATTGCCTAGGACACAAAGAGGTTATGATTCCATATGTGTCATTGTGGATCATTTTTCTAAGATGGAACATTTCATTCCATGCAAGAAAACCAATGATGCTACACATGTTGCTTCCTTATTCTTCAAGGAGATAGTGAGATTACATGGACTGCCAAAGATCATAGTATTGGATCAGAATACAATGTTTGCTAGGAATTTTTTGTGGACTTTATGGAAGAACATGAGCACCAATTTGACCTATTATTCAGAATATCATCCACAAGCAAATTCGAAAACAAAGGTAGTAAATAGAAGTTTGGGTAGCTTGTTGAGATGTATGCCTAGAAAAAGGCCTACAGTATGGGATTCTATTTTGGCACAAGAAAATTTTGCTTATAATAATTATCCTAGTAGAAGTACAACAAGGATCCCATTTCAAATAGTTTATAGATTTAGTCCCCAAGGAGTTAATGAGCTTTGAAACATTGTTAATTTGGAAGAACCAAGTGTAGTATCTAAAGATTTTACCGATTATATACATGAATAACACCAGAAAATGAGGAAAAGTTAGAGGAAAATACTATGAAGTATAAGGAGATAGTTGATCATAAGAGGATAATAAAATAGTTTAACATTGGAAACTTAGTTTTGGTTCATCTACAAAAATAGATATTTCTAAAAAGTACATACAACATATTGCAATAGAGAAAAATTGGTCCATCCAAAGTACTACGAAAGCTTGATTCATCCAATGCTTATGAGATACAGCTGTTGGATGGTGTAGACATCTCATAAATATTCAATATTATAGATCTATATCCATATCATAAAGAGAATAGTAAATGGAGGTCGAATTAGTTTTTATTTATCATTTAAAGATTGGGTATAACAATTGCTAGAAAAATAAAGAGATACACTAGAGTGTGTGATTGATTCTTGGGTTACTAAGCAAACTAGAGGTAAAGCATATCGAGAGTATTTAATCAAATGGGGAAAGCCAACAAAAGAGTTAACTTGGATGAATGAAGTAGAAGTTCTCAAGCATGGGGTGTTAGTTCAAGATCTCATGAAATGTTCATGAACTTTTTGCCAATGAAAAATTATCTCACTTGGGGTGTTTTATGCAGGAGCATCTAGGGCATAGAGCAATCTTGCATCTAAAAAATAAACACTAAGCATTGCATTTTAGGATTAAAAAAAATAATATTTTTTTTATTATTTATTTTTGACATAAAACTCCATATTCGCATGCTAAAGAAACTCATTTCAATGAGCATTATCTAGCTAAAGAAAATATGGAATTTTTCTTTCTCACTTTGCTCTCTCATGCTCTAAGTTTTCATGGTGATCATAATGCTCTTTCTTGAAGGCTTGGAGTATTATTGGGAAAGTTAGGAGAGAAGTGATGTGATAGCATCAAGGGTATATAAGAAATATTGCATCTCCAAAAAAAAAGAAAAAAATTGAGTGTTGCATTTTATTTTTGAGATAAAACTCTAGATTCATGTGTGTCTAAGTGGAGATCAGAATTTTGCATGGGTTGTTTTACTACTAGAAGAAAAGGCATTAGAGGTATTCTTTTTTTTAAATAAATTTACCAATTTGCCATCAAGAATACCATAAATAAGGAAAAAATATTTAAATGAAGAAAATTGAGCCTGATTAAGAGAATTGTGTCAACCCAAGAGAGAAAGGGGAGATTTGGTTTGGGCTCTAGTGGAGTTGGTGGGTTTTGTTGAGAATTTTGGCACAATTTAATGTGTTTCCAATGCTATAATGAGGATTCTAACATAAGATAAAAAAATGTAGAAGGTTATAGCTGATTTCAACACAAGACTGGTAGTTGTAGGAGCTTATAGATGATTTTGAAATAAGACCAATAGTTGTATAAGGTTATAGAGAATTCTAGCACAAGATCAACAACAATTGTAGTAGATTATTTCAATTTTTTGAGTGTTTATGCATGTAAATAAAGCTTGTGTGTGAACATAATAATAAAATAAATTTAAATTCTTATTATTATTGTATTCAAATTGGTTTGGTAGTTTCTTGGTTGATCATCCTTAACTAGATGAACCAACCTCGACTACATCAAGAAGTCATTATATCCTTGGTTGTTATTATTCTTCCTCTTTGCTCTCATTTTGACATTATTTTTGTGTTATAGTGTACTAACTTCTTGTTTGATCACAATTATTACATGTTTAACTTATTTCTTTACATACATAAATTTTGGTATCTCATTGTATTTTTATCTTCCTTGCAGTCATAATCCCTAGCTTGTTGCATCTCCTTCACCATTGGTCCAAACATAGAATGAACCTTTCTTAGGTTTGCTTCATCCCAACGAAAGTTATAGGTAGAAACATGTCTTGTCCTACCAAGGTGTGACTCTATGGCTAGGGACTTGGGGGTAAAGGGATTCTCCCCTTTCCCAGTAGTTTTAGCTTATGCTCTTGTCCCTTTCATTTGTATTATGCCTTTAGTACCCTTACACTGGTAGGAAACACATGATCAAACCTTTTCCTTAATTTTTCCTATCCCTTCTAGTAGAAATATGCCTTGTCTATACAAGGTGCAATTTTGCTTGTAAAACCTATTTGGCCCTCACTTGGTGTTTGACTCCTCACTATCACAATATAATCCTTGCTTATCCATTCTCTTCTCTAGAACTTCAATAAAATCCCCATCTATAGTCCATATTATATCTATAATCTATTTACAGCTAGAAATGCACCCTACCCTAACAAGGTATGATTTTGCTTCACATAAATAGTCAGTCATCCCCTTATGCTTGTTAACTAACTATCGACTCTTTGCTCATTTGGCACCTTGCTCTCAGTGCACAATAACACATTGCCTACACCAAGTGTGATTCTGTCTTCCATGGTTGTAGATTTCATTCACTACATTTATTTTTTGTCAGCTAAGGTACCTTGGGGGTTTGACTTTGCAACAAGGAAGTTCATTGCCTTCTATGCCTAGTAGACCCCAAAATGCTAGCTCCTCCATCTAGTTTGTTGTTTTATTTGTAGGTATATCGAAATTGTGGCTCTATTTTACAAGGCATAATAGCACAAAAATGTGTGTCCACAACTTAGGACATGATTATGCTTAGAACTTACACTATTTTTTTTTAAGCAATTTTGTTGCTTTCCTTTTGAATAATTAGGTTATCTACTATTTGTTGTTTATCTTTGTTTTTGTCCTATCTATAACACACCTAAAAGGAGTGAGGATGTAAGGGGGTTGTCTTAGGTTCGAATGATCCAATGGATCACCATAGAGAAGGGCAAGCATGAGCTATATTGATTTGATTGAGTACAATGGTAGTTTGGAATTCTTCAAGAGATATTGGACCATGGGGATTACTGTTATAGAAGAGTATGGAGGGATTCATAACGTGTTTGAGGAGACCCTAATGTGGCTAGATGAGCAGAGAAGGACCAGGATGACCCACTATATGTCGATCTAGAGGTGGATGATGTTGGGGTGGCCCTCGACTATAGGAGATGGTATAGGCATGTTGTGCCCTTGAGGATATTCCCACTAGTGATAGTGCAGATATGTCTAGTCATATCTTAATGAATGCAGTTGGTGTTGTAAGAGGCTACCCAACGTATGATAAAGCAATGACAAAGAGCTCCAGATCTACCAAGATAGGTGAGGATATAAGCGAGGATAGAGATGGTGAAAATTATTACAACCATCATTGTAGGAGTTGAAGTAGCACAAACAATAGCATTCACGAGAAAAGAAACTGCTACATCAAGCTTGAATAAAGCTAAGTCTCAACTAGATGTCCAACAACATGCTCAACATATGAAATATTATGAGAAAGCAAAAAGGAAAATTCATCCAAGCACAAGGTAGAAGGAGATGTCAAATGGGCTAAAATGCGATAACTGGAGTAAGAAATTGAAGAAGGAGGAAGTAACTCAAACAACAAAAAATTAGTATGCCAAACAAACTGAAACAAAAAATTATTAGTATACCAAATATATATTACAAAAATGTAAATAACATAAAATTAAGAAATTCTAAAAATAAATGTAAGGTAAGATAAAAGTAAATCAAACCACATAAAAGATACCAATATTATGTGGAGACCTTGTAAAGGGAAAAACCATGGTCAAAATTGTACCTTCAATTTTGTATTATCTTTAACAAAATATACAAGCATTTTTCTCAAATGTGATTGATGTAAATTACCAATGTCTCAAGTAAACAATAGTGTCTCACTGTTAATTGTCCATAACTTGCACTGCATAGGTAACAATACACAGTTAGCTCACCAGTTCACTTCTTGTTTCAAAACAAGGAGTTTAGCCCAAATATAAAGTTTGGGCTATCCTCCTATTGGAAAGTAGTTGTGGAGGAAAACCTCCACAACATGTGTCACCAAACTCAAGCCACATGCCACCACAAATATACCACATGTCACCACATCTATACCACATGCTACCATACTCATTCCACATGTCATTATATGCCCCACACTTGACACCACACTCAAGTCTCATGCCATGCCACATTTGACTTTGAGTTGACTAGAGTTAGGCTAGATATTGAAATTATTTTAATTTAGTAATTGCAGGAATAATAATATTAAGAGCATATTGTTGCAGATTATTTTTTAATCAATACACCTTTGGTTAGGAAATAATTGCCAAAATCATTGGTTGTAGAGTGTATAATCTTCCCACTATTTACCTTGGAATTCCTCTTTTTATTGGAAGAATGAGGAGTGATCTTTGGGATATGGTAATTGAAATATTCAATAGAAATTTGATGGGTTGGAAAGGTTCTATTTTAACTCAAGTAGGTAAACTTCAACTATTACAATATACTCTTCAAAATCTCCCTATTTATATGATGTCTTTGTTTAAAGTTCCAATAGTGGTGGCTAAAAAATTAGAGCAAATTTAGAGGAACTTTTTATGGATAGGTGTGGAAGAAAAACAACAGATGAGTTTGGTGGCTTGGGATAAAGTTTGCAGGCCTAAGAAGGAAGGAGGTCTAGGAATCAAAAAGGTGAAGCAGATGAATCAAGCTCTTATGGCCAAGGTGGGATGGAGACAAATGCTTGAAAAATATTTCTTTTGGGCAAAAATTCTATTTGCTAAATATCTTAAAAATAGAGTAGCCTTTACTTATAGTATTAATCCTTTAATGGGATATTCCTTGTGGAATGGATAGATGAAAACTAGAAATATTTTATGGAAAGGATTGAGGTGGAAGGTTGGAAAGGGACATAAAATTTATTTTTGGGAGGATGTCTAGCTATCATAGAAATCTCTAATTTTAGATGAGCATTAGCACTATGTAATGCAGCTCCTATAAAGAAGATATGGTTACCTAGTTCAATATTATATTGCAATGGAAAGTAACGTTAAAAAGTGGAAGTAACTACAGTTGGAGGGGGTTGATGTTGTTATGCAAAGCAGATTGAAGTCTCAATTTTTTTGTTTACAACAATATTACATCCCAAATTTATCCTAAAGAATATAAGTTTGTTTGGGGACCAAATTATAAAGGATTTTTTACTATTAGTTCTATTTTGGACTATGAAAAAGAAAAGGATAATCAGACTTTTCTAGTTCAAAAAATTTGGATTAAGGACCTTATTCCAAAAATCTTCTTTTCTCTATGGTTAGCACTCCAAAATTGTATTTTAAAAATAGATAATCTCAAAAAAATATGGATGATTGTTCCCAATAGATGCTCTTTATGTTGCTTAGATGAAAAATCAGTGGATCACTTGTTTATTCATTGCCCTTTTACACTTGGTGTGATATGGAGTGTAAAATTTTCTTTAAATTTAGTGGTTTTATGTGGACTCTTTGGTGAATATTTGGGAGTGTTGGAGTAATCCTTTTCATAGTTAATGCCTAAGGAAGATTTAGAATTTTGTGCTTCCTCATTTTCTTTGGCATATTTGGAGGGAAAGGAATTATAGGGTCTTCCAAAATAAGTCTAGTAATTCTAGTTTCATTATTAACAATATTAAAGTTGTAGTTATAGAGAATGCTTTAGTGAATCTAAAAATCCAAAGCCCTAAGAATGGGTGGGAAGCAACACTTGCTAAGGAATGGGGTCTTAAAAAAGATTCAAGTTTTATCCCAGATAATTACAGAGATAAGATAAAATAAAAATCTCCAGCCCTTGAATGGGTAAAACTAAATAATTGAGCAGCTAGGGGTAATCCAGGTAAGGCTAGAGGAGGAGTGTTGAGGAATAGCCAAGGTGTGGTGATTACCTATTATACAAAGAACAATGGGATAATCTCTAATCATATGATAGAAGTAAGAGTGATGATTATGGGATTGAAATTAGCTAAGAAATTGAATTTTAACAGTTTGGTGGTTGAATAAGATTTTATGAACGTCATTAGTAACTTACAAAATCTAAAAACTCCAAGTTGGAACATTGAAAATATTATCCAAGATGTAGTTTATATCCTATCTAGTTTGGATAATTTTGTTGTTCAACACACCTATAGGGAAGGTAACTCTATTGCTGGAGTAATGGAAAATATGGGAGTTCTTTTGAAGGGAAGAAATGTTGGAAAAATGTCTTTCCAAAAGATCTTTTAAAGGTCACTAATTTGGAAGGAAATATTAGCAGTTGTTGATGTTTGATAACCTTTGTATTTTGTTTTTCTCCTTTGTTTCAACCCTCTTGAATATTTTGTTGATTCCAATATCTTTTGGGTATGCTTGGTTGAATTGTAGTGGTGGAGATTTGGTGTGCTAGGTTGGTCTTGTTGGCATCCCTACCATATTGTAAGGAGATGGTGTTATAGGTGAATCACGTCGTCGCATTGAAGCCATGCAACTACTTTTCAAGGAGTCATCAAATTTGATCCATGCTTCATTACTTTCTGATGAGTGCTAGAATCAAATCTTGGCTACCACCACGATATTTTGTGGTTGGGAATTTATGTTTTAGAGGCGAAATCCTCTATAAAAACTAGTAATTCTAATGTAAAATGATGGACGTTTTGCTAGAAAACTATTGTGCCTAAGCTCTGCTATGAATACAAAGGATCCTTGGCTCTAAATCTGAATCCCTTTCATGTGCATGCCTTCTATTCTTTATTTCTATTAAATTTGCTTCCTTGTTTGATAGCTATAATTCTATGTCTGGATCTAGCTTCTGATAAAGAGTAAACGCTGGAATAATTCTGGAGGTTGCATATTGTGGGGGTATTTAGTTTTAATTTCTATTACATCCTTTGTGCTAATGGCTATTGGTTTAAATTATAACTAAGTGATCGTGTTGTTTGTTCATCACCTCCCTATTAATTTATCTCATAGCTACATTTCCCATCTCTTTCAATCATTTATCATTCCTTTCCTATTTCCTTAAATTCCAACCCAAGTTTAGAGTAGCAAGGGAACCAACCCTCTCTGGAGATTGGCACGAGAGGCATTTCTTCCTTTCGGCATTTCAATGTTGGCCGGGTCTAGGGTGCATGGATGAAACATTCCATACCTAAGGTAGATTCTTGACCAATAGTTTTTGGCATGCCCGATGGGACGCAAACGTTCCACATCAAACGGTATTAAGAATTGATGTTCATATTTTTGCTATCAAATAAGAACATCTAGCGACTCAGCTAAACCCAGAAGCCTCCAAATCTTGAAGTCGATTAAAAGCCCTCCCCCTCATGATCACAAGATCGAAGGCTAGAAATCTAGAAGATACAGTTGAGTTCTTTGAGCTTAACATCGACGCTTTGGGAGAACATCCTAGAGTAGTCCCCTCGACTATCCCATTAGTCAGAACACCCTCGCAAGTAGCTAGTATATTTTCACAAATTCCAAGTCCTAGCACCGCAACTAGCTTGCCCCCTCAACCAAGCACTCTGGTCCAGATGGCACAAAATCTGCCCAGGCAGTTTCCAACCTAGAATCATTCGAGACCACTCAATCTGCAGGCTCAAAACCAGATCCCAACCGCAATGTTAAAGGCTCTACCCACGTATGACGGTATGGGAAAGATAACTTACGAGCATGTCCAAGATGTCACTTCATTGGAAACTATCCATGGCATTGCAGAAGAGGACATCATGGTAAGACTTCTAGTACTCTCACTCAAAGGTAAGCTTCTCTACTAGTACCGATCATTGCCATCCAGTACCATTGCTACATGGGACCAGTTAGAAAAACAATTGATAAGGGGTTTCAACGAACAGACGGACCCTTTCTCCTTGTTGCACCAGTTCACCACCATTCAGAGGCACCCTCAAGAAGAGGTAGCAGATTTTAATGTCAGGTTCACCCGAACCTGGCAGAGAGTTACTGATGGCCTTCGGCCCACCCCGAAGCAAGCAATATTTTATTACCTAAGAGCTTTCCATTATAACATCAACATGAGCATCCAACATGCTAATGTCAACATATTTCCAGCCTTGTACGCTTAGGCACAAAAATATGAGGCCGACTTAGTCGCTATTGGTAAGTTACCTCCGAAAATGACTATGCCAATTTTTTTGGACTTACCCCAAAATCTATATCCTAGTGCATCCTCTCAGTCATTGCCTACATCCCCAATGTACCCTATTCCATCATGGAATCCCAATGCTTCTTAGAACTAGATGGTACCCGTCTCATAGTTTCAAGCACCTATTGTTCCCCAACTTCCAGCTCCTATCCCATATCCGATATTACCTGCACCATTGGCACCGTTGCCATTACCCGCACCTCCGACACCTGTAAATCTGGACCAGGCCAAAGAATTGTAGGATATGCGATCATCAATGAGGGCAATGGCGAATGAGATCACCATCTTAAAAATGAGGCAATTTGATCAAAGTTTCCAGCCAAGGAGATTCGCTCCTCCTCCCCCAATTACTAGAGAACAAGTTGCTTCCACTAGTAGGGCTCCCGAGAGAAATGCAGTGGTGTTAGATAATGAAGAAGTTGGTCTATCTGATAGAGCTTATTGGTGCTCCACCTGCAATGACCCGCATGACGAGGAGACTTGCATGGTCCATTTGAACTATGTGCAAACCCTGGTAGACAACGTTCCTAGTGGGCAAGTGAATATGATCAGAGAGGTGGACCACAACTTTATGATCCCCCCTATCGAGCAGGTTTTCGTTCTTATGAGGATAGGTAGAAAACCCATTGAAGTTGATCCGGTTCAAATGGAACCATTAAAGGTACCTGCTAGTTCCAAGATGTCGAGCGAGAAGGCACTGCCACCAGTAAAAGAGCCTGCCCAAGTGTCAAAGCCGGAGGAACCCATCCTATTGAAGGATCTCTTACCTCTGAGAGCTAGGGGGAGAGTTCCTCAACCACAGGCTTCGCCCTCCCAACCCGAAACCGAGACAAGGGACCAAGCAAGAGAAAGGCTCAGGTATCCCTCATTGACCAAACATTAGAGGGTAGAAGTGATACAATAGTATCAAACCAAATACGAGACTACGAAGGAGGGAGGTGAGTCTGGTATAGGAGCATACAATATTGTTGAAGAACTAAAGAAAAATCCAGCTAAGGTAAGCCTCTTTGATGCGCTTCAGCTACCCGACCAAGTGGATCTATTGCAAGAATCACTGAAGTTTGCTAAAGGTAAGGAAAAATTGACTATCTTGACTCAAATATTGACTACCTCAGCCACCGGGAAGAATAGGCTACCACCATTCTATCTATCCCTTAGGATGGAGGGGTGGGTTGTGCATAATTGCATGATCGACTCTAGCACCGCAACTACTATGATGCCCAAGGTTGTTTGTGAGATTATGGGTATGGAGTACATGAGTAGTCCTGGAGTGCTCCAATTGGATGGAACTCTGGTCAAGATAGTAGGGGTGATCAAGGATATTTTGATCGTGTTGCATAAGATGCCACAAATCACCGTGATACAAGAAGTTGTGGTGGTGGATTTAGAGCCGTATTTTAGTATGTGCCTATCAAGGGAATTCATCACCAAACTAGGAGGCTATTTGTCTCTGGATTATTCGCATCTAGAAATCCCCTTCAGAGGAAGGAGAATTAAATTTTTTAATGAGAAACCCTCTACCTTTCATATCGAAAGGATCCAAGATGCGGAGAAGCAAGTGGACTCAATCAATATGATTGAGGAAGTGGAGGAAGGAGTAGAACTGATGGAAGAAGCCCTGGATGAGCTCCACATAGAAGATAAATTTTCCATGCGTGATTTCAATGCCATGATCGAAATAGAGATAGGGTGCTACTCGATCACCAGGCCTGAAAAGGCTAAGGTACCAAGTGATGAAGACCCTATTTTTGATCAACTATGGAAGCTCTTATTTGATGGTGTGTGATGTAAGAATGGCGCTAGGGTAGGGGTTGTCCTTATCTCTCCTTAAAGAAAGTAGAGAACCTACTCCTACATACTCGCATGGAGTTGTACTAATAATGCTGGAGTTGTACTAATAATGCAGTTGAGTATGAAGCCCTATGCTTGGGGTTAAGAAAAGCAGATAAACTTAGAATCAAGTAGTCATATATCTTCAGAGATTCGGAGTTAATCTACAACCAAGTCACCAATAAGTGTGTCACAAAGCAACATTACCTAAAGGTATACCACAACAAGGTATGGGACCTGCTCGAATATTTCACAGCATTGAATATCCGAGCTATTTTGCGAGAGTGAAATAAGCACGCTGACCTCTTGGCATCTATTGGAGCTAGATTCTCCTCGGCTAAAAACATGATGCAGAAATCGAATATGGTAAGAGTGATTTATAGGCCTTCGGTGCCAGACAAGAATATCCATTGGCAGGTGTTCAACAATGATGAGCAAATTATCAATTTTTTGGTTAATGAAGCCAACACTATCAAAGATAGGACCCTTGATGAAGAAGAGTATGAGGGATTAATACAGTTGAAAAATAATCACATCCCAAAGGGCTTGATCATGCTTGAAAGTCTATTTGATCAAGATGATAGGTCACTTGCTCATAAGATCAAAGTAGATGTGAGAGAATATAAGGAACTGGAGCTAGAACCCAAAAAGGTAATCAAGGTTGGAACCAATTGTACATCGGTAGAGATCGAGAAAATCAGGACCCTATGCAAGGAATACCCAGATATCATCGCTTGGAGTTATCAGGACCTGAAAGGATACGATAAGAGCATTTTCCAACACACAATCGAGCTATAGGAAGGGGTCAAACCTTTTAGATAAAAACAAAGGCCGGTCAACCCAAATATTGAAGTGCTGATGAAGGTTGAGCTCCTGAAGATGATGGAGGTAAAAATTATCTATCCTATCAAGCACTCTTCTTGGGTGGTAAACTTGGTCTTGATGCGAAAAAAGAATGGAGACATCTGCTTGTGCATTGACTTTCAAAATCTCAATCAAGCATCTCTAAAGGACCACTACCCGCTACCCCAAATCGATCAAATTCTTCATGTAGTGGCGGGAGCACAGAGGTTCTCTCTACTAGATGGCTTCTCTAGATACAATCAAATCTGGGTGAAGGATGAGGATCAATACAAAACTACTTTCACCACCAAGTGGGGCACTTTCACCTACCAATGAATGCCATTTGGCCTCTCGAATGTCGGAGCGACTTTCCAAAGAGTGATGGACTTAGCTTTCGGTGAGTTACTAAATCGCATCATTGTAATTTATTTAGATGACATGACTATTTTCTCCCACAAAAGGGGGGAACACGGTCTACATTTACGTCAAGTATTTGAGAAGTGTCGAGAGTTCGAAGTTTCCATAAATCTAAAAAAGTCCATTTTCATGGTGAAAGAAGGTAAGCTCCTAGGCCATGTAATCTTAGAGAAGGGACTAGCTGTCGATCCTACTAGGGCTAAAGCCCTCCTCAAGCTACCTCTACCAACAAATAAGAAAGGCCTCCAATCCTTTTTGGGCAGATCAATTTCGTTAGGAAGTTCATATCCGATTTTGCTTAGGTGGTAAAACCAATGACCGAACTCCTAAAGAAGGACGTTGAGTTTTAGTGGATTGAGGAAAGGAAGCGGGCATTTAGAGAAATCAAAGAGAGAATCGCTCAAGCCCCTATTTTGGTGAACCCCAATTACTCTAAAGACTTTATCCTTTATGTCGTTGGTGAACCAGAGAGCTATGCAGTTGTCCTTACTCAGAAGAACGAGGATGGGGATGAACGACCGATAGCGTTCCTAAGCCAAGTCATCCATCCACATGAAGAGAAGTATAACTTCATTGAGAGATAGGTACATGCAGTGATGCGATCATTGAAGAATTTTTGCCATTTCATCTCCCAGAGTAAGACAATAGTGTATGTAGTACACCCTGACATCAGGAACTTCATCATCCAAGGTGAGCTTGGTAATAAAAGAGTAGGATGGGTCTCCAAGATCCAAGAATTTGACATAGAAGTCAGGCCCACTAAATTGGTCCATGGCCAAGCATTGTACCAAGAACTTGCCAGGAGTGCTACATCCGAGGTAATAGCATGCCAGTGGGATGATCCAACATAAGAAAGCAATCTTGCAAATCGGTCTATAGACGACAAGGATTGGAAAGAGGACCTTGTCGAATACTTTAATACCGAAAGGTGTCCTTCTCACCTCAATGCTTCATAGAGGAGAATGTTCGGATTTCAATATTGCAGGTATGTGTTGTTGTTGAATGGTTTGTTTCATAGGAACATAGATGGGGTTCTCCTGAGGTGTGTTAGGGGGACAAAGAAACAAAGGATCCTTGATGAGTTCCATTATGGATTTTCAGGAGGACATTTCATAGGAAGGCCCATGACCTTAAAAATCATTAAAGTGGGCTATTATTGGCCCACTATTTTTTTGATGCCTTCGAGGTCATCCAAAAGTGTGATAAGTGCTAGAGATACGTCAATCGGAGTAATAATGCTTCTTTGCCTTTGCACCCAATTCAGGTCTAGACTCCATTTCAATAATGGGGCTTAGATTTCATTGGGGTGATAGATCCCAACTCTTTTGTAGGGCATAAGTATATCCTAACCAGGGTTATGCATAAGAGGTAGGACCCGAAAGGTACTTATAAAAAAATGGTGAAACTATTTCGAAACGACGATGAAATATGTCGAACTGCATGTATGCTGGCATGGCGAATGATTTTAATTTTTCTCAAAAAATTGGCAAAAAAGGGTGAATTTTAAAGTTTTGCCGGACCAGGCCAAAAAGATACCGGCTACGTTTAAAATCTTGGCAAAATCTTGGACGCGAATTGCGGTCCGGTCATGGAACGGATGCATAATATGATCCGATTTTGGACCGGATGCATTATATGGTCTGGATCCGAACCGGATGCATAATATAGTCCGGCCTCGAATGGGTTGCAAAACATGAAACGGTCTCGAGTCGGGTGCATAATAAGTACCGGTCTCGAACCGGATGCATTTTTATGATTGACAACGTTCAAAATTTGGGTATTCGAGTAAGAGATATGATATGACGTCTAGTAAACATAAGGATTGTAGCACGATGCAACTTATCGCTATTGACGTTGTTAGGGGGAAAACACATGCAATATTGGCAAAGTTGATCCCACATAACTATCTATCCCACATAACTATTTATCCCACATGATTTAGTGTACTCTAATTTCAAAGCTTAAATAAGAAACTTCCTTCATAGTAAAGTAGGCGAAGATTCAAGACAAGAAGGGTGGCCTCTTTCTGACGGGTGTAGTAGGCAAGAAATCAACTACACTCGTTAGGAAGAAGACCAACGTGTCTTGTCCTGGATCTTAGCCTTTTACGACCACGGACCGGATGCAACGGATGGATGCATTTAATGTCATGATGGTACAATGGTCCCAGACATCGAAAGAGTGCATTTATGCATCCAAGCATCGAGCGGATGCATTTATGCATCCGAGCATCGGGTGGATGCATATTATGTAACCCGATTTAAAATTAGAGCATATTATGCATCCGGGTGTCGGACGAGTGCATATTATGCATCTAGGTGTCGAGTGGATGCAAACCATGCTCCAACATTAAACCGGTTGCATAATATGCAACCGCTCGGTACCTCGGATGCATACTATGCTTCGACGTTAAACCGGATGCATATTATGGATCCGACCATTACCCGAAACATAAAATGCATTCGGGATAATGCCCGACTTATGTTTAATGGTCGGATGCATATTATGAATCGGTAGCATAGTTTAGTCTGACCGCCATCGTACTGCCACGTGTCTAATACTGCATGTCCCATCCTGCATGTCTAATATGATGTTGCCACGTGTCAAATATGTTTTAAGTCTATAAAAGGGCATCAACAAGTCATTTTCCCATTTCTTTTCTGTGATAGCTACAACCAGAGCTAACCTTTCTGATCGACCTTTCAGTTTCCATTCCCAATCCTTTTTCTTCCACTTCCAACTACTTCCAATGGATACCCCTTCCACAATCCAACCAAAATTCAAGAATTTTGCATGCACTTTGATATCAGATCTCATGACAATGCCAGGGATGAACTTTCAGTGGTTGTATAACGTAGGTTTATCAACCCTCATTTCCATGCCACATTTCAAAATAGACAAAGTGCTCCTGCAACATATTATCTCTGGTTATGACCATGATAGGGGTACTGTAAGCATTAATCTATGATCTAAAAATGTTGTTTTTAGCATCACCCCTGCAGATATTCACAGATTGATAGGTCTTCCATTTATTGGTTTTAATCAAGTGTCGTCGAGGACACAACTTTCTCCAGATGACAAAGAACACCTCGATAACAATTACGGTCTTTCATCAGAAAATTTGGCAGGTATAAATCTTGTTAAATGTATTTTATTAATTTTCAATGTTTTAAATTTCTAAATTGACATCAAATTTTTTTATGCAGCTTCTAATGCCAAAACAAAAAGAGGTTTAACGATTAACGATGTTAACCATAAAACTCTGAAGGCCATTATCGAGTTTTTCCAAGCCAGGATTATTCTGTTGGGAAGACCGAAAATTCTATTTTGGGCACTGTATTATATTGTTCAGTCTGAAAAAAATCAAAAGTTTGATTGGTGTACCTATATTTCTGATCGAGTCACGCGGTCCAACTTGCAACCGCCAAGACTCAACCCCCCAAGACTCAGCCCATTGTGGGCAGTGTAAATTATCTTTTAGCTTTATATTTTGAGTCTTTTCATAATTTGTCAACTACTCTTGTACCAACTGTTATGCATTCAAAACTACTGTCTATTGCCATGACACTAGAGGAATTGAGGGTAATAACTACATCATTGTATTTGACATACTATTTTATAGTTTACCATATTTATTTTTTAATTTTTTTCATCTATATGCAGGCAAAGGCAAAAATTTCAAGGACTAAATAGATTGCTGCCAATAGGGGTCACAGGCCGGAGCAAACAGGTGATTCTGAAGATACGGGCTCTAAAGCAACACCTGTTACTATGCAGAGGTCACACAAACGTGCCAGGCAAGCAACTACTCATGGGGTGTCTCGTACACCTAGGTTTGCACAAAATGTGGAAGCCGAATCTAGTGTGGCCAACCCCTCCCCCAATGCAGAACAATTGCATCACATTTCATCTGGTAAATCTATGATTCTATGTGTAGTTAATTAAAATTTAGATTTCTTTTTATTTTAAGCAGAATTGTAACAATTTTTTTTGACTATTTTTAGTTGATTCTCGTGATCAAGTAGTAACATCACAAGTTAGAGGGCATATGCCGCCACCACCTCCTCCACAAGCATCACACTCACCGGTTACACGCAATCAACAACAGGGACAGTCACCCATTACACGCAATCAACAACAGGGATAGTCACAACCTCAACCTATGCGAGGGCAAGTCGGTGTTGGAAAATGTTTGTTTTCACAAGCCACTTCATGAAGTTCTGGGCATGGGATTTCACAACCACAGAGATCACAAAGACCAGCACCAAGTTTGGTGGGAATTGGATTCTCTCAGTTTACATTTTCTTCAAATTCATAGGCACCTGAATGTTCTGGACAGGGATTGGAAAATATTCCACTTGATGATGATTACATGATGCAGGGCCCGATTGAAGGCTTCAGGGCAACATATGTGCTTAAAGATAGAGCACGAGAAGAAGTCCCTGTAGCTCAACAGACATCAGAACCACCCACCCAAGGAGACAACCGTCATCCTCAAGGTCCTCAAACTGAGGATGATGTTGTCAATTTTAATGAAAATATTTCATTGGCAGCCAGTACCGAGTCAACAATTCAGGAGTTTGTTTTGAAATATTTGTAGGAGTTGAAAGAATGGGAATATCGGGCAAAGGTCCTTATTAAGGAAATTAATGCCCGATATAAAAATTATGAAAAAAGAGATTCTATTTATTCTTTAGTCAAATATGAACCTGAAAAACTTGATGGCTTGCTAAAACAGGCTACTTCAGGAATAGTTAAATCTGATTTTATTTATGAAGATGATGTCTTAAATGTTGTTGTTGGTAGATTGGAGAATGTTAATGTTGAAGCCCAAGCATTTTACAACTTATGGGCTTCTGATAAGGATAGGGTTGCAGTTGTTGAGGCTGCAAAAGAGTTGGCTGAGGTAAAAAAGTTATATATATTCCAATTTTCTATTGCATTTAAATTTTTATATTTCTTGAAAATTTGTAATAATTTCAATATATCCCTTTTGAATAAAGTTTTCAATTTGTTTTGCAGTCAAACTTTGAAAACTTGAAAACACAGGTTAAGAGCATGGATGTCAATATTCTTACAACAAAATCATGTTTGATGAAATCAATGGAAATGAAAAAGAAAATGCAGTCAAAGATTGCAAAAAATAATAAGTTAAAAAAATTCATCAGAGAGAAGTTGCATGAAGATCCGAAAATGGTGCTTGATAAAATGAAAGAAACACTTCCAACAATACTTGAAGATCCAAACAAAGAAGAAGTTGCATGTGTGTCAAGTATTGTGAAAGTACGTGACAACCTTGTTAGAGTTGGAGCACTGCTAGAAGAAACAGAAGTTGATAAAGGAAAAGAAATGGCAACTCCAAACACTAGTGAAGCATCCATGCACCAATCAAAAAATTGAAATTTGAAAATGTTGACAATGTTTTTAAAAGACTGAAATATGTTATTTCTATTTGAATTTGGTATGTGATATTTGAGACTTGAGTTTGAAAATGTTTTCAAAATACTACAATATATTAATTTCTCTTTGAAAATTTTATGTTATATTTGAGTTTACAAATGTTTGAACGATGTAATTTCTGTTTGATAATGTTTTAAAAATACTGGAATATTTATTTTCTGTTTGAAAATGTTATGTAGTAGAGTTAGAAAATGGTATGTAATATTTGGGTTTAAAGTGTTTGAAAGATGTAATATATGTCTTTTTGAAATAGTTAATTTGTAGTTATGATGCACAAAATTTGGGTTTGAAAATGTTATGTAATATTTGAGTTTGAAAATGTTATCTAATATTTGGGAATTTCTGTTTGAAATTGGTATGTAAAATTTGAGATATGAGTTGGAAAATGTTTAAAAAAATATTGCAATATATTAATTTATGTTTGAAAATGTTATGTTATATTTATGTTTACAAATGTTTGAATGATGTAATATGTTTCTTTTTGAACTAGTTGATATGAAACATTTTGTTTGAAAATGTCATGTAATTTATGTTTGATAATGTATTAAAAATATTGGAATATTTATTTTCGGTTTGAAAATGTTATGTAGTAGAGTTAGAAAATGGTATGTAATATTTGGGTTTAAAGTGTTTGAAAGATGTGATATATGTCTTTTTGAAATAGTTAATTTGTAGTTATGATGCACAAAATTTGGGTTTGAAAATGTTATGTAATATTTGAGTTTGAAAATGTTATCTAATATTTGGGAATTTTTGTTTGAAATTAGTATGTAAAATTTGAGATATGAGTTGGAAAATGTTTAAAAAAAGATTGCAATATATTAATTTATGTTTGAAAATGTTATGTTATATTTATGTTTACAAATGTTTGAATGATGTAATATGTTTCTTTTTGAACTAGTTGATATGAAACATTATGTTTGAAAATGTCATGTAATTTTTGTTTGATAATGTATTAAAAATACTGGAATATTTATTTTCGGTTTGAAAATGTTATGTAGTAGAGTTAGAAAATGGTATGTAATATTTGGGTTTAAAGTGTTTGAAAGATGTGATATATGTCTTTTTGAAATAGTTAATTTGTAGTTATGATGCACAAAATTTGGGTTTGAAAATGTTATGTAATATTTGAGTTTGAAAATGTTATCTAATATTTGGGAATTTTTGTTTGTAATTGGTATGTAAAATTTGAGATATGAGTTGGAAAATGTTTAAAAAAATATTGCAATATATTAATTTCTGTTTGAAAATGTTATGTTTCTTTTTGTACTAGTTGATATGAAACATTCTGTTTGAAAATGTCATGTAATTTATGTTTGATTTAAAAATATTGTAATATCTAATTTTGAACGATGTAATATAAATATTTTTGAACTAGTTAATTTGAAATTTTTTGTTTGAAAATGTTTTAAAAAGACTGCAATATCTAATGTCGGTTTGAAAAAGATATGATGCACATAATTTGGGTTTGAAAAAGACTGCAATATCTAATATCTAATTTGTAGTTATGATGCAATATCTAGTTTTGTTTGAAAATGTTTTAAAAAGACTGCAATAGCTTATTTCGGTTTGAAAAAGTTATGATGCACATGAAAGTTATGAAAAAAATAATTCATTTAAATAATATAAATCTGGAACAATATACAAAAACTTGCTATCAAACCAATTTGTGTTTATCATTGTCAATGAAATGAGAGTTCAGAAACTAAGACCCAAACATAAAATTTTACAATCTACAAAAATGATTTAAGCCATGTAATTTTAAAGCAATAACGTGATTTAAAAAATAATTCCTTGAAATAATATAAATCTGGAACAATATTCTAAAATCTGCTATCAAATCAATTCGTTATTATCATATTCCATGAAATGAGAGTTGAGACACTAAGACCCAAACATAAAATTTTACAATCTACAAAAAATGATTTAAGCCATGTAATTTTAAAACAATAATATGATTTAAAACAACAATTCATTGAAATCATATAAATCTGGAACAATATTGAGAAATTTGCTATCAAATCACTTCGTGTTTATTATTTTCAATGAAATCATGGAAAATTATCACTATGGAAGCTGAAACATATCAGCTTGTCCAGAATCATTATGAAGCATAGCAAAAATCTGTGTCTCCACCATCTGATCACTGAAAGCATCATCATCATCGTTATCAATCGTATTCAACGTTCCTCTTCTGTCTACCAAGGAACTCCAGTATTCCAACGCCCTGTCATACGAAAATGTATCCAACTGATATGAGGACACATAAATTCTTAAACAATTTTCTAAATTCTTGTCAAGTCTATTGTGGATTTTAGATTTAACAAAAGCAAGTGCACTGAAAACTCTTTCATCTTCGACTGACCCCAAAATCATTGTTTCACATAATTCATATAAATGAAAGTATTCACTTATAGTATCTTTTAAGACTATGCTTGGATACAATTTTTGCCACAAACGTGTAGTGGAACCAATCTCATGGATATCTGTCATAAGTGATGTTTGCAAAACCATTGTTCTTCCAAAATGCGATGACTATTCTTTCAAAAGTTCACTGTTGAGTAGACCATTAATTGCTACACCATTGACTTCCACACTCTTACTAAAATGGTCAATGAGATTACCCATATATTTAATAAACAACTCATTTGCAGAACTGTATTCAGTACAAGGCCCCCAAAACATGGGGTTAACCACACCCATGGACTCAAGCAACTCATCTCTCTAAAACCGTTCTCTTATCTCACCTATCAAATTTTTTGCTATATTTGACAAATTACTCTTTGTTTTCTGTATTACAACATGAAATCTATTATGTGTTACAGGAACTTCTTCAAAATATTCCACAACAATACTTGATTGCCTTTCAAAACAATAAACAGGTATCATCTTTTCATGAACATTAATACAGAGATGATCATTGATGTCAAACTTCAAAAAGCTTTTTGGATTGTTCACGTTTATCAATGTATTCCAACTATCAAATACAAGTTCTATAAAATCTGCATTAGACACATATAATGAATCAAGAAGCATGCATATTTGTTTTCTCATCCTCATAAAATCAATGATATAGATAGATCTCTCTTGTGCAAGATTAATTAATCTATTCATTTATTTTAACATTGGAAGAATACCACATAATGTCAAAAGTGTTTCCAAGTCAGTCAAATGGAACAACATATCTTTTGCCTTATCAACTATTATGCGATTTGCATGCATAAACCCTATCAGTGATTGATATTCTGCCAAAACTCTCTGAGCAGGTTGAAACAGTTGAAATCCATCTTGTATCCACATCTTTTAACAATTTTTTCCCTTCTGTAACTCCTAGTGCAAATTGTTGAAACTCTGCAAATATTTTCGGACTTAATGAGAAATAAGAATGAATATCACGAACAAGGTTTTCAACTTTAGCAACATTTGAAAATGTGCTCACAATTTTATATGCAAGATTTACTCTATGAGCCATACAATGAATGGGGATCATATATGGTGCAACTATGGTTTGGAGTCGAACACACAGACCGGACCTGTGACCTTGCATAATAGCAACTCCATCAGCTCCAACACAAATTAACTTTGTTGCAATGTCTATATCATTCATTCCCACAATATTCTTTAAACTTTTAACAACAACATTATAAATATTTTTTGCATTTGAACTTTCCAACATCTTATGTATTCCCAATAAAATAGGCCTTCTAACATGATTTTGAAATGTGTACACATGCATGCAAATCCAAGAAGTGTTATCCATAGTTGTTACCTCATCAATAGAAAGTGAAATGAATTTGGCAAGTTTTACTTGCTGCCTTAGGTCTTCTTTCTCAACCAAAGATAAACATTTTGCCATTTCCCAACCACTTCGGTCTGACCAATGAGAACTAGGAAGGTTTTGCACATTAAAAAGGCATAATAGCTGCTTATAATCAATAAAATCGGACATTGGTCTACCTTTCTTGAGAATATTGTAAACAATGGCAAACTCGCTTACTTTTTGAAGCTAAAACAGTCTTCTGTAATTTGTCAAATTGGGCTCCAATTGTTCCACCTTTCTCAACAAGAGATTGTTGTTGCTTTAAGTGATTGTCATATTCTATAGCATATCTTAAATGCATACATTCTGATGCATCCTTCCACTTAACTTCTTTACTAACTTCACCATTACTTTTTATAACTTTAACATAACATTTGCCAACATGTTTTTCAATTGTATCAATCTTGTTTTGAAGCCTATGATCCTTACCAAGTCTCCAACTGCAAATTTTGCATCTACATTATTTTTCATCAATTTGGTTATCCTCAGTCATGACAGGCTCAAGCCAGGGAAATATTTCTGCCCATTCTTTCCTAAATCCCCTTCCAAGTATCCAGAGAGATGCTTTTCTTTTTTTGGAATTTTTGGTTGAAGATTCAATTGACGCTTGTAATGATTTTGATTTATCACTTTCATTTTCAATTGTGATGTCATTTTGCGTGTTGTCATCAGGTGTTTGTTGGATGTCATTTCTAAGGGGATTTTCAATGAAAGTCATCTCTTCTTGGGGAATATCTTCAAGTGGAGGCATATCAGGATCGATAGGGTATTCTGCATAGTAGGATACCATAATATTTTTTATCACTATTGGATGAAAAAATTTACAAAAAAATATACAAATCGTCAATCAAGCACATACTGGGAAGTAAAAAATCATTTGTACCTTGAATTTGCACAGATGTCGTTGGCTCATCGCATTTCGAAGTTTGGCTAAAATATTTGAGGATACTCTTTTCAGCAGAAGATTTGGTGCCCTTCTTTCCATCACTAGGTGACAATTTACTAGTGACAAAATAAAGTTAAAGAGGGTGTATTTTCTGGAGGCCTTTAGATATTATTGTAAATAGAATAAACAATTGTTGGGTAGTAAATTATACATACTTTTTTTCAGCCATTCTTTATTGTGAATTTATCAGTTTATGCCACTAGTTATTATTATGGTGAAAGCACTCTAACAGAGAAAAAGAGCATCAATATGTCAATAGAGAACCAAAGCATTTACTTATGTATAATCTTAGCAATAAAAAAATATCTTAATTAAAACTAAGAATCAAAGCAAAATAGAGAAAACAAGGGAACAGACTCAACAGAGCAATGACAAAACAAAGAAAAAAAAGGGAACACACTCAATAGAGCAATGACATTCAAAACCTGGAAAAATAACAAGTAGAACATGGCAATATAAAGAAAAGTAGAGAAGTGATAGAGAACCTGGTGCTAAAAGATATTCTGTCCGTATGTAGAGATACTAGTTTCGGTCGAATGTAGACAATGATCCTGGTAAACACAGGTCCGTTCGGTTGCACGAAAGTGTCCGAACTCAAAAATGGTTTCGTCCGATTGCACAGAAGTGTTCGAATTTAGAAATGGTTTCGTCTCATTGCACTGAAGTGTACGGATTCAGAAATGGTTTCGTCTGATTGCATAAAAGTCTCACCCGATTGCACGGTTGTATCTAGAAGCATAAAAAGTCTGCTCGATTGCATGATAGTGATCGAAAGCTAGGAAGGCATCGCCTGACTACACAGAAGGTTACGGATACAAAAGTGTTTGGTCGGTTGCACAACAGGTTCCATCCGGCTACAAGAGAGAATCTGATTTCGTTCGATTGTAGAGCAGGACACAGATCCATCCGGTTGTAGAGCAGGTTACAGTTTCATCCGACTATAGAGCAGGACATAGTTTTGACCGATTTCAGAATTAGTCCCATCCGACTGTAGAGCAGGACACAGTTTCGATCGATTTCAGAATTAGTTCCATCAGGCTACAGAGCAGGACACTATTCTGATCGGTTGCAGAATTAGTTCCGTCCGATAGCAGAACATGACACTATTCCGTTCGGTTGTTGAATTTGTTGCGGTCGATAGCAGAAAAGGTTTCGATGTTGTGACGAATTGTGTAGGTATTTTCCCTAGGGTGTTAATTATATATAGAGGTATACTTGGCGAGTTTGGCGGGATAATTTAGAAATTCTAAAATTTTAGGGCTAAAAGGGTACTTTATTTAGGCGGGATTACTTGCAAATTTTTTAAAATATTCGTGATACTCTCATCAAAGGACGGCTAACCGACACCAAAAATTTATTTTTTCTCAAAAATTTTGGCTACATGGCCGACGTCCGGGTCTCAAAAATTTCACGAATTTGAATTTTCGAAAATGGGTTTTTTTGCCCCAATGGCGAAGTTTCGCCGCTATGCATAACGCTGATCCTAACAACTACATACTATTTTATCCAGTGAGCAAAAGAAGTTTCAACTAAGCAAGATAACCAAGATGTGGTCATTGCCTTCTTAGAAGGATTGATAACTTGCTTCGAAATACTAGATGCAATTGTAATAGACAATGGCACTCCCTTCATTGGTTCCAAAATCTATAAATTCATAAGCAAGTATGGTATTTACTTAAAGACTTCATCTAACTATTATCCGCAGGGGTATGGTTTAGCAGAGTCAATGAATAAGAACTTGTTGAAGATCCTGAAGAGAACCTTGGAAGGGAACAAGCGGAGCTGGCATCTACTCCTGGACCTAGCCTTATGGGCTGACCGCATCTCAATTAAGAAATTGATCAAGACGTCTCCATATTCCTTGGTGTATAGGAAGGAAGCAGCTCTCCCCACACACATTGATTTACCCGCATTGTAGTCTCTCCGATCGTTAAATGGAGATGATGAGGAGTTTGATCCCATGAGTGTTAGGATGGCCCAATTACTTTAGTTGGAAGAAGAAAGAGAAAAGGTCTATGGAGATTTCATGAAGCATGCAGAGACCACAAAAAATTGGTTCGACAAGAGAACCTCCGATCGAACCTTCCAGGTTGGTGACTTGGTGTTAAAATGGAACAAGAGAAAATCTAAACCAGGAAATCACAATAAGTTTGATGAGGATTTCACTCTCCCAATATAAATCAATGGCATTCATTTGAAGGTATACTACCAGTAAGAAGTAGTAGTAAAAGTTCCTAAGTTGTGTATATAATTATTCCTTTGTTCGTATGTATATATTTTTCCTCGAAGAATAAGTCTCTTCACTTCCCTTTCCTTCGTGCTCTTAGTAGTGCAATTTTGGCCAAGATCCTCACTATGGTAAGGGGTCGAGTTGGCAGGGAAATGCAGCAACAGATTTTAAATAATTTTTTTTTTTTAGTTTATGTGTTTTCTAGTGCCAAAAAAAGAAAAGAACAGTCTTGGACACCAAATATGGCTAAAAGCATTTTCACTCTTATTTTAAGTGAAGCGAGTTTGTTTCGATATTTTAAATACGTCACCTGGAAAAGTAGTTCAGCAGATAAAGGGTGCCTTGTCATTTTGATGTCTCAAGGTTGGATAAAGAGGAGTTTCGCTCTTGCATAGGAGCAAAACCATGTTTCAATGCCTTAAGGAGCGAAAGCTACAACTGAGGCGGGGCCAACCCAAAATATTTTTGGTTAATGTTGGTTCAGAGAAGTTTTTATTGGGATTCCATAGTCAATGTTAAATGTGTGAAGTTTTGACAAGCTCACGCTTTTGAGCGCCATGTGTTAGATAAGAAAGAAAGAAGTTATCTAATGTAAATCATTTTCATTTCGAATGTCAAATATTGGTCAAAGGTGCTTTCGGGAACTTTGTTGAGTGAAAAACAATTTCACTCTATTTTATTAGCAAGATCTAAATCATGGTCCTTCGAGTTGCTTTTGTGCAAATGCCATGTGGCAAGGATTGAAAGAGAACAAGCATGAATTTTTTTCTATTTTAAGCGATCAAATGGCAAAAGGGTTTCTCGCTTGGATTTTTAAGTGAAAGCCATTTTGGCCCTTAAAGATAACAAAAGTTTTTGCAAGAGCGAAAGGGAGTTTCACTTTTTCAATACCTCAAGCACGCATTCCAAAGCAAAACCTAGCGAGTACACACCCAGAGGAAGGCTTTTGGAGCGAGAAATCATGCCTTGAAAATTTGGAAAGTGGTGAATCATGAATTTCAAGTAATATTGTAGCCCACATAGTCACCCATCATTGGGAGGAGTGATCAACCACTGGTTAAAACAAATAGGAGATATCCCACTTTGCCCATGATCTCTCCATGCATTTAATTTATCCCAAAGTGCAATTAAGGTGGTGGGTCAATTACAATGCTATAAGAAGGCCAACGCTATAGCTCAAATGAAACCATAAAGATATTGCTGAGGTTTTTTCAGTAGCATTGTTTGCTTTACCAAATTTCAAAGCGAGAGGGTTACTGGTAAAACATGGTGCACTAAACAATAGTGAGATGATATATTTTTTAGAGCAAGCACCTGGGCCAACACATAATAAAAATGGGTAAGAAAAGCATCGATTCAAAGAAGGAGAAGACCTCAAAGAAGGGAGAAGGTGCGAAGAGGCAAAAAAAGAAGAAGCAAGTGGAGCTATCACCACCCATCGATAGGCTAAGAAGAATCATAGATTGCATGCTCATAAACAAAAGTGTTGAGAAGTTGCACTGGATTGTTGATGCAATGCTAAAAAATGTGTCTACTGAAAGTAAGCGGATGACCACCTATTACTCTCACCTCTATTGGTACCTATGCATGTTTGTGCATAACTTTCCAGAGCTAGTATGTGGAATGGCCAAATTCTATGACCCTTATACCAAGACGGTTCGAAATGCCAGAGGGGATAGGTTGTTCACCATTTATACCAATGATGTCTAGGAGGCTTTCACTTGTGGATAAAATCTCCCTATTGACTACATAGTTAGAAAAATCAACATAACTAAGCAGAATGAAAGGTACACACCGACAAAGCAGATGTGGCAGTTTATGGAGATATAGTTACTAGAGAAGCTAGTGCCTGAAGGATTTCTAGACCTACCCAATCCCCTAAAGTTGCTCAAGCATCTTGACATATAATCCATGTTAGCATGGATTATGGGACTCTCCACATATGAAACGTTATACAAGTGGCAAGTTTCCCTTGCAAAGTGTATTTCACATGGTGAATTCTTCACTCCCATCACCATGAAACCAAAGACAAAGCTCGTGTTCTTCGACTGGGCAGAGTGGATTGCACGAAAGATGTACATATTATTTACCGATGTGCAAAGTGGTAAGGATATAACATTTTGACTCTACTCTTTCCTTTATTGGTAGCTTTTCTACTACATGCACAACCGTTTCATTTTCATCACCAAAAATCGTACCAGTAAAGAGGGCATGGTGCTCCTAGTTTATTAGTATATTCAAAGTTTTTCCAAATGCAAGTCCTACTATAATTTCAACAGGGTGTTTCTCGGCCTAGCTCTGGAGCTCATCTATGGTGTTTGTGAATGAGTACTAAGGTAAATGAGAGATGAGATAGTGCAAAATAAGTTGGGCAATGTTTTTCAGACCACACAAGGCATTATCATCAAGATTTATGGGTTCACTGGAAAACCCTTCCTGCTGCCATACTACACCATTGAGTACATTTTCACCCTCAAATTTTCTTAGCAAAGCGACTTGACTGATGATACATATGGGCACGAAATAAGGAAGTCACACACCTATTCTTACCTTTTCAGTTCAGCAATATTATAGTAGCAATCATCGAGAAAAACTCTTTCCTTGCAGTGACATACGATTTGGCCTAGTTGAGCTCCCCAAGCACTGGAGGTACGACTTGTTGGATGCTTTTAGGTAATTTATCAGAGCAAAAAATTTTCACAACTGCCCATGCCCAGATACGGAAGCACAACATAATAATACCACGGGGAGCAATCTGGAATGGCACGTAGAGAAGATGATGTCACTTCCTTCATGGGATGACTTCCACATGATGGAGGCCAAATATGACCATGTGCACAACCCAGTGCATGTACCTGACAAGGAGTTGTTGCAGGAAACGAAGGACAAGTTGCCCGATTGGTAAGACAAGATTACCAACTAGTGGATCATGAGGGTCCATAAAAAAAAGCAGACATCCAAATAATTCTTCATGTTGGATGAAAATTTCTCCATGATATATGACACAAATGTTCACACATACCAACCTATCTCATTTGCCAATATTATGCCTTGGAGCACTCAGAGCCTTGGTAGAGTGGAGGACACGATGGAAGAATAGAGGTAGTCGATTGAACGAGTTCTACTTATCACAAAGAAAGACGAACAATTGGCCCCTAAATAATAGGTTACTCTGGTGAAGAGGAACACTGGTACAACACTTTCACTTACTCATGTTGTAAAGAAGCCTCAAACTAGTGTAGTTTGACTCCTTTGCACAAACTCTTCTACAACATCGAAAACCATGGAAGTGAGCATTCCTAAAGTTCCTATTCCAATGTAGTAAGAGCAACAAGACATGGAACTGATTGACCTAGAAGTGAATGCATTAGATAGAGAAGAAGGTAGAACAAGATCGATCACATAGAAGTTCACTATTTCAGCTCTGGCAATGCTTGAGCCCGTAGGTATGCTATATCTTTTTCCTTACCTTGCTTTTGAGCCTCTGGAAACTATGTATTCCAACATTGAAACCCTCATTTCCACTCAACCCTCATTTGCATCCCCATGTTTGCTATGCCTTTCCCTACATCCTAGTTGCTACTCCCCTCATCATCTCCTCTCATATCCTAGATATTTAGTTCCTTTGCATCTGTTGCCAATGCATTTGCATTCCCTACATCATTTGACCTCGTCCCTCCTCAGTTTTGTGTCAATCCAGTTGTTGCGTTCATCGTCTCCACCATCCCAAACCTATTTTCATTATCATTCACCTCCTCAGTTGCAATGGCATCCTATGATATTCCACTCCTAGATCCTAATGACTCTATCGTATCCATCCAAATCCAGTGTCACCAAGGGTTAGACTAATAACTACCTCATCTATTCTTCATCCGTCCACCAAAGCAAACCTCCATTGTGCTATTTTACCCTTCATGCCACTCTTTGGAGTACAGGAGCCACTATAAATGGATCTAGAAGTTTTACAGGAGCACTCTATTATGGAGAGCATAGGTCGAGTGCATCAGAGTTCCTCAAGCTGTATCAAGGGCCAAAAAAGAAAAAATGTGCAAGCTCCATCCAAGGTAGAAAAAGGGCTATGTTTGACCTAGAGAAGATGGAACTCCACAATATGGAGAAGGTGCCCAAAGTTCAAAAGCCCCTGGAGGAGATGACACCAACAAATTACTCCTATCATTATATAGTTGAAGACTTAAGAACAATCAACACAATAGAGACAATAGGGAATATCCAGGTCAAAATGGGCTCCATCTATTTCCATGAGGAGCACTTCAAAGTTTGCTTCTTCGAAGTCGAGGTCAAAAACATGGAGCTCGAGGAGACCTTAGCACATAAAAGGGCACAACTCAAGGAGGCTCAGTCCAAATATGAGTAGTTGCAACAGCGCGTGGCCAGTTTGGAGTAAGAGGTGGGCAATTACAAAAAAGCAACTAAACATCACCTCAAGGTACACACGTGGAGGCAAAAATCTGGGTGTAAGCCTTGAATGCTCAGATCCAAGAACTGCAAGCTTAGTTGATAGAGAATATTGTGCAAGTGGAGGTCTTCACAAAAGATCACATTAAGGAGGTTCACTATCACTTCTTGGCTAACTCCCAAGCTAGGGCATCGAAAGCAATAACAGTGCTCACATTCATTTGGGAGGCCAAGAAAAAAGTTACTCATGGTAGACCTATTATGGAGGATGTCGAAAAGGACATAGACCGATGGCTGGAACTAGCTATGAAAGTGCAAAGCTTAGAAAAAATGGATCTCTAGCTTACTCCTATGAGTCTACTCAATCGATCATGGGCAACTACAAAGGTGACCCTATAGGCTTACTTCAAAAAAGTGGAAATATCCCAAGAGTCTAGAAGGATTATAGAAGTGTTCGAGCAGGAAAGGTGCATTTCTCTAATGTATTTCAAAGCCCTCGCATAGCTCGACTTTCTCAAATTTTCTTACGATGAAAGGGCTATTATGACAAAGGAATAACTGAAACCATCTTGGGATACCTTTGAAGGTAATACTTCTGAGATCGATAGTGCCTATTACAAAAGCCTAGATAATTCAATTAATGACAAATTTTATGCGGATCGAATCTTTTTTGGTGGATCTTATCCAAAGGGATAACTTCACTGATGGAGACTAGCTTGAAACTTTTGTATACTTGGTTAGGGAGATCCAAGACCGTGCTCCACTCCAAGAAGATTCTTGCGCCTTGGTTTAAGAAAAATATGATCGCATCTATGAGTGTCTTCCACAATCATAGTATTCCCAGTAGCATGAATATCAAGGAGATATTGTGAGCACAAAAGAGAAGAAGAATAAGGAGAAAGGGAGAAGTTGGAGGAAGATTATGCGACCAATAGTAAGCATTCAGAATAAGAGAGGACTATGATCCCAACATATAAGGCCTGTAATCCTCACATTGAGGCTAGATTAATCCCCCTACGAGCTTCTATAGATGTTGGTATCCCTGCAACATTATTTTCTTTTGTGAGAAATTTTTCCATGTAATAATCTCTGATTCCCTAAAAAGTTCTTTTTTTGAACATGTTCCTTTTTCATGTTTTGCTGTCAAGATTTGTTGGTTGTGCTCAAGGGAGCATGCAATCCTTTTTTTACTCATCATGCAAGGTATTTCTTCGAGTTCTCATGGCGGGGTCCAAGTAAATATATGGTTTTGGTAGGCTCTATTCATGCAAGCATTTTCATGCTCGAAAGGTAGATCACCGTGCAAAAGTATACATGGAGCCCATTTATTTTTGAGTCATGGGCGAGAGTAGTCTCGCACCATACTTGATATGAAAGCTCATTTTGGTCTAAAATGCGGTAATGGAGATTAGTTAAGTTGGCCAATGAAACTTGACTTTAGAGGAGTATAGTGAAAGCCCTTTTCGAGATAAAATTTGACCAAAATGCAAGTGGGTCCCAAGTGGTTTCGCCCCCACTTGAGAGTGCCAACACATTTTGGGCTAATATTCAACCGAAATGCAAGTTGGACCCAAGTGTTTTCACCCCCACTTGAGAGTGCCAGCCCATTTTGGGCTAAAAGATGACCAAAATGCAAGTGGGGTCCAAGTGCTTTCACCTCCACTTGAGAACGCGAGCCCATTTTGGACCTTGTATGGGCAAAATGCCTTTGTTATTTCCTTAGGCTGCGTATTGGGTCCCACCATTTCAACAAGGTGACAAAAGGTTTTGGCTAGGTTTGAGTGGCATCCAAGTGGCGTTCAAAGCCACATCAGTGATCTCGTTCTAAACAAAGAAAGAAGTGAAAGTCTTTTTGGGCTAGAATTTGAATGAAACTGTTAAGTGTGAAGTCAGTATGGACAGACGTCAGTCAGCAGGTTTGCTAGACGTCTAGTAAGTAGAGTTGCTAGACATCTAGGCTAGATGTTTGGGCTACCAGACATCTAGGCTGCCAGACATCTAGGTTGAAAAATGTCTAGGCCAGACGTCTAAGCTAGACGTTTGGGCTGCTAGATGTCTGGTCTAGGCCAGATTTTTGGGTTGCCAGACGTCTGTGTGGGCAGACATCTAGGCCAGTTGTGACATCTGGCAGACATATAGGTACATGTAAGTATATGGAAGATGAATAGTCTTAGGAGCATAAGATGCACAGTCTTGGGAGAAAAAATGAATAGTATTTGGATGGCATGTGTTGGAATATGAAACAAACAGTTTTGGAGTCTTCCCTCTGCTCTATAAAAGGGATGTGATCCCTTGCATAATGTTGGATGTGTTGTTGAAAATTTCTAAGGACATGGATGTAAAATTTGTTGAAAATAATAAAGAAGTTGTTGTTGCCCCATGGTTTTTCCTGCACATTGTAGGTTTCCACGTAAATATTTGTGTCACTTTTTATTTATTTATTTGTGGAAAATATCCCAAAAGGGATGCCACTTTCGGGTAAGACCCAAGGAGGCAGGGGTATCCATTCCACAAAAAATGCCCAAGACTCGAACCTAGCCTACCACCTTTGACATACTCAAGGAGAAAACAAACACACAAAACCAATTTAAAAATAAGTAAATAAATATTTATTAAATATATGTGTCACTTGTGTTACTATTTTTGTGTTCTATATTTTTGTTATTGTGCTTTCTCTTGCAGGTGATAAATCTTGGAGTTTTTCCTAACATCTAGTATCAAAGCTAAGTTTTTGTGCAAGTGGGACCTACAACAATGACAAAAGGTGTAACCAATTTCGATATTGAGAAATTTGATGGTAGGTTCTTCACTCTATGAAAGATGAAGGTGGAGGATTTGTTGGTTCAGAATGACCAAGTGCAAGACTTGAAAGGGATTGTGAGTAAACCGAGTAGCATTAAATATGAGGAATGGGTAACACTTTATAGAAAGGTGTTTTTTACAATCTGTCTCTACCTAGCGGACTTCATCTTGTTCAATGTAGCTGAAGAGAAGATCATGAAAGCCATTTGACAAAAGCTTGAAAAGTTGTATGAAATAAAATCAGCAACTAATAAGATTTTTTTGAAAAAATAAATTTATAGCTTGAGGATGAAGGAAATTTCATCCATGGTAGACCATTTGAATGAGATCAGTAAACTGGTTTTAGTTAAAATGAAGATGGAGGATTAAGATAGAGGTATCACCCTACTTTGTTCCCTCCCGGACACTTGGGATCATATGGTGATGACCATTAGTAATTCATCATCAGGAACTCTCAATTTTGATGATGTGGTAGCCGCTTTTTTGGTAGAAGAGTTGAAAAAAAAAATGTCTCTAGAACCCTTAACCAATGAAGCCCTATCTATAAGAGGTCGATTGTTTGAGGGGAATAAACAAGGTAGAAAGCAGTCCAGATCTAAGTCTAAATGACATAAGCAGAAAGAGAAGTGTTGACATTGTGGGAAGCCAAGACACTCCAAGAAGGACTATTAATAATTAAAGAATGGTGAAAAGAAAAATCAACCATCAACTAAAGCCAGTGCAACAGCTTCAGGAGAGATGACAACATGTGAAACCTTTTGTATTAGTAACAATAGATCAGTTTTATATACCTGGGTTTTGGACTCAGGTGCATCCTTCCACATGTCTCCCCACAGAGACTGGTTTGAAAAATATCAGCCATACTATGGTGGAAAGGTCTATTTGGGTGATGATCATATTTTAGAAATTATGGGAAGAGGTTATATAAATATCAAGCTGGATGATGGTAGAGAAAGGAAGATATGTGATGTGCGACATGTGCCCGATTTAAGGAATAATTTGCTATCAATCAAAATGATAGATAAGCTAAGGTATTTGGTCACTTTCTGTAACAACTACTACAATATTACTAGAGGAGCTCTTGTAGTAGAAAAGGGAGAATATTATGGGACTTTATACCGTTTATGTGGTGATACGATGACAAACCATGCAATAGTAGCAACTTCTATTCAGGATGTAGTAATGCTATGGCATCAATGCCTAGGCCATATGAGTGAAAAAGGCCTAAAAATTCTGCATAACAGAGGTATGCTTTCTAAGATTAAATATTGTAATTTAGACTTATGTGAGCACTGTATTTTTGGTAAACAAAAGAGGGTTCGGTTTACTGCAAGTCTTGGTAAGAGTTCTGATTTTCTGCAACTTATACATTCAAATATATTTGGACCTATACCCACTCAGTATTTGAATGACACCGTCTATTTTTTGAATTTTATAGATGATTATTCTAGGAGAGTGTGGTTTTATTTTCTAAAGAAGAAGTAGGAAGCTTTATAGAAATTTAAGGAGTTCAAAGCACAGGTAGAAAAGAGTTTAGGCAAGTTAATTTTGTGTCTCAAGTCAGATAATGGGGGTGAATATTGCTCCAAGAAATTTGATAAATTTTGTATGCAAGAAGGTATTAAGCACCAAAAGACTATACCATACACTCCACAACAAAATGTTGTGGCTGAGCAGATGAATCACACAATCATGGAACGTGCAAGAAGCATGCTTAGTGCAGCCATGTGGAGAAAAAGTTTTGGGCAGAGGCTATTAATACAACTATTTATCTTATTAATAGGTCACCTACAACTGCATTGGAGGGTCAAATTATAGAGGAGGTTTGGTGTTGTAAGCCAGTTTATTACTCTCATTTGCGTACCTTTGGCTGTGATGTTTTTTCCCATATACCCAAAGAAAAAAATTCCAAGCTTGACCCGAAGTCAAGAAAATGTGTTTTTCTCGGCTATGGAGATATGATGAAGGGGTATAGACTATGGGATCCTACTACCCACAAGGTAATTATTAGTCAGGATGTAATTGTTAATGAAAAATCCATACAAAGGAAGGAGATACAACAAAATCCTAATGTTGTACTTGTTGAAGTAGAATTTAGTGAAGATGAACATGCTAAAGTTTTTGATCAACATGTAGAACATGAAGTAAAACAGGAAGTAGAGCAGCCACAACGATCACAAGACCAAGAGCGATAACCAATATATCATTGGGTTAGAAGATCGACACGTCCAAAAAAGTGTCCAAAAATTATTATCATGTGTATTAGTCCTCTTTTTCTTTTTTAACTGATGATGGTGAACCTAGTTCATTTTAGGAAGCTAGAGAGTCTAAAAATATAGAAAAGTGGAGGAAATCCATGGAGGAGGAAATCAAGGCACTTTGCAAGAATAAAAATTGGGAACTTGTGAATCTTCCACCTGGAAGAAATATTGTTGGAAACAAGTGGGTGTATAAAGTGAAGAAGAACAACGATGGGTTTTTGGAATGCTATAAAGCTTGCTTGATGGCAAAGGGATATGTGTAGAAGTCAGTTGTTGACTTTAATGAAATTTTCTCTTCAGTTGTGAAGATGACTACTATTAGAGTTCTACTTGCACTTGTAGCTTCACATGATTTGGAACTGGAGCAGCTTGATGTAAAGACTGCTTTCTTGCATAGTTATCTTGAGGAAGAGATATATATGGATCAACCTGAGGGTTATGTAGAAAGAGGCAACAAGCATTGGTTTGCAGACTAAATAAATCACTATACGGATTAAAACACGCACCAAGGATGTGGTACAAGAAATTTGACACCTTCATTAAGAGCCAAGGTTTCAGCAGGAGTGAAGCTGACCATTGTGCATACTACAAGACGTTTGATGATTGCAATTTTATTATTTTGTTGTTGTATGTTGATGATATGTTGGTTGCAGGCCCCAACGTGAAGAAAATAATTGATCTTGAGGCTCAGTTGGCTATGACATTTGAAATGAAGGACTTAGAAGCAGCAAACCAAAATTTAGGGATGAAGATACATAGGGACAGAAAAGGAAGAAAGATCTGGTTAAGTCAAAAGTCGTGTGGAAAATATTCTGCAGCGCTTCAATATGTAGAATGCTAAACTAGTTAGTACCCCACTTCTTCCACACTTAAAGTTGTCTTCCAACTAGTGTTCTAGAATGAAAGCAAAGAAGACAAGCATGTCTCATGTACTGTATTCATCAGCAGTAGGAAGCCTCATGTATGCCATGGTGAGCACCAGACTGGATATTACCCAAGCAGTGGGAGTAGTTAGCCGGTACATGGCAAATCCTGGTAAGGAGCATTAGAATGTGGTGAAGTGGATATTCAGATATTTAAGAGCCACTTTAGATGTTGCCATTTACTTTGGATCGACAGATTTGCAAGTTACAAGTTTTATGGATTTTGATTATGGTGGAGATAGAGATGGGAGAAAATCCACTACATGATATACCTTCACTCTTGCAGGAGGAGCAGTGAGTTGGGCTTCTATGTTATAGTTTGTTGTGGCTTTATCAACCACTGAAGAAGAATATATTACAATGACTCATGCCAACAAAGAGGTAATTTGGCTAGAGCAATTTTTGGGTGACTTCAAGGTAATGTAGGAGAAAATTACGTTGCATTGTGATAGCCATAGTGCTATTCAATTAGTGAAGAATCCAATATTCCATGATAACACAAAAAACATTGATTTCAAGTACCAATTATCAAAAATATGGTGGAAGAAGATAGGATCCTGTTGTAGAAAATCAACACTGAAGTGAATCCTACGGATATGCTTACAAAGTCGATCAAGGTAGAGAAGTTTGAATGGTGTAGAACTTCTCTAGGATTTCTAAAAAAGTAACAAGGATAGCATTGGGCAATTGGCACTGGCTAAAAATATTTTGGCAAAAGAATTCTTGAATACTAACTTCAAGTGGGAGAATGTTAGGTGTGAAGTCAATATGGATAAACGTCAGTCAGCAGGGTTGCTATATGTCTAGTCAATAGGGCTGCTATATGTCTAGTCAATAGGGCTGCTAGAAATCTAGGCCAAACATTTGGGTTGCCAGACGTCTGGTCTGGAAAACATCTAGGCCAGATGTTTGGTCTAGAAGACGTCTAGACCAGACATCTGGGCTACCAGACGTCTAGTTTGGCAGACGTCTAGGCACTGGCAAACATCTAGGCTAGTTGTGATGTCTAGGTAGACTTCAGTACACAAAAGATGAATAGTCTTGGGAGTAGAAATGAACAGTATTTGGAGGCTTGCATTGGATGATGAAATGAACAGTTTTGGAGTCTTCCTTATGCTCTATAAAAGGGATGCGATCACTTGAATAATTTTGAATGTATTGTTGAAAATGTCTAAGGACATGGAAGTAAACTTTATTGAAAATAATAAAGAAGAAGTTGCCATTGCCCCGTGGTTTTTCTTGCACATTGCAAGTTTCTACGTAAATCTCTGGGTCACTTGTGTTACTGTTTCTATGTTCTATATTTTTTTATTGTGCTTCCTCTTGCAAGTGATAAATCTTGGAGTTTATCCTAATAGAAAAAAATTTGGGGTCCACCACAGCGAATCCCCCCTTTCACTAAATTAAGGCGATGAAACTCCCTTTCACACCTCTATTCAGCAAAACTCCTCTTTCCCAGCCAAACTCCCCTGCTTCAGCAATAATCTCTCGAAAGTGCTTTTCAACAATGAAATTAAGTTTCGAAGGTGCACTTTCACCCATTTAAATGCAGTTGGTCTGGGAAGAATTGAAATCTTATCTAAGAATATGATCTTCACCATCGAGGCTATTCTAGCAAGTAAGGAAATGACATTAAAAGTGAATCACATCCTCGCATTGAAGCCATTCAACTACTTTTCAAGAAGTTGTCAAATTCAAGCCATGCTTCATTACTTTCTAATGAGTGCTGGAATAAAATCTTGGCTGCCACCGCAATGTTTTGTGGTTGGGAATTTACGTTTTAGATGCAGAATCCTCTATAAAAACTAGCAATTCTAATAGAAAATGACAAACTTTTTCTAGAAAACTACTGTGCCTAAAATCTACTATGAATACAAAGGATCATTTTATCTAAATCTGAATCCCTTTCATATGCATGCTTTTTATAATTATTTCTATTAAATTTGCTTCCTTTTCTGATAGCTATAATTATATGTCTAGATCTAGCTTTTGATAAAGAGTAAACGCTGGAATAATTCTGGAGGTTGCATATTATGGGGGTATTTAGTTTTAATTTTTGTTACATCCTTTGTGCTAATGGATATTGGCTTAAAGTATAACTAAGTGATCGTGTTGTTTGTTCATCACTCCCTGTTAATATATTTGATAGCCATATTTCCCATATATTTCAATCATTTATCATTCTTTTCATGTTTCCTTAAATTACAACCCAAGTTTAAAGTAGTAAGGGAACCAGCCCTCTCTGGAGATCGACATGGGAGGCATTTCTTCCTTTTTGCCTTTCAATGTTGGTCGGGTCTTGGGCGCATGGATGAAACATTCCATACCTAAGGCATATTCTTGACCAACAGGTTCAAGGATAATTTGGAAAACAATCCTAATGCAACTATATGTGATTTTGTTATCAATGAGAATAAGATTAAAGATAACGCTCCAACAATTAATACTAACTAGTTTATTTCCCTTTCTTTTATCCTTAATGAATTTACAAAAATATAGAAAAAAAATACAAAGTAATCAATAGATAATCCTAAGACCTAAATGTTTAAGGTGAAGAGCTTGCATTAGGAAAACATGATTTTTTACCACAGAGGTAAAAGTGTTCTCATTCTAAAAAATAATGTTGGCAAAAGCATTGCTAATCATAAGAAAATACCATTGATGTTTTTGCTTCCTCATGGAACTTTCATTCACCTGTAAAATAGATAGAAAAGATATTAATTAGTATTAAATGGGTCTACCTAAGCTGGAGGATAATATGTGGCTCCCTTGAATAACATTAGACTCCTATTCAGAGATGAGATTGAAAAGGTATAAATGATAAAATAGGGATTGTATGCTCAATGGGAAAAGTGTCATTATTTGAGAGATAGTGCTATTGACACTTTTGCTGATTGATAACACTTTCACTTTCTATAATTATGACTAAAAAAAGAGCAATAACACCACAAAACCTACAATTCGATAATATTTTCACTTAATTTTGTAGTAGATTGGTGCTTATATGATGAATTCAATATTTTTGTAAGTGATGTAATGAAGGACCCTAATTTAGGAGGTATAGGGACATTGATATTAAGATATTTTATTACATTATTATTAGATCATGCATTATTAGCTAGAAGATTATTTTAATATTTCTTGCATGTAATGATCTCCTAAATCGGGAGTATCGATCTTCTAGTTTGTAACCCTAAAGAATGTATTAAATAGGCTCTTGCCTCAATGAATGAATTAAAGCTTTTTGCCATCATTGGTATCAGAGCAAGAAAATTTGAGTATGCTCTAAACCTATGGTGTTACACTGATATGGTTTATCAAAAAATATTCCTTGATCTGAGCCACCACCGAGTGTGTGAGGTATGGTAAGGTATAATAATCGTTATCCTATGACAAACCCTTCCATTTGTTTGATGTGCATAGGTTTGAGTGTTTTCAGGTTTTATTCATGGGAAAGATATTTATTGATAATTAAATCTTATGCGACCATGACCTTGGATTTGGTATCTCACATAATTTTGTTTGTGGGAGCTATATCTTCCTTTCTAGTAGTCAAATTTAGAATATTATTGCACCATAGTGTAGATCATTTTGAGTACTACAAAAATGAGTGGTCACATGCCAAATTCTAAGCAGTATGAAAAAGTTATGATTGTTTGAAGTTAGGCTATCAATTCTATTTTTTTATTGTGTGAAAATTTGTTAAGGAAGAAAAATCCATATCTCCCAAATCTAAATCTAGATCCAAATACAGATACAACCCAGGTTTGCAATTTTTCAATATATCTTGATTTAAAAAAAAAAAGCAAAAGCTTTCTTATTTTTTAAGTGTTTTATTATTTTTAAAGAACATTAAGAGTTTTTTTAGTAAAAAAACAGTTCTTTAAAAGAAAGAAAAGCAAAGCTTATTCTTAAAAAAAAGTGCTTTCTTTAAACAAAAAACTAAAGAGCTTTTTAAGCTTATTATTTTTAAAAAATGCTTTCTTAAAAAAAAAGCTTATTTAAAAAATGTATTATTAAAAGTACTTTATTATTGTTTTTTTATTGAGGTTAGTGTGAGAAACCCCTACGGTTGATGCTCAGGGTTGGGCATCCCCATCCCAACCATGACCTATGATAAGGGTGAGATCTAAGCTTATCAATAGGGATCAAACACACAACCATACACACACCCACCCCCTCACACACTCGCCCACACCACAGTTTGAACATTGAACCTAAAAATACTTTATTATTAATGTTTGTTATTTTGGAAGGGGATTTCTTTTATGCAATTGTGCAATTTGATTTAATAAAATTGTGAAATTATGATTTTAAATAAGGTGTAATATCAATGAAGTTTGACACATTTCCCCTTGTAAAATTCATCAAATATTATAAAAGGTGCATTATCGACAAGGTTCGACACCTTCATTATTTTTCTTCCATTTTTTCCAAATTTTGTAGGTGGTATTTTTCAACTTTGCACAGATGTCCACTCCTAAAGTGTTTCTTACATATCCTAAACTCCTAAAAGGACCCAACTTCAGACCATGGAAGAAAAAGGTGCTGACTATTTTACAAGTGGATAAGTTATGGGACATTGTGACAGGCACCGAAATGCAACCCCAAGGTGGGGACCTATTGTGGCCATTGCAGAACATACCCAAAAATTGGGGATCCACATTTAAATTTGTGATGTTGGGAGTGTTGTTTGTATTTGAGTGCTAATGTTTGATAGGACCTTAGCAATGAGCTCATCATGTGGACTTCGAAGGTCCTTATCGTGTCTTCTTGTCTCCTTGTAAAAGTTGATGTAATTGTTTTGATTGAAGTCGTGGTTTGGGTGTTTAGTGTTTTGGGTCAATTTCATTGATTTAATTTTTGTTTTAAATTTTAATGTTATAGTCTAATGTTGCATTTTTATTTTAGGTTTTAATAAGGACTTTAAGATTGAGTGATTTAAATAAATAAATTTAAATATATGTATATATATATATATTATATATTCAACCATAATAAACAAATAAAATAAAATATTAAATAGAAAAAATATAAAATAATAAAACTTTATTTCATATATAGTTATATATATATAATGAAGTAAAATGAAGACTTTCCTTTCCTTTATCATAGGAAGTCCAATTTAATTTCTTTATCAAAGGTGGTATATGTGAATTTTAATGTAAGTTTAAATGTGCGATTTTTTTTTTACAGGTGCTTATAAAAGTGGATCCCATGCACCGATGCTATTTCTAAAATTTGCATAAAATAGATTCTAGAAACCGTGGCAGATAACGGTTTGATTCAAGCATTGGACATGAAGGAGAAATCTAGCTTGACGAATTTAGATGATGAATGCGTATTCGAATGATGAAAGACACTGGACCAATGTGGATGTAGATAACTTGGATGACCAAGCATTAGAGAGTGTGGTAGTGGTGCTTGAAATTAGTTTGTGTCACATGTGCCATGTGATCAGGCAACCACGAACTCAACTCAAAATTGAAGCAAAGGTGTGAGAATTTGAACCATACAAAAAATAGGAACCTGGACGAATGACATAATGTTCGAGGTGAGCCTTGATGGTGGTCAAAGTTGCAAGGAACGATGATGAGTATGAGATGAGATTATTAAATCCATACGATGGTGAGATAGTGCACAATTCTGAGAATGTGGTAGAAATGTTTCACATAAAAATGGGTAGTCACTGGAAATCTCATGGTAGCAGTAAATTATGTGGCGGTAGTAGTGGTAGCGTATACGGTTTCAAGGGTATCGTAGACAGTAACGTGTGGGGACAATTTTGTCTCATTCATTAAGGTATTAGATGCAAGGCTAATTTTAAATAAGCTTAAATATATTAAGCATTAATATTATCATGCTATAGATGTAAAGCTACATTTCCATCATGATCATGAGGATGATGACTGTTGACGTGGGATGTCGAACGAGGGACTCGATGGTGATATGGACCTCACATGAGAAATTTAGACTAGGAAACATAGTGGTCAAATAGAAGTATGTGATGATGATTGCATAGATATTTGAAAATACTTCATCATACGTAACCAAGACAGTGTCTACATGGTCTTAGGATGTGAGCATGGATTACAGGATGAACTCCACAAATGACATAACACAGAACATAACAGCGTGGACAATATGAATGAATGTGGATATCTCAAATCGAGCCCACATGGTAGTGATTCGATGGATGGCTAGACAAACCCCACGGGTGAGGATAAAATATGGCATAGACGACCAAGACCACTAGGATTAATAATAGAGGTTTGCACACAAATAGGGCCAATCATAGGTCGTATTCAGCACAATTCCTATCATGGTTTGTGATATTGGCCACACTGTGAATTTGTGAAAGATATTTCCTAGTCGTTCAAAATTGATTTTTAATTATTTTGGGTAGTACACGAGGTCGATTATTGAACCTCATGTCATGGCCTAAGTGGACTACTTGATGTTATGATTATTCCAATGGTGGAAATTCATTGAAAAAAGTAGATAGAAATGAGCATAATATCTACGCTTGACATCGATGACAAGGTGGTTGCTCAATGTCATTACACAAGCATCAGTACAATGGAAGTACAACATTGAGCATGCAGACAAGGGATATCAAAGATAATAAAGTAGGATAATATGTATGTATGGTAAGGTATAAATCATTGTCATTGACGTATTGTGCGTAGTCGAGTAGTATTGGTGATGATGCAACTACGTTTCAGAAGGAGTGCATTCTTCAACAGAATCTTGTGATGGGTTCACAGTGAGTTTGATTTGGAGGTAGTGATATGTTCACAACGCCACTCATTTTCAACTGGATAGAGCAATGCTTTAAATGAAAATATATTCCAAAATAAAAAATGATAATATAAAAAAGGTTCATTTTTATAAAGTGTACGGTTTCCAGCTTCACCGGACACAGCAATGCTTTAAATGAAAAGGTATTCCAAAATAAAAAAGGATAATATACAAAGGTTTGTTTTTATAAAATACATGGCTACCAGCAGTGAGAAGTGATTATGGGAGATTCTTTGTTTTCATGTGGTGGTTTTGTCAATTGGGTGCCAATGATGGTGTAATACAACGCTTAAAATAGACAAATGTAGCCAATGGGTCTTAAAGGAGTTCATAACGATTATAAACTTAGTAAATTGGTTGTTAGGCCTATTGCCACCACGAAAGGAGAGTGTTACTCCTTATGCAAATGGAGAAAGACGAAAATGAGAGGAATCATTCGAAAATAGGGAAATGAATAGACAAAAGGAAAAGTAAACGAAGAGACATGAGAGAGAAAGTTTAATTAAAACATTAAATAGCCATGGGAAAGAAATGACAGGGGTTGGATTTTTGTAGGCCAAAGGTTGGATCTTTTTGGAGGCCAAGGCTTGAAATATGCTGCAAAGACTTTATTTTCTTCTTTTAATACAAATGATTCCAAAAATTTATGTCTTGTTAGCAAGATAGGAGGATATTATTTCTGCATGTTTGATTTAACTGTCTATTTTTTCCTTTTCATGCTATAGGCTTATAGATGATGTTCAATGCATTTTAATGGTTACATCATTGAATGTTTAAAGCATGAAATTTATTTTTGTTTTCCTTAGAAGCTCGCACCTAGATTATTGTAGGTTGTGCAAATGCAGGTTTGGATAAACTAGGTTACATGCAAAAATTTCTCACATCTTTCATTTTGCAGAAATAGGGTGGCATCATACTGGCGAAAGTTTGTTTTAATATTTTTAGCATTCTGGTACATTTCTAGATTTTATTTTTATTTTTCTAACCCTTCCTTCTTTTCACTTTAGCAATTAAAATAAAATTTGAAAAAAATTAAAACTCCAAAAGTAAATGCACGGGTGTGAAGAATAAGCTTTAACACTTCATTTAGAACAATTTCGATTTCATTTTGAAGCCATTTCAAAATTATAAAAATTATTCAAAGTTGTTGTTTTTACAAGCATTTTATAATTTTAGATTTTACATAATTTTGCATTTTGAAGGTAAATCATATTTCAAGCTTTGCATGTTTATTTTGCAAGCAATAAATTAACTTTCCTTTATGAAAATTCCAATTTCATTAAAGGGGAGTGATTTATATGGCATTTCAAAAGGCCATTATTTTAAAGCAATAAATTGACTTCTCTTTATGAAAATTCTAATTTCATTAAAGAGGGGTAATTTATTTATTATATCAAAGGCTACCTTTATTTTCACACTCAAGGTAACATTAAATGAATCCAATCATCATTTAAGGTTCATATTTTGGAGATAGATTTTAATCTTGTATTTCATTCTCAAAGCATAATTTAAGGAAAGTTAAAACTTGTTTAAAATCTACTTAACCAAATGAAGATAAAATCTACCTAAAATACTTCAAGATAAAATGAAGTAAGGCACTTTCATCATGGTCATATGAGGGCCAATCACATTTTCCTTTTCTTTTAAGTTTCATAAACAATTAATTAGTATAACAATAAAATAATACCAACACAGGCCCCTTGTTAATAGTTACTTGCAAATCACTAAGGTATACCTAGCATTTATTTGATACATCTTCAAAATATTACAAGCACACATTAAGTAAAAGGAACCTTGGAGAAATTTCTATTTCTTTGCAAGAGAGGGTTTTCTAATCAAAATCCTGACTGTGATGGGGATTTTGTAATTGGAAAAATATCCACTCAATAGAATTGGCACTAGAAGGAGGGCATGAATTGGTGTTATTTTATTTATGCTAAATTGTTCATTGTTGTTCTAAATGCTTTTGAATTGTTCATACAATGAATAATGTGATTTTGTGTAACCTTGAGAGCTTTGAATTGTTGAATGTTTCATAACATATTATCTGAGGCATCTTTTAGCACCCAACATAATTGGTACTAGAAGGATAGACTAAATTGGTTTACTTTATTGCTATTTATATGCTAAATTGTTCATTTTACTTGAAAGGTTTATTTGAAAGCATTGGTCTTGACTAATGAGATTCTGTTGATCATATTCATTGATTTAAAAGTTCTCTAATTGATGATGCATTAATGCTAACCTTTTTAAAATTGGAGAATGTTCTTTAATGTCATGCTTTAATTGATGCATATAGTTTGGTTGATATACATGATGATTTATGTGTTAAACATTTGAGATTTGTTAGTCATTTCATGTTTCTTGGAAAGATATTTATTTGACTAACAAAATTGATTTTAAAGTTGTATTATTTAAGGTCCACTAATGGCTTGGTTGGATTCAATGAGGGTAGGTTGTCCTTTAAACATACCTGGGCCTTCACATCCTATACCTATAGATATTTTGGTTCATCTACCTCGGTTTAGATATGATGGAATAGAATCGACTGAGGAACATATCCAGGCATACAAGAACACTTTAATTCAATGGAAAATTATGCATGAAGATGTTGCTTGTAACATGTTTCCATTCACATTAGATGAATTTGCTTATGATTGGTATCTCAATTTACCTACAGGTTCTATCACTTCTTGGGCTCAACTAGAAGCAACATTTCTTAGCCAATTTGGAAATCTAGTTGACCTAGATATGATATCAAATCAATTTACCTCTATATGTAAGGAACCTAATGAATCCACGAGACAATTTAATTATAATTTTCATAGGTTGTATACCAAAATAGAGATGCATTATACCATTTCAGAAGAAGAGGTCATCTAAATATACTTGGAAGCATTATACCCCTTTACTTACACATTTTTAAGGAGAATTCTTAAAGATCCATCCTTGCCTAGAATCTATAGTGAGCCCATAATAGTCAAACAATGGTGGATTTTGAAAGGTATGGATGTGGGTCAATTAGAATTGCTCAACCCTAAGGTTCGTAATCAAATGCCACCCACAAGTCAGGTTGAGGTACAACCATATCCTATGATGAATTATTTTTCAGGAGTTTGGATTTCAACCAATACCAACCATCTAATCTAGCACCCTCAAATCAAATGATGTCTAATATGAATAATAAATGGGATGAATTTGAATGTCCAAATGTTACAACCACCTTAGATATTATTCAAGAGGAGGTGCAAGTTTTAAAACCAATATTCACCAATGAGTATTGCATAGATATGGGTTCATCTCTAGAAAAGCATGAGTATTTAGACAATGGAAGAGTCCTAGAGTTAACTAGCATGGAGATATGTAATAGGATAGGACCTTCCATAGAATTTAATTAAGTGGTTGAAAGAAATGATCAATAATACCAATACATCCCAAATGATAATTCTTTTGTTTGGGAAAGAAAGGGTTTAGAATCATTATTCACAAAGGAGGATTGGGATGATCATAGAAATAAAAATGTAAAAATTGATCCCATTATAGAAATCCTTAAGCCATCAAAAGTGGTTGAAAGTGAGGTTGAAAGAGAATCAATAAATGAATTTGAAGACATAACACAATTTCACCACTTGTTCTTGGAAGACACTTTGGATGAGATTGTTGAAACTGATGGTCAAGAAAACCCACACCTTCCAAATTGTGATAAAATTGAATCATGGGTTACAAATGTGGATCATGATATTGCAAGCTTGAATACAAAGAGTAGACAACTTTTGAGAATAATTGAACCATCTAAGGAAGGTGAAGGCAAATTTGATGAGAAACATGTTGATGAATTGGAAGATGGTGAAGTAGTTGAGCATCACAACTTGATTTTGGAAGATGATTACTAGATTCTTGGGAGAAATGGGAAGAATATGCTCACTCAAAACCTTCTAATGAACTTTTTGTGTCAATTGATATGCACGATAATACAATTTTTTTCTCTCATGAGGATATTACAAGTCTTGTACAATCTAATAATGTTTTGGAAGAAAGGTTGGAATCTCATCAAGTGTTGGAAAATGATAATGATTCTACTACCATGGATAAAGAAGAAAAGAATTGATAGATGAATCAAAAGATCATGTAAAAGATACAATAGAGTTTCATCCCACAAATTTAGATGACAATTTTTATAATGGTTGGGGAAGATATGAAGAATCATTGGCTTTTCACACCCCTATTGATGAGATTTCTATTGACATGCAGGATGCTGAAAATGATATCTCACACGAAGATCCTATAATTCTTGTACAATCAAGAAAATAGCATATAACAATATAGAAGGTTACTAAATTTGATAATTTTGAATATGAATTTATGGAACAACTTGTTGAAGTAGAAAAGGAAGAAATGGTAAATTTTTCCTATGATTCATTTGTTATGGATGGGGAAGAGGTCAAATCTATTCTTTTGTTCTTGAATTTTGAAAACTTGGGTGAAAATTCACATGATTGTCTTGAATATTCTGAGGAAGAAACATCATGGATGGTTAACAAGGAATGAGAACCAAAGGATAAAATTTTTGCTTTATTCAAAGCAACTCAAGTAATTGATCATGGAGATTTGTTATTTGACACATACATTGATCAACAAAAGTTATATTTTGAAAAGGATGAGCATGATTTATTTTTGATAAGTTAACAGATTGCATTTCTAGATAAGTTTTAAGGATCCCAAAACCTTGTTACAAAAATAGCCATGCTTGTTGTGAACAGAGAGGATACTATCAAGGAACGTCACCCTAAGCCTAAAATAGTAAAGAGAAAAATAGAGGACACAACATCAGACAAAATGAAAGAGGAAGAAAAAGGACATTTCCTAAGAAGATCAGCCCGCATAGCAAAAAGAAACAGGCTCCTTGCAGGGTAGTCGCAGGAACAAATCGAAACTTGCTTAGACAAAAAGAAGTAGGATTTGCTTAGGGTAGCCGCAAAAGCAAAATGTAAAAATTTGAGGAGATCATTCCTCAGTGAAATCCTTGTCCTCATCCTTAGTATCGCCTTCAATATGGTCCTTAGGCTCTCCTTAATGATGACCATGTCCTCCACTTCAAACCCACTGTCAACCTCCTAGCCACTCCGACCTTCAAAGAAAAGCTTCTAAAAGCCTTCCCTAAGATCGATGATCGAATTAACCATGGCATTCATCATGCTTGTAGTGGTGGATATTATGAACTCTTTCAGCTACTTCACCTTATCATTTGCTTCTTCATCATCAGCTCTGATGTCAATTATCTTTTTGCTGCCTCTCGTCGCCTAGTTTTAAAGGCAGATAGATTTCATTACGAGCCCTTTTCATATTTTCAAAGCTAATGCTCTTCCTCACATTTAGCTCTTGAATAGATTCAATGGCATTCCTCTTTCTTTCTACAAGAGATAGGTGGGAAGAAGGCCTAGCAAGTTTGGCAGCTAGTTTGGGAATGCGCGGGTTGGCCTTAGGACTTAGAGCTAGGACATAGGTGTAGATAACATTGAACATTCCTTGATGGAAAGGGAGGTCATGGCCTTTCTTATTCATACATGATGTAATTGAATAGTTTATAGAATTGAGAAAAACTAGGGGATTTTTATGGGATTAATGTCATAGAAGTGGTTAACGAAAGCCAAATGATAAGTACATAACATTTTTTTGGGTCATCGACAGTGATGAACTCCATTATTATATTCATCACATCATTCCAAGGGGTGTTAAGATCACTCCTATAGATACATTGCTTTGCTCCTTTGTATATCCTTTTTTTGTCCTTAAACTCCTTAAGTTCCACCTCCCAGTTGTGCTTGTCTATGGATTGAGTGACCTTTCATAGGTTGGCCAGTAATCATAGATAAAAGGTTGAAATCCATGCATAAACTGCTCCCATGAACTGTAACAATGCCATTATCCCAAGATTCCAAAAAATCCATGGTGATGTCGAGTTCCTCACCAGTGAACATGTGGAAGAAGGGAAAGAAGTGTCACTCAGTGATAATTTTCTCAGCTAGGGTGTTGCATTCGACCTTGCTGGAATCGATGAAAATCATGGTGAAATGGTGGTGAGGGTTGGATAAAGGGCTAGAAGGAATAGCAAAGGCCTAAGGGTCGATGGGCTTACTACAATAGAAAGGAGGGAAGGTTACCAGTGGAGGGAATATGATGGCTTTGCATGGGATGGAAGCATGGGGGATGCTTAATGTGGATTTATGGATGAAATATTAAGGAAAAAGCCCCTATTCTTGGATGTTGCCATTAATGATATCAGCGAAGAAAATTGAATTGGGCACTGGGGGATTGGAAATATCAATATTTTTTTAAATGATTGCTAGGATAGGGATGGTGAATGAGGATAATAAGAGGGTTGAAAATGATGATCTTTGGATCTTGGTAATGATTGGTTCTAGATTCGATTAATATATTTATGGAATGATCATCTCCATCGTCGTTACTACCATGATCTTCTCGGTGGGTGTGCTTCAAGTTCCATAGCATGATCTTGAAAATGTGATCGTTGCCATACTTTCCTTTCCTTCGGAGATGCCACATCCCTATCACAAACCCTATGGTAATCTGCCTTTCCAGGGTTGTATTTCTATCTTAGGTTTGGATATTACTTGGCCCAATGTTTATATGGTGCCATTGCCAATGATAATTAAAGTAATTGAAAAGGATGCCTTCATGAAACATATTATTTTTTGAATTGGAAACACTGCCTAGGTCTCTGTACACAATTGACATTGATTTACATAAATTGAAAAATATGTTAATGTACATTTCCAAGAAATCAAACCAGACAAGCATGACCTTTTGGCAGTGGAAAATGGTCTGCGTGGATAGATTCCCAATCATAACGAAGCTTGTGTGATGCCCACTTTTTTCGTGCTTTGGTGGAGTATCCACTGTCCATGTGGGAATCCTCCTTTAATTTTTGTTATTATACATGTAACACTGGATGAGGGTCCTGTAGGATCACATCCTCATGAGGAAGACCATTAGGATTATCACCTTGAGATTTTTCCTATTCCACAATGGTGCGGACTTCATCAAGTATGTCATCAGTCCAAATCAGAATGTTGGGCATGTGGACTCCAAGGTTGGCCAATCTATCCGTAACTTCATTTTCTTCTCTATAAGCATGTTGGAATATGACTTCCTGTATGTCAAGGATGAAGTTCCTAGCACCTTTAATTTAATCCCTAACTCTCTAGCAAGGATTGCTCTTATTCTTGAGGTAACTAATGATATTGAGGTAATCTCCTTCGATAATTAACCTATTGATAAAGTTCTTAGCAATGGAAAGATCTTTCCACATGCTTTTTGCCTCTACCACATGATTTGTCTAGTCCCCCAATCCCTTAGCAAAGGTGAGGATAACTTCTCCTTGATGATTTTTGAGGATGCCTCCTACTCTTGCTTTCCCTGGTTTTCCTTTTGTAGCCCCATCAAAATTTAGTTTGAACAACCTTGTCGGTGGAGGAATCCACTTGGAATTGATTTTGTGATTAATGGAAGGACGAAAGTCCTCCAAGGATTTACTTACTGTGAGCTCAAACTTGAAAGCAAGCTTCAGGTAAGGGGAGATAAGGTAAGAATTTTCTTTGGCATAGGCTATGATCTTGCTGAAAGTAAGCTTTGGGATAGACGGGCATTGGGAGAAGACTCTGTGGTTTCTCTCAAGCCACACTTGCCAAAGGAAATGGTAAAGACATGTTTTCCAAATGAATTTGAGGTGAGGGTTATGTAAGGGGCTAGGCCATTGAAGAAAGAGGTTAGTGATGGAGTAAGTTTTTGCCCACAGGATGTGGAAGGATTGGAATATGGAATCAAGGATGGATGAGGAATAGGGGCGATGGAGGGAGATATGAGAGGGGGATTCCCAAGATGCTAGGAAAAGGGTGCAACTACTGGGGATGGTGATGCCTTTTTTAATCAAGTTGTCAATAGTTAGGATCCTTTATTGAATGGTGAGCTAGGAAAAGGACACCTTGGGGATAAGGGACTTAATCTAGACAAGGTTAGAAGGCAGCATGATATCCTAAATTTCAAGAAGTTTATAAGCAAACTTGATAGTGATTTATCCACTATATGAGGGCTCCAAAATAAGGGTGTCATTAGAATTAATGGAAGGGATGATAGTGGAGTGCAAGAGGTAATTCAACCTGGTGGATTCAAAAGGATGGGTAGTAAATCTGATAACTTTCTAGCTGACTGTGTTATTCTGAGCATCTAGGAAGTCAAAGACTTTAAGTCCTATCCTGATGTCTATATAGGATTTCAGTATTGATATAATAGGATCTTCAGTAAGAGGTTTTTTTGAAATTCACTTGTCATTCCAAAAATATATTTTTCTTCCATATCCAAGTTTCCATATTAAACCTTTCTTCAGAAGCAACCTATTACTTATGATGGAATTACAGAAAGTGGATCCTCTTATGGGGGCTGCATCACTGAAGAAGTTGGCTCCTTGCATATTTTTCCTTTGGACAATGGATGTCCATTTGTTCTTGGTGTTAGTAACCAGTCTCCAGGCTTGTTTGGCCATCAAGGATATGTTTAGGGATTGAATCCTCTTGAGCCCAATTCCTCCTCTGTCCTTAGGTTTGTACACTTTATCCCAAGCAACAAGGTGTAATCGTTGCTTTTTTTTAGTTCTAGACCACAAGAAAGTTTTTTGAATATGTTCAATTTTATGGTACACTACGACAGGGGATTTAAAAATAGAAAGTAAGTACATAGGAATACTTTGGAGGGAAGCTGATGTGAGGGTAATTTTAGCATATTGGGATAGAAGGTTGCCCTTCCACATTGCAAGTTTTTTTTATCCTTTCTATGATGTTGTTCCACATAGAAGTGGTAGGTTTACAACAAAAAAGTGAGAGACCCAGGTAAGTTGTTGGGAGGACAGCCACAAAGAATTCAAGGATTTTGGCAATCTTATTTTGTCTTTGGGTCGGTGTATTGAGGAAATACAATTTGCTATTATTAAATTTCACTTTCTATCTAGCATCTACTTCATATAGCTTGAGAATGAACTTGATAACCTGCGCTTCAAAAATGGAAGCATTAGTAGATAAAATGGTGTCATCCACAAATTGTTGGTATGAAATAGGATTAGTTTGGGAGGAGGCTTTGATTCCTGACAAGAGGCCTATTCTGAAAGCTGCTTGGATGGTATTTCCCAATTCTTTAGAAACAATGATAAATAGAAGGGGGCAATAGGATCCCCTTGCCTTAGACCTCTACTGCTCTAGAAATATCTTGCTATGGATCCATTGATGAGAACTAAATACCAAGGTGAAGAAATGCACACTTTGATTAGCTCAATCCACTCATGATGGAATACAAATTTAAGAAATATAGCTAGAAGGAAGTTCCAGTTTTCTCTGTCGTATACCTTATTCATGTCAAGTTTGAGAACAAAGATAGCCTTTTTTATTTTAGAGGCACAATGTAGGGCCTCATGGATGGAAATGACACCATCTAGGATTGATCTACCTTGAACAGAGTTTCCTTGAAAAGGATCAATGATGCTTGGCATGATACTTTTCATCCTATTAGCCATGATTTTGGTCAGGATTTAATAAGAAATGTTACAAAGGTTAATGGGTTTGAAGTCAGACAAATATTTAGAAGTGGAATTATTTGGAATGAGGGCAATGAAAGTAGAATTGAAGCCTTGTGGAATTCTTTTGGATGATTGAAATTATCTTATGGCTAGACACACATCAGAACCCATAATGTCCCATAAGGTTTGGAAGAACTGGGGAGGAAATCCATCAAGTCCAAGGGCTTTATTAGGATGCATGGAAAAAATGGCAGACTTGATCTCTTCATATTGAAAGGGTGCAATTAAGCTGGAGTTAACATTGTCTGGAATGGATCAAGGGATGTGATGGAGCATGGAAGCTTGAGTAGATTAAGAATAAGAATTTTCATCTTCAAGGAGATATTTGAAGTATGAAGCTACCTCATATCTGATATCCTCAATATACATGGTAGAAGTGCCATCATTTTTCACCAAAGCTTTATATTGTTGTTTCTATTCTGCAGAGTGGAAACATGGAAAAATTTATTGTTTAAATCTCCCTCTTTGAGCCATAAAGCTCTAGATTTCTTCCACAAGAAGGATTCTTCACAAGCAAGGTGAAGAACACAAGCTTATACTGAGAGGGGGGGTGAACAGTATAAGACCTCTTTATACTTTTTCCATTATACTTCAAAACAGTAAAGCAATATACCCAAAGAAATATCAAAGCAATGCACAATATCATCCACAAAGTGACACCAATTTTAACGTGGTTCACCTAAAATGGCTGGGCTACGTCCACAAAAGTTTTCTCTAAAATTTATCTCAAATTTCTTTGGGAATCCTTCCCAATTACAATGTTTATGAGCCTCGGCCCAAAGGAGATACCTTCCCCCAATAAGAATTTATGAGCCTCTGCTCAAAGGAGATACCTTCCCCCAATCAAAATTTATGAGCCTCTCGCTCAAAGGAGATACCTTCCCCTCTACTCTGGAAATGATCCCTCGGAAGATCAACTACCTCTACCTCTTGCCAGCACGTGGAACTCCTTTCCATCGAAGACCTCCTATCCTCAATGCTTAGCCTAAGAGACCTCTGCCTTCTATGATCACGTCCACAACAGCTTAGCAACTCGTACCAAACACAGTCAGTCGGTCTAGTACAAGTCTTCCTCTGTATGTCAGATCTGTCCAACTCTTGAACAAATCAATCCTCTACATACAAGCCTTCTCAAAGACTTGCCAACTATCCTCAGGTTCTTCTCATAGAACCAATGCACCTATGTCCTCAAGTTCTCTGATAAAACTATCAAACTTGGCTTACAATTCCTCTGCTAGGACCTGTCCAAATTTGCTCACAAGTCCCCACCGGAACCTGTCCAAAATTGCTCACAAGTCCCCACCGGAACCTATCCAAAACTGCTCACAAGTCCCCATTGAAACCTGTCCAAAACTTCTCACAAGTCCCCATCGAAACCTGTCCAAAAACTGCTCACAAGTCCCCACTGGAACCTTTCCAAAAACTGCTCACAAGTCCCCACTAGAACCTGTCCAAAAACTTAGCAAGCTCACAAAGAAAAACTTTCTTAGTAGGAAATCACAAAGTGAATTGTTAGAGACCCAATGTGATTTGTCAAACTCATAGAAGCATAAAGAGAATTGTTAGAGACTCAATATGTTCTATACTCAAATCCCAATCTCAAAACTCAACTCAAATCAACTCAGCTCAATCTAAATCTCAAATCTGAAAACTCAACTCAATATCTGAAATGGATAGGATAGAATGTTTTCTTTCAAGAACATGAAACCCCAACAATTGCCAACTATGCAAAGAATCACATAACAATGATACTCATGTTCTTTTCACCATCAATTAGGGTTTCAACAACAATGCTCATCAAACAAGGTTTAGTCAACCAACACCATTCAACTCAACATCAACCTTGAAGCATTCAACCAATCATCACAAGAAAAGGAAACAAGTAGAAATCCTTTTCCCTCCAAAGATATTTGAACAAAACATCCACCAACACAATATCACCAAATGCAAAGAATAACTTGCTCAAATCAACTCAATGGAGTAAGCCCAATATCATGAATCAAGTAAAGCAATAACTTGATCAAACAACCTCTATGGAAGCAACTCAACCATCAAACTCAAAACAGCCAACCAAGGGTTCCACCAACTCAATGCAAGTAGCTAGACTCACAAATATAAACCCTAGTGCACAAAGCTTCCACTATCTCAAACCAAAAATTATGCATTCACCAAAAACTCTCCTTAAGGATAACAATGCATAAGTAGTCTTCAACAAACCATAAAATAGGATTTACACCTAGCCAAAGGATACCTAGTAGAATACCTTTTCACTCCAACCTTATTTCAGAAAACATACACCAATCATACTCATAAGAAGAATGTGCCCATACCTTATTGGAGTAGAAGATAATTGAACCTTCAAGCTATCACCACACACAACTCTCAAACTTCCAACCAAGTTAGGGTTAGAATAAAAAGAAATGAGCAATAATATAAACTTCCTTTATTACACCTTTTAGCTCCACTTCTTTAAACACAACCACCATAACATGCCAATAAATCAACAATCACAAACTCACACCTTATACCTCCATTTTTAATTTTAGCATAGCAAAGAATAATCTTAAAAATACATCCAAAGAAATATGCCCTTATTTCTCCTAAGCTTTTATTCAATGCTAATCACAAAAGCCAAAACTCATAAAATTTAATCACACCTTATAAATCGTTGTCCAAGAAACTTCGAATTTTGTGGCATAAAGACGTTTTAATAAAAACGTGTGTTACTCTAGCAAAGCACCCCCGTGAGACTCGAAACGACGACCTCCGCCAATGCAGCGCCCAACAACAGCCTTTGCTGCCACTAGCCCATGCGGGCTACGAAGTTCACAAGTGAACTTCCATCCACTTCACCCTAAAAAAAAACTCCCAAAGACTTTTCAACCGCACGTGCTTCTAAGTCTTCCTTCGATCGTAGTGAATACAGAGCACAAACACCGCAAATTGCATTTGGGGAATTTTGAATTAATTAGCCTTCCAACCTTAGGAGTTGGAGAATAAATAGTCTCTTCGAAGACACCTTGACATCAGCGAAATAAAGACCATTTCGAAATTAATCAAAAGTCTTTTCAAAAAGGGTTTAAAAACCCTTAAATAATTTTAATAAATTAAGAATAAAAAAAGGTTTAAAAACCTTTAAGTATTTTTAATAAATTAAAAATAATTTCTCCCTTAATTAATTAAATAATTAATAAAGAGAACCTCCATTGGTTTTAATAAAAACCCTATCCAACTTGGTTTTAATAAAAACCGGTTTGGTTTTAATGAAAAACCCTTGCCAATGGAATCTCTTCGGATTCTCTTAAAAATATTCTCTTGGAATCTTCCACCTTTGAAGCCAACACATCCTCTTAACATTAATGTCATTTCCTTTTGACATCAATGACAACTCATAGACAAGAAGCTAGGATCTCAAACCCAAAATTGCCAACAATCTCCCCCTTTGTCATTGATGGCAAACCATGCTTCTCAACAACACAAAAATTCAACATAAACAGCTCCCCCTGTCTTGAGGCTCTTTCCCTTACTCAAATCCCTCCCCCTTTGTCATCAATGGCAAAGGGTCACCTTTGGGGCTCGAGACTAAGAATGAGCCTCTTAGCTTAGTCCCTCCCCCACCTCTTGATGAGGTGATTAATTCTGGGGTGGGAGTAAAACTCCCATTAGGCACTGATCATCATCAACGTCTATAACTTCCTTGTCGGGCCTTCTCTTGAACTCTTTGTCCATATTCCTATTCCTGTCACTGTTCTTGTTCTTGTTCTTGTTCTCATCCCTGTTCTTGTCCATGCCTTGATCCTTGGACCTGATCATGCCACTATTCTTGTTCTTGTATTCTAGAATTTTAGCTCTACACTGTCTGATTGTGTGACCTTCATTGTTGCACTTGAAACACTTGACGATGTTGTTCTCTTAGGTAAACTTGATCTTTGAATCCACCAGTTCTGACCAAACCTATTCTGACCAAACCTATTTTGGCCAAACCTGTTCTGACCAAACCTATTCTGACCAAACCTGTTCCGGCCAAACTCGTTCGACCAAACTCGTTCCTCGTTATTTGCCTTGCAATAAACTTGCCTTGTGCCCAAACTGTTGACAAGAGTAGCAATACCCTTGAAAGTAACTAGCACTTCTGAAACTATCATTTACCTCCTTCACTTGAGCCATGCAATGTGAAGCCATGTGACCAAACCTGTGACAAGCAAAACATCTACCTTGAAACTTTCCTTTAATTGACCTCTTAGGTTCTGAAAACTTCTTCTTCTCATTCTGAATTCTGTTTTCTGTTTCTATGCATCTATCATTCAAGGACTCCTTTTCTGAAATACTTTCCTCATCAAACTCTCTTCCTTTTGGAGTCTCTTACTAGACTCTCCAACTTGTTCCTTGTGTGGCTTAACAAAACCAAGGCCTGTTTTATCTGTTGTCTTTCTTTGACCTTTGATGAGTGACTTAACCTTTTTGGAGCTATCTTGAAACCTCGTAAAGCTTATCCTTGTACTCTTTAGTTTCCTCTTTCAAAGAAGCCATTTTCTGTTCTAACTCACTATACTCAAGAACCTTAGACTCTAACTCATCCTTGAGTTCTTGTGTCTTAGCCATAGAGAAGTCAAGACTTTCTATAAGATCATCTCTCTCCATACAACATTCATCTAACTTATCCTTGAGTCTAGCATTCTTCTTTCTTTCCTTTTTCAAAGCACTAAGAGCACTAATAAGTTCACCTTCAAGATCTACTTCACCTTCCTCTATATCTTCCTCTATTTGTTTGCTTTTTGAATCATCAAAGCCTTTTTTAGATTTCTTATCACTAGAGGTGCTACCCTTTTCAAAAACAATACATGCATCTTCCTTATAGTTTTATGAAGCATCCTCATACATACTAGAAACCAAATCATTATTTGTGCAATCATCCTCAAGGTGACCAAAATTTCCACATCTAAGACATTTCATGATAATGAATCTATGTTTCGGTTCTTCCTCTTTTTCTGATATGAACAACATCTCATTTTCATTATCACTTGAAGAACTTTCACTATCACTACTAGAACACTTACTTGCTTTGTCTAGGTAGAAACTCTTCTTGTGCTTGTGAGAATACCTCTTTCCTTGATTGTTGTGCTCATATTTGTTTTTCCCGTGATGCTTGTGCTTTTTAGAATCCTGTTTATCTTCATCACTTTCATTCTTGGAAACAATACAGTTAGTAGCATAATGACCAAACTTTCCACAATTGAAACATCTTATATTTTTCATACTTTTGTGCTTTCTAGAGAACTTGCCTTTCTGTCTGTAATATGCCTCTTCATCACTAGAAGACTCATCACTATCTTGAAGTCGTTTACCCTTGGAATTCTTGGTAGCCTTGAAAGTTGCCTCTTTCTTGACATCAACCTTCACTTGAGTTCTCAACTCAAATGTTGCAAGTATACTATGGAGCTCATCCTTTTTCAACTTATCCAAATCTTTAGCTTCCTCAATAGCAAAAATATTTTCACTAAATATATTAGGAAGAGATCTTAAAATCTTATCACAAACATCATTTTCAGCAAGCTCAAGACCTAAGTCTTTCATGGAGTTAACAACCTCATCCATACGAAGCATGTAGTCACTAATATTTTCATCATCATTCATCTTGAGTTGTTCAAACATACCTTTGAAGTGTCTCAACTTGGCCTTTCTAACATTTGTATCACCTGTATGAACCACCTTCAACCTGTTTCCACATTTCACTAGCCGTCTTGCGAGTGAATCACTTTGGTGAGATTCGCTTTCTGTAAGCCTTTCAGGATTGCATTCATTGCTTTTGAATTGTTGTGATGTAGGAGCCTTTCTTCTTTAGTATTAGGACCATGTTCAGGAATAGTGTACTCATCTTCAATCACTTCCCAAACCTCATTCCCAAGTGCCATTAGATGAACCTTCATCCTTGCACTCCAAAGACCAAAATCTGACCCATCAAGAATAGGTGTTGCATTGCCACTTGAATGATCCATTGTGTTCTTTACTAGCTTTTCCTTCAAGTCGTTAAACTTTCCGAAGGCACCGGCTCGATACCAATTGAAGAACACAAGCTTATACTCGAGAGGGGGGTGAACAGTATAAGACCTCTTTTTACTTTTTCCTTTATACTTCAAAATAGTAAAGCAATATACCCAAAGCAATATCAAAGCAATGCACAATATCATCCACAAAGTGACACCAATTTTAACGTGGTTCACCTAGAATGGCCGGGCTACGTCCACAAAAATTTTCTCTAAAAGTTATCTCAAAGTTCTTTGGGAATCCTTCCCAATTACAATGTTTATGAGCCTCGGCCCAAAGGAGATACCTTCCCCCAATCAGAATTTATGAGCCTCTCCTCAAAGGAGATACCTTCCCCCAATCAAACTTTATGAGCCTCTACTCAAAGGAGATACCTTCCCCTCGCTCTGGAAATGATCCCTCGGAAGATCAACTGCCTCTACCTCTTGCCAGCACGTGGAACTCCTTTCCATCGAAGACCTCCTATCCTTAATGCTTAGCCTAAGAGACCTCTGCCTTCTATGATCACGTCCACAGTAGCTCAGCAACCTGTACCAAACACAGTCAGTCGGTCTAGTACAAGTCTTCCTCTATCTGTCAAATCTATCCAACTCTTGAACAAATCAATCCTCTACATACAAGCCTTCTCAAAGACTTGCCAACTATCCTCAGGTTCTTCTCATAGAACCAATGCACCTCTGTCCTCAAGTTCTCTGATAGAACTATCAAACTCAGCTCACAAGTCCTCTGCTAGGACCTGTCCAAATCTGCTCACAAGTCCCCACCGAAACCTGTCCAAAATTGCTCACAAGTCCCCACCGGAACCTGTCCAAAACTGCTCACAAGTCCCCACCGAAACCTGTCCAAAACTACTCACAAGTCCCCACCGGAACCTATCCAAAAACTGCTCACAAGTCCCCACCGGAACCTATCCAAAACTGCTCACAAGTCCCCACCGGAACCTATCCAAAACCTGCTCACAAGTCCCCACCGGAACCTGTCCAAAAATGCTCACAAGTCCCCACCGGAACTTGTCCAAAAACTCAGCAAGCTCACCAAGAAAAACTTTCTTAGTAGGAAATCACAAAGTGAATTGTTAGAGACCCAATGTGATTTTTCAAACTCATAGAAGCATAAAGAGAATTGTTAGAGACTCAATATGTTCTATACTCAAATCCCAATCTCAAAACTCAACTCAAATCAACTCAGCTCAATCTCAATCTCAAATCTGAAAACTCAACTCAATATCCGAAATGGATAGGATAGAATGTTTTCTTTCAAGAACATGAAACCCCAACAATTGCCAACTATGCAAAGAATCACATAACAATGATACTCATGTTCTTTTCACCATCAATTAGGGTTTCAACAACAATGCTCATCAAACAAGGTTTAGTCAACCAACACCATTCAACTCAACATCAACCTTGAAGCATTCAACCAATCATCACAAGAAAAGGAAACAAGTAGAAATCCTTTTCCCTCCAAAGATATTTGAACAAAACAGCCACCAACACAATATCACCAAATGCAAAGAATAACTTGCTCAAATCAACTCAATGGAGTAAGCCCAATATCATGAATCAAGTAAAGCAATAACTTGATCAAACAACCTCTATGGAAGCAACTCAACCATCAAACTCAAAACAGCCAACCAAGGGTTCCACCAACTCAATGCAAGTAGCTAGACTCACAAATATAAACCCTAGTGCACAAAGCTTCCACTATCTCAAACCAGAAATTATGCATTCACCAAAAACTCTCCTTAAGGATAACAATGCATAAGTAGTCTTCAAAAAACCAGAAAATAGGATTTACACCTAGCCAAAGGATACCTAGTAGAATACCTTTTCACTCCAACCTTATTTCAGAAAACATACACCAATCATACTCATAAGAAGAATGTGCCCATACCTTATTGGAGTAGAAGATAATTGAACCTTCAAGCTCTCACCACACACAACTCTCAAACTTCCAACCAAGTTAGGGTTAGAATAAAAAGAAATGAGCAATAATATAAACTTCCTTTATTACACCTTTTAGCTCCACTTCTTTAAACACAACCACCATAACATGCCAATAAATCAACAATCACAGACTCACACCTTATACCTCCATTTTTAATTTTAGCATAGCAAAGAATAATCTTAAAAATACATCCAAAGAAATATGCCCTTATTTCTCCTAAGCTTTTATTCAATGCTAATCACAAAAGCCAAAACTCATAAAATTTAATCACACCTTATAAATCGTTGTCCAAGAAACTCCGAATTTCGCGGCATAAAGACGTTTTAATAAAAACGTGTGTTACTCTAGCAAAGCACCCCCGCGAGACTCGAAATGACGACCTCCGCCAATGCAGCGCCCAACAGCAGCCTTCGGTGCCACTAGCCCACGCGGGCTACGAAGTTCACAAGTGAACTTCCCTCCACTTCACCCTCGAAAAAAACTCCCGAAGACTTTTCAACCGCACGTGCTTCTAAGTCTTCCTTCGATCGCAACGAATACAGAGCACAAACACCGCAAATTGCATTCGGGGAATTTTGAATTAATTAGCCTTCCAACCTTAGGAGTTGGAGAATAAATAGTCTCTTCGAAGACACCTTGACGTCGACGGAAATAAAGACCATTTCGAAATTAATCAAAAGTCTTTTCAAAAAGGGTTTAAAAACCCTTAAATAATTTTAATAAATTAAGAATAAAAAAAGGTTTAAAAACCTTTAAGTATTTTTAATAAATTAAAAATAATTTCTCCCTTAATTAATTAAATAATTAATAAATAAATAGAACCTCCATTGGTTTTAATAAAAACCCTATCCAACTTGGTTTTAATAAAAACCGGTTTGGTTTTAATGAAAAACCCTTGCCAATGGAATCTCTCCGGATTCTCTTAAAAATATTCTCTTGGAATCTTCCACCTTTGAAGCCAACACATCCTCTTAACATTAATGCCATTTCCTTTTGACATCAATGACAACTCATAGACAAGAAGCTAGGATCTCAAACCCAAAATTGCCAACAATCTCCCCCTTTGTCATTGATGGCAAACCATGCTTCTCAACAACACAGAAACTCAACATAAATAGCTCCCCTTGTCTTGAGGCTCTCCCCCTTACTCAAATCTCTCCCCCTTTGTCATCAATGGCAAAGGGTCACCTTTGGGGCTCGGGACTAAGAATGAGCCTCTTAGCTTAGTCCCTCCCCCACCTCCCCGATGAGGTGATTAATTCTTGGGTGGGAGTAAAACTCCCATTAGGCACTGATCATCATCAGCATCTATAACTTCCTTGTCGGGCCTTCTCTTGAACTCTTTGTCCATATTCCTGTTCCTATCACCGTTCTTGTTCTTGTTCTCATCCCTGTTCTTGTCCATGCCTTGATCCTTGGACCTGATCATGCCACTGTTCCTGTTCCCGTATTCTAGAATTTTAGCTCTACAGTGTCTGATTATGTGACCTTCATTGTTGCACTTGAAACACTTGACGATGTTGTTTCTCTGAGGTAAACTCGATCTTTGAATCCACCAGTTCCGACCAAACCTATTTGCCAAACCTTTTTGGCCTTTTTGACCAAACCTGTTCGACCAAACCTATTTTGGCCAAACCTATTTTGACCAAACTTGTTCTGACCAAACCTGTTCTGACCAAACCTATTCCTGTTATTTGCCTTGCAATAAACTGCCTTGTGCCCAAACTATTGACAAGAGTAGCAATACCCTTGAAAGTAACTAGCACTTCTGAAACTGTCATTTACCTCCTTCACTTGAGCCATGCAATGTGAAGCCATGTGACCAAACCTGTGACAAGCAAAACATCCGCCTTGAAACTTTCCTTTAATTGACCTCTTAGGTTCTGAAAACTTCTTCTTCTCATTCTGAATTCTATTTTCTGTTTCTATGCATCTATCATTCAAGGACTCCTTTTCTAAAATACTTTCCTCATCAGAACTCTCTTCCTTTTGGAGTCTCTTACTAGACTCTCCAACTTGTTCCTTGTGTGGCTTAACAAAACCAAGGCCTGTTTTATCTGTTGTCTTTCTTTGACCTTTGATGAGTGACTTAACCTTTTTGGAGCTATCTTGAAACCTCGTAAAGCTTATCCTTGTACTCTTTAGTTTCCTCTTTCAAAGAAGCCATTTTCTGTTCTAACTCACTATACTCAAGAACCTTAGACTCTAACTCATCCTTGAGTTCTTGTGTCTTAGCCATAGAGAAGTCAAGACTTTCTATAAGATCATCTCTCTCCATACAACATTCATCTAACTTATCCTTGAGTCTAGCATTCTTCTTTCTTTCCTTTTTCAAAGCACTAAGAGCACTAATAAGTTCACCTTCAAGATCTACTTCACCTTCCTCTATATCTTCCTCTATTTGTTTGCTTTTTGAATCATCAAAGCCTTTTTCAGATTTCTTATCACTAGAGGTGCTACCCTTTTCAAAAACCATACATGCATCTTCCTTATAGTTTTCTGAAGCATCCTCATACATACTAGAAACCAAATCATTATTTGTGCAATCATCCTCAAGGTGACCAAAATTTCCACATCTAAGACATTTCATGATAATGAATCTATGTTTCGGTTCTTCCTCTTTTTCTCATATGAACAACATCTCATTTTCATTATCACTTGAAGAACTTTCACTATCACTACTAGAACACTTACTTGCTTTGTCTAGGTAGAAACTCTTCTTGTGCTTGTGAGAATACCTCTTTCCTTGATTGTTGTGCTCATCTTTGTTTTTCCTGTGATGCTTGTGCTTTTCAGAATCCTTGCTCTTAGAATCCTGTTTATCTTCATCACTTTCATTCTTGGGAACAATACAGTTAGTAGCATAATGACCAAACTTTCCACAATTGAAACATCTTATATTTTTCATACTTTTGTGCTTTCTAGAGAACTTGCCTTTCTTGCTGTAATATGCCTCTTCATCACTAGAAGACTCATCACTATCTTGAAGCTGTTTACCCTTGGAATTCTTGGTAGCCTTGAAAGTTGCCTCTTTCTTGACATCAACCTTCACTTGAGTTCTCAACTCAAATGCTGCAAGTATACTATGGAGCTCATCCTTTTTCAACTTATCCAAATCTTTAGCTTCCTCAATAGCAGAAATATTTTCACTAAATCTATTAGGAAGAGATCTTAAAATCTTATCACAAACATCATTTTCAGCAAGCTCAAGACCTAAGTCTTTCATGGAGTTAACAACCTCATCCATACGAAGCATGTAGTCACTAATATTTTCATCATCATTCATCTTGAGTTGTTCAAACATACCTTTGAAGTGTCTCAACTTGGCCTTTCCGACATTTGTATCACCTCGTATGAACCACCTTCAACTGTTTCCACATTTCACTAGTTGTCTTGCAGTGAATCACTTTGGTGAGATCTGCTTTCGTAAGCCTTTCAGGATTGCATTCATTGCTTTTGAATTGTTGTGATGTAGGAGCCTTTCTTCTTTAGTATTAGGACCATGTTCAGGAATAGTGTACTCATCTTCAATCACTTCCCAAACCTCATTCCCAAGTGCCATTAGATGAACCTTCATCCTTGCACTCCAAAGACCAAAATCTGACCCATCAAGAATAGGTGCTGCATTGCCACTTGAATGATCCATTGTGTTCTTTACTAGCTTTTCCTTCAAGTTGTTAAACTTTCCGAAGGCACCGACTCTGATACCAATTGAAGAACACAAGCTTATACTGAGAGGGGGGGTGAACAGTATAAGACCTCTTTTTACTTTTTCCTTTATACTTCAAAATAGTAAAGCAATATACCCAAAGCAATATCAAAGCAATGCACAATATCATCCACAAAGTGACACCAATTTTAACGTGGTTCACCCAGAATGGTCAGGCTACGTCCACAAAACTTTTCTCTAAAAGTTATCTCAAAGTTCTTTGGGAATCCTTCCCAATTACAATGTTTATGAGCCTCGGCCCAAAGGAGATACCTTCCCCCAATCAGAATTTATGAGCCTCTGCTCAAAGGAGATACCTTCCCCCAATCAAAATTTATGAGCCTCTTGCTCAAAGGAGATACCTTCCCCTCTCGCTCTGGAAATGATCCCTCGGAAGATCAACTGCCTCTACCTCTTGCCAAGCACGTGGAACTCCTTTCCACTGAAGACCTCCTATCCTCAATGCTTAGCCTAAGAGACCTCTGTCTTCTATGATCACGTCCACAATAGCTCAACAACCTCGTACCAAACATAGTCAATCGGTCTAGTACAAGTCTTCCTCTGTCTGTCAGATTTGTCCAACTCTTGAACAAATCAATCCTCTGCATACAAGCCTTCTCAAAGACTTGCCAACTATCCTCCAGGTTCTTCTCATAGAACCAATGCACCTCTGTCCTCAAGTTCTCTGATAGAACTATCAAACTCAGCTCACAAGTCCTCTGCTAGGACCTATCCAAATCTTCTCACAAGTCCCCATATTAACCTCAACTTTCAACTGCTCACAAGTCCCCATCGAACCTGTCCAAAATTTCTCACAAGTCCCCATCGGAACCTGTCCAAAACTTGCTCACAAGTCCCCACTGGAACCTGTCCAAAACTGCTCACAAGTCCCCACTGGAACCTGTCCAAAACTGCTCACAAGTCCCCACTGGAACCTGTCCAAGAATTCTCACAAGTCCCCACTGGAACCTGTCCAAAAACTCAGCAAGCTCACCAAGAAAAACTTTCTTAGTAGGAAATCACAAAGTGAATTGTTAGAGACCCAATGTGATTTTTCAAACTCATAGAAGCATAAAGAGAATTGTTAGAGACTCAATATGTTCTATACTCAAATCCCAATCTCAAAACTCAACTCAAATCAACTCAACTCAATCTCAATCTCAAATCTGAAAACTCAACTCAATATCTAAAATGGATAGGATAGAATGTTTTCTTTCAAGAACATGAAACCCCAACAATTGCCAACTATGCAAAGAATCACATAACAATGATACTCATGTTCTTTTCACCATCAATTAGGGTTTCAACAACAATGCTCATCAAACAAGGTTTAGTCAACCAACACCATTCAACTCAACATCAACCTTGAAGCATTCAACCAATCATCACAAGAAAAGGAAACAAGTAGAAATCCTTTTCCCTCCAAAGATATTTGAACAAAATATCCACCAACACAATATCACCAAATGCAAAGAATAACTTGCTCAAATCAACTCAATGGAGTAAGCCCAATATCATGAATCAAGTAAAGCAATAACTTGATCAAACAACCTCTATGGAAGCAACTCAACCATCAAACTCAAAACAGCCAACCAAGGGTTCCACCAACTCAATGCAAGTAGCTAGACTCACAAATATAAACCCTAGTGCACAAAGCTTCCACTATCTCAAACCAGAAATTATGCATTCACCAAAAACTCTCCTTAAGGATAACAATGCATAAGTAGTCTTCAACAAACCAGAAAATAGGATTTACACCTAGCCAAAGGATACCTAGTAGAATACCTTTTCACTCCAACCTTATTTCAGAAAACATACACCAATCATACTCATAAGAAGAATGTGCCCATACCTTATTGGAGTAGAAGATAATTGAACCTTCAAGCCGTCACCACACACAACTCTCAAACTTCCAACCAAGTTAGGGTTAGAATAAAAAGAAATGAGCAATAATATAAACTTCCTTTATTACACCTTTTAGCTCCACTTCTTTAAACACAACCACCATAACATGCCAATAAATCAACAATCACAGACTCACACCTTATACCTCCATTTTTAATTTTAGCATAGCAAAGAATAATCTTAAAAATACATCCAAAGAAATATGCCCTTATTTCTCCTAAGCTTTTATTCAATGCTAATCACAAAAGCCAAAACTCATAAAATTTAATCACACCTTATAAATCGCTGTCCAAGAAACTCCGAATTTCGTGGCATAAAGACGTTTTAATAAAAACGTGTGTTACTCTAGCAAAGCACCCCCGCGAGACTCGAAACGGTGACCTCCGCCAATGCAGCGCCCAACAGCAGCCTTCGCTGCCACTAGCCCATGCGGGCTACGAAGTTCACAAGTGAACTTCCCTCCACTTCACCCTCGAAAAAAACTCCCGAAGACTTTTCAACCGCACGTGCTTCTAAGTCTTCCTTCGATCGCAGCGAATACAGAGCACAAACACCGCAAATTGCATTCGAGGAATTTCGAATTAATTAGCCTTCCAACCTTAGGAGTTGGAGAATAAATAGTCTCTTCGAAGACACCTTGACGTCGGCGAAAATAAAGACCATTTCAAAATTAATCAAAAGTCTTTTCAAAAAGGGTTTAAAAACCCTTAAATAATTTTAATAAATTAAGAATAAAAAAAGGTTTAAAAACCTTTAAGTATTTTTAATAAATTAAAAATAATTTCTCCCTTAATTAATTAAATAATTAATTAAAAAATAAATAGAACCTCCATTGGTTTTAATAAAAACCCTATCCAACTTGGTTTTAATAAAAACCGGTTTGGTTTTAATGAAAAACCCTTGCCAATGGAATCTCTCCGGATTCTCTTAAAAATATTCTCTTGGAATCTTCCACCTTTGAAGCCAACACATCCTCTTAACATTAATGCCATTTCCTTTTGACATCAATGACAACTCATAGACAAGAAGCTAGGATCTCAAACCCAAAATTGCCAACAATCTCCCCCTTTGTCATTGATGGCAAACCATGCTTCTCAACAACACAAAAACTCAACATAAATAGCTCCCCCTGTCTTGAGGCTCTCCCCCTTACTCAAATCTCTCCCCCTTTGTCATCAATGGCAAAGGGTCACCTTTGGGGCTCGGGACTAAGAATGAGCCTCTTAGCTTAGTCCCTCCCCCACCTCCCCGATGAGGTGATTAATTCTGGGGTGGGAGTAAAACTCCCATTAGGCACTGATCATCATCAGCTTCTATAACTTCCTTGTCGGGCCTTCTCTTGAACTCTTTGTCCATATTCCTATTCCTCTCACTATTCTTGTTCTTGTTCTCATCCATGTTCTTGTCCATGCCTTGATCCTTGGACCTGATCATGCCACTGTTCCTGTTCTGTATTCTAGAATTTCAGCTCTACACTGTCTGATTGTGTGACCTTCATTGTTGCACTTGAAACACTTGATGATGTTGTTTCTCTGAGGTAAACCTGATCTTTGAATCCACCATTTTGACCAAACTTGTTCTAACCAAACCTGTTCTGGCCAAACCTGTTCTGACCAAACCCGTTTCCGACCAAACCCGTTCTCGCCAAACCTCGTTCGACCAAACCTGTTCTCGTTATTTGCCTTGCAATAAACCGCCTTGTGCCCAAACTGTTGACAAGAGTAGCAATACCCTTGAAAGTAACTAGCACTTCTGAAACTGTCATTTACCTCCTTCACTTGAGCCATGCAATGTGAAGCCATGTGACCAAACCTGTGACAAGCAAAACATCTGCCTTGAAACTTTCCTTTAATTGACCTCTTAGGTTCTGAAAACTTCTTCTTCTCATTCTGAATTCTGTTTTCTATTTCTATGCATCTATCATTCAAGGACTCCTTTTCTGAAATACTTTCCTCATTCGAACTCTCTTCCTTTTGGAGTCTCTTACTAGACTCTCCAACTTGTTCCTTGTGTGGCTTAACAAAACCAAGGCCTATTTTATCTGTTGTCTTTCTTTGACCTTTGATGAGTGACTTAACCTTTTTGGAGCTATCTTGAAACCTCGTAAAGCTTATCCTTGTACTCTTTAGTTTCCTCTTTCAAAGAAGCCATTTTCTGTTCTAACTCACTATACTCAAGAACCTTAGACTCTAACTCATCCTTGAGTTCTTGTGTCTTAGCCATAGAGAAGTCAAGACTTTCTATAAGATCATCTCTCTCCATACAACATTCATCTAACTTATCCTTGAGTCTAGCATTCTTCTTTCTTTCCTTTTTCAAAGCACTAAGAGCACTAATAAGTTCACCTTCAAGATCTACTTCACCTTCCTCTATATCTTCCTCTATTTGTTTGCTTTTTGAATCATCAAAGCCTTTTTCAGATTTCTTATCACTAGAGGTGCTACCCTTTTCAAAAACCATACATGCATCTTCCTTATAGTTTTCTGAAGCATCCTCATACATACTAGAAACCAAATCATTATTTGTGCAATCATCCTCAAGGTGACCAAAATTTCCACATCTAAGACATTTCATGATAATGAATCTATGTTTCGGTTCTTCCTCTTTTTCTCATATGAACAACATCTCATTTTCATTATCACTTGAAGAACTTTCACTATCACTACTAGAACACTTACTTGCTTTGTCTAGGTAGAAACTCTTCTTGTGCTTGTGAGAATACCTCTTTCCTTGATTGTTGTGCTCATCTTTGTTTTTCCTGTGATGCTTGTGCTTTTCAGAATCCTTGCTCTTAGAATCCTCGTTTATCTTCATCACTTTCATTCTTGGGAACAGTACAGATTAGTAGCATAATGACCAAACTTTCCACAATTGAAACATCTTATATTTTTCATACTTTTGTGCTTTCTAGAGAACTTGCCTTTCTGTCTGTAATATGCCTCTTCATCACTAGAAGACTCATCACTATCTTGAAGCTGTTTACCCTTGGAATTCTTGGTAGCCTTGAAAGCTGCCTCTTTCTTGACATCAACCTTCACTTGAGTTCTCAACTCAAATGTCTGCAAGTATACTATGGAGCTCATCCTTTTTCAACTTATCCAAATCTTTAGCTTCCTCAATAGCAAAAATATTTTCACTAAATCTATTAGGAAGAGATCTTAAAATCTTATCACAAACATCATTTTCAGCAAGCTCAAGACCTAAGTCTTTCATGGAGTTAACAACCTCATCCATACGAAGCATGTAGTCACTAATATTTTCATCATCATTCATCTTGAGTTGTTCAAACATACCTTTGAAGTGTCTCAACTTGGCCTTTCCGACATTTGTATCACCCGTATGAACCACCTTCAACTGTTTCCACATTTCACTAGTTGTCTTGCAGTTGAATCACTTTGGTGAGATCCGCTTTCTATAAGCCTTTCAGGATTGCATTCATTGCTTTTGAATTGCTGTGATGTAGGAGCCTTTCTTCTTTAGTATTAGGACCATGTTCAGGAATAGTGTACTCATCTTCAATCACTTCCCAAACCTCATTCCCAAGTGCCATTAGATGAACCTTCATCCTTGCACTCCAAAGACCAAAATCTGACCCATCAAGAATAGGTGCTGCATTGCCACTTGAATGATCCATTGTGTTCTTTACTAGCTTTTCCTTCAAGCTGTTAAACTTTTCGAAGGCACCGACTTTGATACCAATTGAAGAACACAAGCTTATACTGAGAGGGGGGTGAATAGTATAAGACCTCTTTTTACTTTTTCCTTTATACTTCAAAATAGTAAAGCAATATACCCAAAGCAATATCAAAGCAATGCACAATATCATCCACAAAGTGACACCAATTTTAATGTGGTTCACCTAGAATGGTCAGGCTACATCCACAAAACTTTTCTCTAAAAGTTATCTCAAAGTTCTTTGGGAATCCTTCCCAATTACAATGTTTATGAGCCTCGGCCCAAAGGAGATACCTTCCCCCAATCAAAATTTATGAGCCTCTCGCTCAAAGGAGATACCTTCCCCCAATCAAAATTTATGAGCCTCTCGCTCAAAGGAGATACCTTCCCCTCTCGCTCTAGAAATGATCCCTCGTAAGATCAACCGCCTCTACCTCTTGCCAAGCACGTGGAACTCCTTTCCATCGAAGACCTCCTGTCCTCAATGCTTAGCCTAAGAGACCTTCGCCTTCTATGATCACGTCCACAGTAGCTCAACAACTCTGTACCAAACATAGTCAATCGGTCTAGTACAAGTCTTCCTCTGTCTGTCAGATCTGTCCAACTCTTGAACAAATCAATCCTCTGCATACAAGCCTTCTCAAAGACTTGCCAAATCTGTCCTCAGGTTCTTCTCATAGAACCAATGCACCTCTATCCTCAAGTTCTCTGATAGAACTATCAAACTCAGCTCACAAGTCCTCTGCTAGGACCTATCCAAATCTGCTCACAAGTCCCCACTGGAACCTGTCCAAAACTGCTCACAAGTCCCCATCGAAACCTGTCCAAAATTGCTCACAAGTCCCCATCGAAACCTGTCCAAAACTGCTCACAAGTCCCCACCGGAACCTGTCCAAAAACTTCTCACAAGTCCCCACTGGAACCTATCCAAAAACTGCTCACAAGTCCCCACTGGAACCTGTCCAAAAATGCTCACAAGTCCCCACCGGAACCTGTCCAAGAACTGCTCACAAGTCCCCACTGGAACCTGTCCAAAAACTCAACAAGCTCACCAAGAAAAACTTTCTTAGTAGGAAATCACAAAGTGAATTGTTAGAGACCCAATGTGATTTGTCAAACTCATAGAAGCATAAAGAGAATTGTTAGAGACTCAATATGTTCTATACTCAAATCCCAATCTCAAAACTCAACTCAAATCAACTCAGCTCAATCTCAATCTCAAATCTGAAAACTCAACTCAATATCTGAAATGGATAGGATAGAATGTTTTCTTTCAAGAACATGAAACCCCAACAATTGCCAACTATGCAAAGAATCACATAACAATGATACTCATGTTCTTTTCACCATCAATTAGGGTTTCAACAACAATGCTCATCAAACAAGGTTTAGTCAACCAACACCATTCAACTCAACATCAACCTTGAAGCATTCAACCAATCATCACAAGAAAAGGAAACAAGTAGAAATCCTTTTCCCTCCAAAGATATTTGAACAAAACAGCCACCAACACAATATCACCAAATGCAAAGAATAACTTGCTCAAATCAACTCAATGGAGTAAGCCCAATATCATGAATCAAGTAAAGCAATAACTTGATCAAACAACCTCTATGGAAGCAACTCAACCATCAAACTCAAAACAGCCAACCAAGGGTTCCACCAACTCAATGCAAGTAGCTAGACTCACAAATATAAACCCTAGTGCACAAAGCTTCCACTATCTCAAACCAGAAATTATGCATTCACCAAAAACTCTCCTTAAGGATAACAATGCATAAGTAGTCTTCAACAAACCAGAAAATAGGATTTACACCTAGCCAAAGGATACCTAGTAGAATACCTTTTCACTCCAACCTTATTTCAGAAAACATACACCAATCATACTCATAAGAAGAATGTGCCCATACCTTATTGGAGTAGAAGATAATTGAACCTTCAAGCTGTCACCACACACAACTCTCAAACTTCCAACCAAGTTAGGGTTAGAATAAAAAGAAATGAGCAATAATATAAACTTCCTTTATTACACCTTTTAGCTCCACTTCTTTAAACACAACCACCATAACATGCCAATAAATCAACAATCACAGACTCACACCTTATACCTCCATTTTTAATTTTAGCATAGCAAAGAATAATCTTAAAAATACATCCAAAGAAATATGCCCTTATTTCTCCTAAGCTTTTATTCAATGCTAATCACAAAAGCCAAAACTCATAAAATTTAATCACACCTTATAAATCGTTGTCCAAGAAACTCCGAATTTCGTGGCATAAAGACGTTTTAATAAAAACGTGTGTTACTCTAGCAAAGCACCCCCGCGAGACTCGAAACGGCGACCTCCGCCAATGCAGCGCCCAACAGACAGCCTTCGCTGCCACTAGCCCACGCGGGCTACGAAGTTCACAAGTGAACTTCCCTCCACTTCACCCTCGAAAAAAACTCCCGAAGACTTTTCAACCGCACGTGCTTCTAAGTCTTCCTTCGATCGCAGCGAATACAGAGCACAAACACCGCAAATTGCATTCGGGGAATTTCGAATTAATTAGCCTTCCAACCTTAGGAGTTGGAGAATAAATAGTCTCTTCGAAGACACCTTGACGTCGGCGAAAATAAAGACCATTTCGAAATTAATCAAAAGTCTTTTCAAAAAGGGTTTAAAAACCCTTAAATAATTTTAATAAATTAAGAATAAAAAAAGGTTTAAAAACCTTTAAGTATTTTTAATAAATTAAAAATAATTTCTCCCTTAATTAATTAAATAATTAATAAATAATAAAGAGAACCTCCATTGGTTTTAATAAAAACCCTATCCAACTTGGTTTTAATAAAAACCGGTTTGGTTTTAATGAAAAACCCTTGCCAATGGAATCTCTCCGGATTCTCTTAAAAATATTCTCTTGGAATCTTCCACCTTTGAAGCCAACACATCCTCTTAACATTAATGCCATTTCCTTTTGACATCAATGACAACTCATAGACAAGAAGCTAGGATCTCAAACCCAAAATTGCCAACACAAGGACGTTGTGGAATTTAGCAAGGATTAATTTTTCTTGTCCTTATTTTTTCATCAATCTGCCCATTTTTGATATTGTTTTCTATATTTTCAAGTTGATCTTTGAGAGATTGCTTATTGGAAAATAGGTTACTGAAGACTTCTTTATTCCATATTTTTAGTTATTCTTTAAGTATTTTGAGGTTATGGGTAAGTTTGAAGGATGGACATCCCTGAACATTTTTTTGCTAGCATTGGGAGACCCTATACCTCAAATCTGAATGATGTATCCACATAGCATCAAATCTGAATGGTATTTTGTATCGGTTGGATTTGTCAATTTCAACCATGAGAGGATTATGATCTGACCCTATTTTAGGTAAAGGATGAAGACAAACATCACCAAACATTTGAACTACTTCATGGGAGAGAAAAACCCTGTCTAACTTGACTTGAATATGTTGATTTCCTATTCTTCTATTGCTCTAGGTGAACTTTGCATTTTTTAGTTTTACATCCATGAGATTGTTGGACTTGAAAAAGTCACTAAAATCCTTCATGATTTTGTTCGGGGTCTTAGTACCTCCTTTTTTGTCTGAAGGGTAGAGGGGGTATTGAAATATGCTACAAGAATCTAGGGGATATTTTGGAAAGAGTTCTTTATTCTACTTACAAAATCCCACAACTGGGCTCTTCTAGATATAGTATTAGGAGCATAGATGTTAATGAGGATCCAAGAGGAATTGTTGCACCTGTCATGGAATAGCACACTTAAGAGCCTGCCACTAGAATAAATTAGTCTACCTTTAACTTCTTGCTTATCCCAAAGATACATGAGGCCTCCAAAGGATCCATTGGCATGACTGAACACTGCATATACCTTTTTCTAGATTAAATTATCTATGGTTAAGGAGTTATTTGCATAAATTTTGGTTTCTTGCATGATGAAAATTGAGGGCTTTAAGTTTCTTCTCATTTATTTGACAAGTATCTATTTGGCAGGACCATTTAGACCTCTCACATTCCATGAGAAGACATTCATTTAGAAGGTTTGGATACCTTTCTACCTCCCCTTCCTTGAGGTTGGGGGGGTTTGGAAATTTTGGTCTCCTCTTTGGGTTGAGAGGTAACAGTAGGGAAAATGGGTCTTTTGAATACCATTGGCAATGTCATTTGCAATTCTTCTCTTCCATTGCTCATATTTGGAAATCCTTCCTCTTTTTTGTCACTACCATAGTCAATAGGTGACTTGGTGGAGCTCTGGGTTTGCTTGGGGCTGAATTTGTAAGGGATAATCTACTCAAGGACATGGCTAGAAGGTATAGCACTACTTTGATTTGGATGAGGACACAACATATCCACCACTAAATTATTAGGGATCTTAACGAATATTTCTTGAAGGAGAATATTAGGTTCATCACAAGAACTGTGAGAGGGTCCTAACTTAGAGGGGGAATCAACAAAACTCAGATAAATGTTTAGGTCTTTAGGGGGAAAGGATTGGCCTTGACTTGAAAGGAGGATATGGGTTACTTTAGATAGGGATTTTGGGACAGAAAAACTCTCAAGATCTTTTGGAGTGCCTTTTTCAACTTTCTTGAGGTGGGTTTTTGGAACAGAAGCATTCTCATTTTCTTCTAGCATTAAATTAGAATCTCCTAGGATGCCAAACTTATTGGATATAGCAATAGGGAAACTTACTTTTTCTTGACTTGGATTCATCTGTGACGTGGCAATTTCCTTTCCTTTGTGATGGTGTGGGGTGCCTTGATATTTTGACAACCTTTATTGTTGGTAAGGTCCTTTTCCTGACTATATTTGGCTTTGCAATTTCTTGGGTTGTTTGAAGTATCCACTATTTTGAGGGTTTTATTTTCCTTTTTTCTAACCTATAGGGGCTCCTTTAATGACAGGTGCAGTTTCTTCCTACCGATGTTACTTTTCCTTGATGATTTGAGATATGAGGTTAGGGCACTAGATCCTAAGATACCCCTAAGTTTAGAATTTGACGTAGAAAGTAGGCTTTTTCTCATATTCCAGGGGTTGTTTCTTGTAGTAGGATTTGGATTTATGCTTCAGGTTGACATAGGTGAGAAGCTATGAATCTAGGTTTGCATTGACACAAATTTTGGCGATATTCATGTGCTTGCGAGCTTGGGTAAAAAGGTCAATAGCTACTAGGTCCCCTATGAATTTTGAAATAGAATGGAGGATATCATCATGCCAAAGGTGAAAGGGGATATTTGGGATACAAACCAAAATGTGAGTATAGTTGATGTCCTAAGTTTTAGGATCAAAATCCAGGTCCCACATCTGTAGGAACAAGATCTTGCGACCAAGCAACCAAGGACCCCCAGTGAGGATGCAACTGGTGTCATCACGGTTGCTCAATCGTATTGTAAAGAATCCTCTGGAGAGAGCTGTGATATCCATATTTCCTAGGGTTTTCCATTTGGCAAAAGCCCATCTATGGATGGTTTCCATATCCGGTCTTTCCCCAACAAACTTTACCACTAGGGCATACTTTTCCATTAAGATATAGTTATCAGCTATACAGTCAAGGATAAGAATGTTTTGTCCGTCAAGAACGATGGTTTTTGAGGGAAGCTTGAGGGTGCAGCTTCCTTCATTGGAAAAAATACTTGAAAATGAGATTTCCTTGGTAGGAATAGAAGTGGATCCCTCTGGGTGTTGGAAAGAGGGCCCAGTGTTAGGTGGTTCCTCCCCCAAAAAAACTTCAAACTATTCATGGACCTTGGCAGTTTCTGGCTGTCCATCCTCTGCATAAGCACTATCTTCATTACTGCCCGCCTGATCCTTGTTGTGATCCTGTGTACATGCCTCACTACCATACTTTCCTATTCCAAATTTTTTAAAAACTATTTTCCTGCTTGTTTCGCCTTCTCGTTGCTCCGCTCCATCTTCATTTAATTTCCTATTCCTGAACATGGTCAATAGCTACTAGGTCCCCTATGAATTTTGTAATATAATAGAGGATATCATCATGAATAGGTGAAAGGGGAGATTTGGGATATGAACCCAAATGGGGACATAGTTGATGTCTTGAGTTTCAAGATCAAAATCCAGGTCCCACCTCCACAAGAATAGGCTCTTGCAGCCAAGGAACCAAGGACCCCTAGTGAGGATGTAGTCCTCCATTCGATTGCAAAATTTATAGGGTACCTAGTCGCTATTTACCTTGGCCATCCATCCTCTATATCAGCATTGTATTCATTACTTCCATACCGATCCTTGTTGTTGTCTTGTGTACCTACTTTGCTGCCATCCTTTCTTGTTCCAAAAATTTGAAAAACTAGTTTCCCGCCCATTCCTGAACATGATTTTGATTGGGTGCCTAACTTTGGCATTTTTATGAATAGGTAATTTATGAATAAGTGCTACAAGAGGATGATGAAGATAAACACCATGAGGAAAAATAAGAAATCACAAAGGTTCACCAAGTCTTGGTAAATGAAAGTGCACAAAAGTCAGAATCTCACATTTTATGCTCGACCATGCGAAATCCAGGTGAAACTTTACGTAATTGTCTATGGGATTCAAATGTTATTTATGATGAAATGTCATTGGAGGTGAATGAAGAACTGTATTTGATTCTACTCACACCACTAATGATATTGCTTTGTTGAATGAAATATAAATTGATGTGATTAAATTGTTTAATCAAATTCATCAACAATTGATAATGGAATCTAGGATAAAAACTTATAATGATCCTCATTTAGTAGATATCCTAGATGCTTGTAAATTATTGCATAAGTTTGATTGACCTACAAACATGGAAAATGAATTGGATTTGAAATTTATAGAAATAGGCTCCTACTTGTAAAATCTCATATTTGAAAAGGAAAGCCTAATTCTACGTCATGAATCGAATTGTGAAATAGAAATATTAAGGAATGAATAATAAAGAATTGAAAATCAGTTATTGTCTAATCAATTTAATAATTTGAAGCTCACCTATGGGATTTTTAATGGAACTAAATCAAATTGGTGGGGTGAGAGAGGCAAGATGGTTGTTGCATTCCATGGCTTAATCTTGTTTTGGCTAGATTCCTATAAAGCTTGGTATGTTTATCATATTATATGTCTTTTGAAATGTGCTAATCATGTTTGGTATCCAGGGAAGTGATGGCCCAAATTTTTGCATCATCTTGTATATTACTGTATATTTTTGTATATACATTTGGTTTTCATGCTTTTGGTTTTAGTCTTGTTGTTTTTGTGCTTTGTACTTAAGTTTTGGTTTGCAAGTTTTATGTTTTGAGGTTGGTCCCCCTATATGAGGTGATGTTTCGTGGTTTGTTCTAATGGCCTCTTGACCATTTTTTGTGCTCCTTTGTCATGAAGGATGAATTGCCTATCACATGGATCAAGGAAAAGAGGATGAAGTTGTTTAGTAACAACTCTTAGATTTTGGGACTAAGATAGTGAATTTTGAAATACTGATCATTTTGCTAAAGCTACACATGAACACATAATATTAAGAGGTATGCTTTGAAATCTTGAAGGATGAAGTCATTTTGGTTTTGCAAATTAAGGCAAAAATCTAATATGCTCCATCTCTAATTTCAAAATAATCTCTAACCCATGAGGTGCATAAATTTTTGCAAGGCCTTATAAAAAAAAAAGCAAGCAATGGAAAACACGCTAAAATTAGTCACTAGGTTTAGATAAACTCTACCGGGGCTATGGACGCCTGACTAGTAGTAGGGCTCTATCTAGAAAAAGCTTGTTAAAAAAAAGGGTATTGCAAAATATCAATTAAACCATGGGTAATGTAGATAAAATCTATCGGGGCTATGGATGCTTGAATAGCAGTAGGGCTCTATCTATAAACTTCTTTTGGGATCAATATTTCTATAGCCTAAATTCTAATTATGTGATAGAGTCCTGATGTTTTTCAAACATGCAAAATGAAATCACATTTACACACATTGAGCAAATGCAAATGATTCATGTATTTTGTCTGAAACTGTCTACCCCCACCTTTTGGATGTTGCTAGATGGTTTGTCTTTCTAACCTTTGGTTTGTTGGTTTTTTTGAACTGGGTTCTTCACCCAAAATGCTCAAGAGCATTTCTAAGCAAAGTCACCATTTGTTGTGCCCATTGCAAAATAAACCCCAAAATTGAGGATCCACCTTTAAATTTTTGATGTTGGGACTGTTGTTTGTCTTTGAGTGCTAATGTTTGATAGGACCTTAGCCATGAGCTCGTCATGTGGACTCCGAAGGTTCGTAGTTTATCGTGTCTTCTTGTCTCCTTGTAAAATTCGATGTAACTGTTTTGATTGAAGTATTGGTTTGTGTGTTTAGTGTTTTGGGTCAGTTTCATAGATTTAGTTTTTGTTTTAAATTTTAATGTTATAGTCTAATGTTGCATTTTTATTTTGGGTTTTAATAAGACCTTTAAGGTTGAGTGATTTAAATAAATAAATATTTTTTTAAATATAATATATATATTACACTAATATATATATTATATATATATAAATGAAAATAAAATAAAATAATATATACATATTCAACTATAATAAAAAAATAAAATAAAAGATAAATATATATATATATATATATATAATAATAAAACTTTATTATATATATATATATATATATAATGAAGTAAAATAAAGACTTTCATTACCTTTATCATAGGAAGTTCAATTTAAATTCTTTATCAAAGGTGGTATATGTGAATTTCAATGTGCGTTTTGATGTGCAATTATTTTTTTTAAGGTGCTTATAAAAGTGGACCTCATGCACAAACACGATTCCCAAAATTTGCATGAAACAAATTTTGGACATCGTAGTAGATAACGGTTTGATTCAAGCATTGGATGTGAAGGGGAAAGCTATCCTGACGAAGTCAAATGATGGACGCGTATCTAGATGATGAAATACATCAAGCCGACATGGACGCAGATAAGACAAACTATTGTAACAAGGACCAAGCCTCGAAGAGTATGGTAGTGGTGCTCGATATTAGTTTGTGTCACATAAGCCATGTGATCAAGCAACTGTGAACTCAACCCAAAACCAGAACAGAGGTGTGAGCAGCTAAACCATGTAGACAACAAGAACCTAGATGAATGACATGGTGTTCTAGGTGAACCTTGATGGCGATCAAAGTCGCAAGAAACGGTGACGAGGATGGTATGAGATTATTGTTGGATATTTTGAGTCCTTTAAGTCAAAGTTGTCATTGATGTCACCTGATAGAATTATCACTATTATTAAGGAATTCGGCAAGAAATAAAGTTGCCCAAGTCATCTAGGAAAAATATTTATCAGTACAGAAGTGAAAGTAAAAAGGCTCCATAATATTTTAATATTGTTGGGAGAACAGGTTAAGTGATTGGTTTATAAAAACCCAAGGTGGGTTATTACAAAGGTTAAAAAAGAGGTTTAATAATTATTTATAAATTATTTAAATTCACAAAGAATTTAAATTTTATAAATAATATTTAATTATACCAAGATTGGGCATTAAGACAAGGTTCTAAGGTTTAATTAAATTAAACCTAAGGTTGGTTATTTTTAATTTATAATATTTAAATTTAAATTTAAATTTAAATTAATTATAAATTAAAAATCATGCCGACGTCGAAATTATTCGAAGCATCGACGTGATTGCAAAATAGGACAAAGGCATTATATAAATGCCATAAAAAACGTTTACCAAGGCATACCTTGCAATAATTATTCGAAGCGCATGCAAAAAGGTTTTGTTTTTTTGAAGGCCTTACAATTTATGTAAAGGCTAAAGGTGTGAAGGTTTGAAGGCTCTAAATGCAAAGGGCAGTGTGGCCTAGTGGTATGTTGGCTTGGTACTAAGGAGGAGGTCCCGTGTTCGATTCACGTGAGGCCTTTTGGATTGCAAGGAAGAAGCGCTTGTTGTTTTTGGAGGAGCGTTGTTCATGAAAACTTTATGGTGGACGTGCCATCTTAGACACATCAGGGTGCGTGGCCCAACGGTGGCTTGGCTGTGGCTAAGGCATTGGGAAGGAGGATGTCGAGGGATCGAATCCCATCGAGGGTAAGGCAAGTGGATTTAATTTTTGATGTTGTTTAATATTTTAATTTTTTCCAAGGTTGCCTAAGGATAAATAAGGATATGGTATGACCTAGGAAATATAGAGATTTCTGCTAATTTTATTTTTGGAAGTATATCATATTATATATCATTGGAAAAATATTTTTGAGAGCTATTTGTTTAGATTGCTTAGAGGGAGAAATAAGGTGTGTGCAAGGAGATATTTCTGGTTTTTTCAAGGAGTTTCAAAAGTAAGTTTGATTCATTATTTTGAGGGTTTATTTCTTGCATAAGAGGATATGGTGCATTTTATTGAGTAGGAGTAATAAGGTGTTATTGAGATATTATTTTTATTATTGTGTTATTACTCAAGACCTCTAACCCTTTTCGAGATTGAAAAAATAAAATGTGTTGAGTGTGGCAAATTTAGTGGACAACTCATAAGGCATCAAAAAGGTATGGGCAATATTCTTCATTGACTTATTTGGGTGATTGATTTCTGAAAATATATTTGAAGAGAAAAGGGATTGATTGTGGTTTCCTTTATGAGAATTTGTTGGTTTAATGCTTCAAGTTTTTCTAGTTTGAGAGTTGTGATTAAACCTTGTTTTATAAGCATTGTTGTTGAATCCAATTGGTCATGCAAAGAAATTGAACTTGAGTTAAGAACATGAGTATCATTGTTATGTGAGATTTGTTGTTGAGTATAATTGGAAACATTTTGAGTTGGTTGATACATGCTTGGACTAGAGTTTGTGGAAAGGATTATTTCTTGAGGTGATCAGTTGAGTAGAGTTGATTGAGACTAGTCAAGTAATTGTGTGAAGTGGATGTTCAAGTTCCATGAAACAAACTATTCTATATTATGATTTGAGTTGAGATTGAGATTTGAGAATAGAACATATAGAGTCTCTAACAATTCTCTTTATGCTTATATGAGATTGATTTAAGTTGAGGTTGGGATTTGAGTATAGAACATATTGAGTCTCTAACAATTCTCTTTATGCTTCTATGTTGAGATTGGGATTTGAGAATAGAACATATAGAGTCTCTAAAAATTCTCTTTATGCTTCTATGATATTGATTTGAGTTGAGATTGGGATTTAAGTATAGAACGTGTTGAGTCTCTAACAATTCTCTTTATGATTATAGGAGATTGAGATTGATTTGAGATTGGGATTTGAGTATAGAACATATTGAGTATCTAGCAATTATCTTTATGCTTCTATGAGATTGAATTGAGATATTTATTGAGCATTGAGTATAGAACATATTGAGTCTCTAACAATTCTCTTTATGATTCTATGATATTGGATAAGTTTTGTGTGAGCTTGTTAAACTGATTTGAGGTAAGTCTTTGAGAAGGCTTGTGGACTAATTTTGTGGAAGCTTATGTGGAATCTTGCTATGCAGATTTTAGGAAGTCCTAGAGAGGACTTATTTGGCAGATTTGGACAAGTCCTAGAGAGGACTTATTGAGCATATTTGGAAAAATACTAGAGAGGACTTGTTGAGCAAATTTGAGCAGGTTTTGTGTGGACCTGTTGAGAAGATTTGAGCAGGTTCTCTGTGGACTTGTTGAGAAAATTTGAGTAGGTTCTGTGTGGACCTGTTGAGCAGATTTGATTAGGTTCTGTGTGGACCTATTGAGCAAAATTGTGCTAGACCGAATGTACTGTGTTTAGTACAATATATTGAGCAGTGTTGTGCTAGACTGACTAGACTGTGTTTAGTACAATATTGAGATAGAGCTTTGGAGGTGAATGAGTATAGAGGATAGAGGATTAGTGTATAGAGATCCAGTAGCCAAGACAATTGAAGAAAAATCTGAGTGAGGAGTCTTCAAGTGGAGAGATATCCACTAGTCAGTGCAGTAGAGAGACAGAGTCTTCTAGAAGATCACTAGCTAGAGAAGAAGGGGAAACAATTCTCCTATGGAAGAGCTCCACGAACTTGAGATTTAGGGGATTAGCATCTCCTTTAGACAGAGGTCCATAAAAATTGTAATTAGGAAGGATTCCCATGAGATTATTTGAGAAATATTTACAATAAATATTTTGTCTATGGAGGTAGCCCACATTGGGTGAACCACGTTAAACTTGGTGTCTTTATTCTGTGTGATGATTTATGCATTGTTTTGGTTATTTCTATTAATACTGCCATTGATTATATTGATTAATACTATTTGGGAAAGAAAAGTAAAAAGTGGTCTTATACTATTCCCTCCTTCTTAGTATAATCTTGTGTTCTTCAATTTTTAAATCCGTCTAACGATGAGATAGTGGGTAATGCTGGGAATGCCATAGAATAGGTTCCACATAACAGTGGGTGATTGCTAGAAATCTCATGGTAATAGTAAATGATGTGGTGGTAGTCATGGCAACATCATAGATTACATGGTTTCAAGGGTGTCATAGATAGTAATGTATGGGGATGGTTTCATCTCATTCAGTAAGGTATTGGACGCGGGATTAGTTTTAAATAAAGTTTAAATATATTAAGCATTAATATTCTCATGCTATAGATGTAAAGCTACATTGCTATCATGATCATCAGGATGGTTATTATTGACATGGGATGTCGTACGAGGGACCCAATGTTGATATGGACCTCACACGAGAAATTTGGACCAGGAAACACAGATGTCAGATAGAAGTGTGTGATGAGGATTATGCAGATGTTTGAAAATCCTTCACCATACATGGCCAAGATAGTGTATACATGGTCTCTAGACGTGAGCATGGATTACAGGGAAAACCCCACAAATGACGTAATGTAAAACATCACAATGTGGACAATGCGAACAAATACAGACATCTCGAACCAGGCCTACATGGCAGTGATTCGACGGATAACTTGATAGACCCCACAAAAAAAGATAAAATATGATGTAGATGACCAAGTCCACCAGGATTAATAATGGAGGTTTGCACGCAAATAGGACCAATCATGGGCCATATTCAGCACGATTCCCATATCATGGTCTGTTATATTGGTCGCAATGTGAATTCATGAAAAATATTTCCTAGCCATTCGAAACTGATTTTTAATTATTTTGGGTAATACGCAAGATCGATTACTGAATCTCATATCATGGCCTAAGTAGACTACTTGATATTATGATTATTCTAATGGTGGAAAATTCATTGAAAAGGAGTAGGTTGGAATGAGCGAAATATTTACGCTTGATATCGATGACATGGTGGTTGCTCAGTGTCATTATACAAGCATCAGCACAATGGTAGCACAACGTGGAACATGCAAACAACGAACATCCAAGACAAAGAAGCAAGATAATATGTATACATGGCAAGGTATAAATCATTATCATTGATGTATCATTCACAGTCGGTAGTATTGGTGATGGTGCAACTACATTTTAGAGGGAACACATTCTTCAGCAGAAGCTTATGATGGGTTCACAGTGAGTTTGATTTAGGGGCAGCGATATGTTCATAGCACTGCTCATTTTCAATCGGACAAAGCAATGCTTTAAATGAAAAGGTATTCCAAAAATAAAGAATAAAAAGGATAATATAAAAATGTTTGTTTTTATAAAGTGTATGGCTGCCAGCTTCAACCGAACAGATCAATGCTTTAAATAAAAAGGCATTCCAAAATAAAAAAGGATAATATGAAAAAGGTTTGTTTTTATAAAATGTATGGCTGCCAGTAGTGAGAAGTGATTATGAGAGATTCTTTGTTTTCATGTGGTGGTAATCATCAATTGGGTGCCAATGATGGTGCAATACATCACTTAAAATGGACAAATATAGCCAATGGGTCTTAAAGGAGTTCGTAATGGTTACCGCCACCACGGAAGGAAAGCGTTACTCCTTATGCAAATGGAGAAAGACAAAGATGAGAAGAATCATTCAAAAATAGGGAAATGAATAGACAAAAGGAAAAGCAAACGAAGAGATAGGAGAGAGAAAGTTTAATTAAAACGTTAAATAGCCATGGGAAAGAAATGGCAAGGGCCAAATTTTTTGCAGGCCAAAGGCTGGACCTTTTTGGAGGCCAAGGCTAGAAATATGCTACAAAGACTATATTTTTTGCTTTTAATACAAATGATTCCAAAAATTTGTGTCATGTTAGCAAGATAGGAGGAGATTATTTCTGCATGTTTGATTTAACTATCTATTTTTTCCCTTTTATGCTATAGGTTTATAGATGATGTTCAATACATTTTAATGGTTACATCATTGATTAAATAAAAAATAAAATTTAATTTTGTTTTCCTTAGAAGCTTACACCTAGATTATTGTGGGTTGTGCAAATGTAGGTTCGAATAAACTAGGTTACATGCAAAAATTTCTCACATATTTCGTTTTGCAGAAATAGGGTGGCATCATATTGGCGGTAGTTTGTTTTAACATTTTCAGCATTTTGGTCCATTTCTAGATTTTATTTTTATTTTTCTAATCCTTCCTTTTTTTGCAGTTTTTTTAAACTTTGGTAATTAAAATAAAAATCGAAAAGATTAAAAATCCAAAAATAAATGCACAGGTGTGAATAATAAGCTTTAAAACTCCATTTAGAACAATTTCGATCTCATTTTGAAGACATTTCAAAATTATAAAAAATTATTCAAAGTTGTTATTACAAGCATTTTATAATTTTGGATTTTACATAATTTGGATTTTGAAGGTGAATTAGATTTCAAGCTTTGCATGTTTATTTTGCAAGCAATAAATTAAATTTCCTTAATGAAAATTTTAATTTCATTAAAGGGGAGTGATTTATATGGCATTTCAAAAGGCCATTATTTTAAAGCAATAAATTGACTTCTCTTTATGAAAATTCTAATTTCATTAAAAAGGGTAATTTATTTATTATATCAAAGGCTACCTTTATTTTCACGCTCAAGGTAACATTAAATGAATCCAATCATCATTTAAGGTTCATATTTTGGAGATAGATTTTAATCTTGTATTTCATGCTCAAAGCAAAATTTAAGGAAAGGTAAAACTTGTTTAAAATCTGCTTAACCAAATGAAGATAAAATCTACCTAAAATACTTCAAGATAAAATGAAGTAAGGCACTTTCATCATGGTCATATGAGGGCCAATCACATTTTACTTTTTTTTTAAGTTTCATGAACAATCACTAGTATAGCAATAAAATAATACCAACACAGACCCCTTGTTAACAATTACTTACAAATCACTAAGGTATTCCTAGAACTTATTTGATACATCTTCACAAGATTACAAGCACACATTAAGTAAAATGAACCTTGAAGAAATTTCTATTTCTTTGCAAAAGAGGGTTTTCTAATAAAAATCCTAACTATGATGGGGATTTTGTAATTGGACAAAATATCCACTCAATAGGACTCACAAAAGAAGTATGATGAAGCAGATCAATGAGCACTAATGCTAATCACCCTTGCTATATATGATGAGATCTAGCCACACATTTGTAATGCAAAAACCTCTAATGAGCATGGGTTGCTCTTATGACCATTTATTAAGAAAATAATTAGTCCACTATTCTTAACCTTCAATCCCAAATTTACACATTGCAAGTGGGATATAGAGAGACTATGGAGTTGTTTCTTTGTAGAGTGGCAGACTTGAAAAAAAATTGAATGCTATGGGTGAAAAGGTGGAAGACAAGCTGTTAGTTTCCATCATACTTTGAGCTTTACCTGATTTTTTTTGGGTGCTTATTACCTCCTTCCAAGTCTCCAATAGGGAAGTTTCCTTTAAGGAATTGGTCAATATGCTTCAATAGGAAGAAGAAACCAATAAAATAAGGGACTAGTTGTCAAATAATATACTCATAAGTCAAAAATCTACAAGTAAAAATTGAAAAACAAAGGATACACAAACATTCTTCAAACAAAAATCCTTCCTCCTCATTATCACAACAACAACCTTAGCACCAAAAGAGGTATTGCCATATCTGTGAATGTGACAACCATGATACTAAATATTATTGGTACAATACTGCCACACGAGATGACTTGGTCCATATACCTTAACAAAAGCAACATGAGTAATGGCCATGAACCTAATAGGAGCAGAAAAAAGGGTATGTTTCCATTGAATTGTTAGATTAGATTATGAATAGGAACATGAAGATTCAAAACCATATTATTAAAAAACACACAGAGTACTCATGACTAAATCTACCACCAAAACCAAGGATTATTCTTGGTATATTTATTTAAGTGCTAGCCAACATATGATAAGGGATAAATACTGGTTTGGTAACTTCAAATCCAAACCAGTGACCATCACAAATGATAAAACCTATGAGGTCAAAGAAGTAGGTGATGTTTTGGTTCAAATTCTATATGGGAAATGCACCATAAAGAGGTCATTTATGTCCTAGGACTAGCCAACAACTTGTTGTCTATGCCCCAACTACTAAATAAAAATATGAAGGTTGATTTTAAAGTTGAGAATGGCCATAAGAGGTGTATTATCACTAAGAATAGTAAGCATATAGCTATCAATTCCTAGAACAATATCTCATTTTCCCTAGATGTCCAATATGATTTTAATGTAGCACTATTAGAAGTCAAGATAGTTGCAATCTCTCAAATGCAGTATCAGAGGCAAACCCATAGGCAACTAACCTAGAAGTAGTCCAAGAGGTAACAAACCAAGAGACAAGCTCAAAGGCAACTAACCCAAAGGTAGACCAAGAGGCAACAAACCCATATGCAGGCACAAAGGCTAACCCAATGACATACCCAAAGGTAGACCAAGAGGCAACAAACCCATATATAGTCCTGAAGGCTAACCCAATGGTAGACCCAAAGGCAAAATCAAGGACCAACCCAATGGTAGACCTAGAGGTAAACCAATGGAAAAACCAGTGGCCAAACCATTGGCATACCTAGAGGTAAACTGAAAGGGAAGAGTCAATGATCAACCCAATGGCCAACCTAAAGGGAGAGCCAGTGGAAAACCCAAAGATGGTTACCCAAGAGACACAACCAAAGAAATAATAGGTAAGAGCGAGAGAAACCGGTGATAAAGCCAAATCCAAAGCCAAGAGCAAGAGCCTAGACTCCTCTAAATTAAGAGGGGATCCTAATATTTTCTAACCCAAATAATGTAATAAGGGGAGGATGTTAGGATATTTTATTACATTATTATTAGATCATGCATTATTAGCTAAAAGGTTATTATTAGCTAGAATATTATTTTAATATTTCTTGCATGTAATGATATCCTAAATTGGGAGTATCAATATTCTAGTTTGTAACCCTAAAGCATGTATTAAATAGGCTCTTGCCTCAATGAATGAACTAAAGATTTTTCCATCAATTAATAGATGTAATGAGACAAAATGGTTGCTTAAGAAAATATAAACTAAGTGATTCAAGAAACAAGATGGTGACTAGATGCAAATATGATCAAAGCTAGCATGCAATGAACAAAGGTTAGATAGCTATAAAGTAAAGGCAATTACAAAAGTTAAGAAGGGGAAAGAGCAAAACCTAAGAAAACTTGTAGCTTTAATATGCCAATATTGGGATCCCCTTGTGTTGGAAGTTTGATGATCTTGGTTGTTGCTTGAGGATGTTTTAGTGCGTGAATTCTTGAAAGCTTAAGGGATTGAGAGCTTTTACAAAATCATGACATGAATTTTTTATAACCTTACCATATTTTGAAGATTGATTATTATGAAAATTTGACAAAGTTTTGTTGAATTCAAAAGATCTATTCATTAGGTTCTCCAAGTGTTGGCTTTATAGAAATCCATAACTCCTTGGTAGAAGGTTTCATTGAAGATAATGGGATTGGCAAAGACAAGATTTTAAGTTAGGATCAAGATGTAACTAACGTATGGAGGACTAAAAATAAAAATATTTAGGCTTTGGATTTCTACTAGGGCTGTAAATCAAATCAATGTGTCTAGGTCCATTTTTGATGGGTGTTTTGGAAGGCACTAACTATTAAACTTTACCTTTTTGGTGTATATCAATCATTAATATTAGAGGTGATAGCATTGGTGGTGCTAATGCTCTAGCACATTTTCCAGGATGATCATTGTCATTCAAATTGGATAGGAAAAGTTAAAAATTCAAATTTCACAAAAGCATTGTGAGGGAGTAAAAGCATAGTCAGTGCTTTTGCTCATATCCTAGCACTTATGCTTTTGGAGCAATAAATACTCCTATTTTGAGCTTCAAAATGATTGATTCAATTTGGATGCTTGATTGGTTTATTGATGAAGATGTTGGTAGGTTTGGAGATTGATGATGTACTCAAAATTGGGTGTCTATAGTAGCATATCAAGTAGTTTATCTTTGATTTTTTACATAATTTTAAAAGAGTTGCATTAAAATTTATTGAAAATTTATAATAAAAATATTAAATAAATAAATTAGCTAAAAATATTATGAACAATATGATTAATAATATTTTCAAAATAGAAATACAATGGTAAATAATTTAGCCAAGTATATTATTCACATTGCACTCAACGAAATTAAAAATTTAGAAGACAATTAACCATGGGAGATATTATCTTTTAATGAAAAGTATTTTAAAATTCTAACAGAAGAACACTAATATTTTAAGAGATTTGAGAAATATATTCTATAAAAAGATGAGCTAAATATGTGATAATTGATCTGTTTAATATATATAACACTAAAGAATCTACATATAGCATATATATACATCAAATATTAATTAAAAATATTAATATGTATAAATAATTTATCTTAAACCATGATTATGTGGCATAAGCTCAATTGATTAAATTCATCAATTTTCAAGGACAAGATAAAACTTCAAATATTGTCAATTAATACATGCATAATTTTCAAGTTATTCTAATACCACCACTTGGTCACCACATACTTTGAGTGTCGTCGGTTCAATCCTTATAACCAATTTAAAAACATTATTTAAAAAAAATAAATTCAAATAACATATTAATAATAAAAATATTTGAAACTTTATTTTTTAATAAATATTATTATTATAAAAAGACCTCATTCTTTAATATTACTAAAAAATAAATTATTTTAATAGTAAAAGCATCAATATAATATTCATTTCTCTCTTAAGAATGAGATTCTTCTCTTTTATGAGATTCTTTCTCATAAAAATGATAATCATGTTACTATTGAATCTCATAATTCTTTTTGATAAAGGTTGGAATAATTACTCAAACCGTGATAACAATACTGTAATTGATCATACATTAAATGCCCAGGAATTGGCCCTTGCTACAATTAATCAAAGGACATCAGACTATAGAAAAACTGTTGAGGCAGCTGCAACAACCGAAGATTCTCCAAACGAGGATACCTCTGATGTGAACACCTTTCCCTCTGTTGAGCTGAATTCTCATACTGCATAATGTATTGTTAGTAATATTGTTGAAAATCAGGAAAATAATTGGTCTTTAGTGGCAAAGAAGAAACATAGAAGAGTTGTTGTACCATTTTACAAGGGTAAATCTATCAAAGCTACCAAAGAGCTTGCCAAAATCAGACATAACTCTTCTAATTCTGATAATAATTCTTAAGTACCTTAGTTGGAATGTTAGGGGTTTATAATCCCTTGACAGGAAGTATTCTATTAGATGTTATATTCAATCGATTATAAAGCTTGACTATCTATTTTCGCAAGAAGTGAAAGCGAAATATGCTTTTGAATATTGCTCTTAAAGTCATCTGGAAGGAAGCTACTTCTTTTTGCACTAATCATAGTCCTGTAAGGGGGGTGTTGTGATTTTGTTATCCCCTTTTGGTCTTCTAAGGTTATTAAGTATGGTTTTTCCCCTTGCAATAGAGTTGTCTTGATGATAATTGATATGAATAACACTAAATTTTGCGTTTGTTTTGTTTATGCACCCACTGATCACAGAGAAAGGAGTCTTTTGTGGCAATGGTTTTTAAGTCTTCTGAATATACCAAGGATTATCTGTGGTGATTTTAATATGGTTGAACCACAAAATGAAAAAAGTGGGGGTTTGAATGTAGAATGGAGAAGTGATGAATTTCATCATTAGATGAGAATGAAATCATTTTTTCAACTGATAGATCCTTTGGAAGTCCATAAATTTCATCATACTGGCCCTTGGTATACTTGGTGTAAAATGCAAAAGGATGAAAATTGAATTTATTGTCGTCTGGATAGATTTTATGCTTCAAATTCTTTATTTTAGTTTACTCCTATCTCATATGGTAATAGAGTTCTGGTCACACCTAATGTTTTCTCTGACCATTATCCTATTCAAGCTCATATAAGACTTCAAGGTGAACCTATGCATCATCATTGTCCCTCTTGGAAATTTTATTTAATTACTTTCTTATTAGAGGATGTAGATTGCATTGATGTTGTTTTTAATTTAAGAGAAATTAATCGTTGGATGTTTAAATCGTGGAATGCTATTGATAGATGGAACCTCAATGTTCAAAGTTGGAAGAAAAATTTCCAAACAATAGGCAAACAACAAGCTTTAGATTCTAGAAATCTGTAACATTCCTTGTAGTCAAGGTTGTGTTTTCTTGAATTTAACTTGCAAAACAATCCAAATAACATTACTTTGCAGGAAGAGCTCATTTTCATCAAGAATAATTTGAGACAATTGCAGATGAAAAGAATTCAGGGTTAGAGAGTTTAGTCCAAACTTAATTGGCTCCATTTAGGAGATAAAGGTTCCAAAAAAAATTCAAATTCCTTAAAGAGAGGGGTATGATAGAGAAAATTGATGTAATATGGAATGGAAGGGACTTGATCTGTGATCCTGACATTATAAAAAGTATTTTCTATTAGTTTTATAAATATTTGTTCACTTCTGAGGATAACGAAGCTAGAATTGATGATAGAAAATTTTGTTGTTCTCTTATTCCTCATAAAATTTCTGATTAGGAAGATCTTGTTTTAGATGGTCCGATTACTAAAGAAGAAATCAACAAGGCTATTCAGTCTATTAACAATGACAAGGCCCCTGGGCCTGATGGGCTTCCTATATAATTTTATAAGGAAAATGTTCATTGGACCAGTGATGATTTGTATCAGGTTTACTCTGAGGCCATTCTTCATATTTCCTTGGGTAGTAATATTAATAATGGTATCATAAGGCTTTTTCCTAAGGGTGGTGATAAAACTTTAGTCAAAAACTTGAGATAAATAACATTGTTAAATGTTTCATATAAAATCCTTGCAAAATGTTTGGCTTTAAGGGTTGCAAATTGTCTACCTAAGTTTATTAATTCAACTCAAACATGATTTATAAAAGGAAGATATATCTTGGAAAATTTGATCACCAGTTGGGAAGCCATGTGTTGGGCTAATTGCTCTGGACAAAATGCAAGCATGCTTTTATTGGATTTTGAAAAGGCATGCGACAGAATTGAATGGAACTATATTCTCATGGTTCTTAAGGCCTTTGGCTTCTCTCCTCTATTTTACAAAATGGTTAAGGTGCTTCTTACTGATGCAGTTGCTTTTGTTGATGTTAATGGGTCTCTTTCTGATCCTATCTTGCTTCAAAGATCTATACATCAAGGTTGTCCCTTAGCTCCTGCTTTGTTTGTTATTTCTACTGATGCCTTGTATTATTTGTTAATATATAGCTCAATTAGTCCTGCTATTCAAGGAATTACTCTACCTAATGATCAAGAACATATTAATATTTATTTTGTTGATGATACCTCGGTTTTTGTTAAGCTGGTTGAGGAAAATTTTGATTCTATTTTTCAAATCTCGCTTGCTTTTGCAATACTCCAAGAGCTAAAATTGCTATATCAAAATCTATATTACTTGGGATTTTTTTGCTCCTCCTTGGTTATCCAAGTTTGATATTCAGTGGGGAGGTCCCTCCAAATAGATCCGTTATCTTGGAATTTCTTTCTCCATTGACCCTTGCCTTAAGGATATGTGGTTATGGGTTAAAGAAACCATTTATTAATAAATTTAATAAATGGAATAACAAGTAGTTATCTGTTGCTGGTAGATTTCAAGTCTGTCAAAAAATATTTTTGTATACTCTATCTATTTTGCTTCATCTTGGTCATTTTGTTCATATCAAATTAATGATATTCATAAACATATTCAAAATTTTTTATGGGCCAATGGTAATACAGAGATAAAAATTCATAAGGTAAGGTGGAATTGGTGCATTGTTAATAAATATATTAGCGACCTTAGGTTGAAAAATCTGGTTGTTCAAGGTATGTCCTTAGCCATCAAGTGGATAGTGAATTGTATTAATGACAATGAGCCATGGAAAGTTCTTCTCAGACATAATATTACTAAGGTTGTTCCTAAAAAAGCTCATGCTTGGAAATATTTTCATATGATTGATATCCTTTTTGGTAAGTTTTCGGTTGTTCCAGCTGGGTCAGCAGTTTTCAAGAGCCTTTGGAAGGCTTGGGAGAATGTTAGAGGTTTACTATCTATTTTTGATTCTCAAAATACTTTCTTCTTGCACAGTTCTATCTAGTGGAGTCTTTCTCATAATAATAAGTTGCTTGCTGTTAATCAAGGTTGTTCTAAAAAAAATGGGTGCATAAAGGTATTGTATCATTTGCTGATATTATTGAAAATGGATGTCTTAAATCTTGGGAGTATCTTAGTATTCAGTATGATATTCCTCACTCTCAATGGAGGACATACTCTTTACTTCGAGCCTCATTTTTGTAATTAAGCAATCCTATATTTATTGATGATGATCAAATTTTTATGGCAAGATTCAGTGGCATGATGGCACACAGTTTTTCAAAATAAAGCCAAAAATTCTTTATAATTTGCTCACTCATACTAATGATATTTTACTCCATACTGATAACAGTTGGTCTATCGAAGTCTTCACTAATCATGGGCATAAAATTTTGCAGCATATCTGGTCCAGATTTCTTGAGCCTAAAAAGGCTTGTTTTCATTGGTTATTACTTCTTTAGAGGCTTCATGTATGTAAAGATCCTCAATCACCAATGAGCTGCACTTTATGCAGAGTTCCTGATACTATATAGAATATCTTTTTTGATTATTTTTTTGTTAAAGAAATTTGATCATTATTTTGCTCTAATATTTAGGTTGGAATATTAATGATAATGTTTTTAGGTAGCATATATTGTTTGTCTATATTCCTACTATACGGAGGTGTTATAATAATTTTTTGTTGTTGCTTTTGACTGAATTTTTATGGTATATTTGGTTGGCTAGAAATATTGACATTTTTTAGGATAATTAGAGGATTCTTACTAGGTCTCTTAGGAGACTCATAGTTTTCAAAATATCTTTACAGGTTGCTAGGTCCGTGCTTTGCTTTAAGGATATTTTCAAACATTTTCTTCAGACTTTCCAGGAGCATAATCGTAGTGTGAAAAACAACATTGTGGACGGATACATACACTTTGATGATTTTTATTTTAACTTATTCCAGCATTGTATAAGTATGTTTCAAAAGAAATATGATACTTTGTATAATACTAGTGATATATGTAGTTAGCATCATTTTAAGGACTTTTGTGTAGTTTGGTAGGCTCTTAGTCTTGATCTTATTTCAAGTACTTTTCCTTCGGGCTATTTTGTATTACTTTTTTATTTTAATATTATAGTTTTTGATTTTCAATTCAAAAAAATTATTCATTTCTAGTTTTTTTTTTACTTGTAAGGATAAAATTATACATCACCCTTTTAAACCAAGATATGGTGTTGCACCTTAAATTCTCTCTAATCACTTTATATAAGTTCATATTTTAATGAATAAAAATGAACTAATAAATTTTAATCCACTTTTGGATGTCTATATGTGGAGGTTCTAAGAGATATATTAATAAATTACACATATTTAAGAAGCATTAAAAAGTAATGAATAGATCTGCTTGTTGTGGTGCAGTGGTAAATGCCTTGGGTGTTGGTAGAGGCCGACCCAAGTTCCATTCCCCTTGTCTCCATCCTACAGATATATGGTATAGTTAGGAATGTCCTATGTGCTGGTAGAGGCCGACAAGGCTCCATTCCTCCTATGCCCAACCTATTGAAAGTGGCACCTCGAAAGGGGTTTTTTCCACTATAAATTAAATTTACCCAGGTGTTGTAGGTGAGTTGGAGAGGAGAGGGCAATCCTCCAAGGGAGGTCCCAGGTTCAAATCTCCACCCTACAAAAAAGCTGAATTGGATATCCAAAATCCAATTGATAATGTTGGTGCGGGCAGGGTCGGGTGCGACCCCCGGGTGACTTTGACGGTGTAGAACTTCCTGTTCGTGGTCTCTCAGACCAAGGCGACTCTGCAAGGGGTTTTTCGCTTTAAAAAAAAAAAAAGTAATGAATAGAAAATAATACACCATAAACCCTAAAAGAACATTGAGGAGTTTAATTTCACATTTAAAATGAATATTTGTTGTGTAAATATTGAAGGGAATGTTTATTATTTAAACATTAAATTAAGCTTTGTGGGATAATTATATTTTATTCATATCTTTAAATGAATTAATTGAAAAGTTAATAAATTATTATAAACTAATATTTAGATTGATCATTATTAACCACACTTTTATATTATTGCATTTTATTTATACAAATTATTAGAAATTAAAAAAAAATAATAATTAATTGGTAGCTTCAACTTACTTTTGATTGGACCAAAATAAATTGGTTATTAAAATTATGTATATGGATTTTGACTATGTATAAGGTAGTTGTTGTATTTAAATATTATAGGACTAGTCTATGGGTATATCTATAAATGAAGTTAAAGCAAATTTAAAATATAGTCCAATATAGAAGGATTAAGATAGTGAATATGTTAAAAAATAATTAGTTTGAAGTGACATCAAAGATTGAAATACTAATAAATTAGGGGATTATGTATTCATGGAAAAAATATTTGGCATAGACTCTAGGAAAAAATTAATATATCTATTTCAAGGATAAGATTTAAAATTATTAAACCAAAAATCTGGGTTATTGTTTTATTTATCTATTATCAAGAGGATGATAAATATATGTCAAAAGTAAAGAAACAACATCCTGTAGTTTCCATAAATTAGTCTATAGAGGAAATGCAAATAATATTAGGAATGTCTTCCTCTATAACAACCTTAAATATTGTATCAACATTATGGTTTATGAAGCATGTATGAACTTTGGGTCTTAAAGAATAATGAGTTGAATTAGACAGTGATAGGAATTTAAATAAATAAAAAAACAAGGTAAAAATAAAGAGATAGTAATCTTAAAAAAGAAATTGTTGGATGACCAACAATTAAGTGAAACCATTTCATATACAAAAGAGAAACTATTTGCTAAGAACATAGATTAGGATCATATACATGACAAGCATAAGAGAATGAATATTAAATAAAATAATAAAGTTTTCAAGAGAGGAGGGATAACCAATATTTGTGGACTCTATTATTTTTAAAATGAAGAACCGTGAAATTACAACTCATATGTTTGAACTATTTAAAATGAATATTGGATGACGAGGAAGTATATTTTATGTAAAAAAAGTGGATAAATTAATCTTTGAAATAAAAATGGTTACCACAAGGTCTTCATCCATCTCTAAGTTCCATGGATTTTTTTTTTTTAAATTTGTATAAAATTTTGTTTATAGATTTTGTTCAATTTAGAGTTCACTTGGTATCTAATATTCTTTTGACTATGTGATAGTTTTCTTTGATGCCTTGTATAAATTTTCTAAAGGATGAAATTTGATATGTGAAATGAAATTAGTTTGATTTTATTAAAATTCTCACTATAGTATGAAAAAGATAATGTATTGTTAGTGTACTCCATGAAATTATTTTAACTCCCCAATGTTTCTAATTGTTGTATGAATTAGGGATTGTGAAGCAAGTGTACTTAAAACCCAAACAAATCTATAAGACTACAAATATTATGATCATATCATATGAAAAGGTTGGATCATGACATTTTTGTTGATCATGATATGATAATGGTATATAGCAACATATAGACCTTGATTCAAAGTGTAAAAAAATATTATGACTTCAAGCATTAACTTTTTATGGAGGTTTCAACAAAGATGCAACTAAGGTGATGATAATGATCATGGAAAAACTGTAAAATATTATCTACAATGATTTTATGGATCACTGTAAACGGTTTAATGTACCTGAATTTTTGTTATAAAAAATTAAAACCTTTGCTTCTGCTTCATGTTTGCACCTCCTCATCCTCACTACTTTGTAAGATTCTAATATATTTTTCTCTTAAAATTTTAATATTGTGCTCTTAAAATATATCTTGTTGCCTATAATGCCACATAACCCAACCATGTTCTTCCAAATTACCTATAAAAACAACATCGTATACTTTTTTTAACCTAATGGAATATTCAATCAAATATTCCCTTTAAGACATTTGAAATTCCAATGTGTTGTTCAAGCATTTTCATATTGAAATTTTCAGAAGGTAGATGATATTTTTTGGAGATAACAATTTTTGGCCTGCTTATATTACTACTTTGTGGAATTTATTCCATGCTATTATTTTGTTTCAACTTTGGAAAACTAGGAATGACATTGTCTATTATGGAGATTCAATTTCTACTCCGTTTTACTTCCATGAAAAGATTACAGTATTTTTTGTTGTTACTATTCAACTCCATTCGCAAGCTTCCAAGTTGACTCATGAGTTGGCATATTTGATAAATCTTGTTGGTTTCTGGTGTGAGGCTTCATGAAATATCAACATGGCTTTACCTAAACTCCTTCCACCTTAAGGTTCCTCTGTTTATTTGAGGCCTCCGCATAGCAGGTTGAGGGGGTAACATTTTCTAGCATCAGGTTGTTCTGTCAGTGCCCACAATAGGGCTCAGTCTACTATTGGAGTGGTTCCTTTTGTTTAGTTATTCTATTTATTCACCCTTTTAAGGGATGGTTTTATTTTTGGCCTCAGGTATCTATGATGTTGATTGTTTGGGTAGCCTTGCACCCCGAGTAGTGATTTTTCAGCTCCCATTTTATTGTAACCTCTCTTATTTTTTATTGAATATAATTTTTGGTTCCAATAAAAAAAATTCCAATGTGGTCGAAAGGAGAGAAAAATGATTCAACTAGAAAATAAAGCACTTGAATTGTCGATTTTTAAAAGTGTTGAATTAAACCCCCTTTAAAAATTCACAAAGATCCAAAATAATTGTGGATTGTTTATATCTATCATTGTTTGTGCTAGAAATTTTTTTTAAACCAATATGCATCAACCCATCCTCCTTTTCCAAAGTAGAAAAAACTTAGTTGGACCATTCTAACAAATTTTCCAAGTGACTTGGAGATCTTTGCTATGCAATGAAATTTATCTAAGACTTTTCGATTTGAAAATTTGAGAAAATTTTAGTCTCTTATTTTTATTATTTTGGAAGTCATATAAATTACCCTCTCATTTGTATTAAATCAATTCCAAAATATCCAAAGAAAATACTTAAAATATTCATAAAAGAAAAGCAAATTTTGTGAAAAACCATTAAAATGTAATCCTTTATTTTTTACCACATACTTCTTCATTAGCCAAGACATCATTAAAATAATCCACTACAACATACTTATATAACCAAATGCATTGAATTTCATTGAGAGAAATATGAATAAAATATTGGTGAATTTTTCTTCTAGGCAAATCAAACTGTGGTGACAAAGAAATCCTTATGATCCAATTTGATTGGGAAACCCTAAAAGCTATTGAACATATAAATACTTCAATAAACTACTCAATTATCCACATTGCTTCTAGAAAAATTGTAAGATTCAAACCCACCTTGATATCATTTTAAATTTACGTATACATTTAGGAGCAAGTAAAATCAACACATTACACAACAAACAAGAGGAAATATCACCTTAACACAAACACACATATGAAAGGCATCCTTAGACACTAAATGATATCACTATAAACAAATAATTATCTCTAACTAAGGAAGAAATGGTTGGATTCAAAAGGATATAAATAATCAAATTACAAGTTACGTAGGTTAAGGTCGAAGAATCAATCTTAAGGTTAGTAATACAATATTATAATAAAATCAGCTATAAAAGGTGCATAATGACCCATAAGAAAAATATATAAACAAATATAATACAAGGTAAATCATGTCCTCAAACGAAGATTAACATCATATATTTAAACATGTACATACCTTACACCCCTTTGGATTCAAACTTTGGACCTCTTATCTAGAATATCCAAGCTTTCATTTCCAAGTCCACTAAAACTATTGTATGTATATTATCTAAGTGGGTTTTTAATCCTATAACCCACTAGATTTTGAGTCAAGTAAAATACAAAAGTAAATAACACACTATATAGGAATTACTTTAGATTACCTTAGTTTAATGGTATTTTTATTTAAATATATACAAACAATTAATATAACAAAAATTATAATTTACAAAATCATCTTATTTGTTTTATTAAAAATAAAGGGATTGCATTTTATAGATAAATCTTAGCTTCAATTCTTGACAACCATAGGAGCGGACATACTAGTTTGACATATTAGTTTGTGTGGGTAATGGGTGTTTCAATACTTAGTTTCAATATGGTAGACATAAGAACCTAGTTTGTAATATACGTAAGTGGTAGGGACTTGACCTCCAAATGAGTTGTCTTGTCCGCATGTAGAATAAAAAAATGTGATAGTTCATTAAAAAAGTTAAAATTCTTAATTATGAACTAGATAATATAATAGGACAAATATGTGTGAATGATAGATATCTCATCCTTAAATGAGTTGTCTTGGACTCTCTATAAAATAAAATATAGGTATGTTCTTAAAAATAAATATTTAAATCTTTAGTAATTCTATTTCATTTGTTATATAACTAAAAACGTAGTTAAATTAATTTTATTTTATACTCAATGTTGTCATCTCAGAATGCATTTATCCATTGAGAGGAAGTCCCACGTGCCTTGGGCATTCATGCCTCATGTAGAGTGACACAACGAGAAGCATTACGAGTGGAAGGACCATCTGCAAAGTAACCTCCGAGGTTTTTAATCAAGGCCAACTCCTCATCATATTGAATCCTTGATGCATGGAGGCCTTCACGAGTTAAGGTCTAATTTTCTAAAGGGGAGTTTGCTGGAAAAATAAATTACAAAGAAAGTAAAAGATATAAGAAATTAAAATGTGCAAAAAATTAAACCTAAGCTATGGGTGCGATATGCAAAGAGTTAAACTTTCTCCTCTTGACTGAAATAAGTCATAAATAAATACAAGAACCACTTCCTAATATATATATAATGAACACACTAAATTTGCACAACCAAGAATAAAAAACATATCAAATAAAGGACAAAACAAAATTAGTCATGGTTTCCATTATCATGCCAAAAATTATTACATATTACCGCCTAGAGAGGCTTGATGATCCTTAGACAATGGCTCAAGGTTCGAGCTCCCCTTATTCCAACCAAGAAGAGGGGTAGTGAAAGGAAGATCCCACAAGCCTAGATAATAGACACAAGAAGACAACTCTTTGTACCTTTACAATATAATTTTAGTCTATTTATAAGCTAGGAGGGTCCCTTCCCTTTTAAAATTTATATAGAAGGTCCTCAAATTTTGCTTTGCTATATAGTTGAAATCCTTCTACAATAATAGTTAACAACCTCGAGGTCTCTAAAATCAAGGCCATTAATGCTTGGGGATTTTTGACTTTTGAATGATAAATTATCACTAACATATCTCCTTGTTGTTGTGCTAGGGATGATTGTACCATTAAGTTCTTGTTGCATTTCTCCTGGAATGTCCTACTTGATGATGTAGCAGGCATGGCCTTCCTGACTGGTGCAAATAAGTAGGCTAGGCTCATGCATAGGAAGGGTGGTCACCATAGCTTCCCTGTGGTTAGCTTTAACAAGCTAGGACACAAAATTCAACCTTTACGACCAATGGTTGTTTTTCTCTTAAATGCCCTTTTGTTTGCCTCTTATGTGCATGTGGCTGCCATGTGTCCTTATTTGAGGTAGGACCTCCTTTAGCTAATGGTAGACCTCCTTCGTCTAGGTGTTGGGATCTTTCTCAGGCTCCTAGCCAATGCCACATGTTTGGCTTTAGCTATTATCAGGGTCTTTTCCATTTTTCCATGCTCTTCTCCATCGAAAGGGCTACATGTATCGTTGGATGGAAAATCAACTATCTTCGTGCCTTAATGCCTTAAATGATGTTGTCTTGGGATGAAATATGAGCACCAGCCACTAATGGAAGATCTAATGGCTAAAGTAGATTTTGAATTGTTTGCCTCTACTTTGATGTCCTTTCCTTCTAACTAAAGAGGGAGCGCCTTTTGATTGCCTTCTTTGGCCAATCTTGCTTTCGATTGAACCTTAGAGTGAAGCAAAGACTGTAGGAAAAATTTCCCTATAGTCTTGGGGGATTCTAGGGATTTTCAACATACTCAAAGGAGTGAACCAAGACTACTTACCTTGTCCTTGGGCATGGATTCAAATTTTAGAATATTGAAGTAACAAAAATATACAACAATATAAGAAAAGTGAGAAAGATTACTACCTCAGGATTTGAGATTCATGAGTGGGCATTGCCTTTGAGTTCAAAGTGAGAAGAGATTTTATAGTTCTAGACTTTGTCTGTGCTATTGAGGCAACATTCTCAAGAGATTTGTAATTTCATATGATTAGCTCGAATAGCTTGTTTCACATTCTAGAATCTTCATTTAGCTATTTTACCAAGTCTAGGAATGCTACTTTTTTTCTACTCATTGCTTAATTTATGATGCTTTGAAGTTGCTACCTTACTAGGTTTGCTCCCCTATGTATTTTTCCATGAATTTTAGAGAGATATCTTATACGGTTAAACAGGATTTAAAAAAATTACCCACCTCAACCTTGTAGCCAAATATCATCTTGTTTCCATTTATGGTTCCTAGATTTTATCTGTTGTCATGTTGCTCATGTCTTCTCGTAACTAGCTTAGGGTACATGTGTTTGAAACCTTATCTCCAAAAGGGAGTGGTTCTATTCCCAATCCCACTCTCCTGGTTGAGGTATGGATTCGGGATCATCATGTAGTTTGCAGTCTAATCGATGATAGAGCCCCTTTTGATACCACTGAAAAGGTTTTGGCATTCTTAATTATAATAGGGGTTATATTTGATACCATTGAAAATGTGTTATTTATTTTACTCATCTAGTCAAAATGGTCATCATTCTCTTGTGGCATAGGGATTTTTAAATTTACCAACTTCTTCAAATGTTCTTTCTTATCAACATATTTGGCACTAAGTAAATTACAAGAACTTCTGATCTTCTTTTCTCGCTCATCCTATGAACAATAAACTTACTCCAAGTATCCTCTTCTAGGCAGGAAGATACCCTACTTGAAGAGTGGCTTTAATTGAGAGCATATAAGATAAGGTAAAAGGTGCATTCCTTTTATAGACCTCTTCACTTGGTAAGCCATCAAATTTTCTTTCCTTATCGATCCTCCTTTTATGATTGACACTTCTCTAACAAGCCAACGAGAGAATCTTTCTTATAGAATTAAATCAGGAAAGGTTTTGTTTGTTGTTCCTCCTTATGTTTGTCATGGTAGTCATCTTGTCATTGACCTAATGGGTCCTCTATGTAGTATGTGATGATTTGCAAGCTCACAGGTGGGGTTGTTGTCCACTGATTATGTCCCTATTGCACATTCACTTTTCTCCAAGCCAACCCACCTTCAAGAATGTAGTTTATCTTGCTAGAAATGTAGCACTATTGGTTGCTCTTGAGGAGTCCATTGCATGTGCTAACATAGGAATCACATGCATCCTTTTGATAGGTGACTTGATCAAGGCATTAAATGTTCCTTGGTTCCTGCAAACAATTCCATCCATTAAGTTTTTATATTTACCATGTAGATTTCTCTCGATCGTGATTTTGGATCCAACTCATGCCTTCCAAGTGTTAATCGTCATGGCATTTCAATACATTATCATGTGGTAATTTTTAGTGAATATTTCCATAAGCATGGATTAAGTTCCAACACCTTCTAATAATCTAGACTTGAATCGTGTGCCACTTGAATCTTCAATGAAACTAGGTGTTTGGCCATTGATAACACTTGATACAATGATAGTTGGTACTTGGTCCTCGACACACTTTTGCTTTTGCTTCTGGGCTATTGTGGATCTGCCATGTATTTTTTTCTAAGGGTGAGAGACACTTTGTAGTATTGAAAATATATGTCCTGTGTTTATCTTTAATCGAATGCTCAATGCTCCTTCACAAAATTCCTTTGAGAGGTGTTTCCTCTTAATTGAACTGGTAATGGGGTGTCTTAAGCTTTTCTTCATAGATTGGATGCCTTGATTTGTGCTTTGAAAGGCTTTTTGATCCAAAAGGATTCCACTTTATTGAATATATATATATATATATATATATATATATATATATATATATATATATATATATATATATATAAAACATTAACAATATGTATAACAAAATACTTGGAGTGGTGGATCATCCCATGCTAGCTAGCTCGAAGGCCTTGTTAACTGCAATGTATCGGATGCCCATCGCTCTGATGATAGTCGAGGATATGTTGATGCACGTCATTCACAAAGTAGTAAGATTCTGACCACTTCTCTTTTGCCAAGTATGTTAGATTTTGATACTCTAATATTTAATATAAATCACCATAGGAAAATAATCACAAGATCTAATATAATGAAGTTGTAATATAATGAACCAAATAATATCTTATAATGTAATAACAAATTGAATAACTCATAAGAATACTCACATAAACATGCTCACAATATTGCACATGAAAAATATTGAAAATGTTATTGAATAAAAGGTCTACTAATGTAAGCATAAATATTTATGCATTTGATTCACCTTCATAATATTATAATGCTTAGTCACAAATATATAATTACATGTGACTCTTCATATGTTGCACTCTTGACCTTCACTCTTCTTAATAACTCTTTATTTTCCTATTCTAAGGACACACGTGTACACTTACATATTAGACACTTATGCACATCTACACGCATAATACTTACACACATATTTACATGATATTTGTGCATTTCTTGTAGATTATTACATTACATAAAATATTAACTCACTCACTAATCTAGGATACAACCCTAATATAATATTCACAATAATTTACCAAGGTGGTACATTGACATGTACCAAATAATGTAATATTCTCTAACACCCCATTGTATTACATTATTTGGTTATTGAAGACTTTGTCTTCAATACAATCTTCATTCTTCATGTGACTCTGTAATAGATTTGAACTTGGCCTAGTTATGCTTCTTCTTGATACTTTTCTTCTTTAATTTGTAGATGGATTTGTAGTGCAACCTGTTGTTGTCTTATCATCCTTTTTATCATCTTGAATTTTGGCTTTACCCAATTTTGTTTGATGATAGAAATATTTATGATTCTCATTTCCTGAATTTTGTCTTGCAGAATATTCAACATTGTTATTTTGAACTAAGATAAGATCTTGAGAGAAACCAATTGAATATAAAGTATATATTCTATTTTTATTGATCTTGTAGCTTCTATTTCATTTTTATTCTTGATGAAACATTTATTAACTCCATTTATATGTTTGAACTCAATCAATCTTCCACTTTCAACTAGTTTAGTTACTAAAATGAGATTAGTTGTCAATCCTGGAACATACATAACATCATGTAACACAAAATATGAGAATGGTGCACTAGGTGTTACACATCCACTTCCATGAACAAGATAGCTCTTACCATCCGCAAGTTTCAATCTAAACCATTATAAATTGCTTGTCATATGATGACTAGCACCAAAATCTATGTACAAAATATCTTTCTTTTTAATCATATGATTATCTCTATTTGAAGTTACTTTGCATTGTTGATAAGAGTTATGAAGAATATTAAGTGAAATTTGACCTTGAACCTTTCCATAATGTATTTTATGTTGATAAGTTCCTTTTGATAATTTCTCCATTAGTTTTAATCAATTTCCTTTGATGTTGACTACCTTATATCTCCCTAGGTTTTGAATAAATTTTCAAGTTTCCAAAATTTTCAAAACCTATGATGTTGAATTCCTCGTCTCCCTAATTTATTAGAAGTAGGAATATTTGAAAATTTAAAATCCTAATTTGAAGTGTATTTCTTATCTCTCCAAAAGTAAATAATTTACAAATATTTTATGGCTTTGAATTTTCAAAAAATAACAAATCTTTCAAATATTAAATGACTTCCAAAACCTTTTAAAAAACAACTAAGGTATTAATTATCCTAATAAGCTTATTATCTCTCCATATAATCTTAATAAAACTTAGAAAATTCAATAATTAAATTTATAAAAGCCTTATCTCTCCTCTAACCTTAGCAATAATAAAAAATTAAAAATATTGAATTATAGAACCCTAATATACCTCCTTAGACATGGCTACTTGGGACGATATATGGTGCTACATTTGGTAAGTTTTTCTCTAAACTTCTCTTGGTTTAATTATGTGAGGATGAGTAGGTATTAATTTCATGAATCTTTACTTGTAACCTTCCATGAAACGCTTCAATATTTGCACATCCACCTTTCTTACTTCAATGTGGTAATTTGGTAGAGTGCATGGTTTTTGGTTGGTGCTTCAACGTTCCAATATTTAAACGTTCAACCATTTCACATTCTGAGCTCTCAATCATTTCAATTCCTTGGCACTCAAACTATGGTGTTTACTTTGCTTGGATTTTGGCTTATCTTTTCCTTAACATCCATTCCAAAACTGAGTCTTTCTTTTGGTACAATTCTTTGGCACTTACTATTGTTTAACTCAGCTTGGTTTTTGATCTCCTCCTCAGGTGGCACTTCATCTCATCTCCCCTTGGCTGCATATGGTGCAAATATCTTCAACAATGGTACTTGACATTCAAATACTTTAACACTGAGTTTCTTCTCATGGTATGGGCATTTCTTAATGCTTCTGTTACTCAATGCTTCAAGTGCTTCAGTTGTCTTGATGCTTGAAAGTTCAAGTGCTTCAGCTCTCCAATGCTCAATGATGCTTTTTGTAAATCATTCTAGATCTTCATTGTGTTGACTTAAGGGATTTTTGACTTCACTTCCCTAGATCCTTGATGTTTGGATTGCTTCTTAGATGCTTGTTCTACATCTTTAGCTCTTTGGTGCACATCCCTGGAACATAAATCTCTTCTCTAACATATTAATAATTGACTTTATTTCTCTAACGTTCGGATTTTGTACTCGAATTTTCTTCACTTTATTATCCTTTCATTTATACTGTAATATTTAAGACTTTATAGTATGCTTTTCATAAATTACTTGGTACCAATACTTGTTGTTCTAATATTTGTTTCTTTACGATTGTAGGTGCAGACATATAGCTCTTACATTATGATGCAGGAGATTTAAATCTCTTTAAAATACCTTATTCTTCATGCAAGAATGATGCTCTAATATTGATTTCTTTTTGTTGCACGTAGACGTACCTTTTGTACTTAGACTTCATTGGTCATCATTGCTGCCTTGTTGATACTTTCATACTATTTCTTTTCCTATTTCTTTCTTAGCTTCTCCTTGGCCAAATCTATACTAGAATAGAGACATTCTATCTCTATTTATTCTTGCAGTATTAGTCTTCACAACCTTGTTGTCCTTTTACTTTATCCGAATCTTTATCTATGCTTGATGTCTTCTATGACATTCAAACTGTGTAAAGATACTTACCTTACAAAAATGTGTCTTCAAGTATTTCTTGTTGTCTTATTGCTTGCTTTCTATTCTAGAATAATGATCTCCTTTTATCTAAGGACCGATCTTCAATTTTTAATAGGACCTCTTTGCTTGGGTCTCTTCTATATCTCAGACTTCTATGACTTCTATAGGACCTCTTTCCTTGGATATCCTATCTCTACCAACTTTGGGACCTCTTTTCTAGGGCCTCCTTTCTTTGACTACAATGGGACCTATTCTTTCAGGTCTCCTTTCTCTAATATCAAATATCAATATCAAGGTCTATCTTCAAGACCTGAATATTTACTATAGACTACCTTCTATTCCGAATAGATTTCTTGGAATAGGTTAACTCAACCTATCTTAATGACCTGAAACCTTTTATCAAAGTCTATCTTTAAGACCTGAAGAATATGCTTAACTACAACTCAAATAAATCCCTACGTGAGGAAAACTCTTGACCTTCAAGCAATCGAAGATGAAAGTCTTCTCTATCTGTTGTAGGAAGCTTCTCAACTTTTAAAGATCAAATTTTCATTGCAACAATATCTTAGATAAATTTATTTAGTATTACCTAAGAATCCAAAAATATAAATGACCAACTTTCTTCTATGTTGGTTCTTCCTGCAATATTCAATCTACAAAAAACTTCAATTAATAATTATTTTCCACTTTTAGGTCCGAGGTGTAAACCAATTGGTTTATCTAAACCCCATAAGGAGGTGGAGGTCCAAGGTTCAAATCTCGAGCCTCATCGGATTGAACACTTGTCCCTTTCCTGGTGCTTTCAGCAGCATAAAAGGTTTAAAATAATTGTGGCATGACGGTTATAGGGGTAAACTGCGTGAAGATCTGTGTGGCGGCTTTCGGGGCGAACAACACAGAATACTGTGGTGGCCATAAAAGCTAGACATCCTGCCTGGATTCGTGGTGGCTATCGATTCCACCATGTTAAAAAATAAATAAATAAAAATAAAAATAATTATTCTCTTTTCTTGAGAGAAATATCAATATCAAGGGATTTTTATCCCTTCAATATCTTTTATCAATGTTAGGGTTATCAATTCCCTAAATAATCAACTATCTTCAAGTTGATTTCCTAGTCTTCATTAGTTGTTCTTCAATCCAGTGGAAATATCCTTGTTGAGTCCTAGTATTCATAGGTTATTCTTCAACCTTGTGGAAAGACTCTAGCTTTTGCATATTTAGCATTTTTCAACTTTGTCGAAAGACTCTAGCTTTTACAAATTCTATTGTTGAGTCCTAGTCTTCACAGGTTATTCTTCAACCTTGTGGAAATACTCTAGCCTAATGCAACTTTCAAATCCTGTGCAAGCAACCTTGTTGTAGCTTTGATACCATTGTTAGCTTTTGATACTCTAATAATTAATATAAATCACCACAAGAAAATAATCACAAGATCTAATATAATGAAGTTGCAATATAATGAACCAAATAATATCTTAGAATGTAATAACAAATTGAATAACTCATAAGAATATTCACATAAACATGCTCACAATATTGCACATGTAAAATATTGAAAATTCTATTGAATAAAGGTCTATTAATGCAAGCATAAAGCTTTGCACGTTCGATTCACCTTCATAATATTATAATGCTTAGTCACAAATATATAATTGTATGTGACTCTTTATATGTTGCACTCTTGACCTTCACTCTTCTTAATAACTCTTCATTTTCCTATTCTAAGGACACATGTGCACACTTACATATTAGACACATGCAAATCTACACTCATAACACTTGCAAACATATTTACATGACACTTTGCATTTCATGCACATAATTACATTACATAAAATATTAACTCAATAATCTAGGACACAACCCTAATCTAATATTTACAATAATGTATCAAGGCGGTACATTGACATGTACCAAACAATGTAATATTCTCTAACAAAGTAGGTTTGCTCCTCTCCATTACCTTGGAGGGGTTCCAAAGGGATCTTGAACTTGGTCTCATACCTGGTTTGCAACAGCATGAGTCTAGTCCAACAATAGGTATCCTTTGATATTAATAGAGAAATCTCTTGAGAGACAGATTTCAAACGTGGTTGGTAGATCGATCACCCCTATGTCTTGGTGAACCATTAAGTTGGGGAATGCTTGGAGTGCTAGAGTAAGGTCTTGTATTAGCCCAAATACTGATATTAGTGTGTTTTCTAACTAAACTACCATGTTGTTAGCATGCTCAAAATTTAAGCTAAGTGTCGTTGCTACCCTTTTCAACATGATTGATGTGCTTGACCCTGAGTCCACCATGCAATTGCATATTAACTTATCTCCAAAAATTAAGGTTAGGTAGAACGACATAGGCTTGGGTTATTTGGTATTTCACTAGCAATTTGTAGCACAATGGACATCCCTTGTCTACTCAACTCTTTTTGCTTCTTTAGGGCCTCTTCCAAGTTTTTCATCTATTCATGAATCAAAAGGACATCCCAAAGAGGAATGGTTATGATATATTTTCTCATGTGCTCCATCAAATTAAAGGGTCCAACTAAAGGGGCTCTCATAATGGTATTTGACATTGTTGGAAGCCTAACCCTTTTTGTCGATGAAGGTGGTCTTAACAAATTTGCTTCTTTGGTGTCTAGTAACTATTGAACTAGATACCCTAGCTTAATGGCCCTTCTATTGGCCCTGGTGTTATACTATGATCAAACTTGTGGTATCCTTGATCTTGAGGGGCTTGCTTCATCCAACACAACGACATATACTTCCACTTCATCCCAAGTAACAAAGGTTTGCTCTAAGGCTGACAAATCAAAAATTTATAGCATGGTCAAAGGCTGAGAGGTAAGTTTTGGACTTAGCTTTTGGAATTTTGACAAAGAGGGATGTGCAATATTATGGTTGAATGGATCCACCCAATTAATTGATATTTAATTTTGACATAACCCTCGGATGGGAGATAGTCAAGAGTAGGATAGTACCTTCCATTAGTATCCTTAGTATAGTTATTTTGGATGGCAACCGAGTTCTTAGTTGAGCTTCTAAGCATTTGTTGGACTGAGACTAGCATAGGTACTATTTACTGAGTCAGAGCCTATGATTGACCAAGATTTTTTTGGTTGGAAATAGAGGCTTATGATATCAAGTTGGAGGTAGAGAAACATTTGAGTTTCCCTATTGGAAAGGAGACTTTGGATAACTCTGGTAGGAAAACCTTTGGATGTTATGTTGCCTCTTCAGGGCTATGATATCATTAGAGAAGGTTCTCATCATATTATATAGCTCATAAATCTTAGGAATAAGAGAGAGAATTTGAAGTTGCTCTGAGCTCATAGCTGGGATAGTTGGGTTGATGACATATTGTACAGTTAGAAAGGGATGATGCAAGGGTTGAATGGAAGGAAACAATGACAAAGGTGGTCTAAGGGCTAGCCTTCTTATTTGGATTAAAAAAAATTCAGCCTATATGTTTATCCCATGGGCCTCTAGTAATGAGTTTCCATATTTAGACTTGACCATCATGGAAATTTCAAAATTGAAAGATTTTATATAATAAATAAATATCATACCTGACAATAGTTGGATCTTGTCTAGGATATTTTACCAAGTCTTGTGGAATCAGCCGTTGAAATCATCCATTGCTTATATAGGTACCCTATTGATGGTTGTGAGTTACTCTAGGAGAGATGCTTCATCTACCTTCTCTATGAATTTGCTTATTAGGATTTCATCCAACTGGTCCCAGCTTTTGACTAGTTGTGGGCTAAGGCTAAGTTACCATTCACGAGCTCTTCCTCTGAAAGAAGTTATCAATAGTCTCAGGGATATATCTTGTTTTCAATGAAGTGCACAACGCATAAGCTCACCACGTGGTGTAAATGATCTGTCAGGGTGAAAAATATTCGAAGAAATAAGGTAGGGACATGAGCATTGAGGCAAAAATTGGGTCCCTTACATCAGGTGGGGTCAATGGGATCAATGGACCTCCATCATTCTACGTCGAGAATATTTTAGGAGGATGGTTTAGCATGGTTGCTATATAACATCATCAGTTCCTCTTCCTTTGATTTAATGGTGGCACTAGCTCTTATTGATTGGGTTCGGTGGCACCCTTATATTCATATAATTTTGGGTCCTTTACTTAAGAATGAAGTCATTGGGTGGGGAGATAATGCTTCAACAAACTCATGAGACAAAGATCCCCACTAGAATCTCGGTTTATCTTTTGTCGAACGACTTCTTCAAAGTCTTATTTTCAACAGTCACCAAGTGAACATAGAAGCTCATTCTTTTAACTTCATGGGGTGAACATAGAAGCTCACCCCATTGGGTATGCTAGACAAGTTGTTGTCATCTTAGAATGCACCAGCCCATCGAGAGGAAGTCCGACTTGCCTAGGGTACCTCCACCTTACATAGAGTAACACAATGGGAAATGTTACAGGCAAAAGGATCATCGACGAAGCAACCTCCAACTTTTTTTATTGAAGTTGACTCCTCATCGAATTGAATCCTGATGCATGGAGGCCTTCATGAGCTAAGGTCATTTTCTAAAGGAGGGTTTGTAAGGAAAAGGAATTGCAATGAAAGTAAAAAATGCAAGAAAGAAAATTGTGCAAAAAACTAAACCTAAGATATAGGGGTGATACACCAAGAATTAGATTTTCCCCTTTCGACTAAAATAAGTGGTCATAAATGAATACATGAACCACTGTCTAATAGCTATAATCAACACACTAAATTTTGCATAGCTAATAACTAAAAACACGTTAAAGGACAAAGTAAAATTAGTCATGACTTCCATTAATGTGTTATAAATGATTACAAGGCATGCGGCCTAAAGAGGTTTGATGCTCCTTAGACAATGACTCATGGTTCAAGATGCTTATTACAACTGAGAAGAGGGAGGCGGATGGAAAAGACCACAAGGCTAGATAATAGGCATGAGTAGACAACTCCTGATGCTTTTACAATACAATTTGGGCCTATTTATAAGCCAAAAGGAGGGTCCTTTCCCACTAAAACTTTACATAGATCTATAAATTATACTTTGCTTTGCAGCTAGAATCCTTCTATAATGGCAATCAACAACCTCGAGGTATTTGGGTCCAAGGCCATTAATGCTTAGGGCTTTCGACCCTTTGGATGAAAATTAGTCGTTGACATGTCTCATTGTTGTTGTGTTGGCTTTGGTTGCACCATGAGTTCTTGTCATCATTTTTCTTGGGATACCCCGCTTGTTCATATAGGAAGCATGGCCTTCCTGGCTAGCACAAATCAAAAGGGTAAGCTCACATGTATGATGTCTAGTCATCATAACTTCGTAACGATTGGATTTGACAGGTTAGGTTGTAGAAGTCAACCTTGGAAACCAATGGCAAGTGTTCTCTTAATTCCTTTTGTCTGCCTCCTATGTCTGTGCGGCTGCCACATGTCCTCGACTAAGGTGGGACCTCCTTTGGTCAATGGTAAGTCGCCTCCATCTAGGCATTGGTAGCGTTGGTGTCTTTCTCCTCGGGCTCTCAACTAGTTGCCACATCTATGGTTTTAGGTCTTGTTGGGGTCTTTTTCTATTTTCACACTCTCCTTCGTTGGAAAGGCCACATGGACCATTGGATGGAAAATCAATGGCTTGTAGATCTTAATGCTTTCAATGCTACTATCTTGGAGGAGCGAACTATTAGATGTAAAATCAATGGCTTGCTGACCTTAATGCTTTCAATGCTACTATCTTGGAGGAGCAAACTATTAGATGTAAAATCAATGGCTTGCAGACCTTAATGCTTTCAATGCTACTATCTTGGAGCAACAGATGAGCACTGATCGTTGATGGAAGATCTAAAGGCTAACATGGCTTTTTGACTTTTTTGCCTCTCTTGATGGCCCTTCCTTCCAACTAAAAATAGGGATGCCTTTCAACTGCCTTATTTGACCAATCCTGCTTCCATTCGAACCTTAGATTGAAGCGAGGGCTAAGAAAAATTTCTCTACACTCACACATTTGAAAGGAAGCTAGAAAATAAATACTTAATAATATTAAGAAATAAATAAATATGTAAAATAAAAATAATTAAAAATATTATAATTACATAATTTAATTTTTTTTTAAAGAATAATATACTTAAACTAAATCACTAAGATTATAGGTAATAAAATTGCTGAGCTCATGAGCTCTTGTAAAGATTTTAAACTTTTGTTAGAACGAACACCCCATAAATCTGTCTAAAAAATGCCAAAAATAGACTACTATGTCTACAAGCACGTACATGAAATGCATCGCTTCGGAGATGTCATGGAAGCTTTCTATTGTCCGTAAGTTTCTACACACATACACTGCGGTTGGTACTTATTCACACAATAATTGCAGACTTCCGTAACTCTGAAAACTTGCAGGCTAGAATTTTGCATTTTAACAAAGGGCATGGATCTTTTTAGTGGGTGATGGCTTGCTACAGCACATTCTATTACGATAAATCACTAAGAAACATCATTTACATTTGCAGCAGAGGCTGCTGCTCCAGAAATGGATAATCAGTGTAGCCATTTACAGGATGGTGGGTATAAAAGGTGGATCTGTCATAGCAGTTGAGAGGAGCTTTAAGAGCAAATCTCGCAGGGAGGTCCGGGTTAGACAAGAAAAGACGTCCGTAGGAAATAAGGTCCGCTTCCCCGTTTGCCACGGCAGCCATGCCGGAGTCCCTGCTGTACCCTCCGCTGCTGATGAGAGTGCCTCTCAAGCCCTTACGAATGCACGAATGGTAGTGCGCATACTCCTCCTTGTCTTCCACGCCGCCGCATGCAGTGAAACGGGGGCAGGTGAGGTGGACGTAGCAGAGGCCCGGGGGAGGAAGCTCATTCAGATGTTGGACGAGGCGCAGCCCCAGCCCCAGGGGATCGGAGTCGACGGCGTCCAGATGGTGTATCAGCGGCGAGATTCGAACCCCTACCCTATCGGCTCCGATCTCGTCCGTGACTGTCGCCAATATCTGTAATAAGAGGCGGCACCTGTTATCAACGGAACCGCCGTACTCGTCGGTTCTGTTGTTTATGCCGTCCTTGAGGAACTGCTCGATTAAATAACCGTGAGCTCCGTGTATTTCTACTCCGTCGAATCCTGCAGCTTAAAAAATCGTCAATACAAATTTCAGGCTGAAAAGTAATCGGCAACATAGATTAATGCCTGGGGAAATTACCTGCGTCAATTGCATTTCTGGCGGCGCCCCTGAACTGGTGGATTATGAATTCAATCTCTGTTACATTTAAAGCTCTCGGCTTGGAGAAAGTGGTCCTAGAGCCGTCACTCATCAGGATGCTCCATTTATCCGATATCTTGTTTTCGGTGGCCGAAACGGGTGCCATTTTATGTGGTTGGTAATCTGCATTAATCCACGTCAGTTTCCTAACTGTGCTATGCTTTCGATAATCAACAATGACGTTGCATATATTAATCAGACAGCAGGTTCTACAGACAAAAACATCAGCATTTTCTATGGATATATATATATATATATATATATAGACACACACAAAGTTCGCTTGTTGGTCTATTATTGCTGGTGCGGAGTTCTTTTCAAAGTGGGTTGGCATTGCAGATGGCAACTGTGTGGAGCATGCGGTATTAAGATGTCCCCCACATATATGCACCTATGCATAGTACGTCATTTAGAAAGATTAAAAAATAAATACAACAGCGTTCCAGCGAACCAAAAATAGTTTTTGAGTGATATTTCTTATAGGGATTGAATTTGGGCCAAATCATTGATCATGCAAGTGGTCTCTTACCATAGATTACATTCACAGGGATGAATGAAAAATAGTTACTCCGAAAATCGAAGAATTACAGTTGTTATCGTGAGAATGAGGTTACAATTTAGTTTTAAGATTGCTTATGCTTTTTAACATGTCGGATGATGAACATAACTTTAATCACCGTCAACTCATGCACATGGACGTTGAATGCACTAAAAAAAATGAGTTAAAATTACAGTCAACCTGCAGCCCTAAATTTCGATGTAAACCCAAAACATACCCACTCACTTTATGAGGTGAGGTCATGCTTGATTGCACTCTGGACTGTAGAGGATACACAAACCACAATATGGAAGAGTTCTTACAGCTCAAGAAAATGAAGCCATGAGATAATAACGATGACAAAAGACTCCAATACGAACATCTTTGAGACAGAATTTGTTACCAGTATGAGAAGCTCGACCAACATGCCAAAGCTGACAAAAGATTACACCACCCTTTTCGTGAACGGCCTTCACAACTGCTTTCCAAGCTTCCATCTGCTCTTCTGTATATATCCCAGGACAATGTGGAAATCTGACAAGATAAAACATGGACAATGATTGGTTACCAGTAAATTCCAAAGAAAAACAGCATGAATTTTTCATTCCAGCCCCGAGAACATCATAGGATGACCATATCTATCAGACATTTCTTAATGTATTTTGTCTTGTCAACTGCCGAAAGGCTTTGCTTGTATGGAAGTAACATACCCAAAAGCATTATCAGCAACACCAACACCCTCGGTGATCAGAAGGCCTCCCTCAGTTGCCCTCTGAGAATAATACTCCACGTGAGCTGGCTGTGGAAGGTGGTCCACTGCCCTGCATCTCGTCATAGGAGCTAATACAATCCTGCAACCGACCCATTTTCAAACTGTACCTTAATGCCCAAAAGATCAAAAGATCACAGGAAAGGAAAACTATGCAATTCATTTATCAATGACAATAATAATAATCCCATACATGTTAAATATCCTGATTTCATACCTATGAGATAGGTTGAATCGCCCCATTTGGTAATTGGAGAACAAGTCCCTTGGACATTCCTTAGTCTTCTCGGAGTCAATTGTTAAGTTATCATGCATCACAGCCTTGTTCATGGTAACTGCCCCTTCCCGCTGCGAAAATCTCACAGACACGAGTTGGCCAGACTGTAGCGTGTCTGTTCTAACAAAAACCCATCACTTTATTGAATTTTGAGCTTTGCGATTAAGGAACCCCGCAGACAAAAGACAAAAAAAGTCCCAGCTAAAAAGTATTTGCACCAGTAGACTGGTACATTCAAAAAATTTAATGAGAAACTGACTAGTTGTGCAAGTTGCATTGACAAATGGGTCCAACGGATGACGCACCAGGGCCACATAAGAGAATGATTATTTTACTCTAACACGTGGAAGAACAGTGTCCCGTTGTTTTCTATAGTACTTGTTCACTCATCTTTCATTTTCTTCAAAAGCAGTCAAATGTACCTCATTATTGTATCCCAAGGCATCTCTTATTTTTTAAATGCAGTCGACATAGAATTATCATTAAAAATATAAATAGAGTAGGAAGTAAAAGGGTCAATTTTTCATACACATGCTATACAGGATGTGAGGAGGAAGTAAGAGGGTCAATTTTTCATACACATGCTATACACGACGTTAATAGGGTGAGGAATTCTATAAAAGAACCAAGGACTGATGTTAATAAGGGTGAAAATTCCACACAAAAAACCAAAAACTTGCACCTTTAAACCCACTACTTTATTATTTAACAAATACTAAATTTCAAAGGACAAATTCTTCTAAAAGCTGGTCATTTCATACTTTACACGTCTCTATGGATGCCAGGCTTTTTGCTTTTTCTACTGAGACACATAACCGGACTCTATAAAACTTAGTGAAGATTTAGCTGGCCCACGGATCCGATGTAAGTCTGTACTCGTAAGGCTATTTCAGAGAGTTTTCCCGTGATTTCGATAGCACAGAGAACAAAGTCTCAATTATTCCATGCGATTCGATGGATCAACTAAATATTTATGTCGACTGATCTAACATACCGAGAAATATTTGTGTCGCCTAGATATAAAACACGTCCAGAAATAATTATCTAACATTGTCGCCTCGGGGTACAGCAAACGAAGTGCCGTGTTTTGATGGCGATCGAAAATCACATACCTTTTAAAAATTGCAGTTTTAGTTTTTTTCCCAGTATGTTTTTAATTTTTAGTAAAAATGCTTAAGTATAAGTAATTAAGTAAATATAAATGAGTTGTTATATTTTTATTTAAAAAATATTAAAGGTTTTAAAGATTTATTTGTTTAACTTCAAAAAATAAAAAAATCCAATGGTATATGTATATTAAGATTCGTTTAATTTTAAGGGATAAGTAATGGTTTTGGTTTTGGTTTTTTTTTTTGTTTGGAAGGTTCAAGGTTTAAACTTTTGGCTTGGGCCAGGGTGTGAGAGGATGGGTGTTTAGCTCCTATTAATAAGCTCAGCTCGCACCTTTATCAAAAGTCATGGTTAAATAGAACCTCAACTTGAATCTTAAAATTTTCTCAAGCTAACCTTTATTAAAAAGATTATTTTATCACATAACTTAAATTTAAATCATAAAAAATTACTATATCTCAAAAAAAATATAACTGTACTTATATTACCAATTATACTTGCATCCCAGCTATGGGGTCGGTGTTTCTTGCTATTTGGTTCTCATGAAAAACATACATGAAGTGTGGTAAGGAATCCCAAGGTGAAGTCAGCTATGGGTTCGTGTTTCTTGCTTTTTGGTTCTCATGAGTACGAGACACGTACTCCCTACCAACTTATTGCACCTGGTGGCCCATTAGAAAAGGAGGAGAGGGACAGTCCCTAGTACTAACACACTCGTTTTCTCAGACGGATATGGCCCATGACATGACTTCATTGCCCTCAATTACTTTGAAAATAAAAGGTGATATCTTAGATATTCAGGATAGGTATTAAAAAATAATATAATATTAAATAATATTATAGTATGAATTATAAATGAAATAATAGTTAATGTAGATTTTTATAATGTAAATATATTTTTAAAAGTTAATAGTTTGGGTTCTAGTTCAATCTTTAAGTATTAAGGTTAGGTAGGTAAAAAGTTTGTATAAGTTCAAGGGGGCGAATAGGATTTATAAAGTATATTTTTGTATAATAAGTTTTCTTTTGGGGGATTGGAAATATTATGGAGTGATTCTTTCTTGAAGGGGTGTTTATGTTATTGTTCTAATTGAAGAGAATTTTATATTTTGTATATTGGAATATTTTTGTGTTAACTATTCATTATGGTTGTTTTATGTAATTTTTTTTGTAAATTGGTTAATAAATTTATACTATCAACTCATAATATAATACCTTAAAAAAATAAATATCTTCGTTTTTTTTTGGCCTTGATCATGCTAAATAAACAAATAATAAGATGGAGGGTAACTTTACTAATCCTCATTTTGGTACAATAATCCAACAAAATTTTTAATATTTATGTTAACAATGGATGAATGAAATGCACTAAAGTGGTTACCCAACAACAAAGACTTTCATCCAAGAAGCAATGATATACGCAATATTTTTTATTTTCTTTTGTAAAATGAAATCTTCTATGGCATTAGGAAGTGTTATCCATTATCTTGTTTTTTAAAGAGTTCTTGTATTGCATGAATTCTATAAATGGGTTAAAAGAAACCAAGAGAGTCTAAATTGGACGTAAAAGGTCATTAGAGGATTCATAGGAAAGGGATATGTGTCTTGTTTTTTATGATGTGTAAGGTAACATGAATCATATTACAATAGAAAATACGAATCATTTATGAGAAAATATAATACTTATAAGAGTAGCCATTCAATTATCACTTGAAGGGGCCCTAACACTCTCCATACTTAATATTTTTTTTTGGTAAATAAAAGTCTTCATTAATTATCGGGTTTTGTAGGTTAACCCAAAACCTATTACAATATCTAGCCTTCTATTGATATTGTATATCCTAGTCATCTTTAAAACTTTCTTACCAGAAATTGTGTTGAATCCCCTACAACACCTTACTAACAAAGCCCACCCATACCTAAACATACTGTAAACATTACTTATATTACAGGAATTGAAGCTTGGAATTTTGCACTTGTGAAACCTATTGCTTGCCCATTTCCTATTCTCTGTCGAAAACTTCCAAGGCTTACACCCTGTTACCTTCATTTCCAATTTGGTATGTGTTGGAACAAAATTTGCCTTCAGTTAATAGTGTTGTGCCTTAGACTTTGCCAACATTGAATAGACAGATCTTGCTTGAGATCATTTGTCTAGTCTCTAGAGAAGGCTAGTTCCTTTGAGTTTTTTAGAGAAAAGGGGAACAAGAGATAAGGGAAATATAGCCTAAGCTAGAAACTTTTCTCATGGTACAGATTGGACAATAGCAAACATTGATGATGCAGATTACTACTTTCAGAGTTTTCTTTATATCTTCTTTATAGAAAACATGAATTCCTGAGTGTGACTTTTAGATGTTCGTCTAAAAGCATGTAAATATCTTTTAATGTTCAACTCTAGAAACAATATTTATACATGCACAGTCCAGATTTCAGAACAGATACATTATAAAAATTAGAATGAATAAAAGTTAAAACACCAAATACATACACTTGCACACCGAAGGTTTCGAAAGCCAGAAGAAGAAATATTTTATTACTTGTAATCCAGTACATGTACATCAAGCTTGTAAACATCCAAGAGTCGATCTATGTAGAGGCAGCAAAGGGCGAAGCTGATCTCATCGCTACAAGAAGATATTTCCCAAAATAAGCATGTATGATGCGTTGCAAATTCCTGGTCAGATCGACCTCCTCCAAGAATCCCTAAATTTAAAGAATGATACCTCTTCCTCAAATGTTATGTCAACATCTAGGAAAAATAGACCGCCCCCATTCTATCTATCCTTGCAAATGGAGGGATGGATAGTTCACAATTGTATGATTGATTCAGGGGCCACAACTATGGTAATTTTGAAAGTCGTATGTGACATAATGGGGATGGAATATACTCGAAGTCATCCTGGTGTGTTGCAATTAGATGGTACTCCAGTAAAAACTGTCAGGGTGATCAAAGATATCCCTATTCAACTCCACGAATGCCGGAAGCGGTCATCATACAAGAAGTAGTCGTTGTAGACTTAAAACCATATTTCGGTATGTGTTTATCCAGAGAATTCATGGCCAAAATGGGTGGTTATCTGTCTCTAGATTATTCTCATTTGGAGGTACCTTTCAAAGGTAAAAGAGTCAAGATCTATAATGAAAAACCATCTAATTTCCACGTAGAAAGACTGGAGGAAACAACTACCATCAACATGATGTCTGAAGAATTAGAAAATATTGATTTAATGGAAGAAACCCTGGAGGAACTACAATCTGAGGATTAGTTTTCAATGAAAGACTTCAATGCTATGATAGAGACAGAAATGGGAAGCTATTCCATTGAGAAACCAAAGAATCTCCCTATTCCTATCCCTAAAACAGATTATTCGGCCAACCAGTTATGGAAATTGTACTTTTATGGGTTAAGGTGCAAAAATGAAGCAGGAGCTGGAATCATTCTTATTTCACCTACTGGAAAAGAAAAAGCCTTTTCATATAGGTTGACATGGAGTTGCACCAATAACACAGCTGAATACGAAGCCTTGTGTTTGGGACTCAAGAAGCTAAAAAACTGGGTACAAAACAGTTGCTGATCTATGGAGATTCGTAGTCGATCGTTAAACAAGTTATCGGCAAATGCATTTGTAAGCAACATTACCTAAGGGCTTACAAAAACAAAGTGTTGGATCTATTGGAAAATTTCAAAGCACTAAACATGAAATCCATTTCCAGAGAGAAGAACACACATGCGGACTTGTTAGCATCAGTAGGATCAAATTTTTGCCCTGTCAGCAATGTTATTCAGAAGTCTAAAATAGTTAGACTTATATGCAAGCCTTCTGTGCCTGACAAGGACATTTTTTGGCAAGTATTTGAGAACGATGAGTAGATCCTAGATTTTTTTATTCATGAGATGAATTGCTCTACAGATAGAGCGTTACAAGAAGAGGACGAAGAGAGCCTTATTCAATTGAAAAACAATCATATCTCAAGGAGACTGATCACCCTGGAGAGCCTTTTTGACAATAGCAACAGAGCTGTAGGTCGAAGGATCAAGGTAGATAAACGTCGGTATAAGGAAATAGAACTAGAATCGAGAAAAATGATCAAAGTAGGGACTGATTGTACAGTGGTAGAATTAGAACAAATAAAACAGTTATGTAGAGAATATCTAGATATAATAGCCTAGACTTATAGTGATATGAAAGTATACAAGAAAGAGGTCATTCAGCATACCATCGAACTAGAGGAAGGAGCTAAACCTTTTAGGCAGAAGTAGAGGCCTGTGAATCCTAAAATTGAAGCCTTAATGAAACAAGAGTTGTTAAAACTCCTACAGGGTAAGAAAATATACCCAATCAAGCACTCTACCTAGGTGGCAAATTTAGTTCCAATCCACAAGAAAAACGGAGAAATACGACTATGCGTTGATTTCAAAAATTTGAACAGAGCCTCTTTAAAGGATCACTATCCTTTACCCCAGATTGACCTAATCCTTCATACTGTGGCAGGAGCAGAAAGGTTTTCTCTGTTAGACGACTTCTCTGGTTACAATAAAGTTTGGGTGAGAAATGAATATCAATATGGATGGGTTCTACCCATCATGGTGAATGCTTTTCACCTGAAATTGTATTTCTAGTAAAAGCTACATATCACCATTATATGTACAGTATATTATAAGTTTGGAGTTTTATAAATATTTCCCTTTTTACGGCCTAATAAGAATCAAGTGTGCAAAACTTATCAAGAGATAATTGTAGCCATGGATAGAATCATAAGATCTAAACATCAAGGGCAGCAGCCAGCAGCGAGAGCTGGGACCAGCTCCCAAAATTGAATTTTTGTGTTCTTTAGACAAAGGTTAAGTCCCTGAACGGTAAAAGAAAGGTTCTGATAAGGTAAATATCACCTATATTCCAAAGTGCATTCTTTTTCTTTTATCCTTGTTTTTCCACTCGAAATTTTACATTTCGCAACTGTGCTGGTGACTCCATTTCCCAATGGATGAAGGCCTCGTCTCTATTTTGGTTAGAAAAAATTCCCCCGAAAGGGGCAACACTACTAACCGAAGGTAGATTTTGTTCCAACAATATGATTTAGAGGGAAACCCCATAGTTATTACCAGCTCCATGGGGAAAGAACACCCATTCATATTTCTCCTTAATGGGTAGGTTTCTTTTCATGACTAATAATGTTTTCCACTTCACGTGGCACACCTTGTGTCCATGTCACCAAAATACCAACATCAACACCTATGTTGGCTAATTTGTCAGTTGACCTGTTGGTCTCATGGTACACGTGATGAGCCCTCCTATTTTGTCTTGCCGCAAAAAGGATCCTCACTTCATGGATGACTCCCTCGATTCTCCATGGAGGTTTTTTGCCATTGGTTAACAGGTTGATGATGTTCATAGAATCACCTTCAATAATCAAGTTACCTTGAGTTTCTTGGGCTACTTGCAACCCTCTCCAAAGGGCTCTAACTTCTGCTTTGTTATTAGTTCTGATTCCCAATGGTTCAATGAAGGCCTTGACCATATTTCCTTGATGATCCCTAATTATTCCTCCAGCTTCAACTCTTCCTGGGTTCTCCTTGGCTACATCATCAAAATTTAGTTTAAACCAACCTTGGGGGGTGGCTCCCAAGAAATCTCATTTCTAGGATTGGGCAAAGGAATGGAAGGTTTGTCCTCAATACCTAAGGCCTGAGCTAATTTTTTTTCTTGGGGAAGAATTGAGTGGTTCTCATCCACTAAGGTGCTAAGGTTTTCTTTCGCAAAGACAATAATCTTGTTGAGGATGGTTTTTGGGTTGTGAATGGTATCCTTAAAGGATCTATGGTTCCTTTATAGCCAAATATGCCAGAGAAAATGATGCCAACAGATTTTCCATAGGTACTTAAGTTTTAGGCTAACAAAGGGTTTAGGCCATTGATGGAACACTTCAGCTATAAGAGTAGGCTTAACCCACGAGATCATAAAGGCTTGGAAAAGTTCATCCAGGATGGACTCCGCTATCGGACACTTCAGAAACAAGTGTTGGGTAGTCTCCCATCCTGCCCTGCACATATAACAACGGTTAGCAATAACCATACCTTTGGATAACATATTGTCCATAGTGAGGATTTTTCCTTGAATCACCAGCCATGAAAAAATGGATATTTTAGGAATTAAGCCTTTGATCCAAACCAAACTCGATTGAAATTATTGACCTTCCACATTGAGAAGCAAATTATAGGCAGACTTAACTGTTAACTCACCACTTTTAGTCTCAGCCCAAACAATGTGATCTTCATCCTCTCTAGAGGGAATAAATCTCTTTAGACTCCACTTCAAAACCCTGTACTTTGATGTGTTTCCACCTATTGATATTTATATCCTGCCACATGTAATTTGCAACCTTCTTTCCAATATGCTGCTCCATATGCTCTTGAATCCTAGCCAAACGAGGATTCTAGGATAACTCCTCAACTCTCACCCACCGATCCTTCCAAAAGTCTATTGTTTGCCCATTTCCTAGAATCCATCTAAGACCTTTCTTGACAAGATCCCTTCTCATGAGGATTCCCTTCCAAAAAGCAGACCCCCTGCTTCTTAAGTTGTCATTAAGGAATTTCACACCTTGGAGGTATTTCCTCCTAACTATGGTAGTCCATTCATTATCGATCTTAGTCAATAACCGCCATGCTTGTTTGGCTAACAGAGATGTATTGATATGAGCAACTCTCCTCAATCCTAACCCCCCGTCAGCTTTAGGTTTGCAAACCTTGTTCCAACCTACTAAATGGATCCTTTTCTTATCCTCAGTCCCTGACCTAAGAAATTTTTTTTGAAGCTGTTCAATTTTGTGATACACCTTACTTGGGAGCTCGAAGACTGATAGGAAGTAAACGGGTATACTTTGAAGTGAAGCCATAGTTAAAACTGCTTTGCCTACTTGAGATAACAGATGTCCTTTCCAACTTTGCTATCTTTTTTTGGATCCTCTCCAGAACTATGTTCCACATTGATCCTTCAGGTTTCCCCGTAAATAGGGGAAGACCTAAATAGGAGGTGGGGAGGGATGCAATCTAACATTCCATGATCCTTGCTATGTTTTTTTTCCTATGAATGGGGGTATTGATGAAATAAAGTTTGCTCTTATCAAAATTCACTTTCTGTCCAACCGCTTCTTCATACATTATGAGAATATTTTTAATCCTTGTTGCCTCAACCACAAAAGCCAAAGTCAGTAGCAATGTATCATCAACAAATTGCTGATGTGTCACCAGGGTAGTTAGCGACGTGGCCTTGATACCTGATATGAATCCAACTACCGTTGTTGCCTTAATGGTTCTTCCCAAGGCCTTAGCTACAATGATGAACAACATAGGACTTATGGGATCTCCTTGTCTTAGACCACATTTACTTTGAAAAAAACCTGCAGTAGACCCATTAACCAAAATTGAAAAACAAGGCTTAGAAATACACTCTCTTATTAACTTGACCCATTTCATGTTGAAGCCAAATTTTAATAAAAATGCCTCTAGGAATTCCCAATTTATCCTGTCATAAGCTTTGTCCATGTCTAACTTTAAAGCCATGACTGCTTTTTTGGTCTGAACGGCTATATGAAGAGCCTCATGAATAGTAATAACTCCATCTAAGATTGATATTCCTTGTACAGAACTTGCTTGACTTGGATCAATGATAACCGGTAGAACTTTCTTCAAACGGTTGGCTAAAACTTTGGACAAAATTTTATAGGATATATTACACAAGCTAACCGGCCTAAAGTCAGCCATAGTCTTGGGTTTGGGGCCTTTAGGGATCAAAGCAATGAAAGTTGAATTGAAACCCCTTGGAATATGATTTGAACTTTGTAACTCCTTGATTGCAGCAATAACTTCTGCTCCAACAATATCCCAACAAACTTGGAAAAACCGCGATGAAAATCCATTCAGACCAGGAGCTTTATATCCCATCAATGTTAAACAAAGCCTCCTTGATCTCTTCATCTGAAAAAGCTATTGTAAGAGACTCGTTAATCATTTCATCAATGAGTTGTGGAATGAATTTGAGGAGAGATTCCTTTGCTTAGGCATTACAGGCCCGTTCTTCACCCAATAATGAACTAAAAAATTAACAGCCTTGTCCCTGATCTCCTGAATGTTTTGAGTTGAGGATCCATCCACCTTAGTTAAATTTCTAATATTATTGTTGCTTCTATTGCTCAATGTGGTAACATGGAAAATTTTTGAATTAGAGTCCCCTTCCTTTAGCCATAATACCCTTGATTTTTGCCTCCAATACATCTCTTCACAAGATAAAATATTATAAAACTCACAAAGGGTTTCCTTCTCTTCAGTCCTTGTCGCCTCATCATAGGTTCCATTTTGGATTTTTCTTTCTCTTATTCTCAGTTTTTCCCCCACTGCTCTCTTATTCTCAAAAATATTTCCAAAGACTTCTTTATTCCATATTCTAAGGTTGTTTTTCACCATCTTGAGTTTTTGAGATAGTTTGAAGGAAGCACTTCCCTGGATAGGTCGTCGCCACCATTCCTCTATTCCTTTCTTGAAGTTCGGATGTTTAACCCACATTGACGTAAATCTGAATGGCTTTTTAAAAGAGTTAGCCTCGAAATGCCTCCCATAGAATAAGATTATGGTCCAAGCGCATTTAGGAAGGGCTTGTAACGTTGAATCACCAAACATTGTTGTAGCTTCCTTGGATAAAAACAACCTGTCCAACCTTTCTTGAATCAACTGACTTCCTATCCTCTTGTTACTCCATGTAAATATGGCTCCTTTTAGTCTTGCATCCATCAATTCATTTGTGTTAATGAATTCATTGAAGTCCTCCATGCTCCTTGAGGGTAACCCAGATCCTCCCTTCTTATCAGATGGGTAAAGGGGGGTATTGAAATATCCCCCAATCACCCAAGGAATGTCTTTAAAAGCTTGGCTCAAATGCCCCATAAACTCCCATAGTTCAGACCGCCCTTGGACAGAGGTGGGGGCGTAAATATTTGACATAATCCAATTCTTATTAGTATCAAAATCATGAAATAATACACTTAAGACTCTTTCATTTGCCTGAATAATACTTCCTTCTATTTTAATAGGATCCCATAAGATCATGAGGCCCCCAGATGCTCCTCTCGCCTGTTGAAAGGCCACTTCCCCTTGCTTCCAAATCCTTCTAGCTATAAGTGTTGATTGTGCCACATCTATTTTGGTTTCTTGAAGAAAAATGATAGTAGGATTTCAATCCTTCCTTATAGACTTCACCATCCTTTGTTTTGGTGGGTCGTTTAGGCCTCTCACATTCCATGAGAGAACCTTCATTTAGACTGTTTGATATTTTTTCCCCGCCCCCTTCCCTGTTCCAAAGGAGGTTTGTCAATTTTGCTATTATCCTGGCCAGGAATAGCTTGCTGTAACAATGTTCTTTGCTTTTCGTTTGCAATTTCTTCATTGATTCTCATTCTATAGTGCTATGTTGTAGATATTCTCCCTTTCTTTCTTTCACTTCCATAATCTGTCGAAGGCTTGGTAGTGCTTCTAGTCTCTTTTGTACTGAAATGAGGGGGCATATACTGTGATAGTCTAGGTATTGAACCTTCTTCCTTATTTTGGGGGTTTTCAATTCCCTCTTCATCCTCAGCCTTGTTTTGGTTCACCTCTCCTATCTGGTTCCTAAACAGGGGGCTTTCCTTCAAGGAACCTTTTATCGTTGGGCTCGTCTGATAAGGGATAATTTGCTCCACTACTAGATTAGGAGCTACATTCTTGGCTCTTGTTTCCACAACTTCGACTCTTGACTCTATTTTTTCCATGTTTAAACTGAAATGACCTAGCAATTTTTCTTCATTTTGAGCATAGCTTTTGGGGCTTTTTTTCATAGTTATGGATGGTCCCGATTTGGATGGGGAGTCTAGGGTTTCAGGAAAATTTACACTGATGGTATCATCCTTACTATTTTATTTTTCAACTTCTAGATTTGCTAGGATATCAAACATGTTCAAGCTAGGATCTTTATTACATACCTTATGATTTTTGCCTCCCTCATTATGTTGCTTTCCTTTCTCCTGGATTTTTGTCAGTTTTGTGTTGGCTTGGTTAGCCTGGTTATTCTTAACTTGTATGTATCTTTCCAAGTTAAGACGTGGTCCTTGAAACTTTGGGATCCCTCTCCCATTAGATTTCCCCAGAAAACCTTCGCTCGTGGCTCCCTTGTTTGCAGTTATTGTCAGACATTGGGCTTGAAGGTGGCCCTGGGTTTTGCACACGCTACAAAATGCCGGCTTGTTCTCATACTCCATAGGTTAAATCCTTAGAAACTCTCCATATGCTAGTTCCACCTGAGAAGGTAGATCATAATCCAAGTTTGCATTTACACATATCCTAGCATGCATCAGTCTAGTCCTTTCCCGGGTTGAATGGTCTATTGCCACGAGCTCTCCTATCATCTTTGCTATGCCACTAAGCCAGTACTCATTAACAAACTGGGCTAGGAGGTTTGGTAAGTGGACCCAAATGGGTGCTATATTAATGTTCTGCTTCTCAGGGTTGAAATACTCCCCCCACTTCCTCAGAAAGAGGCTACGCCTTCCTAGAAACTAGGGTCCTCCTATCAAGATGCACTCTGCATCATATTTTTTGTTGAGTCTTATCATAAAAAAACCTCTTGACATGGCTACAATTTCTAAGCTTCCTAAAGTTTTCCACTTTGCCGCGGCCCATGAGAGAATAGTCTCAATGTTTGGCCTTCCTCCCAAAAGCTTTCCAACTAAGGATGATGCCTCCATATCCAAGAATCTTTCCATAATATCCACTGGCACAATTAACCTGTTATTTTTTGGTATTAAGGGTGGTAGTTCACTGACTGGATCATTCTTTTTCCCTTTCAGCATTTCCAAAAAGTTTGGGCGCTTGTTGCCAGCTCCTGAACCCCAGTGGGACCCTTTTTTTGATGGTTTATTTGGAGGATTTATACCTTTAGCCTTTTCAAACTAAGCTGACAGGGAATCCTTTTCCTTTATAGCTACAACATTCTGCCCAGCCTCTAGATCTTCTCCTTTCGTTGGATCAAAATTACTAACTACAATTTTTGCTCCTCCTCCGCTTCCTCCACTGCTCCTCATCTCTCCCAATACATTTATTTCTTGTGTGAATCTCCATACTTAATATGGTTTGAGTTACCTCTCTTGAATTTAGCATTTTGATCTTATTTATAAGATAATTTCAATAACTTGCATAGAATTATTTGGTGCAAGAATGATAGAAATAGATTTTGAATTTTTAAGGTTTATCCATGTGCATGTGTGATGGTTGACTTGAACATAACATTATTTACCTTGTAAGGCCAAGGTTTGAATATTTCTAGAATATTATAGATATGAATAAACCAAATAAATATTTAATTCATCAATAAATTCATGATTGTTTTAAACATAAAGTAAATATCACAAAGTTATATAACTATATTCCAAATCCTAATGTTGGATTAGCTTATCCTATTATGAATATTGGCTCTTAAAATAGGTCTCTTATCTTTAGATATGATGTGCAAGTCTCCTCAAAACACATCCCATTGAAGAACCAATATATACATGGTTGTTCAAAAGTTATCAAATTTAAGAAACATGACTGGGGACTTTCTCCTCACTTTGTGGCTACTTCCTCTCATTTCAATTTCTTAGATTATTGCAATTTACCTTATTGAGTATAACTTATTGTTGAATGGTCAAATGCTTAAGAATTTTATTATTCATAGTTGCCTAAATGTCAATATCACTTATGGTTACAATATCTCATATGCTAGTAATTAACCAAAATATTATAGATGGAAAATGAGTTGTTAACAATGGTATGCTAATCCAATGGTGAGATATTTGATTATTATCCATTGTTCTTATTTTGGTCCAAGTCCATGACATGAATTGAGTCCTTGTGTCTCTCAAAATGCTTCAGTCAACTCTAAGCATCATGTTGTTATGCTTGCACACCACAACCCAGTCTATATGGATTGGGGACCTACTTTTTTTTTTTTTGGTAAATTTTATCTTGTTTGATTGGCTTGTACATGATAGCTAATCATCCAAAAACTCAAAATTTTTAGTTGAAATATTTTAATCATAGGTGTTCGATTTATGCTTGCCTTAAGTTTATTGTAATCCATGTTGCCATTCTTGTGTATGTTAATATTTTTAAAAAGAAAAATAACCTCTCTTATTATATTGGGATAAAAATAAGCAACAAGTACCCACATGCCTATGTTACCATAACCTTAGCACCCCAAAACTGCTTAAAATTAGGCATTTTTAGACTTGGATTTTCCCTCGACAAAATAGATGGTTTCACTTTCGGGCCACATGTTATAATCACAGTGACATTGAGAGGGGGGGTGAATTAGTGTGATCTTTTAAACTTCAAATATACAGTTCTAAAACTAGCAGCAGTTTAAAACTTATAAACAAATATATCAAATACAACAAGAAAGCATTACACACAACACAACATTTAACGAGGTTCACCAATGTGGCTACTCCTAAAAAATGATTGCTTGGACTACCATCCAAATCTAGCCTTTGCAAAGCTACAACTTTACAATATCTTTTACCAGCACCAACTGGAAGGAGCACCAACCCCTTAGATTTTTTCTGTACCAAATAGAAAGGAGCACCAACTCCTTATTTACCAGCACCTACTGGAAAGGAGCACCAACCCCTTATGCCAAGCTGCAACTTGGACTTCAATAAAAATAATGAAAATTACAAAATAATACTTTCACCTTATTGCGCACAGTCTGCAGTTTCTGTGCACTTTGCTTCTTATGTGCAAATGCTTCGCACTATCTGATTCTGAGCCAACTGCTTCTATGATAATGCTTCGCACTCTCTATTGCTAAACAGTTGATTGATCACTTCTATCCCTTTGCGCTTTTCTGCTCTCTGTGTGCTATTACTTCGCACTTGGCTTGGTTCGACACGATTCGCTTTATACGCACAACAGACTTAATTTGCACAAAAATCGAGATGACAAAATCTCCCAATAGCCCTCCTTTTATAACAAATTTTTAATGAGCAAAGATCTAATCTTAGTCGACTGAAATACCCTAATCTTAGTCGGCTACAAACCCTAAACATGGTCAGCTGCAAACCCTAAATTTGGTCAACTACAAACCCTAAAATTTGTCGACCTGCATTGATCTTTGTTGGCCTCAATTGCCCCTGCAGCTCTTCTATTGTTGTTGCCACGAAAACACATGTCACGATATCGCGACACTTCTGCCTTTAGAGACTTCATCTTCACTTTTGTCATGAAAACACGACACTACTGCTATAAAAGACTTGCGTTCTATTCTTGTCATGATATCGTGACACTTTTGTCTTTGACAGCATCTGCTTTGCTTTTGTCGCGATATCGCGACACTTCTATCTCTTTCTGCCCTTCTCGCCTTTTACCCGCAAAAATACATGTCGCAAAATTATGACATTCTCGGCCTCCTTGTTCACTTCTTCGCTTACAACCACAAAAACCAGACATGTCGTGAAATCGCGACATTCGCCCTCTCGCTACTCTACTTGGCTTGCTCTAGCGAAAACAAAACATATCTCGAAGTCGTGACATCTTTCTCTGCCTTGTGTCTTTTTTGTCGTTCGCTCACGAAATCGAAACATATCGTGAAATCGTGACATCTTTGTTGCCTTGTCTCTTTTTTGTATTTGGCCCGCAAAAACTGAAAATGTCATGAAATCGTGACACTTCTCTTGCCTTATGCCTTTTCTATATTTGGCCCGCGAAACCGAAACATGTCACGAAATCGTGACATCTTCGCTGCCTTGTCTCTTTTCTATCTTTGGCCCACGAAAATTGAACATGTCGCAAAATCGTGACATTTCTCTTGCCTTATGCCTTTTCTATCTTTGGCCCGCGAAATCGAAACATGTCACAAAATCGTGACACTTTTTCTACTTGGCACTTTCTCTTCGAACCTATCACGAAATCACGACACTTTTCATCCTTAGCGCTTTCTCTTCGAACCTGTCATGAAATCGTGAAACTTTTAATCCTTAGCACTTTCTATTCGAACCTGTCGTGAAATTGCGACACTTTTCATCCTTAGCACTTTCTCTTCGAACCTGTCATGAAATCACGACACTTTTCATCCTTAGTGCTTTCTCTTCGAACATGTCACGAAATCGTGACAGTTTTTCTTGCAAGCGCTTCTTCTCTGAACATGTCACAAAATCATGATAGTTTTCTTACTTGCATTCTTTGCTTCCAACATGTCGTGAAATCGTGACAGTTTTCCCACTTGGCTTCTTTGCCTGCAACATGTCATGAAATCATGATAGTTTTGTTTGTGCCTTCTCTCTCCTCGTCCATGTCGTGAAATCACGACAATTTTTCTTGCGCCTTCTCTCTCCTTGACCATGTCGTGAAATTGTAACAATTTTTCTTGTGCCTTCTCTCTCCTCGGCCATGTCGCGAAATCGTGATAGAAAACATGTCGCGATATCGCGATAGTTTTCTTACTTGTCTTTTTCTTTGAATTTTTGAATCTGGGACACTTCTGTCTTCTTAAAAATTCACTGTACATGTTCTCACTGACCTCTGAACTCCTGTCCACTTCATCAACTGATCTATCTGTCTGTGTTGACAATAATGACAATACTTTTGTTGCACCTTGCTCAACAATCTCCCCCTTTGGAATTGTTGGCAACACACATGCACTCTCCTGTAAATCATCTCCCCCTTTGACAATAATACTAAAGGGCTGCTACAGACTCCCCCTGAGTCCAAACACAACATTCTCAGGCAAAATTTATTACACTTAGTAAAAAATAAAGACATGAGCAAGAAGATGATCAAACACTTCAATGCTCCCCCCCGAGAATGTGATCCCTATAGCTAGTCACTTCTTGGGAAGGGTCACCACTCTCCGCTTTATTGCGAAGGTATTCAAAAACATCCTTGGGCAAAGGTTTTGTGAATATATCTCGCTACTTGCTCTGTAGTTGGAACAAAATCCAGCTTAACCTCACCTTTAACAACTTTCTCTTTCAAGAAGTGATATCTGATAGCAATGTGTTTTGTCCGTGAATGCATTACTGGATTCTTGGAGATGTTAATTGCACTGGTGTTATCACACTTAACTGATATTGGTTCACTGAAATTAATACCAAGATCTTTCGAAGTTTGTTTCATCCACAAAACTTGTGTACAGGCAAGTTGTTGCTGCAATATATTCTGCCTCAGCTGTTGATAAATAAACTGACTCTTGTTTCTTGTTGTGCCAAGAAACCAACCTGTCATCGAGATAAAAATCACCTCCACTTGTACTCTTCCTATCATCAACACATCCTACCCAATATACATCTGAATAAGCTATAACAATGAAGTCTTTACCTTTCGGATACCATAACCAATACTCCATAGTACCCTTGAGATACCTAAGAATCCTTTTTACTATTGTCACATGAGTCTCTTTGGGACTGGCCTGAAATCTTGCTACCATGCAAACTACCTGTAGAATATCTGGTCTGGTAGCTGTTAAATAAAGTAAGCTTCCAATCATTGACCTGTACATGGTTTGATCAACAAGTGGAGATTTTTCATCTTTGCTTAACTTACAGCCTGTCACCATAGGAGTGCTAACTGGCTTACAGTCCTCCATTGTGAATCTTTTTAGCATCTCTTTCACATATTTGACTTGGGAAATAAATATGCCTTTCTCATTTTGATTAACTTGTAACCCAAGAAAGTAAGACAGTTCACCAATCATAGACATTTCAAATTCTTTCTGCATTTTATTTGCTAAGTCTTTACATGATTCATCTTTGCTGCTGCCAAATATGATATCTACATAAACAAGAACAATGAGATGCCCATTTTCTGTTTTTACATACAGATTACTGTCCACCATACCTTTCTTAAACTCGTGTTGAGAGAGATAGTTATCTAGCCATGCATACCATGCTCGGGGTGTCTGTTTTAAGCCATATAAAGCTTTCTTTAATTTGTAGACAATATTGGGATCTTCACCAATTTGGAAACCATCTGGTTGTTCAATGTAAACTTCTTCTTCAAGTTTTCCATTTAAGAAAGCTGATTTTACATCCATCTGGTAAACTCGAAATTCTTATGAACTGCTAAGGCTAGAAACATTTTGATTGCTTCTAATCTGGCCACAAGTGCAAAAGTCTCTTCAAAATCAATGCCTTCAACTTGTGCATACCCTTTACAGACCAATCTAGCTTTGCTTTTTATCGAATACCCAACAAAGACACCTTCATCTGCTCTATTTTCAAACTTCCCAAGATTGTCTTCAGTTTTTTTGATGTAACACTTACAGCCAAAAACTTTGAGGTGTTTTGCTATTGCCTTTCTACCAAACCATAGCTCATAAGGAGTTTTGCTTTCATGAGTTCTCAGCATGTACCTATTTTGGATGTATATTGCAGTGTGGACTGCTTCTTTCCAAAATCTGTTTGCTATTTTGTTTTCAGCCAGCATAGTACGTGCCATTTCTGTACTCGTTTCGTTTCTTTCTTTCTACCACACCATTCTGCTGGGGTGTTCTAGCTGCTGAATATTGTCTCCTGATACCATACCATTCACAATATTCTATAAACTCATCTGAGATGAATTCTCCTCCTCTATCTGATTTCAAACATTTAATTATTTTTCCTGTTTCATTCTCAACTAGATGTTTGAAAGATCTGAACATTTCAAAAGCTTCTATTTTATTCTTTAAGAAGAATATCCATGTCATTCTGGAATAATCATCAATACACAACATGAAGTATTTGTCACCATTTATGCTTTGAGTTCTCATGGGTCCCCACATGTCTGTATATATAAGATCTAGAGGTTTTCTGGTGTGGTACTCTTTTGTTTTGAATGAGGTTCTAGTTTGCTTTCCCTTTTGACATGAAGCACAAATGCTATTGTTCTGTTTCCACTCTGATTTGGCTACCGTATTGGGCTCTAGTTTGGACTTTCCTTTTCCAGTATCTTGAGTATATCTTTCAGAAGGATTTCTATTTTGTCTTGTCCTATTTGGTTGAAATTTTCTTTTTTGAGGTTGATTTGCAGCTAAAGGACTACGACAGTTTCTTACAATATGTCCAAAGTTATGATAATTAAAACATTCTACTGCATAATTTAATGGTGAAAAAGCATTTCTCATCGAAGAGATTTCTTGGTCCTACATTATACTTGCAATCTGCAATTTTATGCCCATAACCATTACACTTGAAACAAAAACCAGAAAAGAAATGATTGAACCTGAAAGATGGTTTTTGCCAGGTTATTGTAGGAGCCATAGATCTTCTTTTCTTTTGATGTGTGACCTTGGTAAATCCATCATTGTCAGTTCTCCTTTTGGGCTTGGCATTACTGCTTTCATTTTCCTGAGTTTTTTTTCTTTCATCAGTCTGTTTCTTCTCATCATTCCTTACAGTTTCTACATTTTTGGCTTTTGGTCCATTTGACGATTCTCCTTCCACGAAGCCTAGACCAAATTTGATGCCAGCAGGTCTTTGATCACTTAAAATTTTATCTAGCTTCATCGAACTTTCTTCACGCTTTTGATGGTAGCTAATTTTTTGATCTAGTTCTTGCATCTGCATTCGTAGACTGACATTCTCTTCTAGTTTACAGTAGTAATCTATCTTCATGGTTATCTGAACTTCGAGATCCTCAGACATTTTCTTGTATTCTTCTGTCTATATTTTTAAACTGGTTATGATGTCATTTGCATCCTCAAGCTTTCTTGAAAGTTTATAATTCTTTATTTTCTCAGATTTCCATTCTACAAGAGCAGAGACCAGCTCACCTTCTAGATCTAATTCAGCCTTAGGATTTTTAGCAAAAACTTTAGAATTCATTACTTCCCTCTTTTCTGATTGTTCTACCTCTTCCAATTTTTTGATTCAAATGCCATGAACAGAGCTTCACCTGTTTCTTCTTTAGAATCCTCACTAGAGTTGTCTTTTGAAGAATTTGCATTCCTGGAGATGAAGCTTTTCTTTTTGAAGTTGCATTTCCTGAAGTTTGATTTCTTCTTCCAGTCACTTCTTTCTTGGTGTGAAGCTTTCTCACCCTGGTTCTTCTCATTGAGTGGACATTTTGTCGCAAAGTGCCCAATGCCTCCACAGTTAAAACATTTAAATGGTAGCTTTCCTCTGTATTTTTCTTTTCCCTTTCTTAATTTTTTGACAAAATTTGCTTCCATTTCATTTGATACCTCCTCTTCTTCAGACTCTTGTTTTGTGTCTTTGCCTTTTAGGGCTTTAAAGCCTGCTTCTCTATCTGTGGGATTAGACCTTCCTATTCTCATTTCAAAAGCAGTCAAAGAACCATGCATCTTATCCATACTAAAATTATTTAGATCTTTAGCTTCTTCTATGGCTGAGACTTTAGAATCAAACCTTGGAGGGAGTGATCTTAATACCTTTTTCACGATCGTAGCATCATATATATCTTCGTCGAGACCTTTGATTGAATTAGTGATTTCATTGACTCTTAGCATGAAAGCCTCTATGTTCTCATCATTGTCCATATTTAAGGATTCGAATTGAGCTCGATGTATTTGAAGCTTGGCCTCCTTGATCCTATGGTCTTCTTCATGAATGTTCTCTAGTTTATCCCATACATCTTTCGCTGATTCATAATTTATGATCTTGACTAGCTCACTGTCCACTAATCCACACATGATGGAATTTTTTGCTTTCAAATCATTTTCAAATGCTTTTTTATCGGCAGTGTCAGTTGGAGTAGTGGCGGGAGATTTGTAACCATTAACTACTGCACCTTAGATGTCAAAACCCAAAGCACAGAGATATGTCTGCATCCTTATTTTCCAAAAAACATAATTAGTTCCATCAAACAATGGTGCTTTGTTTGAGGAGAAACCTTCACCACTTGCCATTGCGTCACCTCCAAGATCACCCTAGCTGATTGAGCCTATTTAGGAACCTCGCTCTGATACCAATTGTTATAATCATAATGACACTGAGAGGGGGGGTGAATCAGTGTGATATTTTAAACTTTAAATATACAGTTCTAAAACTAGCAACAGTTTAAAAATTATAAACAGATATATCAAATACAACAAGAAATCATTACACACAACACAACATTTAACGAGGTTCACCAATATGGCTACTCCTCAAAAATGATTGCTTAGACTACCATCCAAATCCAGCCTTTGCAAAGCTACAACTTTACAATATCTTTTACCAGCACCAACTAGAAGGAGGACCAACCCCTCAGATTTTTTCTGTACTAAACAGAAAGGAGCACCAACTCCTTATTTATCAACACCTACTGAAAAGGAGCATCAACCCCTTATGCCAAGCTGCAACTTGGACTTCAATAAAAATAATGAAAATTATAAAATAATACTTTCACCTTATTGCGCATAGTCTATAGTTTCTATGCACTCTGCTTCTTCTGCGTAAATGCTTTGCACTATCTGATTTTGAGCCGACTGCTTATGTGATAATGCTTCACACTCTCTGCTGCTAAACAGTTGATCGATCACTTTTGCCCCTTCGCACTTTTCTACTCTCTGTGTGCTATTAGTTCGCACTTGGCTTGGTTCGACATGATTCGCTTTATGCGCACAACAGACTTAATTCGCACAAAAATCGAGATGACCAAATCTCCCAACAGCCCTCATTTTATAACAAATTTTTCATGAGCAAATATCTAATCTTAGTCGGCTGAAATACCCTAATCTTAGTCAGTTGCAAACCCTAAACATGGTCGACTGCAAACCCTAAATTTGGTCGATGACAAACCCTAAAATCTGTCGGTTGGTCTTTGTCAGTCTTGACTGCCCCTACAGCTCTTATATTGTTGTTGCCATGAAAACACATGTCGTGATATCGTGACACTTCTGCCTTTAGAGACTTCATCTTCACTTTTGTCGCAAAAACACGACACTACTGCTATAAAAGACTTGCGTTCTGTTCCTGTCACGATATCGTGACACTTTTGTCTTTGACAGCTGTTGAGAAGCAACACACCCCCACTAAAAAATGAATTTCCATCCTTTGAAAATATTTAGCTTTCATTTTGCCAGTAGGGACCCTCTTGATGTTTTCCAGGTTTTTATTCCAAATTTTTGCTTGCCTCCTTCTTCTTCAAGTTTTGCATATATCAAAGTATCTAAGTAGTCTTGCATGTGGCTTTGATTTCAATTTAGAATTCATTTCTTTAAAATGTTAGAATCATTTCTGAGTAAAGAAGATCTTTCACTGATATGTAAAAATGCAAAATACAGATGAATGAATTCATTAGAGTCAACCTACAATTTTTGAAAATTTTGCTAAGTGCTGAGAACGTCGCGAAATCGTGACACTTCCATTTTTGGAAAAGTCGCGATATCGCGACACTTTCCATTTTTGGAAATGTCACGAAATCGTGACGGGTCTTGGAAGAATTTGCTAAGTCTTGGAAACGTCGCGATATCGCGACACTTCCATTTTGGAAAAGTCACGATATCGCGACACTTTCCATTTTTGGAAATGTCGCGAAATCGTGACGGTTTGGAAGAATTGTAGTTGGAAATGTCGCGATATCGTGACATTTTTTTGGAAAAGTCAGATAGCGACACTTTATTTTTGAAAACATCACGATATCGTGACGTATTTTGGAAGAAAAGACCAAGTGTTGAAAATGTCGCGATATCGCGACATATTTGGAAAGAAAATGCCAAGTAGTGAAAATGTCGCGATTTCATGACGTATTTTGGAAGAAAAGACCAAGTGATGAAAACGTCGCGATATCGCGACATATTTGGAAAGAAAGTGCCAAGTAGTGAAAACGTCGCGATATCGTGACATGTTTTGGAAGAAAAGACCAAGTGATGAAAACATCGTGATATCGCGACATATTTGGAAAGAAAGTGCCAAGTAGTGAAAATGTCGCAATATCATGACATATTTGGAAAGAAAGTGCAAGTGATAAAAATGTCACGATATCGCGACACATTTTGGATGAATGCAAGTCTTGATGAAAAGGGCGCGATTTCGCGACATGTCGTGAAATCGTGACATGTCAGTTTCATGGTAAAAGGAGCAAAAAAATGGTTAAGGCATGGAGAGTCACGATTTGTGACAGTAAAATCAGGCGATAGGTGTCGTGAAATCGTGACACGAAAGCAAAAAGAGCCTAAGGCAAAGGTGTCACGAAATCGACGTCGCGATTTCGGACATGAAAATATGACAGAAAGAAGAAAAGTGCTAAGTGGGAGACGTCGTGATTTCGTGACATGTCACGAAATCGTGACATGTCACGTTCACGAGGAAAAAAAAAGATCAGATCGAAAAAAGAAGTGCGAGGAGAAGTCACGATTTCGTGACATGTTGCAAAATCGTGACATGTCGTGATTTCATGGCAGGCAAGACAAAGAAGTGCCAGGAGGGGACGTCGCGATTTCGCGACATGTCGCGGTTTCGCGACAAAAGAGACAAAGAGGCCAAAATGAAAAATAGCTGGAGGAAAGCGTCGTGTTATCACGACACGTGTCAAAAGCAAATAAAGCCGACATATAATGAACATTAAGGTTTTGATTTAATAATATTAAAGTACTAATCCTTGCATGTCTTTTGCAAAAAGCCATCTGGCAATTGCATACTAACGAAAGTAATGGCGAAAAAGACAAAATAAGCACGGATTAAATGAAGGCCGTCAGATGGAAATTGGAGATGTCGAGAATTGCTGGTTCATCCAGATTTTATAGATCTGGCCGCAAAGAGACTTTACGGTGACTAAGCAGTTGCCCATTTAATGGAGTATGTCGGCAATTGACCGAAAAATGAAAATATCTACACACAGTTACCGAAATTTGCCGATGGATGCATTTAACAGAAGAATTTATGGTGAAAGTAATGGCATGCGGAGAATTTCAACTCAGAAGCGGCTCTGCGAAGATAAAGTGTCAGAGAAACCGGTGACTCATCCGAATTTCTCTGAGGAATTAATGAGACCCTCCCGGCAAGTGCACCAGAAAGATGAAGATATTTACTTGCAGTTATAGATGGATGAGAATAACATCAGATCATGCCTTTTCCATTTATGGCAAGTAACTACACTCAGATTTGCAGAGTGGTTAGGGTTTATAAAAAACTCTATTTTTAAAGGGCCTTATATTGTAAAACCCCGGTAGTAAGGTTAAGAGGATAAAATTTAGGGTTTGAGAAGAAGATATTCCTAAAAAGATCAGGGTCTATCCTGGGTCTATAAATACTTCTTCTGAATGTAAATCACGGGAGGCGAAAACTTAGAAATAGAAGCTATTGGAGCAATTTCCTGCAAATCTTGTTTGAATGCTTTGTTCTGGACTTAGAGTTGGTGTGATTTTTCTTTTTCTGTGATAGCATGGCCAGGAGCCTAATCTCTTTCGGATTGTGATAAGTTCATCTTCTTTTGTTTTCGTTTCATTAAGGTTTATTTAATTTATGTTGTAGATCTGTGTTACCAGGATTGGATATGCTTGTTAGGCTTCATTTTCTTTATTGTATGTTAGGGAAAATTACAGATTTGAGGTTCAGGCCTGTTCTAATTGCTTTGTCCTCACTGTGCGAGCTAGGTCGTTGGTGAGAGATACCAATTTTAATCGACTTCCCTTCTGTTTATAATTTTTTGTTAGATCTGTTTCATCTTTGTCTTATGCTCTTAGTTGAAAGTGATCTTAGAAATCTGGACACTTTCCTCTTTGATTTGTTCTATTGTGAAGCTAACCGGTATAACTAAAAATTGGCAGTTTTGGTTTTGCAGCTAAGTTAGATAAACTTCTCTTTCTGCCCTACCCTACTCTCTCTGTTCCACCATGAAATGATCCATTTTTATCTTTCTTTAAATTTGTCTTTTATTTAAATCTGCTAAAGCATAAAGAGCTAGATCAAAGAACTGATTGTAAATCTGATTATCCACAAAGATAACCAACTCCAAAAACATTACTGAACTGAAGTCCCGAGCCCGTTGTAAGGTAACAGACAGTCCACTTGAAACTATTCCAGAAGTGGAAAAGAGTGAATAGACATTCGACCCAACTCTGTAACTCACACCTTGGATATCCAGCAAGATCCTAAAGTGAGTGGGATTTATCCCGTATAAGTGTTATCGGTATTTTATGCTCATTCTTCACAGGGTGTGTATAAAAGTCGAACCAACATTTAAAATTGGCGCTAGAAGGAGGGCCTAGTTGAACTCCGTTCAGTATTGTAAGTTGTCTATGCAGAGTCTGGTATTTTATCTTTTGAATCCTTTTCCCTCCTCCTTAGCTCTTTTAAAACTTGTTTGTTTGAGTTTTTGCCTAAACAGCGGAACTCAACACCAATATTTAAAATTGCTAGAAAAGAGGACCTAAAGTTCAGTAGTCTGTTAAGGATTGTAAGGTTGTAAGTGCTTTGGTGAAAAGCTGGATTCTAATTATAGAGTAACAAGGTCCCACTCCGAGTTGGAGAGCTCCTTGTGCCTGAGTTAGAAACTCCCAGAAGAAGCGACCTCGAAAGGGCCAAGTCCTTGTCTGAAATAGTTTTATCACCACTTGTAGTTACTCCAACTGCAACTGAAAATATCATTGTCAATCAAGTAATAATGGCAAACTGGTTAGGTTCCACTGCCTTAAATATCCCGGGTGCAGCCCATGACTTGCCCAAAAATCTTGAGAGATATCTTCCCAGATACAAGCATGATGGAACTAGGACAGCAGAAGAACATCTAGTAGCATTCAAGAATGCTCTGAAATTGTTAAATGTACAACATGAAGATGTGGCTTGCAGATTGTTCCCGTTCACTCTCCAGGAGGGAGCTTACGACTGGTTTCTAAATCTCACTAACGATTCTATTACCGGTTGGAATGACTTGGAAAAGGTTTTTGTATCACAGTTTGGTGAGGTAATAGATCCCGATGTATTATATCAGTAGTTTTATGGTATTAAAAGAGAAATAAATGAATCTGTCAGATCTTACAATGTTAGATTTCAGAAGGCTTATGGTAGACTGATTGGTTATTATGTGCCGAATGCAGACCTGGCATTAGAGATTTTTAGGAATTCTCTGGATCCAATGACTTCTGTTTTCTTGAAAAGAGATCCCTCTATTACCAATTTAACAGAGGCTTACAAAGAAGCTTTGGTTCTAGAAAGGCAGTTGGGACCCCAACCTTTAAATGCTCATCAAATTCCTTTGGTCACACAAGCTGCCCCTATTTTCAATCCCATACCACATCGAGATGATGTTGCCAGTGTGTCCAGACTCCACCATCAGGAAATCCATTGGCTGTAACACCTGCTGAAAATGTACAGAACCCAGGTAAAGAAGCTGATAATGCAAGAGTTGAAGAAGTGTCAAAAATAGTCCAAAAGTTGGCCAATGATTTTTTGAGTTTTAAAAGGCAGGTTTCTACTGGGGAGAACTCAAACAGGTATTCCTATCAGCGAGAACAGATTCACTCGGCCCCCATACGAACCCAATAAGGATTATAAAGGTAAAGGTCATGATGTAAATATTTGTGATTTGGCTTTGCCTAACTGGTGCAGGATACATGCTACTTCTCAGCACGGGGAGTTGGATTGTTTGGAATTTTGTAACGCCTTTGAAGCTTTGTCTGGGGAGTTGATTTCTCCTGAACATCAAAGAAATGCGGATGGCCCAAGTTCATCCAGCCACAGTGCAGCTATGGTCTTGGATTCTTTCACTTTCCCGGGTGAATCTGAGAATGTAGTTGAAATGCCTATGGATGAGGTGCAGGCTTTTCAACAATATGGGAGGGACAACTACAACCTCGAAAATAGAAATCCGGAGCCCAACACTACATCTACCCCTCCGGAAAACTCCCACAATGTTCCTCCAGATCCATCTTCAAGCAATAACCCATCTCCACCCAAGGGAGGAAATCCGAGAGGACCGGATGCTTTTGTCCCTCCACTCAATAAGGGATATAATATAGTGGAGGACATGAAGAAGATCAAAGCCAACATCACTCTTCATGAGTTGGCCCAAATTTTAGAACCAGAGGGATAACTTGATTAAAACATACTCTGGGCCTACTACAAAATCTTTGGACAGGGGAAAGAAGATGGCAAATGCGAATGTAGCCATGTATAAAGAGAAGACTGAAGTTTCGCCTTTTCTACTGACTGTTCGTATTTTTGGGAAAAACTTACACAACTGTCTAGTAGATTCGGGTGCTTCAGCTAATGTTATGCCTTTGGCCATTTCTCAACAGATTGGGTTTGACCCCAATGAAGTCTGAAAGAAGAGTTGTCCAATTGGACAAATCAGAGGTTAAAGTAGTAGGTGAACTTCAGAATATCCATATCCAGTTAGCATCTGAACCAAGGGCACAACACAGAATTGAAATTCAAGTGGTGGATATTCTTGTGGGGTACGGGATGCTTCTGAGCAGGGATTGGTCGAAATATTTGAATGGATACTTGGCAACTGACTTTTCACACATGTGGTTGCCATGGAAAGGAGTGGCAAACCAATTAAGGGTTGAAAGAGAACCCAGATACAAACATACGATCACTGAATATAATGCAGAAAATGAGACTTGTAAATATTGCTGATGTAGATATTTGAGTTTATAATTTAACAACGGGACAAAATGAGAAGTTTAATAAAACCCATCCTATTCATAGTAATGAAGTTTGGATGCTTCATGTGGATGGTGCTAAATCTAAACGGGGTTACTAGTACGAGGCGAGTCCTTAAAGGGCCTGAGAATCAGACATATTTTATGTCTTATCGCCTACAGTTCCCTTGCACAAATAATTTAGCGAAATACGAAGCACTGGTATTAGGATTGAAATTTGCTTTGGACAGAGGTGTAAGAAATATCCGAGTTTTTACAGATTCAGAGTTGGTGGCTAATCAAGTTAAAGGTAAATTCCAGTGTAAAGCATCTTATTTAAAAGGATACAAACACCGAGCATGGGATCTCGTGGAAGATTTTGATGCTTTTAATTTAACGCACATACCTAGAGAGCAGAATTCACGTGCAGATGTCTTGGCTTCATCAGCCGCAAGTCTGAAACCACTGGAAGAATTCAAATGGAACAAGTTTTCGATCGAGTTAGTCCCTTGTCCTTCGGTCCCAAATAATGTGGATAATTTTTAGGTTTTCTCTGATGACCAGCAGATTATAAATTTTTTACAGAGTACCAAAGCGTTTGAAAATGCTATAATCGATGATGGACAAAGGGATACTCTGTTGGAGCAGTTAGACGATGAAAGGGGAATAATAAGGTTGAAAGATAACAGAATTCCAAAAGGGATGGTGAAGCTGGAGCGGCTCTTTGATGTTGACCAAATCAAGCAAAAGGTGAGTTTCGAGGATTCTATGGATGTAACAAACGGTGAGGCTGAGAACCTAAACGTGGGGATGAAGAAGATCCCGGGCACCTCAAGTTGGCTAAAACTTGTGACCCAAAAATAAAAAGAAATATGATCGATTTTCTTCACAGGTCCAAGGATGTTATGGCTTGGTCTTACAAAGACTTAAAGGTCTTTGATCCGAAAGTTTACACTCATGTTATACCTTTAAAAGAGTTTTGCAAACCTTTTCGGCAAAAACAGAGGCATGTCAACGCTCTGCTAGAGCCCCTCATCCAGAAGGAGGTAGAAAAATTATTGAGTGCCGCCATTATTTTTCCCGTTAGGCATTCTACTTGGGTGGCCAATTTGGTGCCGGTCAGAAAGAAAAATGGAGAGATCCGCTTGTGTGTGGATTTTAGAAATTTAAACAAGGCATCTGAGAAAGATAATTATCCTCTGCCTTCCATGGATGAGGTGTTACAGATTGTCAATGGTTCGAAAATGATGTCTTTCCTAGACGGTTTTTCAGGGTATAATCAGATATTGGTTGAAAGGGAAGACAGGATGAAAACTGCCTTCACAACCAAGTGGGGAACTTTTGCCTACAAAAGAATGCCGTTCGGATTGATTAATGCCGGAGCTACTTTTCAACGTGCGATGGATCATGCTTTCAAAGGCCTTATGGGTAAGTGCATTGTTGTTTACATGGATGACTTAACAGTTTTCTCTAAATCTCGGTTTGACCACGTAAAACACTTGGAGTCTGTGTTCAACAAATGCAGGGAGTTCGACATTTCTTTGAATCCGAAGAAGTGCATTTTTGGTGTAACGGAAGGAAAGCTCCTTGGGCACTTGATCACCAAAGATGGCATTTCCATGGATCCTGACAGAGTTGAAGCCATATCCGGCATACCCTTTCCCAACTCTAAGAAAGAGTTAAGATCCTTTTTTGGGAAAATTAACTTTGTCAGGAAGTTCATCTCTGGTTTTGCAGAAATAGTCAAGCCACTGAATGACATGCTAAAGGAAACTACTCAGATTGCCTGGACAACAGAAGCTAAAACAGCGTTCCAAGAAATCAAGACTGCCATCAAGCAAGCTCCAGTTCTGGTGAGCCCAGATTTCAGTGCAGATTTTTACTTGTACACCTTTTCTTCTGAACACACACTTGCTGCAGTTCTGACCCAACGAAGAGAAACGGGGGGAGCATCCAATTGCTTTCAAGAGTACCAATTTAAAGGGGGCTGAGCTAAAATATTCTCGCTTAGATAAACAAGCCTATGCCTTGGTGAGAGCGATTAAGCGATTCGAGGCACTACATACTAAGAAGCAGAGTTCATGCTATAGTTCTTGACCCAGTTGTTAAATACCTATTAAGCCAGGACGAATTGGGTGAACTAAGAGGTAATTGGGTTACAAGACTGCAGGAATACGACTTAGAAATTTGGCCTGCAAAATTAATCAGAGGACTTGGTTTGTCTCGACACATTGCCGAAATACCTGTACAAGAAGAAATTAATCAGTTGAATTCTGGATTCGATGACTGGTATGGAGATATTATTCATCTGCTGCAATTTGGAATTTGTCCATCTCACTTGAATAGAACCCAAAGGAGAGCACTAAAGCTGAAAGCTGCTCATTATCTCCTCAAAGGAGGTAATTTGTACAGAGAAAATTATGCTGGCATTTTCTTAAGATGCATTTCTCGGGGTGAAGTCAATGAAGTGATGTCCAATTTTCATGAAAAGTTAGGGGCAGGGCATTCCTCGGGATCTGCCACTACGCATAAAATATTGAGAGCAGGCTATTATTGGCCTACATTGTTTAAAGATGCGCATCAGCATGTGAGAACTTGCCATCAGTGCCAAGCTTTTGCATCCAAAGAGGCCAATCGAGCTCTACCATTGCAGCCTTGTTGTAATAAATAAACCTTTTATGCAATGGGGACTGGATTTTGTGGGAGTGATAAACCCAAATTCTTTAGCAGGGCACAAGTATGTTCTAACAGCTACTGATTACTGCACAAGATGGGTCGAAGCAACGACCACCATGAGAAGTACAGCTCATGAAGTGATCGAATTTCTAGAGTCAAATGTCATAACCAGGTTTGGGGTTCCTCTGAATTTGGTGTGCGATAATGGACCAGCCTTCCAATCATTAGAGTTTGCAGAATGGGCATACCAGATGGGGATAGTTATCAGATTTTCATCCAACTATTATCCCCAAGGTAATGGACTAGCTGAGTCCACGAATAAGAATTTAATGAATGCCATTAAGAAATCTGCAGCGGACAAACCCAGACAATGGCATACATTATTGAAATATGCACTTTGGGCTGACAGGATAAGATATAAAGTGGCTCTTAAGACTTCCCCATTTGCTTTGTTGTATGGTACTCGGCCCATTGTTCCCATCTCTCTGAAATTACCTACTTATTAATTTGTTTTAGACTATTTTGAGGATCAAGCAGATGCGAGAGGCTCGTGTTTTGGATCTAACTAATTTACAGGATGAACGACTCCAAGCCCTGGAACATTTCAGTCGGCACCAAGAAACCGTCAAGCGTTGGTTTGACAAAAGAGCCAGAGTGAAAGCTTTCAGACTTGCAGACCTGGTGCTTCTATGGGACAAGGCCCATGAAAAGAAAGGTAAACATACAAAGTTGCAGCCGCTATGGATAGGGCCATACCAGATTGCTTGAGATCCTAGGTAATAACGCATTTCGTTTACAGGACCTTGATGGTAATTTTCTGAACCTCCCTGTTAATGGTCAATACCTAAAGCATTATTTCTCAGCTGTTCCATCCAATATATCATTTGAATGAATCACAAAGAAGTTGTAACATGTGTATACATTGTAAATAAGCTTTGAAGTAGTTTGTTTTATTTTATTTTGTTTGATTTTAAAGGTCTATGTTTTATCCTTTGGGGTCTGTACAAAGTAGTTTGTTTTATTTTATTTTATTTTAAAGGTCTATGTTTTATCCTTTGGGGTCTGTACAAAGTAGTTTGTTTTATTTTATTTTGTTTGTTTTTTAAAGTTCTGTGTTTTATCCTTTGGGATCTGTACAAATTTCTTTAGCTTTTAAAATTCTTTTTTTTTAGTTTTGCCTAGGCGACAAAGAAAAAGTCAGCCTTCTAAATTTGTTTTATTATGAGTTCAAAATCTAGTGTTCATTATTCTAATTGAGAGATAGTCTGCTTAAACTGAATAGTGGAACTATTTTGTTATTCAGAACAATAGTAGAAAGATGATTGGATTTTGTGTCTTGCTTGCCACAGTTATTTTAATTATAAAGAAACTGCTATGTTGTTTGGCTGGAGAAACTCCTAGGGAATCCAAGAAAAGTTGGTCATAAGAGGGGACTCTAATTCGTGAAATTATTTGAGTATCCATAGAGGCTATCAGTACCAGGCTGAAGCAGTTCCAGATTGATGAAATATTAAAAAAAATATTGTTGTTTTTTTAAGGCTTTTCAGATTTTGGTATATTTCAAAGGAGAGAGAGAGAAGGTGAAAGTTGAGCAAGACAGCATAAAACTGGCACTCTGTTATTTCCTATATAAAAAAAAAAAAGGGAAGAAAAAAGTTATGTAATGAAAGAGGTAGCCAAGGCTTCAGAAGATGTTTTCTTTTACCAAGTTGTAGATACTACTTCACAGTTGTGGATCAGGGTCGTGTAAATCTAAAGAGTAACTCCGTCGGGGATGTAAAAGGCTAAACTAGTAAACAGAGCCCTACTCGGTTTCCCCTTTCACAACTCGGTTTCCCCTTTCTAGAAAAGTTGATCAATCCAGAGTACAACATTCGAAGGCCCAGTCATTCTTGAAGAAAGTTTTATACGCTTATAATTGCACATCAGAAATCTTCCTTAAGTGATTCAACCTAGTATGTCCTTGGGAAATTTTAACAACTATCAGGTAGTAGTTAATTTATTTTGAAGAATATTTGTGGCAAGGCATGGTACATGGTCTACATTGTTTTGAAACTAGAGTCCTGGATTCTAAAATAGTGCTACTATTTTACCCGGAGATATCGCCATTTGTTGAGAAGCAACACACCCCCACTGAAAAAATGAATTTCCATCCTTTGAAAATATTTAGCTTTCATTTTGCTAGTAGGGACCCTCTTGATGTTTTCCAGGTTTTTATTCCAAATTTTGCTTGCCTCCTTCTTCTTCAAGTTTTGCATATATCAAAGTATCTAAGTAGGCTTGCATGTGGCTTTGATTTCAATTTAGAATTCATTTCTTTAAAATGTTAGAATCATTTCGAGTAAAGAAAATCTTTCACAGATATGTAAAAATGCAAAATACAGATGAATGAATTCATTAGAGTCAACCTACAATTTCTAAAAATTTTGCTAAGTGCTGGAAAGCGTCGCGAAATCGCGACACTTCCATTTTTGGAAAAGTCGCGATATCGCGACACTTTCCATTTTTGGAAATGTCACGATATTGCGACACTTCCATTTTGAGTTTTGATGATTTGTTTTTTCTTGATGAAAATGTCGCGAAAATTCACGACATATTTTGGAAGAAAAGACCAAGTGATGAAAAGGTCGCGATATCGTGACATGTTTTGGAGAGATTCGAGTGAAAAGTGGATATCGGACATATTTGGATGAATGAAGTCTTGATGAAAAGGGGATTTGGACATGTCGAATCGTGACATGTCGTTGAAAGGAGCAAAAAATTAAGGCATATAAGATGTGCATGGAAATCGTGAAAACAAAAAGTGCTAAGGAAAGTGTCACGAAATCGTGACGTCAGATTGATGAAAAAGAAGAGTGTGAAATGTGACGTGGTTGCCGACGGCGGTGAAAAGAGGGGGAGCGCGATTTCGTGACATGTCGCGAAATCGTGACATGTCGCGTTTTCGTGGTGAAGGAAGAAGAAATGCGAAGGGGTCGTGATGGGCAAAGAAAAAAGGCGTAGGGGAATGTCATGATTTCGTGACATGTCACGAAATCGTGACATGTCACGGTTTCACGGAAGGCAAGACAAAGAAGTGCTAGGTGCAGGGGACGTCGCGATTTCGTGACATGTTGCGAAATTGTGACATGTCACGGTTTCGATGCAAAAGAGACAAAGAGGCCAAAATGAAAAATAGTTGGAGGAAAGCGTCGTGTTATCACGACACGTGTCAAAAGCAAATAAAGCCGACATATAATGAACATTAAGGTTTTGATTTAATAATATTAAAGTACTAATCCTTGCATGTCTTTTGCAGAAAGCCATCTAGCAGTTGCATACTAACGAAAGTAATGGCGGAAAAGACAAAATAAGCACGGATTAAATGAAGGCCGTCGAGATGGAAATTGGAGATGCCGAGAATTGTTGGTTCATCCAGATTTTATAGATCTGGCCGCAAAGAGACTTTACGGTGACTAAGCAGCTGCCCATTTAATGGAGTATGTCGGCAATTGATCGAAAAATGAAAATATCTACACACAGTTACCGAAATTTGCCGATGGATGCATTTAACAGAAGAATTTATGGTGAAAGTAATGGCATGCGGAGAATTTCAACTCAGAAGCGGCTCTGCGAAGATAAAGTGTCAGAGAAGCCGGTGACTCATCCGAATTTCTCTGAGGAATTAATGAGACCCTCCCGGCAAGTGCACCAGAAAGATGAAGATATTTACTTGCAGTTACAGATGGATGAGAATAACATCAGATCATGCCTTTTCCATTTATGGCAAGTAACTACACTCAGATTTGCGAGTGGTTAGGGTTTATAAAAAACTCTATTTTTAAAGGGCCTTATATTGTAAAACCCCGGTAGTAAGGTTAAGAGGATAAAATTTAGGGTTTGAGAAGAAGATATTCCTAAAAATATCAGGGTCCATCCTGGGTCTATAAATACTTCTTTTGAATGTAAATCACGGGAGGCAAAAACTTAGAAATAGAAGCTATTGGAGCAATTTCCTGCAAATCTTGTTTGAATGCTTTGTTCTGGACTTAGAGTTGGTGTGATTTTTCTTTTTTCGTGATAGCATGGCCATGAGCCTAATCTCTTTCGGATTGTGATAAGTTCATATTCTTTTGTTTTCGTTTCATTAAGGTTTATTTAATTTATGTTGTAGATCTGTGTTACTAGGATTGGATATCTTGTTAGGCTTCATTTTCTTTATTGTATGTTAGGGAAAATTATAGATTTAAGGTTCGGGCTTGTTCTAATTGCTCTGTCCTCACCTGTGCGAGCTAGGTTGCTTGGTGAGAGATACCAATTTTAACCGACTTCCCTTCTGTTTATAATTTTTTGTTAGATCTGTTTCATCTTTGTCTTATGCTCTTAGTTGAAAGTGATCTTAGAAAGTCTGGACACTTTCCTCTTTGATTTGTTCTATTGTGAAGCTAACCGGTATAACTAAAAATTGGCAGTTTTGGTTTTGCAGCTAAGTTAGATAAACTTCTCTTTTTGCCCTACCCTACTCTCTCTGTTCCATCGTGAAATGATCCATTTTTATCTTTCTTTAAATTTGTCTTTTATTTAAATCTGCTAAAGCATAAAGAGCTAGATCAAAGAACCGATTGTAAATCTGATTATCCACAAAAATAACCAACTCCAAAAACATTACTGAACTGAAGTCCCGAGCCCGTTGTAAGGTAACAGACAGTCCACTTGAAACTATTCCAGAAGTGGAAAAGAGTGAATAGACATTCGACCCAACTCCGTAACTCACACCTTGGATATCCAGCAAGATCCTAAAGTGAGTGGGATTTATCCCGTATAAGTGTTATCGGTATTTTATGCTCATTCTTCACAGGGTGTGTATAAAAGTCGAACCAACAACAACATCTTCTTTGCTTTTGTCGTGATATCGCGACACTTCTGTCTCTTTTTGCCCTTATCACCTTTTACCCATGAAAATATAGCATGTCGTGAAATCGTGACATTCTTGGCCTCCTTGTTCACTTCTTTGCTTGCAACCGTGAAAACCAGACATGTCACGAAATCATGACATTCACCCTCTCGCTACTCTACTTGGCTTGCTATAGCGAAAACAAAACATGTCACAAAATCACGACATATTTCTCTGCCTTGTGTCTTTTTTGCCGTTCGCCCGTGAAATCGAAACATGTCATGAAATCGTGACATCTTAACTGCCTTGTCTCTTTTCTGTCTTTGGCCTACAAAAACTGAACATGTTGCGAAATCGCGACACTTCTCTTGCCCTATGCCTTTTCTGTCTTTGGCCTACGAAATTGGAACATGTCGCGAAATCGTGACATCTTTGCTGCCTTGTCTCTTTTCTGTATTTGGCCCGCAAAAACTGAACATGTCACGAAATCATGACATTTCTCTTGCCTTATGCCTTTTCTGTCTTTGGCCCGCGAAATCGGAACATGTCACGAAATCGTGACACTTTTTCTACTTGGCACTTTCTCTTCGAACCTGTCACAAAATCGTGACACTTTTCATCCTTAGTGCTTTCTCTTCGAACCTGTCACGAAATCATGACACTTTTCATCCTTAGCACTTTCTCTTCGAACCTATCACAAAATCATGAAACTTTTCATCCTTAGCGCTTTCTCTTCGAACCTGTCGTGAAATTGCAACACTTTTCATCCTTAGCGCTTTCTCTTCGAACATGTCACAAAATCGTGATAGTTTTTCTTGCAAGCGCTTCTTCTTCGAACATGTCGCGAAATCACGACAGTTTTCTTACTTGCCTTCTTTGCTTCCAACATGTCGCGAAATTGCAACAGTTTTCCCACTTGGCTTCTTTGCCTACAACATGTCGCAAAATTGTGATAGTTTTGTTTGTGCCTTCTCTCTCCTCATCCATGTCACAAAATCATGACAATTTTGCTTGTGCCTTCTCTCTCCTCGGCCATGTTGCGAAATCGTGACAATTTTTCTTGCGCCTTCTCTCTCCTCGGCCATGTCGTGATATCGCGACAGTTTTCTTACTTGTCTTTTTCTTTGAATTTTTAAATCTGGGCCACTTATGTCTTCTTGGAAATTCACTATACATGTTCTCACTGACCTCTGAACTCCTATCCACTTCATCAACTGATATATCTATCTGTGTTGACAACAATGACAATATTTTTGCTGCACCTTGCTCAACACCACATATATTTTTCAATACTCAATAAAATTTGATGAAACCACTTTCATTAGATTCATCTTGAATATATATTTTCAGAAACTATAAACTTGCTTATGTTCTGACAAGAATTGACCTCTCAGATGATTTAGTTTTAACAAGCTATCTAGTTGCCTTGATTACCTATAAATGCCTATCTAATCACGTATATCTCACTTCTGGGTCTTATATTTCTTGCAGTACTCAATTAAATATTACAAAACTACTTATGTTAGATGATCCTCGAAAGAGTTTTTTGAAAAGTATAAATTTGCTTATGTTTTGAGGAGATTTGAGGCTCAAAATTTCATATTTTCTATAGGTTATCCAAGCTACCATGACCAAGGTCACTCTTGAAGAAATATAAGAAAATGGTTTTAAGTCCAGACATTAAGTGAGAAAATTGTCCTAACAAAAAATTTTATCAATCAAGGAGACGTTTAAGAGTAGACTAAGTTAATGCTACTAACAACTTGAAATGCTATGCAATACTGGAACCCGGGCACTCAAATTAAAACTACCCCATTGAAAGCCTAACACTTATAAGGAAAAAATCAATCCCGGGCTATCATAAGCCAAAAATACCAATCCCGGGCTATCATAAGCCAAAAATCGTAATCTTGGAATTTTTCCAAGATGAAGTAAGTATAAGAGTTTAAAAATCATGGAATATTAATCCTAGAAAGTCGAGGGGAAAATAAAGAAGCTAATGAAGCCAAAGGTAGGACTTGAGAAGCAAAAATCCCAAACTTGGGATTTTTTCCAAGATGATATAAGCATAAGAGTAATATAAATCCTAAAATTATCAATCCTAGAAAGCCAAGGGGGAAATAAAGAAGCCAATGAAGCCAAATCCTGGATCTTGGGAAGCAAAAAACCCAAAAACGAGGTTTTTCCAAGACGATGTAAGTAGAACTATTTTAAAAATACCAATGAAGTAAGTGCTTGATAAGCATAAGAAAAGTATCAAAATCTGTGGACACTTGCATGGAAGCATGAGGAAATTTGAAATTAGCTTAACAATGGAAAACTAATATGATAATTGAAAATTATGCTTGACAATTGAAAATTATGCTTGACAATTGGAAATTAGCCCAATTATTGGAAATTTTATTACAATAATTAGAAATGAGCCTTGACATATGTTTTGATAGCTTAAAGAAAGAAAATAAAAAAGTCTTATCTAGAAGCTTTGGGACTTGTGGGGAAGCATAAGAAGTAGCAATGATAAAACACGACTATTGGATATTAGGATTGAATTTGCCTAAAATGCAAAGTAAAATATAAATTCAAGCCCAAGGAAATATTAAAGCTAGCCCAAAAAGCCAAAAAATATTATGATGTGTGGGTGTAGTGTTGAAAGCTCAAGGAAACATAAAAATAAAAGGAAAATCAAAATAAAAGTGATCATAAGATCAAACACTCGTAGACAAGAATTCCAACAATGAGCATAAGGGTAAAAAAAATCTCTGGAAAATTCAAAGTGCAAGAAAATTACCTGAAAGGGGTAAAAGGAAAAACAAATATAAATATAAATATATATATATATATATATATATATATATATATATATATATATATATATATATATTAGTAAAATTGCAAAGGATTCAAATCAACCTAGAGATGTAGAGATATTAAAAAAGTAAATAAATATATATATATATATATTTTTAAAGAGGTTGAAAAGCAAGACACGTTGAGGCCACCCTCCTTGTGAATCAAACTTGGGTCTCCATTAAGAGAGCCCAATACCTTTTAATTGTGATTTTCTTCTCGGGATATACTAAATAAATAAATAAAATTAATAATAATCCGCGTGTTGTAGTCTACCGGCAAGGACACCACTTGCATTATTGATGATGTGACCCGGGTTCAACCCCCACTATGGATATGTATACGTATAAGAAGTATTTACTAAATAAATAAATAAATAAAATAAAATAATAATAGTAATTATAATAATAACTTCTAACACTTGCATTTTTACTTTTCTTTGTAGGATATTTGATGTGGCTTCTTTATATTTAGATATGGAAAACATAGATGTTTTTAATGATGACTAGACAAGTATAAACGTATAGGATGTCGGACATGGTGGAATCAATGGTCAACCAAGACTATGTAGAGTATTGGAGATTTAGTGAGGCATAATTTTTCCAGAGTTCCCAAGCATCATGTGAATGAAGATTTAATGAGGCATGACCAAAGTATTGGAGATTTAGTGAGACATGACCAAAGTATGACTAACAATAATCCCATCGAGCACGTCTTGGAAATGAATAATAATTAATAGTAAAAGTAATGTTATATGAAGCACCATCAAATTATATAAATATAGGCTCACTAACTTGTTACAAGGATCAAATCCATCCAATAGCATTTTTTTAAGCTTTCTTATTTCTTTGCTTTTTCTATTAGTAGTTGAAAGGATTTTTTGAACCAAGTTGCTATTGTTTTGAGTTCTATTTTTGTAATCCATCAAAGCGAGAAAATTTAAAACACATGTACTCAATGAATATCTTTATAATACAAGTCTTCTAAAACTTTTTGGGTTCAATATTTGCATGTTGATGGTGGTTTTACTTATCCTATTTCATAATCTTTTTCTCCTTTGAAGATTGCACCATCTCAAATATTAGGCTATGTGAATACTGGTTAGGTTTGTTAGAAAACAAATATTATGAGCAGACAAAACAATAACACAGAAAAAAATAGTAACATATATTTTTACATGGAAACCCTGTAATGTGTAGGTAAAACCACGAGGTAATGGTAGCTTCGTTATTTTATTGATTTCGGTACTTTTACATTCACTAAACTATTACATGCAAGGGGTCATTCCATTTTAATAGAAAAATAAAGGAAGAATTAAAAAAATGTTCATTTTCTCTCCTAAAGGACCACTCCATAAACTATTCATTTCATTTCCATAGGAAGACTCCAAAAACTATTCATTTTCTCTCCCAAATGAAGACTCCAAAAAATTGTTCATTTCCTCTCCTAAAGTATGGTTGTATGGATGAGAAGGATCACTATAAACTACACCACCATGCACCTCTCTATTGAATAACATTAGAGATTTGGATATTCACTTCACCTCCTAACATTCTCCCACTTGAAGTCAATATATAGGAATTATTTGCCTATGTTTTCCATCCAAGTGCCAATTTTCCAATGCTACCCTTATCACATTTTCAGCAAGCCCAGAGAAGTTTTGCACCACTCAAACTTATTTGTCTTAACTCACTTTGTAAGCATATCTACAGGATTCACTTTAGTATTAATTTTGTCCAATAGGATCCTACATTCATCCACCACATTTCTTATAAAATGCTACTTAACATCAATGTGTTTTATGCGATCATGAAATATTGGGTTCTTCACTAATTGAATAACATTTTGGCTATCACAATGCAATGTAATCTTCTCTTGCATTATCTTGAAGTCTCCTAACATTCATTCTAGCCAAATTGTCTCTTTTCTAGATTCAATGGCTACAACATATTTTGTTTTAATGGTTGATAAAGCCACTACTAACTGCAACTTAGAAGTCCAACTCACAACTCCACCAATAAGAGTGAAATTATATCTTGTAGTGGAATTTCTTCCATCTCTATCTCTACCATAATCATAATCCACAAAATCTTTAACTTGAAAATGTGTCTATTTGTAGAAAATAGTAGCATCCAAAGTGCCTCTTAAATATCTAAATATCCACGCATTTCAATGCTCCTTACCACGATTGCCATGTACCAGATGACATCACCCATTTCTTAGGCTATATCCGATCTAGTGCTTACCATGGCATACACGAGGCTTCCTAATCCTAATGAATATAATACACAAGACATGCTTGTCTTCTCTTCTTTCATTTGAGGGCATTGTTAGAAAGACAATTTGAAGTAGGGTACTTACTGGTTTTGTATTTTGTATATTAAAGTACTGCAAAATATTTTCTATATATGACTATTGACATAACCATATCTTCCTTCTTATTCTATTCCTATGTATCTTCATCCCTAATATTTAGTTTGTTTCTCCTAAATCCTTCATTTTAAATGTCCTAATCAATCAATCCTTTAGATCAATGATTTTCTTCATGCTAGGGCCTACAACTAGCATATCATCTATATACAACAAAAAAATAATAAAAATTCCATCATCGAACATCTTATAGATGCACAATGGTCAGATTCACTCTTGTTGAAACCTTGGCTCTTAATGAAGATGTTAATTTTTTTGTACCACATCCTTGGTGCTTGTTTCAATCCATATAGAGGTTTCTTGAGTCTACAAACTAGATGATATTTACCTCCTTCTTCATAGCCCTTAAGTTGATCCATATAAATCTCCACCTTTACATCAAGTTGCTCCAGTTCTAAATATTATGCAGCTATAAATGCAAGTAAAAATCTAATAGTAGTCAACTTCACAATTGGAGAGAAATTTTCATTAAAGTCTATACCTGATTTTTGCACATATCCTTTTACCACCAAGCGAGATTTATGGCTTTCTAATAACCCATAATTGTTCTTCTTTACTTTGGACACCCACTTGTTTCCAACAACCTTTCTTTCAGGTGGGATATCCACAAGTTACCACATTTTATTCTTGCAAAGTGCTTCCATTTCCTCCTCTATGACTTTCCTCTATTATTTTGCATTTTTATAATCTCTAGCTTCCTAAAATGAACCAGGCTCACCATCACTAGTTAACAAAGTAAAAGAGGACTAAAAAATAGGAGAATACCATTTCAAACACTTTTGAGGATGTGTAGATCTTCTAACCCAATGATATGTTGGTTGTGGCTCTTGATCTTGTGATTGTTGTGGTTGCTCTACTTGTTGCTTTGCTTGTTGTTCTACATGCTGATTAGAAGCTTCAACATGCTGATTTTCATCTTCATCTTTGTTCATATCTACTTCAACTAGTACAACATTAGGTGTTTTCTATACCTCCTTCCTTTGCATGGATTTTTTATTAAAAATGACATCCTAGCTAATAATACCTTGTTGGAAGTAGAATCCCACAATCTATACCCTTTCATTGTATCTCCATAGCTGAGAAAAACACATTTGTCTAATTTGGGGTCAAGTTTGGACCTTTTTATTTAGGCACATGGGAAAATTCATCAGAACCAAAGGTACGAAAATGAGAGTAGTCAACTAGGTTACCACACCAAACATCCTCCAGAATTTGTCCATCCAACGTAACTATATGTGACATGTTAATGAGGTAAGAAACTATATTCACAACCTCTTCCCAGAACCTTTTTTTCAACCTAGATGCATTGAGCATGCTTCTTGCATGTTTCATGATTGTGTGATTCATCCACTCAACTACACCATTTTGTTGTGGAGTATAAAATATAGTCTTTTAGTGCTTAATTCCTTCCTACGTATAAAATTTATCAAATTATTTGGAGCAATATTCACCGCCATTAAATGACTTGAGATATAAAATAGAATTGCATAAACTTTTCTCTATTCATGCTTTAAAATCTATAAACTTCTCCAAAGATTTCAACTTCTTTTTTAGAAAATAAACCCACACTCTTCTAGAATAATCATCTATAAATTTCAAAAAATATATAGCACCATTTAAGGACTAAGTGGGGACTAGTCCAAATATATTAGAATGTAAAGTTGCAGAAAATCAAAACTCTTATTAGAGCTTGCAGTAAATCGAACCCTCTTTTGTTTACCAGATATACAGTACTCACACAAGTTTAAATTGCAAGACTTAATCCTAGAAAGCATACCTCGATCATGTAAAAATTTCAAACCTTTTTCACTCATATGTCCTAGGCATTGATGCCATAACATTACTACATCCTAAGTATTTCTTGATGTTGTTGTTATTGCATGGTTTATCACTGTATCACCACATAAATGATATAGGGTTTCATAAGATTCTCCTTTTGATACTATAAGAGACCTCTAGTAATTTTTTAATAATTGTTACCAAAAATGATAAAATACCCTAGCTTATCCATCATATTGATTGAGAGTAAATTCTTTTGCAAATTAGGCACATTTCGTACATCACATAACATCCTTTCTCTACCATCATCCAGCCTAATATTGATTTTCCCTCTTCCCATAACTTCTAAAGGATGATAATCACCCAAGTAGGCCATCCCACCACTATGTGGTCAATATTGATAAACTAGTCTTTGTGAGGAGACATATGGAAAGATGCACTTGAGTCCAAAACCCAGGTATATAGAACAAATATACTATTACTGATACATAAAGCCTCACATGTTGTATCTCCTACATATACCGTAATAGACTCAATTGATGATTGAAAATTCTTTTCACCATTCTTTTCCTTTTTTAGATGTCAATAGTCCTTCGAGTGCTCTAGATTCCCACAATGCTAGAACTTCTCTTTCAACTTGCGTCCTCTCGAATTTTATTTGGACTATGATCTACCTGGTTGAATCCTCTCAAAATATCAACCTCTCATAGCTAGGGCTTCATTGGTTGAGGGTTCCAAAGATATTTTTCACCTCAAATCTTCTACCAAAAAAGGAGCTACCACATCATCAAAATTTAGAGCTCTTGATGATGAATTATTGATGGTCATCATCAAATGATCCCAAGTGTCTAGGAGGGAACAAATTAGGATGATAACTCTATCCTCATCCTCCATATTCATATTAACTGAGATCAATTTACAGATTAGGATATTAAACTCATTCAGATGATATGCCATAGACGAATCCTTCTTCATCCTTAGGCTATTATAGACATGGAAAATTGACCCATTAATATGAGTCATTTTCCTTAGATCTTAAGTTTTTCTCTAAAATTAGGGTCATATTTGATCCAAAATTTCCCCGATTAAACCTTCTCCATTCCTTTCAAAACCTATACCGTTGGATCGGGCTCAAAAATAACTTTTTGATGGTATAAGTTTTTATCCTTTTCTGACTCCATTTTGTCCCCCAAAGTGTGAAAGAACTGCACATGGATCTAGCTATCATGAATTTGCAATCATCCAATATGGGACACAAATTTGCCATCTTGGATTTTTTCTCTCAAAAAACCTTTCTAGCATCGACTCTTTGTGATGTTGACCATTGCTTGAGGAGTTTTCGTTTTCCCTCCTCCAAACCTCTTATAAAAAGAGGATTAGATCCCCTATTTTTTAATGAATCCATAATCAATCTATCAACCCAATATATTTTCTTGAGAATCTTGATCTTGACTTTTTCATTATTCATGCTAACAAGTGCTCTTCTCTATGGGATTGCTATTTTATTGCCTTATTATTTGGTGTTTGTTGCTCTTGTTGGATAAGTGCTGGGGCCCTAAGGAGTAGTGTACTATCTTGGAGGTCTTCATCATTTTTATCTACTTTTTTGCTACCACCAGGTTGTTTTTGCTCATTTGCATTCATATATTGTTAAATTGTGCATCTTTTGTTTGTTTATGTGCATTGTTCTCATCCTTTTTATTTCTATTACGAATTCATTGTACAGGGCATGAATTCATCATATAGGGTGCAAATTCATTGTGTAGGGTATGAATTTGTCGTATAGGTCATGAATTTTCCTATGATAGGCTTGGGGGTAGAAGTTCACCCCTAAAATCCTATATCTACATTTCATGTTACAACTAGAGCATAATTTTGCAATCTACACTATGTTCATCATATTGTTTTGTTGCATTGTATTCTATTTGTTCATATTCTAAAAAGGTCAAATTTCACTTTTATATTCTAAAGGTCAGCTAAAAGGACCTAGGGGGCTTGACTGTTGCACCTCCAAGTATAGTCATACAATGACCTAAGCAACCCCCCCAATGTTGATCATATTTTTTAAGGGTTTAGTGAAATTTTTTTGTAGGATAGAAGCTATGAGATATTATTGGATGCAAGATAAATATTGGAACAACCATCGAATCAGATAAGTGCCTTAATGGATCTTTATGTTGTTTGGTGTTTGATTTCTATTCATTTTCGATGAAAAACCCAAATCACAAGTAAAGAAAAATATTTGATCAAAATTTTAGGTATTTGAAAGAATAAAAGCATATAGTGTGCATCTAGGGTTTTTAATTTGTTTATGCATTTCCCTTGGACCCTTTATCAAAGGTTTTGTTTTGAAATCCTAGGTTTAGTGATCATTCAAGAAAATGATCATTCTATGGATAGATCTTGCCTTCCTACATCTTGTGTCTTGCATTGTTCTTTTCCTTTTCATAGTGTAGTTTTAGAAAGGCCAAACATAGGTGCATGCTTAATTTGACACATTCAAACACATTCCATCCTAGACTTGGAACGAGTCCTAAAATTGTTCCTAGTGAACCCTTTCCCCTTTGCCCACTAAGTTTAGAGTTATAACATACCCCTGCAGTTCACCTCAGATCCTAGTGGATCTAGTTGATAATCGTACATGATAGGGCAATTTTTCCCCTCTACATATTTGGTGAACCCGACATGAAATTACATCTTAGTGGCCAAATTAGGAATCCTACCCTTATTTGATTTTATTTTGAAAAATTTTAAACAAGATCACTAATTTGTTTGCTTAGAATTATAATATTAATAAACACATTAAAACTCTTCTTGTGTGTTTTTCATTGGTTTTCTCTTCTATCCTTTCATTTATTCTAATGGATCCATTCCTTAGAAGTTAGAAAAGGTTTCTAGAGTCTAATAATATTTCCAAATAATATGATCAAATTTATAGAGAGAACCCTAACCTTGATGCATAAGAGTAAGAAAATATTGAAACTAAAACAAACTATGATCCCCTTGAAGGTCCCGATGGTGGCTACTTATTTAAATTATTTGAGCATGTTTGGGGTTTCATGAAATATTATAGGGTAGACTTACTTAAGGCCATGGAATGGGAAGCTCAAATTGAACGAGGTGAGACTTACCCTCCTCGAGTAGTCTCTCCTAGATGAGTTCATTATAACCCTTTGTTTGAATATTTGAATCATGGTAATTCTATCCATCAACTAACATATGCTACTACTATGACCACCAATGTTGGAAGGATTCTACAAATTCCTCCAACTAGTAGTACATCTCAATATTATGTTCAATTTCCTCCTCATTCAGCTAATTTCAACATTTTTTCTTCTATTCCACCAACTGTTAGTTATCCTCTCGAGCAAGATATCACATATCACAACAGTATCAATGTCTCCAACATGGACCAAGTATTATTTCAACAACCTATCTATACCCCTCCCTCAACGAATCTAGGGGTATTGCATAACAACAAATTTGAGGTGCAAAGTTTAACTAATATGGTGAAATAATTGATTTCTAGAGTGGATATGATTCAACCCCTTAGTTTCACCTACAACTATAGAGAACTCTGCAATCAACCCTTAGACCTTACCATTGTAGCTAAGCCCTATCCTAAGCATTTTATTGTGCTATTTTTACCTATATATAAGGGAATGGAAGATCCAATTGAGAATTTAATAATATTCAGAACAACTTGCCATGATATCATATATGATCACATGTTGTTTCTAAACACGTTCCCTAATAGTATTGGTGGAATGGCATTAGAGTGGTATTATTAGTTGCCTAATCATTAGTTGAGGAATTTTGAAGAAATGGTTGAATTATTTGTGCAACAGTTTGGTGATTATGTTGAAAATAATGTAGCCATGAAAGATGTTTACATGTTAAAACAAGGTAAAGAGATTTTTTTTTAGAATTTTTGTCTTGTTCGAGTCTAGTTGGACGTTTGAGATATACCTTACCTCCTCGAGACATGCTTAAAATATTTATCAAAAATTTGCAAGAGTGATTATCTTATGCGTTGGAAACTATGACTATCACATATTTTGATCAAATAATTGAGATAGAATGAAAGGTAGAGCAAGCTCTTATCATAAGAGGACAACTTAAAGTGAAAGAAGATAAGGCCACTAAAAATTAGTATAAGAAAAAGCATGTGGTAGGTGATGGAGTTATGGATAGTAGGTATGTTAATATTATTGTTAACAACCTACAAATGATGGTACTTATCCAACCTCCAAAACCTCCATGAAGGAATTTCACAAGGCTCAACACACCTATGAATATGGTCGTAAAGTAGATTTTGGAAGCTAGTATGATTGAGTTACCTCCTATAAGGCAATCAGATACCAAAACTAATTGGTATAAGGTTGGTCAACACTATGATTATCATAGAGTGTAGGGGCATTGGACCAACTCTTGTAAGAGGTTGAAACATGTGGTTCAAGATCTTATTGATGAAGGTTGCCTTGTCATAGAAGATTCTCATCCACCAAACAACCAATATCCTACTCAACAAGCACCCACAACTAATCAAGATATGGAAATCTTCCAAGATCCCCTACCTAAGCATGGGAAGCATGCAGTTAATCAAGTGTTATATCAGAATGTTATCCTTCCCTATGATAATGTGGTTGGTATGATAGTAGAACTACAATGCAACAATTTCAAGCAAAACCATATCAATATTCTCAGTAAGAGACGAGCTCTTCATTCAACCCACCCTCGAAACTCATCCTAGTTTTGAAGAATGCTCAAAGGAGTATGAGAGTTAAAACATCACCTTTAGTGTTGAAACCTCAACCTAAAGTCTCCTTTGACCTTCAACAATAGTTAGCTAGTACTCCATCCAAGATATCTATCGTAGAACTCTTACAAAATTCTCCTACTCATAGGGAAGCTTTGTTGGAACTTTTAAGACAACATTTTGTCCCTGTAGACATTTTCCCTATTGTTTTAGCTAATGTTGTAGGTTCTCTTGGGATACATCACATCACATTTTTGGATGATGATATGCCTTCCTCAGACTTACGAGAGGATTCTTCCATTTACATCACAATATTTATTGGAAGAAACTTTGTCAAGAAAATCTTGATTAACAATGATTCTTCCCTTAATTTATGCACATATCAATTTTTGCAAAGTTTTGGATCAAAAGGGGAAAACTTAATTAAATGTGATATTATCATCAAAGCTTTCAAAAATGAGTTCCAAGAGGCATGTGGCACTATATCCCTCCCTTAGGGCTGGACCTTGAATCTTGGATACCTTGTTCTATGTGGTTTCTTGCCTTGCATCTTTTAATATTCTTCTTGGATGTCCTTGGATCCATGTGATGAACGTTCTACCTTCTACCTTTCATTAGTGTCTAAAGTTCAAATTTAAGGATCAAGTTATCACCGTTTTGAGTGACCCTCGTCCATTCAAATATTGTTCAATGGTTGAGCAGGCTTAGTCCAGTCTAAATGTTTGTCCTTCAGTTTCATCATCTGCTCCTCTAAGTTCCTCACTCAAAAATTTGTGCAACTTGAAAGTCTAAAAGTGAGTGAGGAACCTTGAATCAAAGTTTCATCACAATATCAAGTTAATAATTTTTTTAGGAACCTCTTCTGGATCTTTCCAAGCTACCACCTTCACCAAGGACTATGGGTTTACCTCAAAATAAGGGTGAAGTTGTATACATTGGCACGTGTACATTTATTTTTGCAAGAACAACCTTCAAATAAAATATCAGTAGTAACAACCCTTCTCATGTGGAGCATTATTTTGCTCATTGTATTTTTTTCAATGATTACCCACTCCCAAAATTGATCCTATCTAGCATGGTATATATTGGTAAATGTTTGGGACCCCAACATAAAGGTATTCAAGAGCCTTTGGGTATTGAAATCTGGTCTGGGAGGTTTGGCATAGGCTACATTCCCAACAAAAACCAACCTTTACCATTTTATAATGATGATCACCTTAAAACTTATGTTGAATATTTAGATCATCAAATATTGGATTGGAGTGATGAGGATGAGGTATCTCCTTATCCCTCTAATATCTTTTTCTATAATATGCTAAATTTTATGCATTTTGATAGTAATTTTTTTGCTTCTTAAGGAGCCCTTGCTTCGCTATCTTACAAAGATCTTGCAAAATTAGGTATTGCCCCTCCTTTTAATTAAGAAATATAGTTTAGTTAGGGAGTATGAAGATTTTCGTGCAAATATTGCTAATGAAAAATATATGAAGGAGATTCTTTGTGATTTGGATCATCAAGATCATCCCTATTCTAGATATTTTCTTTGATGGATTAGTACCTTGTACGTTTGTTCTTTTTGTTAATATAGGATGCATAATTAGAATATATGTCGACTATCGTGTTGCTCACTTGCATTAAAAAATAAAAATAAAATAAATAAATAAATAATAAAATAATAAACCACTAATTAGGCATACCTTGCATTTTCATTTGCTGCATTCGTTTATCTGTTCATACTACATACTTGCCTATCATATTTTACATGGTTGCCTAATATTTTATTCCATTTACATTTTTGTTTGTCATAAATTGTACTTTGCCTATTCATATTTGCATGATTTCTTGTTCATATAGATATTTTAGGAATTTGAAACAATGGTAAGTTGTGACACCTAGTTAGGTCATAGCTCACATGCATTTCACTCTCACTAGGGCTCTTATGCCTAATGAATCCCCAAATTAGGGTCCACCTTCATGAATTTCCCATTATTTCATCTCCCCATCTCATCTCTTCCTTATTCCTTGACATTAAATGTTTGCATTGCTTATATCTCTCCAAGTCAAGGGATATGGTTCTCATTTTTCTTCATTGACCATGTCCATATAATTTATGGCATACACCACACCCCTATAGGGTAGTATTCTCTTTGTTCATCACATTTTTGCACATAAAACACCCCATAATGGATAGCTTCATGGTCACAAGTGAGGGGCAACCTCCATTTAACCATTTGTGAGCATACATCCCAACGACTACATATATTTTTCTCCGACCATCCTAGCAAGCACTACACCCATAGTAGGTTCAGCTCTGCCTTGTCCATATTTGAAAACTTACAACCCTTGTAGGATAACTTCATGGCTATATATGAGGGGTAGCCTCCATATCAGTCATTTGCAAGCATACATCCTCACAGGACTTTTTATTTTCTTTTGGCCTTTTGGAGCTTTGTTTTCATTCACCCATATATTTCATTTAGGTTTGCACTTTAGCTACATTGCACTTAGATTCATACTATTGAGCTGTAATATCTCACACTTAATTTTCAATCCAGGTTAAATTTAAAGAATAGTTATCCCGTATAGATATCCACAATTCTAACCATTGACTTTTATTTCATTTTCTTAGTTTTTGGTAGAAAAGTAAAGACTACAATTAATGAAATATTGAAATTATTCTTGAATTAAGGAATGAAATTATGAATTAATCTAGGTTTTTTTATGAATCCATTTTATGACTTAATAATGCATTCTCTATTTTACTATATTTTATAATTCTATAATATGCAATTTAATTGAATTTATGTTCTAAGACTATTCTACGTTCTAACTAAATCTATTGTATTTTAGGAGGAAGAGAGCAAGGGACTAACCTTTCTTGGAGTGGGCCTTGCCTCATCGAAGTCAGTATTAATCTATTCTCTTGTTTCTACTCTACTTTACTTCAGTAATTTATATTCATTAATCTAATTTAATGCTACTTATTTCATGCTTGTAGGAAAATAAATGAAGCTACAACAAGTAAAACATGCAAGAAATACAAAATACCATTGCTATACTCATGGAAGAAAATGTTGCTGCTAATTTATTACTTTATTCCAATATTCAGTCGTACATTGTAATATATTTTTTTCCCTGTTGTAGACTGGACAATAGACAGACAATATACCTTTTTCAGGGTCTTTACATTGTAATATATAGTTTTTACATTTTTCCTTACAATAGAAATTTCCAACATCTTTTTGTTACATATCGAATGGTCTTAGATTGGATGCTTAAAATTACATAACCAAATATTCTATAATTTGAATAATCTAATAACTGGCTTGGACTTATTCAAACATATTTATCCTTTTCTTTAGGAAAGGATAAATTCATTACAATTCACAATTGAAACCATATAACAATTTTTACAACAAATTCTTGCGGTCAACAATAAGATAACAATTGTGCTAACTTTAACAATACACATTGTACTGCTTGAGTTGTTATCCTACATGGTTCTTTCATTGCATAAAGCAGGTTTACATAGTTAATAGGTTTCTTTAGACTGTATTAGTAGCATCTTCACATAGATGGTTTTAGTAGTCATCTTTTGTAGATGCCTTTAGTCGTAACCTTTTGTAGTGTAATCCAACCAAAAATCACCTGAAAATTCCTTGTAAACCACATGTTTCTTAAATCTATTTGAAACACAACATCTTCACACGATTTATGTAAAATTGTAAGCATACAATACATAATATCTCGCATATTATATTTATCAAAGAGTTATATAAAATATGCATGTTATTTGAAAAAACACATTCATAACATGGAGAATTGTAACTAGAATGCAAAAATGATACTACACATCACAATCATACTTTAATGCTCATAATTTTCCTCCAAACTGAATGGAATGCATGTCCTCATGCATAAAATCAAATATTGTAAAAATTATAAAACCATACCATATACAGATAAAAAATTAATATGCATCCACAATTTTTATGATAACATATTAAAAATCAAGCGTTTCTAGCCTTAATCCGAGATGAAACCTAGGTTGGAATAAGTTGATCTTCTACCCTCAATTTCTCTTGCTTGATTTTTTGGATTTGTGCTATGGTTTTACCAGGACTTGGTGGTTTCTTGGTAGACATAGTTTTTAAGTATGCTACATCCACTTGTCCATCTCCTTTATCTATCATGCTGAATGGGGATTTCATCTTTACTTTATCTATTGGTGGGGATAACTGTCCTAAAGACTCGATGACCATGTTGATTACCTTATCAACCTCTACTAGAATATCTATCTCTACAATTGGGTCCTCCTACTACATGTCACATGTTTGAGGAGTGCAACATCTTTGAAATCTGAAATTTGGTAATGTAGGTGAGTTTAAAGTCTTGGCCAAGGCAAAGTGCTTACTAAAATTAACAGACCGTCTAATATTTCTCCATTCTATTGAACTTTTATTTGGGGAAGCACTGGATATCAACGGTTGAGAAACCTACTCAACTAGTTTAGCCATCTTGCCTTTGAATTTTGCAACTATCTATCTTAGGAGGTCATTCTAGGTGGATATGGGGAGAAGAAAGTTGGAAATGTGAATGAGATAGCACAATCGCCCATGCAATAAAGGAAAGTGTAATATTGAGGCATTACACTTGAATCATTGCATAAGATATTACTCCTACCAACTCATGACATTATTGCCAAGTTATATCATAATAACACTCATATATTTAGAAGGAATTTTAATATTGTGCCTTGATTTATTTAGTAGGATATAAGGTTTTTAAGTTGTAATGTTTTGAAAGATATGGAGATATAAGGAGATAATAATTTTGGATTTAGTAGAAGTTTTTTAAAGATTAAAAATTAATTTTTTTTTGGAGATATAAGGTGTTAGGTGCTATTTAATTTTTTGAACTTTTAAGTTTTTATAGTTATTTGGAAAATATGAAAACTTTAAAGACATGGGATTTTTTGAAAATTTAAAATTAAAAAAAAAATTGGATTTTTTTTTGAATTTACATGGTGGAATCTATAGCCGCCATGAATCCGAGCAAGTTGTCAATTTTTGGAATTTTGCAAATAATATTTAAGAATTAAAAGGTTTTCAACATCAAAGGATTAGAAAAACAAAATTTGCAAAATTTATATTTAAGTTTTTATTTTTAATTTGGGAGTTATAAGGTTTACTACTCCATAGGAATCAAATTTGCAAACTTCATATTTGAATTATTTGAACCTAGGAGATATAAGGATTTCAACTTAAAGACACAAGATGGATAAATGGCAAAAAGGAAATTTTCAACATAGGAGACATTATCAAAATGCAAAACCATACTTTATGAAAGGAAAAGTTCAAAAAAAAATTATATCATAGGAAAAATTTTGAATACAATGGGCAAGATCATAAAAGAGTTCTTCAAAACTCTTATCAAAGATGTAAGATAATATCACATGAGTCTAATCAAAGGGTTCAAATGGAAAGTGATGTTTGGTATATAGACTCAGGAGCTAGTCATCATATGACTAGAAATTTGCATTGGTTTGAATATTTAGAAGTCATGGATAATATCTCTTTAAAGATTGTAGATGATAAAAGATATCAAGTTCAAGGTGTTGGTAGAGTAATACCCAGCACAAATTTTTCAAATTTTGTGCTAAAGAATGTTTTATATGTTCTTGTATTACCAACTAATCTTATCTTAGCTACTCAATTAGTTTTTGTAGGTATTTTTGGTCATCATCCATATGCACTTTTGTGCAAAACAACAAAAAGTAGCAAGAGGAGCCAAAAATGGCTAAGTATGATGACTACTAGAGATTTTGAACCTCCACTAGTAGTAGACGAGTACCAAAAATCCATCGCCCAACAATAAGTAGCAAAAGTGTAAAGTTGGCTAAGTGTTGAGAGCAATGGCCTTTTTGTACCCCTAGTAGCAGTAGATGGGTACCAAAACCCCCTTGCCCGATGAAGATCAAACAACCAGTTTTGGCTAAGTATGGAATGCACCGAAAGTTTTGTACTTCTATGGCCAACAAACAAGTACCACATATCTATCGCTTGACTAAAAGCAAGGGATGAACCAAAATTCTTATGCCTCCAATGAAAACAGAAGGGTACCAAGACCTCGATACCTAATAGTCAAATAGTGACAAGAGGATCAAAATTTGTCACCTAGAAGTGATAAGAAGATATATAATAGCAAGTTCAAATGAATATTTGATGATTTTCATAAGGTTGGCAAAAAATACTTGGATTTTTGGCATAATACAAGGATTAAGGTGATCATTATCATAGCACATCAAGTGGTTTGGATTTGCTATCAAGGATATTCCAACAACCAGACCACTCATTAACACTCATGTAGGAAAACAAGTATGTGATGATTAATGATAAAACAAATCTATCAAAAAATCCTAGGGACCAGATGTACACAAATCAACCTCCACTTCTTCATATGGGACTTGATTTGTCCATGTCAACATAGTCCACCCAAATCAGTTATAATAGAACAGACTCACAAGTCCCTTGACATAACAACATCCACTCTCAAGGTAATGAGAGCAAAGCAACAAAATGAATTGTAAAGATATATATACTAGAATGTAAGAGGTTCTAGGAGTTGGCTCTTTAGTATTTATAATTTGCATTATTGTATGAGCTCTATGCTTCTGCTAAATAAAGATTGGATTTTTGTTCAATATGTTGTCCATTTTTTTGCTAAAAGTGTATGTATGAATTGATACTCATTTCTATTTGATGTTAATTGAATGCATGCAATATTTATTCTTATAATTGGATTTTTATTGTATCTACATGTTTTAGTACTGGAATGAGTAACATTTAGATAAATAATCAAATAGTGCTTTATATAAGTGATAGTGACAATCTGATATGTTAGGTAATATTCTTATGATTCAATAGTAGGTGGTTTTATACATAATGTATTTTGATGTTGCTAAATCTACACCATTATAAGTTCTAGCTTCAGCTCCATTTATTTTTTTAGCACCCTTTTCACCCCCCTATTTTTAGGATTAGCTAGTTAGGATTTAAGAGGAACCAACCTACTCTAAATATTGACGCTTGGAGCTTGTTGCTTCAAGGTATTTCAATATTGGTCAAAATATTATGGTGTACTTGTAATCCTAAGGTAAATTTTTAGACCAACAATTTTTGGCATTCCTAATGGGACCCAAACCCCATCATTTTGATAGATAAGAGTTTTTGTGATATTCTATTTTGATATATTATTTACCAATAACTTAACGACTCTACTCATGTAGAACACCTAGATATACATAAAAATTGAGCTTAAACCTTAAGAAAATTTAACTGCTCAATTATTTCCCAAACTTTAAGATCATAAGACAAGTAGCTAGAAGACTGGATGAACCAATAGAATTCCTAGAATTATCTTCCCATGCTTTTAGGAGACAACATCCCAAAACATCTTCTGAATCATATTCATCTTCAAATATTTTAGAAGAACAATATCACATAGATCATAACTCCTCAATACCTTCGGATACATCACCATCAATGGCTTAAAATTAGAATCCTTATAATTTTCCAAATTAGAATAACACATGACCTCTCAATCTGCCTTTCCAAAATCCAATTTCGTAGAAAACATTAAAGGCATTACCAACATATGATGGTACCAAGAAAATTGCTTATGAGCACTATTAGAATCTTGCATCGTTAGCTGCTATACATAATGTTCAGGATGAAGACATCATGATAACGCTATACTAGTACAAAATCCTACTGGATCTCAGTATAAATTCATGGGCACAATTGGATGGTAAATTAGTGGAGGAATTTAATGAACAAGTAGATCCATTCTCTTTTATAACATAGTTTACCATGATACAAAGGCATTTGTAGAAGGAGATAATGAGTTTTAACATTAGATTTAGTTGAACATGGAAAAGAGTACATTAGGGTCCTAGTCCAACTAATGAACAAGTGATGTATTATTATCTAAGGGTTTTTTATTCAGATTTAGGCATGGCCATAAGGCAATCTAATGTAATTACATTCTCAACTATCTTCCAAGAAGCATTAAAGGTGGAGAAATATTTAATTGCAATAGGCAGACTACCTCCCAAGACTATAATACCACTATTTCTCGAATTTGCCCAAAAAAAATCACAAGACCCTACTACAAACACTTCCTTTATAGTAATGCCTTTGTCCATAAATTTTCCAACATGGCCAAATCCACCAGCTACTCAAACCTTGATAGCACCTCTTACAATTCCAATGCTACTAGCACCTCCTATTGTACCTGCATTACCAATCTTGGATGCTCAAACAATTTCCTTATAAGAAATGATTATAGCTATGAAGAATATGAAAAATGAATTTACTTCTATGAAAAGGAGATAAGCTAAGAGAAATTTTCAACCTAAAATATTTCCATATGTAATAAAGGATCAAGTAACCACTTCTATGAGTAAAATTACTAAAAAATCTAATACAGTCTATAGCAATCAAGAAGCTGGACCATCCACTTTAGCCTTTGAGTCAAAATACTGGTGTTCAACATGTAATGATACTCATGGTGAAATTTCATGCATTATGCATTGATATCATATACAAAAATTTGAAATTGAGAAGGTTGAAAGAGCCCAAAATGGGCAGGTAAATATGATAAGAGAAATGGATCATAATTTTATGATGCCATCAATGGAGCAAATGGTCATTTTGACAAGATCAGGTAAGAAACCTTGCAATTTGATCCTAAAACAATGGACCCTTTTAAGGTGCATTTTGAATAGAATTATCAACCAAAATAAGGAATCTACTCATAATTCAATCCCATCTTCAACATAAAAGCTTGCTCAAGAATAACAAAAGCTAGGAAAAGAAGTTGAAACTCAAGAGCAGGTTGGAGATAAGCTCAAGTATCCTTCAGTTATTAAGAATAAGAGAATTGAATCAAGCCATGAGTATCAGACTATATTTAATGAGCTTATAAAATAATGGAAAAAGCAATCATAATCTCATAGCTTCAACATAGTTGAGGAATTGAAGAAGACACCATCTAAATCTAGCATGTATGATGCTTTGCTAAATTTGGGGTAAATGGACTTGCTTCAAGCCTCTTTAAAATCCATAAAATATGAAGGTAAACATCAACTGAAGCACAATTTATCTCAAGGAAATCCCACCTTAGGGATAGAAAAAATCGGTCATCACCATTCTATTTGTCCCTACGCATGGAAGGATGGATTGTGCATAAGTGAATTATCGATTCCTGGAGCAACAACCATGGTAATGCCTAAGGCTGCATGTGATATAATGGGTATGGAATATATGCATAGTACCCTTGGGGTATTACATTTGGATGGTACAGTTGTAAAACATGTAGGAGTAATTATAGATATACCTATGGTGTTCCATAGGATACCCCAAATAACAATCATTTAGGAGGTAGTAGTGGTGGATTTAGAGCCCTAATTTGGAATGTGCCTCTCTAGGGAGTTCACAACTAAGTTAGGTGGATATCTCTCTTTATATTATTCACATATGAAGATCCCATACAAAGGCAAAAGTGTGAAAATCTTCTCTAAAAACCATATTTTTTCATATAGAAAATATTGAGGAAGAAAATTAGCAAGCTAATACAATCAACATGATTCTAGAAGAGCCTGATTTATTGGAGGAAGTTTTGGATGAATTAAAATTAGAGGATAAATTCTCATTAAAATATTTTAATGCCATGATCAAAATAGGGATGGACACTTATACAATAAAGAAATAGAAGAAAAGAAAATATTAGCTCTGGCAAAACAAAATTCTTAGAAAAATGGAATATGGAAACTTTTTTTTGATGGGGCAAGATGCAAAAATGTTTCTAGAGTAGTCATAGTTTTGATTTCACCAACCAAAGCAAAAAATGCATTCTCATAATACCATGGAGTTGTACAAACAATGCAACATAATATGAGGTACTATGTCTAGGTCTAAAAAAGGCTATGAAAATGGGAGTTAAACAACTATTAGTCCATGCTAATTCAAAGTTGATTGTTAATAAAATTATAGAGCAGTGCATCATCAATAAATATTATCTTAAAGCATATAGAAACAATGTGGAATTTTTTGGAAAGCTTTGAGGCACTAAATATAAAATCTATTCCTAGAGAACACAATACTCATGTTGATACATTAGCCTCTATTGGGGTTAACTATTGCTTGATCTCTAATGTAATACATAAATAAAAGATAGTAAGGATGATATATAGGCCCTTAGTGCCATATAAAGATACATTCTGGTAGATATTTGACAGTGATGACAAAATTGTTGACTTTTTGAATCAAGAAATGAATTGTGCAAGTGGAATCGATAAAATGCAAGAAGACATAAATAAGAAGAGTTAATACAACTAAAAACAATCATATTCCAAAAGGATTGATCATATTAGAGATCTTATTTGATAGCAATGATTGATCGGTTTATCATAAAATAGAAATTAACAAGCAGGGGTACGATAAAATTGAGATTGATCCTAGGAAGCATCTTAAAGTGGGAGTGCATTGCTCTAAATAAGAAATTAGTCAAATCCTAGACTTGTGCAAAGAATTCAATGATATTATAGCATGGACTTATGATGACCTCAAAGTGTATAGAAAAGAAACCATCCAACACACTATTGAACTTGTACTAGATGCTAAACCATTATGACAAAAACAACGACCAATAAATCCTAAGATAGAGGCTTTGATGAAGTAAGAGTTGTTGAAGCTCTTGAATGCTAAAATTATCTATCCAATTAAGCACTCTACATGGGTGAAAAATCTTGTGCTAGTAAGAAATAAAAATGGTGATATTTACCTCTATGTGGAATTTTGAAATCTAAATAATGCTTCACTAAAATACCATTACCCTCTCCCATAAATTGATCAAATCCTGCATACGATATCCAAAGAAAATATTTTTTCCTTGCTAGATAGGTTTTTTGGTTTTAATCATGTATGTGTTCAAGATGAAGACTAGTACAAAATGGCATTCACCACTAAGTGGGGAACCTTTACATATCAACGAATTCCATTGGTCTATCCAACACTGGTGCCACCTTCCAAAGGGTAATGGACCTAGAATTTGGAGAGTTTGTAAACAAAATAATAGTAATTTATCTTGATAATATGATAATATTCTCTGACCAAAGATAAAACCATGTTGAACATCTTTGACTAGTATTTCAAAAAAGTAGAGTTTGGGGTTTCATTAAACCCAAAAAAGTTAATCATTTTTTGTATAGGAAGGGAAACTGTTAGGCCATGTGGTGTTTGAAAAAGGATTTATTGTTGATCTAGATAGAGTTAAAGCTATAACAATATTACCACTACCTCTAAATAAGGACTTGCAATATTTTTTCAAACAAATCAACTTTGTGAGAAAATTTATCTTATATTTCACTCAGATCATAAAACCCATGATAGATATGTTGAAGAAGGAGGCTGATTTCAAGTGTATGAACATATGAAAGAATACCTTTGGGAGCATCAAAGATGCTAGTGCTAATGCTCTAGTGTTGATTAACCAGGACAACACCAAGGATTTTATTCTATATGTATTGAGAGCAGAGGATAGCTATGAAACTATACTCACCTAGAAGAAATAAGGAGATGATGAGTAGCCCATAGTAGGGTTATGCATAAGGGGTCAGACCCAAAATGTACTTGTAAAAAAATGGTGAATCCATTTTGAAACCCTAGTGAATCCTGGCCAACTTCATGTAGGAGGACATGGCAAATTACCTTATTTTTTCACCAAAAATTATAAAATATTGGTGAATTTGATAGTTTTGATTAGACCAGGTGCAAAAAAGGGATTGACCATAAAACAGATGCAAAACAGGACTCGACCATAAACCAGGTGCAAAAAAAGAGCTCGGATGCAAACTGGGTGTAAAAAAGAGCTTGGATGCGGATCAATTGCAAAAGAGGGTCCAAATGAACTTGGGTTATAACCTATGAAAAAAAATTAGTTTAAAGGGTACAAAATTGGGACTTCCTAGGAGGTCACCCATCCGAGTAATACTTTAGTCAAGCATGTTTAAATTTGAAGTTTTTTATGGGTTGGAAAACATTAAGTCATCTTATTTTTTTGAATTTTTGGTTGTGGTAGTGAGGAGGTCTAAAAAAAATGCTCATTTTTTGTTGCTTACCTTGGAAACCTTGATATTCCATTTTCCCCTTTGGTTCTATTTTTTTCTTGTCTAGTCCACTCCCTACTCCCAGATCAGATTTTGCACTCGTCTCGCATTCGGACCAAATTATGCACTTGTTTCGCATCCAAACCAAATTCTGCACCCGTCTCGCACCTGAATGAATTTTTGCACCCGTCTTGCATCCGAACCAAATTCTACACCAGCATGCATTCAAACCAAATTTTGTACCCATCCTGCATCCACACCAATTTCTACACCCAGCTTGCATTCAGACCAATTTTTGCACCTAGTCTACATCTAAACCAATTTTTGCACCCGACCCACATTCAGACCAAATTCTGCACCCGACCCGCATCTAGACCAAATTTTGTACCTAGCCCGCATTTGGACCAAATTATACACTGTGGCCACATCAGGGGCACTTTTGCATTTGGATTGTAGGTAAAATGTAAAAAATTCCTTGTTGTGGCTCAGGTGCAGAAAGTGTTCCGGATTCGGTTTAGGTGCATAAAGTGGTTCGGATGTGGGTTGGGTGCAGAAAGTGGTCTGGATGCGAGCTAGGTACATAAAGTGGTTCCTATGGTGCACAATCCAACGTACGTAGACCACACTCTAATGTTTTAGTTGTATGGGTACGATTGTCATGTTACATTTATATACTACTATAAGAGGTAAATTTTGTGGGAAAATTTAAAAATTTTATAGTTTCAAGAGCAAAAAGGGTCCTCGGTTTAGGCGAGAGTGCTGGTGATTTAAAAAAATTGGTAATATTATTCTCAACATGCAGAGAGATGACCCCTAAAAACTTTTGTACCCAAAAATTTTAGGCAAATAAACTGACGTCCATGCTCCTCAAATTTTTCCAATTTGTATTTTTGAAAATGTTAATATTCACTTATTAACAAATATTCATCGATGTGCATAACACTGGCCCATAACTTTTCTGAGAAAGACCCTGCATGATCATAAATAAATATATAGTGATAAAATCATTGTATGTAGTGATAAAATCATTGAAAAATTTTAGGTACTTTATGTCTCAAAGAAATACAACGGTGTATGTAGTGCACTCAAACATTCAAAACTTCATAATTCAAGGAGAATTGGATGACAAGCAAGTTGGATGGGTTACCAAAATTTAGGATTATTATATCAAAATTAAGCCAACCAAGCTAGTGAGGGGTAGAGCATTATGTCAGCAACTTGTAAAATCGACACTTTAGAATGTAAACATGCTTATAAAATAGCCACAAATTCCTCTACCAAAAAGCACACACACAAATATGAAGACCTAGATTTAACAATCAATACATTATTTTAATTCTAAAAGATGTTTGAATGGTATCACTGCCTCTTAGAGACACGTAGGTTACAATCCAAAAATTACATCATAATTAATAACATCCTCTATCGAAAGAATTTTGATAACATATTACTAAGATGTTTGCACCCAGGACGAGCAAAAGAGGTCTTAAAAGAGTTTCTTGCTGGTTTCTTCAGGGGAAGCTATTCTAAATAGACCATAGCTACACAAATTATTAGATCTGAATATTATTGGCCTGCTATATTTTTATATGCATTCAAGTTAGCTAGGTCATGTGACAAATGCTAAAGATTCATAGGCAAAGACAAACATATGATAATGCCTCTACAACCAATAATTACATAACCCTTTCAACAATAGGGGTTGGAATTCATTAGGGTGATTAACCCAAATTTATTTGTTGGACACAAATATATCCCAACGATAATAAATTCCTTCAACAGGTGGTATGAGGCTAAAGCTACCAAACAAGTTGACCATGACAAAGTGATTGGTTTTCTTGAAAGATTTATTATGAGAATTGGGATACTAGCTACAATTGTTTTAGACAATATTGGATCCTTCATTGGTGTGAAGACAATTGATTTTGCAAGAAAATATGGTATATATTAATGCATATTTCATTATTATCCTCAATAAATGGGTTAGTAGAATCCACAAACAAGAATCTATTGAGGATAATTAAACACAACATTAAGGATAACCTACTGAGCTGGTATTTATCGCTTAACCAAGCATTGTGGGCTAATAAAATAACAACTAAGAGGGAAATAAAAGCTTCACCCTACACCTTAGTGTATGGAAATGAAGCTATTTTACCCATCAATTTAGAGTTGTTGGCTCTAAATTATATTAAAAAAATCAACCCAAAATATGCACAACCAATGGAAAGGATAATAGCAAAATTAATGTTGCTAAAGGAAAAGCGTGAAAAGGCATATGATAATTTTCATTACCATTAGATAATTATCAAGTATTGGTTTGACAAAATAGAAACATTAAAAACATTTAATGAAGGTGATCTCATACTTAAATGGGATGTGGATCGAGCTAAGCCAGGTGCACATGACAAATTTGAATCCATGTGGTCTAGGCCATATCTGATAGAACAAAAAAAGGATTTAAATGCATTTTAGCTATGTGATTTGGATGGTCACATATTATCGATACTAGTAAACAACCAATACTTGAAGCATTATGCATAAATAAGTGCATCACTAACTTGTACATATGTAAATAGCTACACGTATATATATATATATATATATATATATATATATATATATATATATATATATATATATATATAAAAACCACATAAGAAAGCTCAACCGTCATAAATGTCTAAAGGTAGCAAAATAAATAATTGGTTTATATGATTTTGAATTGATTGTTGATTTGGATTTGAAAATATTTTGCAACTATTGATGCCATAGATACCATAATTTTCCAAGGTAGCTAATCATGAGATGGGACAACAACTTAGGCTATCAGTAGTAGTTAGGAAAAAATGACTAAATTATAGTCTAAATTGGCATTAGCTGCCAAGTTGTAGGCATCACTAAATTCTATTGGTTGATGGCATAACCCCCAAAATCATGCATCATAATGCTCTGTAGTAGTTACCAAACTTGAGAAAATATTCATTGGTATACCTAATATTCTTCATACAAGAATTAATGGTCACACCTTGACCTACTTCATAACTAAATACTATAAATAGAGCTCTAATTCAAGCCACATAGAATTACTGCAATTTACATTATGAGAAGCAAGTGAGACTAAGTTATTTCTGAAGGAGAAAAAGCATAGAGCGATGTGAGAACAACTTGCAAAAAATGTCTCAAGAAAAGAAAAGTATAATGGTACAAAGAAACCTCAAGGAATTGCAATATAAGATAACAATAATATATGATATGATTCTTACAATCAAGCCAAAGCTAAGAAATTTTAGGAAAAGTGCCAAAAGTAAAGAAAAAAGGTTTTCACCAAACCATCCAATAAGTGCACTCTAGAATTCAATGTTATCTAGATACATGCCTAGACTTGTGCACCCATACCCAAAGCTTGTGAAGGCCATTGTAAAATATTTTGAATTGGACATGACTATAGTCTGCAATTCAAAACTGGAGTGATTATTTATAATTTCAAAATATAAAATTGTTAAATATTTGGCCATGGAAGCTACACCAAGAGTGAACCTCAAGGTAATAGTTTTAGAAGAATAGAGGATATTTATCATCAAACCCAATGTAAAAAAATGGTTTTCTGGCTTGTTGGAATGATCCCATATGATTATATGATGAAAAAAAGGAAGCTGGGAGAGTTCAAGTCCCATGTGCAACCAATATTGTCTATGTTCGTAGTAATTTTTTGGTTAAGGACAGACGCTATGTTATATCCATACCAAATGTTTCTGGCCCATACCATCATAAAAAATCAAAATGTCTTCTTTGATTAGGTAGAATTTTTGAGCAGAAGCATACATAAACAATTGGTTGCTGTGAAAATGGGTTGGAGTGAAGTATTTACTTACTCATCCTATCTATCATGGTTGGTCCTTTTTCACATGTTCTCGGGCTAACACAACATATATTTATAAATGTGGGACAAAAATGGGAAAGTATACCCTATTTTTGATTGGACCCACATACTTAGACAAATCTTGTTCTATCTGGAGTTCAATAAGAGCTTTTAGGATCCTGTAATTACTAAAATCTATGGGGAATACCCATGCATTAGCACTAAATTTATTGATAGGTTAAGGGGAAAGCAATAGGAAATAGGAGATTGGTACTTCTTGAAGGAAGAAACCATAATTAGATTATATTGTTTCTCGAGAACCCCATACCTACTTCCATACTACATTTCAAATTGGATTTTTGGCTAGGAATTTTGTAGGTAGATATATGTAATAGAAAAGCATTATGGCCCCAGAGTGAAAAAGACAGTAATATTTCGATTTCCTATAAAATTTGGAGATATTACTATGGCTAAGAGAAATCCATAACAATATCAAGTTTTAGATGAGAAGCTCGGTGCGCTACAACTTCTAGTGGTGAGTCACACATGGCACTATGACACAAAGGGTATTTTTAAAGCTAAATTGACAGCCCTCAATAATAAGCCTCATCCATTTAACCATCTACCAATTGTTAGTATCAATAATTTTAAGAATCTAGATAACAATCAAGAAGCACAGTTAGATATCATAAAGATCTAAGAGAGGCCACTATGGATGATGTGGCATGAGTACAAAAGAATTTTTGATAAAAAAATGAAGATCAATAGATCAACTTTGATCTCATTCAGATGATTATTTATGATCTTAACTAGGAGGTACATAAAATAGATGAATGGTGGATTTTATGATTTGAATGAGATAAACTTGAGGATGTTACTTGAACGACACAAACAAAAAAATTATCAAAGAGTTTGATGCAAAGTATAGTAGTTGAAGAAAGGAACATGAGAAGGAAATATTCTCAAAATTCAAAGTGTTGGAAGACTCAAAGGAAGAGGAAGAGGAAAAAATACCTCATCCGCATGATGTGGTCTACCGAAAATGATGCCACTTGCATTATCGGTGATGTGACCCAGGTTTAATCCCCATGACAGATATGTATATGTATACGAAGTATTTACTCAATAAAAAAAAACATAGACGGGAGTCTAGCCACAATCACAAGTTGCTCCCATAATTGACTGTGATGAATCTAAGTAAGAATCACTACCCCTACCTTAGAAAATTGAGGAATAATATGTTATTGATGCTAAGGGAGTATAGTCAGTTGAATATACTAGAAGATCAAGCGCTCGTAAGACTTTTGGGGTATAATCAATGATGTAATAAAGATCATCTAAATAAATCCCTAAGCCAACCATGAAATAAAAGGGCCATCTAAGTTTTATATATTCATATACAAAGAGAACTAAGTAAAAAATATAGTGACTAAGATAAGAAGTACAAATAACCCAAACGTTAATTGAAGCAATTGAAGCTAAAGCAACAAAAATGGTGGAGCCAAATCCAAAAGTATAAGGAACATGTAATTTTTCTATAACTTTTCCTACTCAATATTCCCTTTCTCATGACTTTACTCAGTCCTCTTCTTCACTTGAGATCATCTCAACACTAGCCCAAACCCCATTACAAATTCAACAATCACAATCTTCCCACCAACCACCAATACCTCCTTCATAGAATTCCATAGCTCAAGCTTCCATTCCATACACTATGAAAAAGGGGCCAACACTCTAAGAAATCCTTACCCCTATAGAAACCAACATGTTTTCATATTCGTTGACTCCAATACCTATATTTTTAGCCACCCCTTTTCTTCCCCTTACCTTTGAAGATCCACTTTTGGATAACAAACAAAAATAGATAAAAGAGCAACAACAACAAGAAAAGGAAGAGGAAGTAGTCACCCTAACCTATGGTACAATGGATCCGATTATAGAAAAATGGTAAAATTTATTGCTTACCCAAATATCAAGAAAGCAACTACAAAAATGAGGCCAAAAGACTACTCGATAGAGATGCATATTCAAGATATCTCTAAAATTTTAAAAGTAGAGATACTCTAGGTCCTTCGTACTGAATAAAATACACTATTCCTATAGGGTAATAGATAAAAAAAAACTTAAAGATACTGAAAATAATATTGAAGCCCTAAAATTTAAATTAAGTAGAGAAAAAATAGAGCAGGATGCTCTTAAAAATGAAATTCAAGAGCTGAAGAAGATCACTGATGATGCTCCTTCTAAGGAAGAATTATAGTAGAAATATCAAAAAATTAAAAGCCTCGAGGAAGAGGTACAAGTGGCTAAAATATATATGTAGCAACAAGATGCAATACTCTCAGAGCTAAATATAAGTTGTAATAGCTAGAGGAGGCTTTGATTACTACTCAAGCAGAACTGCAACACGAAAAGAAAAAACCTTGTGGCCAAGAGATATCAAAGGATCGGCTCAAGCAGATCAGAATACATTTTTGAGAAAAATCAAAGGGATTACCCTACAAGTTTTTCCCCCTTTCATAGAGAAAATAAAAGAAATTTCCAAGGTGTATATGGAGGTAAAGTAATATTTGGATAAAGGTAAGAAATACCTACTCAACAAAATCCTAGAAGCACAAATAGTTAGGCTAATGTTAAGAAATAGAGAAAAGTACCCTAAGGTGGAAAAGTATTCTGATAAATATCTAAAAGAATGAGGACTTGGAGCTAATCAGGTTTACCATGGAGTTGAATTAATTTATGAGAGAGAAGAAATACTATGTACCCTCCAAAAAGGGTTTGATGAGATGATTAGGGTTGCTAAGGAGATCAAGGCACTTGGTTTACTAGGCTATTTATATGACAAAATATAATTTTATATAAAAGAGCAAATTAGCCAGTTACCAGATCAATGACTCTAGAATAAAAGTGAGATTGGGTTACTACCAAAACCACTGGTAATGGAGTAGGTTTTTGCTATATTTCATAGTCTTTCTCACCTTCTAGCCAGGTCAGAGGATATGACTAGAAGATACAACATTCCTGCTTATGGGTATTACAATAGAATGTAAGATATCTTGCATGAGCTCAAAGGGATTCCGGTACCTTCCCTAGATAAGTGGAATAAGATATGCCAAATATTGTAGATCTCTAAAATTCCACCAACTTAGTCAAACACACAATATGGTAAGTCACTAGGAGCAATTGTGGAAGGGGATTCTCAGTTACTGAATAATCTATTCAATCCCCTAGAAAAGAGGGATGTACCATAAAATTGTGTATATAATAGTTTTACATTTCTATAATTTTTCACATGTACAATTGTGATTTTACAAATTTTAATAATTTTTTATGACCTCATAATCCAATGAATAAAATTGGAAGAGGTGTAAGGATTGAAAGTGATGTGAAATTTTTTTACAAATGAGGTCAGAGAAGTGTCATAATACACTCTATCTCAAGGCATGATGTAAAAAAAGTATAGAATGGTGAAGCTGTAAAGGATTTAGTTTGATAGGAGATATCAAACATGACATGTGAGCACTAAATTCATATAAGAAAAAGATTTCTTTAAAAGGAGTGCCAGAGTTGCAATCATGACATAATTTTTAGATAACATAAGTGAAGCTTGATGTTGTGTTCTATATAAGGCCACACCCATTTCTAAGAATCCAAAGAATTTCTCCTCAACACCAAGAATGAGCCTAAAGGCAAAAATGAAGATTTGCATGGCTATGAGAGAAAAACAAACAATGTTCTTGGTCAATTGCGTAAAAAGGAGGAGAAATAATAGGAAGAGCAGAAAGCAAAAAAATGGTGGTTTCCAAAGGTGCCTTGGCTAGACCTAAAAAACTATAAGCTATGGTGAAGTATGCTCATGGAGTTTCATTTTTTGGGGGTGTCCCATATTCCAGGTTTCCCCTTGTGCCTTCTCTTCCTTTTTTATGATGCACCTTGCCGGAGCCATAACTTGTGAACCGTACGCCCATTTTCATTGAAATTTAATAGGTTGTTCCACATGCGTGTTATGCATAAGGATGATATTTGATCCATTTGACCCTTAAAAAATCATGTTTTTGGGACCTAACTCAGATAGCTAGTGCTCCAAAATTAGCTTTTAGAATAGGTTCCCAGGTTTTTTGGGTTTTTTGGATGTTAGAAGTTTATTATCTTTTGTTATACCTTAAGTTGAGACCTAATATTTTAAATTAAGGTTAATTATTGTAAGAGGGATGTGTGCACTGAATTTGGGCGCAATCCGACTCATTTCTATTTTTAGCAGTTTTTAGGAAAAAGATCTATTTTTAGCAGTTTTAGAAAAAAGACATTTTTATGGTTTCTTTTTCGGTTGCTATATGATGGATTGTAATATTTTTTAGAAGGGGTGTGAGCTTAGGAATGATAAGAATATCAATTGACAGTTTTATTCCATTATTGCATTTGTGTTATGTGATTGGAGTCCATTTTGTTGGTCTCTTATAGCCGAGTTTACACCATTTTGTATCAGAGCGGGTGTGATATCGTTAGTAAATGGAAGATGCCACCTAGATTATATGCCCAAATGAATAGGTAGGTCGAGGATCTAAATGCAGAATTAGCACGACTGACTGGTGTGATTGATCACATGGGAGAGAGATGTCCCAGGGCACGTGCAAATCAATGATCTGATGATGAATATATACCTGAGGAACATGTATCTGAGGTCCACGTAGAAGTAGAACCAGAGAGCCCAGAGGAAGAAGGGAATAGTTTTGAAAATTGACTGATACGAGCTCTAGAGGGGCTTAAGGGTAATCGAGATGGGATCAATATTGAGGTTCACGAGTATGCTGGTGAGTTGAAACTAGAAGAGTTGATCGATTTGATCAATATCCTAGAAAAATATTTTGAATGGAGTAACCTTGCTGAAGAGAAGAAGGTTAAGCTTGCATGCACAAAGTTGTAGGGACATGAATTGATTTGGTAGGATAATTTAAAAACTACACGACAAAGGAATGGAAAGGAAAATATCAGGGATTGGACAAATATGAAGAAGTTACAAGAAAAATTTATACCTATAGACTACTCCCAAACCCTATTTCATAGATTTTAGGATCTCTGACAGAAGGATCAAAGCATTGAGAACTATACTAATGAATTCTACAAGCTATCCATTCGATTGAAGCACAATGATACAAAGGACCAAAAGGCTACTAGGTATGTAAAGGGCCTAAGTTTTGTTGTTCAATATGATATGAGCATGCATCACACTCTTACAGTGGAGAATGTGTATCAAATGGCCCTCAAGGCAGAGGAGAAATTGAAAAGGATTAATATAAGAGGTAAGACGGGATTCACACCCTCTTTAGGTCGGGGTCGAAGTGGATCTAATTTTCTCAAGGGAGAATCCTTAATACCCGCTAAACAAGAAGATGGGCAGAATATGGGAGGAAGAGGATACCAACGAGGTAGAGGTTACGGTGGTGGATGAAATGGGAATGATCTGAGGAGGTTGTATACCTATTATGGATGCGATGAGAAGGGGCACAAAGCATTTGAGTGTCCCCAATGTGATGTCCAAGAAAGAGGTCAATGAGGACAAGGAAGGGTCAATCTGGTTGAGATGGAAGAGGAGGATGAGGATGAAGTTGTTGCTAACATGGGGAAGCACTTACAATAATGAGGACATTGATTGCTCCTAACAAATAGATGGTGCAGAGTAAAACAAAGGGACAGACCATAGATGGTGAATATTCTTGGCTGCAAATGAACATATTTTGAACAAGGTGTACATCAGGAGGGAAGGTATGTAACATTGTCATTGATGGTGGTAGTTGTGAGAATATGGTATCAAATGTCATGGTTGATAAAATGCACCTGAAATGTGAAAATATCCTTATCCATAGCGCATCTCATGGGTTAAGAAGGGGAATGAGGTAATAGTAGATCAGAGGTGTTTAATTAAATTTTCAATTGGGAGCACTTACAAGGATGAAGTGTGGTGTGATGTGATCTCTATGGATGCATGTCACATTCTATTAGGAAGACCTTGGTAGTACGGCAGGGATACTAACCATAATGGTAGAAATAATACTTACACATTCTAGAAGGATGGTGTAAAGGTAGTTATTGTACCTCTGAAGGAGGATGGGCTGAGTGAGAGCTTGTTGACGATGAAGGAGTTTCTTACAGAGATCAATGACACTAGCTTTTGTTATGCCTTAACAACTAGGAAGCTAGAAACAGAGGAAGTGGTTATGCCTACAACAACAACTAAGTTGCTAAGTGAATATAAATATATCACACCAAAGGAGTTACCAGATGGGCTACCACCAAAAATGGATATCCAACATCACATGGATTTGATTCCAAGATCAACACTCCTAAATCAGGTAGCTTATCGGTTGAACTCGACACATAATGTAGAGTTGAGTAGGCAAGTGACAGAGTTGATAAATAAGGGATTAGTTAGGGAGAGTATGAGTCCATGTGCGACTCCAGCATTACTGAACCCAAAGAAATATGGTGACTGGCAAATGTGTGTAGATAGTAGAGCCATAAACAAAATCATAATAAAGTATCGATATCCTATATCGAGAGTGGATGACATGATGGATGGATTGCCTGGAGCTAAATACTTCAGTAAAATTGATCTGTGGAGTGGTTACTACCAGATCAGAATTAGAGAAGGGGATGAATGGAAGACAACTTTTAAGACAAAAGATGGATTGTATGAGTGGATGGTGATGCCATTTGGGTTGTCTAATGGACCTAGTACATTTATGCGGTTGATGAACATAGTACTATAGTAATATAATGGTAAGTTTGTGGTTGTGTATTTTGATGATATTTTGATTTATGGTAAAAGTGAAAAAGACCATTTGTTACACCTGAAATTAGTGTTAGACGTGCTCAGGAAGGAGAAATTGTATGTCAACCTAAAGAAATGTAGATTTCTTCAATATAGTTTAGTGTTTTTGGTATTTGTAATCTCGAGATAAGTTTGCTGATGCATTGAGTAGGAGAGTCTTGTTTTTGACTACTATGGAGAATGAAGTGGTAAGATTTTAGGGGATTAAAGATATGTATGAATCTGATGCAGATTTTGGGAATATTGTGCAACAATGCAAAAGTGCGGTAGGGGGTGAGTCCTATACTATTTTTGAAGATTATTTTTTACATAATGGTTACTTGTTTAAGGGTAATCGATTATGCATTCCTAATGGCTCTATGAGAGAGAACATCTTGAGGGAATTACATAGTGGGGGTTTGGCTGGTCATTTTGGAGTCGCCAAAACTACAACTCTTGTAAAGGAGAAGTACTATTGGCCAAAAATGAAGAGATATATAATCAATTTTATCTCTAGATGCAGAGTATGTCAAATGACTAAGGGCCATGCACAAAATACAGAGTTGTATATGCCACTTCCAATTCCTATAGGACCATGGACCAATCTGAGTATGGATTTCATGTTGGGGTTGCCCAAGACTCAAAGGGGTAAGGATTCTGTTTTTGTTGTGGTAGAAAATTTTTCAAAAATGGTGCATTTCATTTCTTGTTAAAAAACTAATGATGCAACTAGGACTGCAGTCTTATTATTTTATGAGATTGTGCAGTTGCATGGTGTTCCAAATACTATTACTTCTGGTTAGGATACTAAGTTATTAAGTCACTTTTGGAGGACATTGTGGAAAAAATTGAATACCATGTTGCAGTTCAATAGTACTTACCACCCTTAGACCGATGGGAAAACAGAGGTAGTGAACAAAAGCTTGAGAAACCTCTTACGATGCATAGTTGAAGAAAAACCAAAACAATGGGATTTAGCCTTGTCACAAACCAAATTTGCATATAACAGTTCAATGAATAGGTCAACAGGTAAATCTCCTTTTCAAATTATTTATGGTCAAAATCCTAGAGGTGTATTAGATTTGGTTGAGTTACCAATTGGGGAACAAGTTAGTGATGATGCAGAAGCATTTGCTGAGCATATCCAAAAAGTGCAAGAGTTAGTGAGGGAAAAATTGTAGAGTATTAATGCTCACTACAAAGATTATGTTGATGCACATAGAAGGGTGAGAGTGTTTTAAGATGGTGATATGGTCATGGTTCACCTTAGGAAAGAAATATTTCCTAAGGGGACGTATAACAAACTAAAACTTAAGAAAATTGGGTCATGCATGAATTTGAAGAAGATCAATGATAATGCCTATAAAGTGGAGCTGCCCGATGAATTTTATATTTCACCCACTTTTAATGTTTCTAATTTATTTTAGTATCCTAGTATTTTCAAGGATGGTGAATTACAGGAGACAGTAAATTAGGCACGACAGATGCCTAAGAAAAAAAATATAGAGTTGCACAGGTGCTCGATAAGAAGATGATCACCACAAAAAACGAGAGCTAAAACAAATTCCTAGTTTAGTGGGAAGGATTACCATAGTTAGATAACACTTGGATTTTATAGTCAAAACTAAAGAAAATTGATAACCAGAAGCTACAGGATTTCAATTCAGCTGAACTCGCAGGAGCTGAGTTCTTTTTCACCAAAGGAGAATGATGCACCTTGCTGGAGCCATAACTTGTGAACCGTACGCCTGTTTGACTTGAAATTTAATAGGTGGTTCCACGTGTGTGTTATGAATAAAGATGATATCTGATCCTATTGAACCTCCAAAAATCATGTTTTTGGGACCTAACTCCGACATCTAGTGCCCAAAATTAGCTTTTAGAATAGGTTCCTAGGTTTTTTTGGTTTTTTGGCTGTTAGAAGTTTATTGTCTTTTGTTATACCTTAATTTGAGACCTAATATTTTAAATCAAGGTTCATTATTGTAATAGGGATGTGTGCACCGAATTTTGGTGCAATCCGACTCATTTCTATTTTTAGCAGTTTTTAGGAAAAAGATCTATTTTTTGCAGTTTTAGAAAAAAGATAGTTTTAGGGTTTCTTTGGTTTTCGGTTGCTAGATGATGGATTGTAATATTTTGTAGAAGGGGTGTGAATTTAGGAATGAGAAGAATATCAATTGGCATTTTTATTCCATTATTGCATTTATGTTATGTGATTGGAGTCAATTTTGTTGGTATCTTGTAGCCGAGTTTACACCATTTTATCCCTTGTATTTTCATATAGTCACCTGTAAATTGTGCCATAAACTCCATTGTTCACATCTCTATTAATTTTTTGTTTTCTCTTTTCTCTCTGAGTCTTGTTTGTGTGATAATGTCCTTATCCTCAAACGTATCTTTTATATTACTAGTTTACCCCCTTTTTGTATGTGATTTTTGCTAGTCTATATGCATCCTCTTCATATTGTAACTATAGGTCTTTATTCCTCTGTGATAAAAACTTAGTATATAATTTTCTTAATCGTCTTATATTTATCTAGTTTTTTGTTTCATGTCTTGTTACAAGTAAAAAGGTGATTATCTAGGTCCTTAAATTCCATGAATTTAAATTCCCCTATGAGTCACCAAGTATGTGGGCATTTTTGATCATCACCCATATGCACTTTTGTAAAAAATAATAAAAAGTAGTAATAGAAGCCAAAAATAGCTAAGTGTGAATACCAGAGATTTTGTACCTCCACTAGAAGTGGACAGGTTCCAAAAATCCATCACCCAACAAGTAGAAAAAGTGTAAAATCGACTAAGTGCTGAGAGCACCAAATTTTTGTACCTCTAGCAGTGATAGATGGGTACCAAAACCTCGTTGGATCACAAATATCAAAGAACTAATTTTGGCCAAGTATGGGATGTGCCGACAGTTTTGTACTTCTATGGTCAGCAAAAAAGTACCATATTTCTATTGCTCAATATAAAGAAAGGGATGAACTAAAAGCCTTATACCTCCAATGATAGTAGAAGAGTACAAAGACCGTCACACTGAATAGTCAAATAACGATAAAAGGATAAAAATCCATTGCATGACAATGATAAGAAGATAAAAAATAGCAAGGCAAAATGAATATTTGATGCTCATTAGAAGGTTAGTAGGAAAAACTAAGATTTTTAACATCATCCAAGGAGTAAGATGGTCACTATCATGGCACATTAGGTGGTTTGGATATGCTTTCAAGGAGATTCCAACAACCAGACCACTCACTAACACTCATGTGAGTAGGGAAGTATGATATGGATAACAATATAATATATCTATTAGATAATTCTAGGGACTATATGTGCACAGCTTAACCTCCACTTCTTCATATGAAACCTAATGCAACCATGTCAACACAGTCCACCCAAATAAGTTGTAACAGAACAACTTGACAAAAAAGCACATAGGCTGGCAAGCCCCCTGACATAACAACATCCACTCTCAAGGCAATGAGAGCTAAGCAACATAATGAATTGTAAGGCTTATATACTAGAATGTAAGAGGATTTAGGAGTTGGCTCTTTAGTATTTACAATTTCCATTATTGTATGAGCTCTAGGCCTATATCGAATAAATATTGTATTATCATTTAATATCTTGTCTTGTTTCCTATTGAAACTATATGTCAGAATTGAAACTCATTTCTATTTAATGCTAATTGAATGCATTCAATAGTTATTCTACTCACTGGATTTTTATTGCATTTACATGTTTAGTATTGGAATGAATAACTTTTAGATAAATAATTGAATAGTGTTTTTTTAAAGTGATGGTGACAAGATAATATATTAGCTGATCTACTTATGATTAAAAAGTAGATGGTTTTATCCACAATGCATTTTGATGTTGCTAAACATGCACCATTATAATTTCTAGCTTCATCTCCATTTATTTCTTTCAGCACCCTTTTCACTCCATATTTTTAGGATTAGCTAGTTAGGATTTAAGAGGAACTGACCTACTGATTAATGCTTGAAGCTTATTGCTTCAAGGTATTTAAATTTTGGTCAAAATCTTAGGGAACAATTTTAATCCTAAGGAATATTTTCAGACCAATAGTTGTAAAATAAAGATCAGTTGAATTCAAATATATAAATAAACTTAGAAAATGCATCATCATTAATAAAAACAAAATAGAAGCTATAGGTTCAATAAAAAATGGAATATATGCCTTAGATTCAATTGGTTTTTCTCAAGATATTATTGAATATCTATCTCAATATGAAGTTGATGATAAACTACCTAAGTTTTCAGAAAGACATGATATACAAAATTGGATCCAACATAGTCCAAAGTTTTTCTACAAACGTAAGCATTGGGTGAACCCAAGGTTCAACACGATAAAGTGGATTTAAGAGAAGCAAAGGTTTGTGAATAATGCAAGGTCGCATGAAGACTGAAGACAAATATGAAGACCAATATTGAAGACTAAAGTCTTCAATAACCAAATAATATAATACATGGAGGTGCTGAAGAATACTACATTATTTGGTACATGCTAATGTACCCCCATGGTACCTTCATGGTATATTTGTAAATATGTAATAGATTAGGGTTGAGTCTATAGTTTAGAGTGTGAGTTATATTTTCTCTTTTATGTAAGTTTCAATGTGCAAGAAATACATGTGTCATGTGAGAGTGCAATGTGTAGGAAATGCACAAGTGTTATGTAAGTTAGAGTGCAAGTGTAGGTGAATATGAGAATGTAAGCTAGGAGTGAGTGCAACAAAAATTGCAATCATGATATATGAGTGTGATAAACAATAAGTGCAAGCACCAATGAGTGTGAGTGCAATCCAAGAGTGAGTTTAGCAGTGAGTGTGAGCGTGAGTTACAAATGAGTGTAGTCAAAAGTGAGTGAGAGCATCAGCGAGGAGTGAGTATAGTCAAACGTGAGTGAAAGCATGAGATGAGAGTGAGTGTAGTTGAAGGTGAGTGTGAGCATGAGCTAGGAGTGAGAAGGAAGTGTGATCAAGAAGTAGACAGTAAAGTGTGATCTAGTTACATAAAATCTAATGCAAGCCATGAGGAATTTCAATCTAAGAGGGAGTGCAAGCCAAGATTCAATCATGGAAAAATATCAATGAGTTCATTTGGAGTGCATCAATGCTTCAAATCCTTACAAAAAATGCATGGAATATTGTTTCTAAAAAATTATTTAAGTGAAGGAACGTTGAGAAAAGAAAGAGATAAGGGCTATTATGAGCTAAGAGGAAGTGCAAGCCAAGAGGGACGGTGATCCATGAGAGAGTGCAAGCCAAGAGAAAGCCCCATTATATAGTATGGAAGGAAAGTCATATTTGAAAGACCTAATGGGAATTCAGGATGCCCTAGTTGGAAGTATGGAGTCCCAAGTTGGAGATAAGCAGAAGAGCGAATACATGGCAAGTTCGATCCGAGTAGCAGATGTTACACTAAAAATGAGTATAAAGGATGAGATGATTGAGCATAATATAATGGTTCTTAAAAGTAGAGGGTTAATATGTAAGTTCCATAGATCATGAACATGGTTTTTGGAGATTCAAAATTGGATCAAGTGGAAGTGGGGATTAAATTCAAATTACTCTGTGAATTTTCTTCCTAAAGGTTTTTTTCTCATCATCTTTTGTAGTTCAACAATTCGGGATAAATTAATGGTTGGTGGACCATGGTTTAAAGGAAGATATGCAATTTATTTGAGACCATGGGATTATTTTTTTATCGAGATAAAAACTATTAAGAAGCTTGTAGTATGGGTTTGGATTTTTGGACTTTCATATCAACTTATAAATTAGGATGTTCTAAAGAATATTAAAAATACCATTGGGGAATTCATCAAGGAAGTACTAACTACTAAGGAGTGAAAGTATGCTATATATACTTGAATATGTGTTGCTATGTATATTTCAAAACCTTTGCCACAATCCATTAAAATTAAGTTTGAATCAAGAGAATGGAATCAAAAATTAGATTATGAAAATATCATATTTTGTTACCATAATTGTTATAATATTGAACACATGGCAAGAGTTTACAAAGTGAAAACTATAAAGAAAGAGATAAAACTTTGTTCATAAGATAAAATTCAAGATGAAACAAGCAAATAATACATCAATAGAAGCTAGATCAGATCAAAGATATTCCACTCTGAAAGAACAGGTAAATAAAGCTTATCTATGGTATCATTTGGCAAGTTCAAAAGGAATTAAAGGTGCAAAAGAATATGTGGAGAGAAATACTAAAACAAAGACAACAAAAGAGGTCAAGTTTATTCCAAGTAAATCATCTTCATTTTTCTCAAGTAGTATAGAATCCTCTCTAAGTAATAAGAGTGAAAGGGATGAAGATGTTATTCCTTGCACTTCAAGGTTTCAAGAGAAACATAATAAAGAAATAAGGATGGAGGAAAACCATAACAATTTAGGTTTCTTAGATCAAAATAAGAAGGTGATTGCTACATAAGAGTACCCTTGTACGTTAGGGTTTATAAGGCAACATAAAAAGGATTGTGCTTTTGATTTATTCCTTACACTTCATTTCCTTCAGAACAAACAAACCTAAATATGATAAGTCTTACTATGAGCAGTGTGAGAAGATTGAAGAGATTGATGAAGATGAAAGTATTATTGGGAATAAAAAAATAGGATGACCCAAGAAAACCAAAGGGATATTGATATGGGAAAACAAAAAAAAATATCACAAGTGCTAACAAGAAGTGGGGCTAAACCCACACAAAAAACAATGAAAAAAAAAACAATGAAAATAATATCTTGAAATATTAGGAGAATGGATAAGAATCCAAAAAAAGGTATAAAGAAATTTTGAAGTTGTTATAGACAAGATATTTATAGATATAGAAGTTGAGCAACAAATATTTTATCCATCGGTGGTGTTGAATTTCATGTTAATAGAATTTAAATTTCATAAGGTATATGATATAAAATCAGTTTATTGTGGAAGCTTAGTAGTTTGAGGAAGATGGAGATTGATAGAAAGGCAAATGAAGAATATCTTTGATTAAAATGGAAAGCTGGATATGTATTAATTAACTTGTTAGAACAATAAGAGCAATGTAATAATTTATTTTTGTAATGGGAGTGGTCCCCAATAGAAGCCACACACAACTTATTTAACAAAAAGAAGAGTGCAAGTGTAGGTTGAGTGAATGTACACAAGTATCTTGTATGTAAGAGTGTAAATATGTAATGTGAGTATGTGCACAAGTATCCTAGATTAGGGGTGCATGTAGGAGTCCAAGAGTCATGTAGGAATCAAGTATGCAAGTGGCAATTTGATAAGCCAAGAGTATTGAGACTTGGCATATGGAGAGTAATAGTCAAGTACTTGAAGAGTCATATTACTATTGCTATATTATGGAGACAATGCTCTATCAGAAATTGAATCAATTTAATCAGGGATCAAGTGTTGGTAGATCACAGTTGTAACAAGAAAAGAAGCAATAAATCTTGTATACATAATTAATATTGTAAGTTGTTCTTTAGGCATAGTTCATGAATAATCCACACTATTTACATTCATGTTTCAAGTATATAAATAAATATTATTTTATTTATGACTTGATATATATATATATATATATATATATATATATATATATATATATATATATATATTAAATTGCTTATATATTTATACTAATTATATGATTATATTTGACCTTTATTATTGTGGCTATTTTATATTTAAGACCTGTGTGATATTGTGAGATAACTTGTGATACTTTTGTCGTAGTACAAGGCTCAAAAAGTTAATAGGATGCTACATAAAACTCGCATATAGTTGGCTACTTAACCTAAGATGCATCATTTCATTGATATTTAGGTTATGGATATCCTAGATTCATATGGGATGTTGCTCAACCATGATTGGTCAAGAACCCTGAATGGCTATATGATGATTAATTTTTCATATACATGGATTCCTTGACATGGCATAGCACACCAAATTTTGATAGAAAGATAGCTAAGGATGAAGGAGCTCATCAATCAGTACAATAATATCCATCGAATTTTATATGTTGATCTAGAATCAAGAGTCTATAATGTGGCAGTGGAAACCATAACTGAGGATAATGATTCAATAGTAGATTCCCCACACAATACACAAAAAATAATTGAAACTGGTTATGACCCTCAAGTTTAAGGGATCAAAATCCAAATATGGGAGTGGCTTGGAGATTTAATTTATTTTATGAGGTGAGAGAGATAAGATAAAGGCCTTTAGGACTTCATATCTAGTTATACTTGTTAGGATTAAAAAAATAAAACATGAGCAATAAATAGATGCAAAAATAAAACATAGAAGAATAAAGCAATACTCAAGAAATTGATTTATGTGGTTCATCCAATGTGGGCTGCATCCACGGATAAAATAAACATGATGTATTATTTCGTCCAACAAATCTTAGAGGGATACAACCTACAACAAATCCATTATATTTCCTCTTCGATCTCACAATTACAGTCTCTCTTCCTTATCACATCTCAATTGTTGCACACCATCCTCTTATAAAACGAGGGTTACAATTTTAGAGGAAATCATTAAGACCCCAAACTAAAATAAAATAAAATAAAATTAGTATTTGCGGTAAATTATTTTTCTATCGAAATGTGCCATTTTTAGTAATTACTATTTTTGGAAAATTGTTTTTCATCCAAAAAATTCCCGTCTTTAGTAATACTATTTTCGGCAAATTATTTTTCGTCAATTTTTTTTTGTTTTTAGTAATTACTATTTTTGAAAAATTATTTTTTGTCAAAAAAATTCCGAAAATAGTAATTCACAAAAAAACTCGGATTGACATGCAATTTGACACACAATTACATAATGTCCATATTCTTTCGTAGAGTTGGTCCAAACATAGCTAAAATAGGGCCTCCAAATTAAAATCAGGCTCCACAACCAAAAATACTGTGGGATGAGACTCATAAAAACCTATATGCCCATCATCATAGGTATTCCAAATTATTGTAAGCATGCATGGGACAATGGGAAATTTAACCATGGAATATTTAACCCCTTTGGCTAGGACCATTTCAAATATCAGAGATTCTAGTCCTAAATTGTAAATAAGTATTATACATATTTTATTATTTTGAGTTTTTTTGTCTATTCATCTTGTTTTATTTCATCTCTATTTTGCTTTGTTTTTTTGTCTTTAGTTTTGCTCTTGCACTTTCCTCTTTTTGGCTAATATTGGTCAAGTGCAACTAACTTTGGTTACTTTGATGAGGAATTATTTTTTGCACAATTTGGGAATAAAAAGTCCTACTTTGATATCAAGGAAGTTAATAATGGCTTAATAAACTATTTGGTGTATATCCATTATTTTGGGAAAAAATGAATCAATATAAAAGTAGTACAAAAGGATGTTATAGATTCGTAATTAAAATACTTTAGAAGGATTTTATATCAAAAGAAATGAAACTATTATAGTTTAATTCTTAGGAAAAATTCATTTGGATGTTCACCCTCCTTTTTACCACGGTGATCCCCAACCCAAAAGCAGACCCTAATGCCTGTGAAATTTTCTATTTTTGAAAAAGAGGAAAAATGAGCTAAAGTGCTTGGGTGATTCAAACAACCTTTGTTGGGATTATGAACACTTAACTAGTAGTAGAGTGAGGTCTAGAGTGGGACCAAAGATAACTCCATTGGGACTATAGATGCATGGATGGTAGCAAAGCAATGTTTGATAGTTGGTGACATGTCTACTTGTATGAAAAAGCTCATTATTAGTATACCAATGTTTGCTCAGGGGTGAACTAATTTGATTTCTAAAACGTGCTGGTAAATTTTAACCAACTCTAGAATAAGAATAAATTTATATGCACACACTTTTGTTGAAACAAAATGGAGTATTGCTTTCAAATCAATAGATTAACCTTAGCCTTAGATGAATGCCAAATTTTTGGTTTTGTTGGTTTTGAAGTTTTATTGTTTTAGAGAGGGTCCTTTCTATTCCTAGAATACTTAGGAGCATTCTCCATCAGAGTCACCATTTATTGTTATGTTTGCACAACACACCCTATTCCACATAAACTAGGGATCCACTTTCTAAAATATGGTCGATTTTCTCTTGTTTTCTTGGGATTGTGCATGATAGTTGATCATCCAAAAACTTAATGTTTTAAGCTAAAAGCTTTTAATCATAGATGCCCAATTTTTTCTTACCTTGAGTTTTTTGTAATGCTTTCCATTGATGTGTATGGTAAATTTTTTACAATAAAAAATAACCTATCCTATTAGATCAATCTCAAAATAATATTTCTAACAAGTACCTACATGCCTACGTTCCCATAACCTTAACACCCAAAACTGCTAAAAATCAAACATTGTACACTTGGATTTTCCCTCAACAACATAGATGATTTCACTTTTAGATCACATATATTTTTCAATATTCAATAACATTTGGTGAAACCACTTTTATTAGATTCCTCTCAAAAAGGGATTTTTGAAAACTATAAACTTGCCTATGTTCCAATAAGAATTAACCTCAAAGATGGCTCATTTTTAGCAAGCATCTAGTTGCCCTAATTGCTTGTAAATGTTTGTCTAATCACATAACTCTCACTTTTGAACCCCATATTTTGCAATACTAAATTAAATTTTATGGAACTAATTCTATTAAATTATATTTGAAAATATATTTCCAAAAAGTATAAATTTATCTATGGTTCAAGGATATTTGAGGCCTAAAATTGCTTGTTTTCTATAGGCTATCCATCGTGACCAAGGTCACTCTTAGAAAAAAGTAATAATATGAATTTAAATATGGAAACTAAATAAGAAAATTGCCTTGACTAAAATTTTGGCTAATAAATAGAAAGATTAAGAGCATACTAAGGTAATGCTACTAACAACTCAAAATGCTCTGCAATATCGAAACCTAGGCATTCAAATGAAAGCTATGACATTGGAATCCTGACACTCATAAGGGAAAAAAAAACCAATATCAAGCCATTGGAAATCATCCCCATGCTATCAAAAGCCAAAAATACCAATCCCAATGTTTTTCTAAGATGATGTAAACATACGAGTTTAAAAATACCAAAATGTCAATCCTATAAAGCTAAGGGAAAATAAAGAAATTAATGAAGCTAAAGCCCTGAACCAGCAAGCAAAAAGCCCAAAATTAGGGTTTTTTACAAGATGAAATAAACATAAGAGTCTAAGAATCCTAGAATTATCAATCCTGGAAAGCCAAGGGGGAAATAAAGAAGCCAATAAAGCCAAAGCTTGGGCCCAAGAAACAAAAAACCCAAACCCAAGGTTTTTCCAAGATGACATAAGCATAACTATTTTAAAAATACTAATAAATCCAAAGCCTAGTAAGCATAATAAAAGTGCTAGAATCCCTAGACATTTGCAAGAAAGCATGAAGAAATTGGAAATCATCCTAGCAATGGGAAATTGCCTTGGCAATTAGAAAGTTTACCTTGACAATTGGAAATTATGCCTTGGCAATCAGAAATCACCCTGAGCATTGGAAATTTTACTCGACATTTTGAAATTTTACCTCTACAATTGGAAATCATCCCTAACATATGTTTTGATAACTTAAAGAAAGAAAGAAAGAAAAAAATCCTTGCCAAAATCTTTGGGACTTATGGGGAAGCATAAGAAGCAATAAATTTAAAACTCGACAATTGAATATCAGGACCGAATTTACCAAAAAATTTAAAGTAAATTATAAATGCAAGCTAGAGGAAATATTAAAGCTAGCCCATAAGCCCAAAAATATTATGATGTGTGGGTGCAATGCCAAAAACTAGAGGAAACAAAAAATAAAATAAAAATCAAAACATTAGTGGTCGGAAGTTCGAACACTCGTAGACAAGAATACCAACAATGAGCATAAGGATAAATATATATATATATATATATATATATATATATATATATTTGGAAGTGGTAAAATAAAAATTAATTATAGGTTGCCAAAAAATTGTAAAGGTTTCACGAATGATGAAAAGATATTAAAAATATAATAAAATAAAACTATATATATATAAGCATATAGTATTTTTTTTAATAATAGTAAGTATAATAACTTCTAATACTTACATTTTTATTTTGCTTTGTAAGATATTTTATGTGGTTGCTTTAAATTTAGAGATGAGATGTGGATTTTTTTTAATATTGACCGTGTAATTACAAATGTATAGGATGGCGGACATGGTCGACTCAATGGTCAACCCAGAATTTGTAGAGTATTGAAGATTTAATGATGCATGGCCATTCCAAAGTTCCTAAGCATTGTATAAATGGAAATTTAATGACGCATGACCAAAGTATGCCTCAAAGTAATCGTATAGAGCACATTTTGGAAATGAATAACAATTAATTATAAAAGTAATATTATGTGAAACACCATCAAATGGTATAAATATAGGCTCATTAGTCTATTATGAGGGTTGGAATCCATTCAATAACATGATTTTTAGCTTTCTTCTTTCTTTGCCTTTCTTTTTGGTAGTGGGATGGATTTTTTGAACCAAGTTGCTATTGTTTTGAGCTCTATTTTTGTAATTCATTAAAGTGAGCAAATTTGAAATAAATATACTCAATAAATATCTTTATAATACAATGTTTTTGGGTTCAATCTATGCATGTTAATGGTGGTTGTATTCAACCTATTTCATAGTCTTTTTATCCTTTGAATATTGCACCATATCAAACTTTAGGCTGTGTGAATACTGGTTATGTCAAGATTGGTTTAGAATTGTTGCTTTACCAGATTGGAGCTAAATTTTAGGGTAGTATTGGCTTGTTTTATTCTTTTATTCTCCATTCCCCCTAAATCTTCGATCTTTATTTGGAGCTCGTTTAGAATATGAGTATATTAGATTTAGTTTTAAAGCATTGAAACTAGTATTATGTTATGCTAGTTTTAAATTTTGTTTATATTGCAAGCTAATCCTTTGAATGAAAATGTATGTTAATTTGGCAATTGTGGATAAATATCTCTTTTAAGAGTGAATATATTCTATTCCAGGTATGTTGGCTTGCACTTGACAATGTGTTATTTTCACACTCAACACATCCTATTCTACTATTGCAATCCTATAAACTATTAAAAGTTGTAATGTGAGTTAATGGCCAAAGTTGACATTGTATGATATACTTTTGTGTAAGCCTAAGTGAAATCATGATACTCATAATTAATCTTGTCATGGTTAAACCTTTATATTATAATTTGTAATTAACCTAAAGCCTATTTGTTTATCTCCTTAGGTTAACATGATTATGTATTTGTTGATTAGGTATTTGTATAAATACTCATCCACTTCATCCATTGCATTAGAGTGTTATGATTAATATCCATAGATAATATAGTGATTATTTGGTACTCAAGGGCAGCCATATTTGTGTCGATCACTTTTCTCATTTTGTCCTTTTATGCTTTATGTATACGATTTAAGTAAATGCATTGCTTCTTTTCATTATTGGAAATTGGTGTGAAATCCACCATGGTACTAGAGTGAGTATGGAATGACATCACTTACATCACACAAATTTTTTGTTTGGAGCCTTTGATCCTTCTTTTGAATTCTAGGGTGAGTTACTTCTCAAAGCTTCATAAGTGGTTTGGCATAAGACACAAGGAGGATATTTTATTCCACTACCCTCATTTTATTTTTTAAACATTTTTGAGTGTTTATGTCCAGTCCATTTTCTTACTTCATTGTTATTGAGGTATTTCTAATTATTTTTATGTAGATTCAAATTTGATATGGCATGGTGATTATTTTCTTCATTATTCACAAAGAAGCTAATTAATTCTTGCTAAGGAAAAAGTAGGGGTGTGGTTTTTATTTCTTATTATGATCTTTGTTGCTTTGGTTAGAATCAAAGAAGAGGTTATTATCATTTTTTGCATCCCAAGTTCAAATCTATGCATTCCTTCATTCGGTTTAAATTCATAGTACCTTATTTTTCTAATGAAGAGTGAGAAGGCCTTATTAAAGGAGAAGGTACACACACTCATATCCATTAAGGGAATTCCAATACAACTAGATAAAGGTAACTTAAGGTATTCTATTATATAGATGGTTTGAATTCACATTGATACTTTTTGCTTAAGTGATGCAAAATGAGGTAGGATATATATTGGATGTCTTTTGTATTCATTCTAATATGAAGGCATGATAGGATGGAATTTTGAGTAAAAAATATTTCTCTTTTAAGAGGGAATATATTATATTCCAAGTATGTTGAATTGCCCTTGACAATGTGTTATTTTCACACTCAACACATCCTATTCCACTATTGCAATCCTATAAACTATTAAAAGTTGTAATTTGAGTTAATGGCCAAAGTTGCTATTGTATGATATACTTTTGTGTAAGCCTAAGTGAAATCATGATACTCATAATTAATATTGTCATGGTTAAACCTTTATCTTATAATTTTTAATAAACCTAAAGACTATTTTTTTTATCTCCTTAGGTTAACATTATTATGTATTTGTTGATTAGGTATTTGTATAAATACTCATCAAATTCATCCATTGCATTAGAGTGTTATGATTATTATCTATAGATAATATAGTGATTATTTGGTACTCAAGGGCATCCATATTTGTGTTTGTCAATTTTATCATTTTGTCCTTTTATGCTTTGTGTATAAGATTTAAGTAAATGTATTGCTTATTTTCATTATTGGAAATTGGTGTGAAATCCACCATGGTACTAGAGTGAGTATGTAATGACATCACTTAAATCACACATTTTTTTATTTTGGAGCCTTTGATCCTTCTTTTGAATTCTAGGGTGAGTTACTTCTCAAAGCTTCATAAGTTTTTTTGGCATAAGACACAAGGAGGAGATTTTATTCCACTACCCTCATTTGCTTTTTTAAATATCTTAGAGTGTTTATGTCCAGTCCATTTTTTTTTTTCATTGTTATTGAGGTATTTCTAATTATTTTTATGTAGATTCAAATTTGATATGACATGGTGATTATTTTATTCATTATTCACAAAGAAGCTATTTAATTCTTACTAAGGAAAAAGGAGGGGTGTGACTTTTGTTTCTTATTATGATCTTTGTTGCTTTGGTTAGAATCAAAGAAGAGGTTATTATCATTTTTTGCATCCCAAGTTCAAATCTATGCATTCCTTCCTTTGGTTTAAATTCATGGTACCTTCTTGTGCTAATGAAGAATGAGAAGGCCTTATTAAAGGAGAAGGTACACACACTCATATCCGTTAAGGCAATTCCAATACAAATAGATAAAGTTAACTTAAGGTATTCTATTATATAGATGGTTTCAATTCACATTGATACTTTTTGCTTAAGTGATGAAAACTGAGGTAGGATATTTATTGGATGTCTTTTGTATTCATTCTAATATGAAGACATGATAGGATGGAAATTTTAGTGAAAAATATTTCTCTTTTAATAGGGAATATATTATATTCCAAGTATGTTGGCTTGCTGATGCACCTTGCCAGAGCCATAACTTGTGAACCATACGCCGTTGGCCTTGAAATTTAACAGGTGGTTTTGTGTGTGTTATGCATCTTTGATTGGCTTGACTCTCCAAAAAAAGTGTTTTCGGGGACCTAACTCCTCCATTTAGTGTCCCAAAATTAGCTTTTAGAATAGGTTCTCGGGTTTTTTGGGTTTTTTTGGCTGTTAGAAGTTTATTATCTTTTGTTATACCTTAATTTGAGACCTAATATTTTAAAGTAAGGTTTATTATTGTAAGAGGGATGTTTGCATCGAATTTGGGTGCAATCCGACTCATTTCTATTTTTAGAAGTTTTTAGAAAGAAGATCTATTTTTAGCAGTTTTAGAAAAAATATGTTTTTAAGGTTTCTTTTGTTTTCGGTTGCTATATGATGTATTGTAAGAACAAGAGACCAACAAAATGGACTCCAATCACATAATACAAATGCAATAATGGAAGAAAACTGCAAATTGATATTCTTCTCATTCCTGAATTCACACCCCTTCTACAAAAGATTACAATCCATCATATAGCAACCGAAAACCAAAGAAACCCTAAAAACGTCTTTTTTCTAAAACTGCTAAAAATAGATCTTTCTAAAAACTTCTAAAAATAGAAATGAGTCATATTGCACCCAAATTCGGTGCACACATCCCTCTTACAATAAAAAACCTTACTTTAAAATATTAGGTCTCAAATTAAGGTATAACAAAAGATAATAAACTTATAACAACCAAAAAAACCCAAAAAACTCGAGAACATATTCTAAAAGCTAATTTTGGGACACTAGATGGAGGAGTTAGGTCCCGAAAACACTTTTTTTGGAGATTCAAGCCAATTGAAGATTCACCTGATGCATAACACACACACAAAACCACCTATTAAATTTCAAGGCCAACGGGCGTACGGTTCACAAGTTATGGCTCTGGCAAGGTGCATCACTTGCCCTTGACAATGTATTATTTTCACACTCAACACATCCTATTCTACTATTGCAATACTATAAGCTATTAAAATATGTAATGTGAATTAATGGCCAAATTTGACATTGTATGATATAGTTTTGTGTAAGCCTAAGTGAAATCATGATACTCATAATTAATTTTGTCATGGTTAAACCTTTATCTTATAAGTTGTAATTAACCTAAAGCCTATTTATTTATCTCCTTAGGTTAACATAATTATATATTTGTTGATTAGGTATTTTTATAAATACTCATCCACTTCATCCATTGCATTAGAGTGTTATGATTAATATCCACAAATAATATAGTGATTATTTGGTACTTAAGGGCAGCCATTTATGTGTCTCTCACTTTTCTCATTTTGTCCTTTTATGCTTTATGTATACAATTTAAGTAGATGTATTGCTTCTTTTCATTATTGGAAATTGGTGTGAAATCCACCATGGTACTAGAGTGAGTATTGAATGACATCACTTAAATCACACAAAAATTTTGTTTGGAGCCTTTGATCCTTCTTTTGAATTCTAGGGTGAGTTACTTCTCAAAGATTCATAAGTGGTTTTGGCATAAGACGCAAGGAGGAGATTTTACTTCACTACCCTCATTTGATTTTTTGAATATTTTTGAGTGTTTATGTCCAGTCCATTTTCTTACTTCATTGTTATTGAGGTATTTCTAATTATTTTTATGTAGATTCAAATTTGATATGGCATGGTGATTATTTTCTTCATTCTTCACAAAGAAGCTATTTAATTCTTGCTAAGGCAAAAGTAGGGGTGTGGTTTTTATTTCTTATTATGATCTTTGTTGCTTTGGTTAGAATAAAAGAAGAGGTTATTATCATTTTTTGCATCCCAAGTTCAAATCTATGCATTCCTTCATTTGGTTTAAATTCATGGTACCTTATTTTGCTAATGAAGAGTGAGAAGGCCTTATCAAAGGAGAAGGTACACATGTCCATATCCATTAAGGTAATTCCAATACAACTAGATAAAGGTAACTAAAGGTATTCTATTATATATATTGTTTGAATTCACATTGATATTTGCTTAAGTGATGCAAAACGAGGTAGGATATATATTGGATGTATTTTGTATTCATTCTAATATGAAGGCATGATAGGATGGAAATTTGAGTGAGATTTTGAGCATTTATAGAAGAAGGTTATATGTTCAAACCACATACCCTTCATGTTGTTAAAATGAATTCATCATAGATGACTTAAATATATCTATCTACTAAGGTGTTGATGAACTTGTTGCCCTAGTGCTTGCTGCCTAGGTATATATGTTGAGATAATGGAAATTAGATCAACCCATGTTCTAGTCTTCCTATGAAAGAACATTTTTGTATTCTTAGTGATGTGGTAGATGACCACATCACTAAGAACACAAACATCACAATAAATGTATCGATGCCTTGGCTAGTGCAAAGCACTTTATGCATAAGAACCCAAGTTTGATACTTTTAATATTTGGACACCTTTGGAGTGATGGAGTGAAACCATGGCCAATATGGCAGCTGACGTGGTAGTATTCTATGTCACATAACCATAATATATATATATATATATATATATATATATATATATATATATATATATATATATATATATGTATGTATGTATGTATGTATGTATGTATGTATGTATATATACAAAAAATATATATGTATACACACACACACACACACACACACACACACACACATATATATATATATATATTGTAAATATATATATATATATATATATATATATATATATATATATATATATATATATATATATATGTGTGTGTGTGTGTGTGTGTGTGTGTGTGTGTGTGTGTGTGTGTGTGTGTGTGTGTGTGTGTGTGTGTGTGTGTGTGTGTGTGTGTGTGTGTGTGTGTGTGTGGTTATGTGACATAGAATACTACCATGTCAACTGCCACGTTGGCCATGGTTTCACTCCATCAGATATATATATATACTCATTCAGTTCAATTTAGACATGTGTTGCAACCTTATTTGCTTCTGACATGATGTGGTGAATAGATGGAATATTCTCAACAATAGGTATCGACAAATCAATGGGAACCAAGTGGTGACTTTTGTTTCGATATAGTAGTTCTAAGGTTTTAGGGGCTATTTTTTTTTTTTTGAGGATTATTAGGTAAAATCTTCCAGAGGCCATAAATTTTGCATATTGTAGTGTTCTATGCCTATTTTTACAATTTACATGATGTTTTGAGCTCTTTACATGGGTGAAATCATTTTAAGGAGTTGTTAAAGTTTTGGAATTTAAATTATGAATGATTATCCACAAGACCTATAACTCTCATTTAGAAATAAAATCTATAGTAATTATGGAATAAGAATTTTTGTTCCATATTCATGGGAGAGACAATTAGATTTATGATATTGAAAGTAGTTATTGGATCCTTTGAGGCATATAGAAAAATATTCTAAATATGCTCTTGTCAATCCCTTCTCTTCCTCTTATATGCTTGGGCTATTAGTTCATTTTATACATAAAGATGTAACCTTTCATGATCTATTTTTTATTCTATTTTTTATCTAGGTATTGTTGGCAAGTTGTGATGCCTCTTCTCATAATAGGTTCCTGCAAAGCCTCTTTTAGTAATAATCATTGTATGGATAAACAACAAAATTTCAAAGAAGTGTGTTGTAAAATAAAAGGTCATGTTTCTAAGTCTCACCTTATGAGAGTATAAAATATTGAAGCAATTTGTAAGAGGAGGTATTCTTATCTTCTACTTATCATATGGGGTTACAGAGGAGGTGTTCTTTGGATATGCATGGGAATATATAATATTAGTTATGGTGACTACAATCCATCTTAAGGAGATTCTTGTGTAACGTAGGGGCATCCTTGCATAAGTAAACCACCAAATAATAAGTGGAATTCAAATGAGTCTTCCTCAATCATAGAGGTCTAATAGAGCATCTATTATAAGGGAGATACTATTATAACTAATGTATTCTTTTCTTGGCCTCTTAATTTAGATTATGAGGGGGTGTTCAAAGATGTAATTTGACTTAATGGCCAAGGCCAACATTATGATAAACTTATGTGTAAGCCTATGGGAAATTATTATACAATGCATTTATTTATTATTTATGTATGTAATATAGAACATGGTTAACATTATCATGGTTAAAATTCTACTTGTTATATCAACTTAGGTTAACATGATTATGTATTTGGGGATTAGGTATTGGTATAAAATACTCCAATAAACTTCATCACCTACACTAGAGTGTTGTGATTATTATCCACATATATTAAAATGATTATTTAGTGCTCAAGGGTACCCATCCTTTGAGCCTATTAGTTTTCTCTTTTTCATCCTTTTATGCTTTCTATATAAAATTTGAGTAAGTGTGTTGCTTTTGTTTGTAAACAAAAAATGATGTGAAATCCAACAATGAACATATAATTATGAAATATTAATAGATTGAGGTTAAGAAGATAAAACCATATATTTCTTCATCCAAATTGAGAAGGGGTGGAAAAATTAAAACTAGAACATATGGGTATATACAAAAATGATTAAAAGACAATAGAGAATTCTCAAAAAAGTTCACTTTATTTCTCATCCTTAAAAATATTAGTTGAGATATACTATTATAATATCTTGTAGCTGATGGTTCACAACAAGTATTTTGCATTGTTGGTCAGTTTTCATAATCTTTTGATTAATGATAGTGTGATACATTCTAGATTAGAATTAATGAGAGATTTATCTCCCTTTTATGAAGTATAAAGTTAATATTAACCTAACCATTTCATATTATAAGAGCTCCATATCAATTTTATAGAATTATTTTTGCCCTATAAAATATATGGAATCCAACTTCCTTGTCGTACTCCTCTTAGGAAGGTGGTACTAGGGGTGTGGTGTTTGGTATATTTACTTTGATTAATAATTAAATCATGAAAAAAAAAAGAGGAACCTAAGTGAAGGTGCTTTTTATTAACTATTTTCCTTAATAAAAAATTAATTGATCTTTGTTATTATGCCTTAAAGGAGTCTACTAAGAGAATAGTGATTTGGGATTAGATGGAAAATATCCTTACGTTAGATAATATTGTGGAGGGATTTAAACACACAAACACACATAGATATAGATGTAGATATAAGTTGATCTAATAACATTCATTATTCACCAGTAATTTAGGTCTTGGCCCCATTATAAGAATAAGTACGACATACATGATCCTCTCTTTAGAAAGTCTAATCACATTAAGAGTAGTCATACACAAGGATGTATTATTGAAAGGGTACTTAGAAGAAAATACAAAATATTCATAGGTTACATCTATTTAGTTATATTCCTTTATCAATATTTTGAGGATGGTATCTTTCTTCACTATGATATTACAAATACTTTAATAGATCATTTTCCTATTCTTGCTAATGTATAATTTAGTAATGACTTAGATATAATATGTAACATTATCTTTATGAATGTTTTAATACATTTGAAATATCTTTAGTCCCCTTGGTATTTCCTCTTCATATGTCATGTGAAGCCTATGCCAACTATGGATTCTATTGTGGAAGGATACATTAAAAATATGTGGATATTTAAAAGAGTTTAATAGGATTTAATACAAGAAGCATAAACATAAAGAAAATTTTCTAAGAAATTATTTTGAGAATAATTTAAAAATTCTATATATGGACTTATCGAATACATATTTGTATTCTTGAGTTGTTTAGTGTGTGTAATCACTAAGAGAATTCAAGAACTATATATGTTAGGAGGATCAAATTACTAAGGGTTGAGATTGACTTGTGTCTTCTGTTTCTTTAACACTTCATTGGGGTCATTACATAGATCTATTTAAAGTTGTACGTTTTTATAACATTTTATTGTGATAGTCTTGATTCAACCTAGCAATTGAGTAGTCTATGACCGATATTGATTTAGGTGTATTCACATGATTCATGTATTGGTTGAGTTGTTTATTATTATATCATTCGCTTAAATATTTTTATCATATTGTGCCATTAATTCATTATATATTATAGTGTTTTATGTTACAACATATCCTATTTAAGTCTCTTATTTTCTTATTTTGTTTCTTTTGGTTTCTTGTCATGTTTGCTAAGGTGTTCATTCTTGGGAAAAATTATGGCTAATTTATTCATAGTATTAGAGGCATAATGGTAGACAAATTATTTCTTTTTGACAAAACATGTCATAATGTTTTTACATGTGTGTATGTGCCATGATGTTTGAAGGCAAGCAATAAATTTATATAGATTCCTTAAATTTTGACAATTAGATGTACACTTAGAGGTCAACTGGCTTTGGATGACAAACTAATTTTTTAGATATTTTGAATTTTTAAGGTTTTTAAGTCTTTGAAATTTTTAAGATCAAATAATTTTCACATAGTGTTTTTTTATCATTTTGAAATTCTTTGAATTTTGAGGATGACAAATTTTTGGTGGAATAATTAAAATTATTGGAATTTTTCAGGGTTTTCAAAACTCTTTGAATTTTTCTAGACCAAAAAATTTTGGGATGGATTTTTAAAGTTCTTTGTATATTTTAAGTCCAACCAATTTTGGCTAGGATTTTGAATTTTTATTTATTTATTTGAGGTAAACTAGTTTTGAGTAGGATTTTAAAATTTATTGGATTTTTAGAGGCCAACCAATTTTGGGCAAGGTTCTTAATATTATTTAAAGTTTTCAAGGCCAACCAATTCTAGGTGTGAAAAAAGTGTCTTTTTTATTTTATTTTTAATTTTCATATAGTTGGTTGTTGAATATTTTACCATTTTAGCCAAAACATTGAAGACCCATAACTATGCCATATATAATTTTTCTAAACAAGATTTTTTAATTCTACATATTTTTTCATACTTTAATCATCTATGGGATACATTCTTCTTCATTTTTATATCTTAATACTAATTTATATGGTGTAATTTGGAAGATTGGATATATTCTTAGAAAATATAAGTTCTTAAGATGGAATAGTGAATTCAAGTTTTCTTGAATAAGATCCATCTTGATCAATATATAAAAGGGACTTCTAATCAAACCCTATCTAAAAATGATAACACAATAATATAGATATGATAGTCATAAATATTATAAGCATCAAAATCATAAGCATCCTTTAAAGGTCCTTTGTGGTCTCATTGGAAGCACAATATTCAGATTCAATGGAAGACTAAGAAATATTATATTGTTGTCTACAACACCCAAAAATAGGGCCAAAACCTAGATAGAAGAAAAACCTTTGGTGGAGTACCACTCATCTAAATCACTAACCCAATAATATATATATGAAAATCTTGTCAAAATCAAAGGTGAACCAACTACATAATGAATACCCACCTGATATGTACCTTTTATGTATCTAAGGATCCTCTTGGTCATAGTCTAGTTACTCTCTTTAGGTGTATACATGTACCTAGAACAATAGATGAAAACAAAGATAATATCGAGTTGTATATAAGTAATATGGAGGAGACCTCCCACAAGAGATTGGTATAAAGTGATATCCACTAAAGGAGTCATGCAATTAAATCGAAGCTTAAATATTGCAGCAAAAGGATTCAAATTAAACTTACAATCCTCCATCCTAAGGAACTAAAGGAAATCTAAACTATAATTCAGCTATGAAACAATGATCCTAGAAGTAGTATGATGAATCTAAATATCCAAAAAATAACACAAGAGAACTAAATATGACATCTTAAAGGAATTATAGTGTTGTGATTTCATGTCCTAATTCAAAACAAGAGAGTTTATTGTAATGAGAAGATCATATACACTAGATTACAATAACCAAGGTCTTCTTACATCACCAAAATCCATAGCTAAGGAAGAAAGAGTGGATATTCTCAAGCCAAGCATACGATTTCTAATTAAGTCCATACAAGGATCAAGTCACATGATATACCATAGAAGTGGGACCCCCAAGTTCAAAACCAAGTGACTATTGTATACAAATATCCCTCTAAATATCACAATGGAGAAGGTACTCTTTATATCCTTATGAGGTAAATTCAACCATAGGAAGTAGCTATAGAAAAATAATTTAAACACAATCCATCATAACAACAGGGAAAATATCTCCTAGTAGTTAATTTCCTTCTTTTGAGAGTCCACTAGCAATAAGACATCCCTTGTGCTTCTTCATTTGACCATATGAAGTGTAAATAGTGCTATAGATCCATTTGCACCAAACTACATGATTTCATTTTGAAAAAGGATTAAGATCCCATGTTTGTTTATTCATCAAGGGATCACATTATACAAGAACATATTTTCCACTCTAATCAAATAGCATGTTGGCATATCCATTGACTCCAATACCTATATTTTTAGCCACCCCTTTTCTTCCCCTTGCCTTTGAATATCCACTTTCAGATAACAAACAAAATGGATAAAAGATCAACAAAAACAAGAAAAGGAAGAGGAAGTAGTCACCCTAACCTATGATATAGTGGATCCGATTACAAAAAAATAGTAAAATTTATTGCTTGCCCAAAGATAAAGAAAGCAACTACAAAAATGAGGCCAAAAGACTACTCAATAGAGATACATATTCAAGATATATCTAAAATTTTAAAAGTAGAGACACTCCAGGCCCTTCGTACTGAAGCAAATACACTATTCCTACAAGGTAATAGATAAAAAAGCTTAAAGATGCTGAAAAGAATATTGAAGCCCTAGAATTGAAATTAAGTAGAGAAAAAATAGAGCAGGATGCTCTTAAAAATGAAATTCATTAGCTAAAGAATATCATTTATGATGCTCCTTATAAGGAAGAATTGTAGTAGAAAGATCAAAAAATTAAAATCCTGGAGGAAGAGCTACAAGTGGCTAAAAGCTATATGTAGTAGCAAGATGCAATACTCTTAGAGCTAAAATCTAAGCTGTAATAGCTAGAGGAGGCTTTGGTTACTACTCAAGCAAAATTGCAATAATAAAATAAGAAACCTTGTGACCAAGAGATATCAAAGGATCGGCTCAAGCAGATCAGAAGATATTGTTGAGAAAAATAAAAGGGATTACCCTACAAGTTTTCCCCCATTTCATAGAGAAAATAAAAGAAACGGCCAAGGTATATATGAAGGTAAAGTAAGAGTTGGATAAAGGCAAGAAAGACCTACTCAAAAAAATCCTAGAAGCACAAACAGATAGACAAATGTTAATAAATAGAGAAAAGCACCTTGAGGTGGAAAAGCATTCTGATAAATATCTAGAAGGATGTGGAATTGGAGCTAATAAGTTTTACCATGGAGTTGAATTATTTTATGAGGGAGAAGAAATGCTATGTACCCTCCAAATATGGTTTGATGAGATGAGTAGGGTCGCTAAGGAGATCAAAGCACTTGGTTTTCTAGGCTATTGAGATGACAAAAGATAATTTTATGCACAAGAGCAAATTAGCTAGTTATTGGATCAACGACTCTAGAATAAAAGTGAGATTGGGTTACTACCAAAACCACTGGTAATGGAGTAGGTTTTTGCTATATTTCATAGTACTTCTCACCTTCTAGATAGGTCAGAGGATATGGCTAGAAGATACAACATTCTTGCTTATGGGTATTATTATATACTATAATATATCTTGCATGAGCTCAAATGGATTCCAGTACCTTCCCTAGAGAAGTGGAATAAGATGTGCAATCCACCAACTTAATAAATCACACAACATGGTAAGTCATCAGGAGCAATTATGGAAGGGGGTTCTTAGTTACTAAATAATCTAGTCAACCCCCTAGAAAAGAGGGATGTACAATAAAATTGTGTATAAAATAGTTTTACATTTCTATAATTTTTCACATGTACAATTGTGATTTTACAATTTTTAATAGTTGTTTTTATGACCTTGTAATACAACGAACAAGATAGGAAGCGGTGTAAGGATTGAAAGTTATGTGAGAAAAATTGACACATGAGGTCAGAGAAGTGTCACAACACACTCTATCTCAAGGCATGATATAAGCAATGTATAGAATGGTGAAGTTGTAAAGGATTTAGTTTGATAGGAGATATCAAACATGATGTAAGCACTAAATGCATATAAGAAAAGGATTGCTTTAAAATGAGTGCTAGAGTTGCAATCATGACATAATTGTTAGATAACACAAGTGAAGCTTAATGCTGGGTTCTATATAAGGCCACACCCATTTCTAAGAATCCAAAGAATTTCTTCTCAAAGCTAAGAATGAGCCTAAAGGTAAAAATGAATATTTGCATGGCTATGAGAGAAAAACAAACAAAGTTCTTTGTCAATTGCGTAAAAATGAGGAGAAAGCATAGGAAGAGCAGAAAGAAAAAAAAATGGTGGTTTCCTAAGGTGCCCTGACTATACCTAAAACAACTACAAGTTGTGGTGAAGTATGCTCATGGAGTTTCATTTTTTGGGGGGTGTCCCATATTCCAGGTATCCCCTTGTGCCTTCTCTCCTTTTTCTCCTTTGTCTTTTCATATAGTCACCTGTAAATTGTGCCATAAACTCCATTGTTAGCGTCTCTATTAATTTTTTATTTTCTCTTTTCTCTCCAAGTATTTTTTATGTGATAATGTCCTTATCCTCGAACGCATCTTTTATATTACTAGTTTACCCCCTTTTTGCATGTGATTTTTGCTAGTCTATATGCATCCTCTTCATCTTGCAACTATAGGTCTTTCTTCCTATGTGACAAATAATTAGTATATAATTTTCTTCATTGTCTTGTCTTTATCTAGTTTTTTGTTTCATGTCTTATTACAAGTAATAAGGTGATTATCTAGGTCCTTAAATTCCATGAATTTAAATTCCCCTATGAGTCACCAAGAATGTGGGTATTTTTGGTCATCACCCATATGCACTTTTGTACAAAACAATAAAAAATAGTAACATAAGCAAAAAATGGCTGTCTGAATACTACCAAAGATTTTGTACCTCCACTAGAAGTGGACAGGTTCCAAAAATCCATCACCCAACAACAAGTAGAAAAAGTGTAAAATCGACTAAGTGTTGAGAGCACCAAAAATTTTGTACCTCTAGTAGTGATATATGGGTACCAAAACCTCATTGGCTCACAAAGATCAAAGAACCTATTTTGGCCAAGTATGGGATGTGCCGAGAGTTTTGTACTTCTATGGTCAACAAACAAGTACCATATCTCTATCGCTCAATATAAATAAAGGGATACCCGGGTGTTGTAGGTGAGTTGGAGAGGAGAGGGAAATCCTCCAAGAGAGGTCCCAGGTTCAAATCTCCACCCTACCAAAAAGCTGAATTGGGTATCCAAAATCCAATTGATAATGTTGGTGCGGGCAGGGTCGGGTGCAACTCCCAAGTGACTTTGATGGTGTAGAACCCCTTGTTCGTGGTCTCTTAGACCAAGGCAGCCCCACAAGGGGTTTTTCGTTTAAAATATATATATATATATATATATATATATATATATATATATATATATATATATAAATAAAGGGATGAACTAAAAGTCTTATACCTCCAATGATAGTAGAAGAGTACCAAGATCCTAACACCTAATAGTCAAATAACGATATGAGAATCGAAATCCATTGCATATCAATGATAATAAGATACAAAATAGCAAGGCAAAATGAATATTTGATGCTCGTTAGAAGGTTAGTAGGAAAAACTAAGATTTTTAACATCATCCAAGGAGTAAGATGGTCACTGTCATGACACATTAGGTGGTTTGGATATGTTGTCAAAGAGATTCTAATAACCTGATCACTCACTAACACTCGTGTGAGTAGGTAAGCATGAGATGGCTAATGATATAATATATATATCAGATAATCCTAGGGACCATATGTGCACAACTCAACCTCCACTTATTCCTATGGAACCTAATGCAACCACATCAACATAGTCCACCCAAATAAGTTGCAACAGAACAACTTGACAAAAATACACATAGGCTGGCAAGCCCCCTGACATAACAACATCCACTCTCAAGGCAATGAGAGCTAAGCAACATAATGAATTGTAAATCTTATATACTAGAATGTAAGAGGGTCTAGGAGTTGGTTGTTTAGTATTTACAATTTGCATTATTGTATGAGCTCTAGGCCTATGTTGAATAAAGATTGAATTATTATTTAATATCATGTCTTGTTTCCTATTGAAACTGTATGTCATAAGTGATACTCATTTTTATTTAATGCTAATTGAATGCATGCAATAGTTATTCTACTCACTAGATTTTTATTGTATCTGCATGTTTTAGTATTGGAATGAGTAACATTTAGATAAATAATTGAATAGTGCTTTCTGTAAGTGATGGTGACAAGCTAATATGTTAGGTGATCTACTTATGATTCAATAGTAGGTGGTTTTATACATAATGTATTTTGATGTTGCTAAATATGCACCATTATAAGTTCTAGCTTCAACTCCATTTATTTCTTTTAATACCCTTTTCACCCCTTAGTTTTAGGGTTAACTAGTTAGGATTTAAGAGGAACCGACCTACTGATTAATGCTTGAAGCTTACTACTTCAAGGTATTTTAATTTTGGTCAAAATATTAGGGCACAATTTTAATCCTAAGGAATAGTTTTATACAAATAGTTGTAAAATAAATATCAGTTGAATTCAAATATATAAATGAACTTAGAAAATGCATCATCATTAATAAAAACAAAATAAAAGCTATAGGTTCAATAAAAAATGGAATATATGCCTTAGATTCAATTGGTTTTTCTCAAGATATTATTGAATATCTATCTCAAGATGAAGTTGATGATAAATTACCTAAGTTTTCAGAAAGACATGATATAGGGAATTGGATCCAACATAGTCCAAAGTTTTCCTACAAACGTAAGCATTGGGTGAACCCAAGGTTCAAGATGATGAAGTATATTCAAGAGAAGCAAAGGTTTGTGAACAATGCAAGGTCACTTGAAGATTGAAGACAAATATGAAGACCAATATTGAAGACTAAAGTATTCAATAACCAAATAATATGATACAGGGAGGTGTTGAATAATATTACATTATTTGGTACATGCTAATGTACCCCCATGGTATCTTCATGGTATATTTGTAAATATGTAATATTTTATGGTTGAGTATATAGTTTAGAGTGTGAGTTATATCTTACCCTTTATGTAAGTTTCAATGTGCAGGAAATACATGTGTCATGTGAGAGTGCAATATGTAGGAAATGCAAAAGTTTCATGTAAGTTAGAGTGCAAGTGTAGGTGAGTATGATAATGTAAGATAGGATTGAGTACGACAACAAGTGCAAGCATGAGATATGTGTGTGAGAAACAATGAGTGTGAGAAACAATAAATGCAAGCACCAATGAGTGTGAGTGCAATCCAAGAGTGAGTGTAGCAATGAGTGTGAGCATGAGTCAAAAATGAGTGTAGTCAAAAGTAAGTGTGAGCATGAGCGAAGAGTGAGTATAGTCAAAAGTGAGTGTAAGTGTAAGATGAGAGTAAGTGCAATTGAAGGTGAGTGTGAGCATGATCTAGAAGTGAGAAGGAAGTGTGAGCAAGAAGTAGAAATTAAAGTGTGTTCTAGTTACAAAAAATATAGTGCGAGCCATAAGGAATTTCAATCTAAGAGGGAGTACAAGCCAAGATTCAATCATATAAAAATATCAACGAGTTCATTAGGAGTGCATCAATGCTTAAAATCCTTACCCCAAATGCATGGAATATTGTTTCCAAAAAAATTTGAAGTGAAGGAACATTGAGAAAAGGAAGAGACAAGGGCTATTATGAGCCAATAGGAAGTGCAAGCCAGGAGTGAGTGCGAGGCAAGAGATAGTTCAAGTTGGGAGTGAGTGCAATACAAGAGGGAAGGTGATTTATGAGGGAGTGCAAACCAAGAGCAAGCCTCATTAGATAGTATAGAAGGAAATTCATATTTTAAATCCCTAATGAGAATTCAATATTCCCTAGTTGGAAGTATAGAGGCCTAAGTTGGAGATAAGTAGAAGAGCGAATACATGGCAAGTTCGATCCAAGTAGCAGATGTTTTACTAAAAATGAGTATCAAGTATGAGATAATTGAGAATAATATACTGGTTCTTAAAAGTAGATGGCTAATATGTAAGTTCCATAGATCATGACCAAGGTTTTTGGAGATTCAAAATTGGATCAAGTGGAAGTGGGGATTAAATTCAAATTACTCTATGAATTTTCTTCCTAAAGATTTTTTTCTCATCATCTTTTGTAATTCAACAATTTGGGATAAAATAATGGTTCGTAGACCATGGTTTAAGGGAATATATGCACTTTATTTGAGACCATGGAGTGATATTTTTTGTTGATATAGAAACTATTAAGAAGCTTCTAGTATGGGTCAGGATTTTTTGACTTCCATATCAACTTATAAATAAGGATGTTCTAAAGAATATTGGAAATACCATAGGAGAATTCATCAAGGAAGGACTAACTACTAAGGAGTGAAAGCATGCTATATATACTTGAATATGTGTTTCTATGGATATTTCAAAAACTTTGCCACAATCCATTAAGATAAAATTTGAATCAAGAGAATGAAATCAACAAGTAGATTATGAAAATATCATATTTTATTACCATAATTATTATGATATTGGACACATGGCAAGAGTTTACAAAGTGAAAAATACGAAGAAAGAGATAAAATTCCATCCATAAGATAAAATTCAAGATGAAACAAGTAAAACATACATCAATAGAAGCTAGATCATATCAAGGATATTCCACTCTGAAATAAGAGGTAAAGAAAGCTTATCTATGGTATCATTTGGCAAGTTCAAAAGGAATTAAAGGTGCAAAATAATATGTGGAGAGAAATAACAAAACAAAGAAAAAAAGAGGTCAAGTTTATTCTAGGTAAATCATATTTATTTTCCTCAAGTAGTATAGAATCCTCTCTAAGTGATAAGAGTGAAAGTGATGTAGATGTTATCCCTTGCACTTCAAGGTTTCAAGAGCAATATAATAAAGAAATAAGGATGGAGGAAACCCATAACAATTTAGGTTTCTTAGAGAAGAATAAGAAGGTAATTGCTACAGAAGAGTACCCTTGTATGTTAGGGTTTATAAGGCAACATAAAAAGAATTGTACTTTTGATATTATTCCTTGCACTTCAAATCCTTCAGAATAAGACAAACCTAAAGATGATAAGTCTTACTATGAGCAGTGTGAGAAGATTGAAGAGATTGATGAAGATGAAAGTATTATTGGATATGAAAAAACGAGGAAGACCCAAGAAGAAAAAACAAAGAGAAAAAGAAGCCCAAAGGGATATTGATATGAAAAAACAAAAACAAATATCACAAGTGCTAACAAGAAGTGGGGCTAAACCCAAAAAAACAATGAAAATAATATCTTGAAATATTAGGGGAATGTATAAGAATTCGAAAAAAGGTATAAAGAAATTTTGAAGTTGTTATAGACAATATATTTATAGATATAAAAGTTGGGCAACAAATATTTCATCCATCGGTGGTGTTGAATTTCATGTTAATAGAATTTAAATTTCAGAAGGTATCTGATATAAAAGGATTTGATTGTGGAAACTTAGTAGTTTGAGGAAGAGAGATTGATAGAAAGGAAAATGAGGAATATATTTGATTGAAAGATAAAGTTGGATATTCTTTAATTAACTTGTTAGAAATGTAATAAGAGCAATGTAATATTTTATTTTTGTAATGGGAGTGGTCTCCAATAGAAGCCACACATAGCTTATTTAACAAAAATAAGAAGAGTGCAAGTGTAGGTTGATTGAATGTGCACAAGTATATTGTATGTAATAGTGAAAATATGTAATGTGAGAATGTGCACAAGTATCCTAGATTAGGAGTGCATGTAGGAGTCCAAGAGTCGTATAGGAATCAATTATGCAAGTGGCAACTTGATAAGCCAAGAGTATTGAGACTTGGGATATGGAGAGCAATAGTCAAGTACTTGACGAGTCATATTACTATTGCTATATTATGGAGACAATACTCTATAGGAAATTGAATCAATTTAATCAAGGATAAAGTGTTGATAGATCACAGTTGTAATAGGAAAAGGAGCAATAAAGCTTGTATACATTTTGAGTAATTAATATTGTAAGTTGTTCTTCAGGCATAGTTCATGAATAATCCAGACTATTTACATTCATGTTTTAGTATATAAATAAATATTATTTGATTTATATGACTTGATATACATATTAAGTTGCTCATATATTTCTACTCATTATAAGATTATATTTGACCTTTATTATTGTGGCTATTGTATATTTAAGACCTGTGTGATATTGTGAGATAACTTGTGATAAATTTGTCATAGTACAAGGCTCAAAATGCTAATAGGATGCTACATAAAACTCACATATAGTTGGCTACAAAACCTAGGATACATCATTTCATTAATATCTAGGTTATGGATATCCTAGATTCATATGGGATGTTGCTCAACCATGATTGGTCAAGAACCCTGAATGGCTATATGATGATTGATTTTTCACATACATGGATTTCTTGACATGGTATAGCACACAAAATTTAGATAGAAAAATATTTAAGGATGAAGGAGCTCATCACTCAGTACAATAATATCCATCAAATTTTATACGTTGATATATAATCAAGAGTCTATAATGTGGTAGTGGAAATGTTAGTCTCACTATGACACTGAGAGGGGGGGGTGAATCAGTGTAGCTCTTAAAAACTTAAATATTCAATTCTTAAATATGAAACAATGAAATCTTAAAACTCAATAAAGCAAATATACCAAAAGAGCATCACACAACACAAGATGTACCAAGGTTCACCAGTTTTGGCTACTCCTCAAAATTGACTGTTTGGACTCCCATCCAAATTCAACCTTTGCAAAATATCAAATTTACAATCAATTTACCAGCACCCACTAGAAGGAGCACCAACCCCTGATTTATCTGCACCAACAAAAAGGAGCACCAACCCCTGATTTATCTGCACCAACGAAAGGAGCACCAACCCCTGATTTATCTGCACCAATAGAAAGGAGCACCAACCCCTGATTTATCTACACCAATAGAATGGAGCACCAAACCCTGATTTACTAGCACCAACTGGAAGGAGCAACAACCCCTGATGCCAAGCACCAACTTGGACTTCTGTTCTGAAACTAGATGATTGACATAAATATGCCTTCACTTTTACAAGACCCTGACTGGTCTATTGCTAACCCAACCTCTCTTGCTATTCACCAAAACAGCACACACTCTTACAACTCTGCTTACTGCACTTTTACAGCCCTCTTACAGCCCTCTTGTTGTGCTTCTTACTACACTCTTTCGACTCTCCCTTTTTGCAGCACTTTCACTCTTTTCGACAGTGCTTTTTCCCTCTATATCAGTAGCACTTTAATTCTCCACGTAGACCTCCTTTTATAACAAAATTGTCTCTTTGTAACTCCAGTTGTAACTCCTTTCATTTCACATATGCCACTTGTCAATTGTAACACCTTTTATATGTAACTCCTTTTGTATATATAGAGTAGGCATTATGTTACATACAATGAATTGACACATATACCTTTACCATGACTGTTCGTCTTCTTGGTCATGACTGTTCGTATTCTCCTTAGAGACTGTTCACTTTATTTTTTGTGCATGCATGCGTTTTCACTGTAAATGCACCTATAACTGACGTATTGACTTCAGTTAACTCTTCTTATTTTAGCTACATGAATTTCTTCTACAATTACACCTGTAACTGCCGTATAACTCTAGTTAACTGTCACATATCTTATTTTTGCTGGGTTCTCTTCTTTGCTCACGCCAAAGCGACCTGTCATGAAATCGTGACACTTTTGCCTCTTTGTCCTCTTCTTGGCTTTGCACCCGTGAAAACACATGTTGCGATATCACGACACTTTTGCCTCCATACTCTTCTTCTTTACTTTTGTCGTGATATCGTGACACTTCTGCCTTCTTACTTTCTCTCTCCTCCTTAAGTCACGAAAATGCGACATGTCATGATATCGCGACACTTTTTCTCCTGGACTCTCTCTCTTGCCTTCGGGTCGCGAAAACCCGACATGTCGCGATATCGCGACACTTTTTCTCTCGGACTCTCTCTCTTACCTTTGAGTCACGAAAATCCGACATGTCGCGATATCGCGACACTTTTTCTCCTTAGCTCTTTCTCTTGCCTTCGGGTCACGAAAATACAACATGTAGCGATATCGCTACACTTTTGCTCCTTGCGCTTTTTCTCTGCTTCGGCCCGCGATAATACAACATGTAGCGATATCGCTACACTTTTTCTCCTTGCACTTTCTCTTTGCTTTGGCCTTCGAAAATACATGTCGCGATATCGCGACACTTTTTCTCCTTGCATTTTCTCTTCTCTTCTGGCCGCGAAAATGAAACATGTCACAAAATCGCGACACCTTTTTCTCTCTCCTCTTTCTCTTCGCTTTGGACCATGAAAATGAAACATGTCACAAAATTGTGACACCTTTTTCTCTCTCCTCTTTCTCTTTGCTTTGGACCGTGAAAATGAAACATGTCGCGAAATCGCGACACCTTTTTCTCTCTCCTTTTTCTCTTCACTTTGGACCGCAAAAATGAAACATGTCAAAATCGCGACACCTTTTTCTCTCTCCTCTTTCTCTTCGCTTTGGACCGCGAAAATGAAACATGTCACAAAATTGTGACACCTTTTTCTCTCTCCTCTTTCTCTTTGCTTTGGACCGTGAAAATAAAACATGTCACAAAATCATGACATCTTTTTCTCTCTCCTCTTTCTCTTCGCTTTGGACCACGAAAATGAAACATGTCACGAAATCGCGACATATTTTTCTCTCTCCTCTTTCTCTTGCAATATGTCGCGAAATCGTGACACTTTTTCATCCGTACAGCCTTCCTTGCAATATGTCGCGAAATCGCGACACTTTTTCTTCATCCGTACAACCTTCCTTGCAATATGTCGCGAAATCGCGACACTTTTTTGTCCGTACAATCTTCCTTGCAATATGTCGCGAAATCGCGACACTTTTTTGTCCGTACAACTTCTCTTGCAATATGTTGCGAAATCGTGACACTTTTTCTACTTGCCTTTTTCTCTTCGAACATGTCATGAAATCGTGACAGTTTTTCTTGCTTGCGCCTTCTCCCCGAACATGTCGTGAAATCATGATAGTTTTGCTTGCTTGCACTTTCTCTCCGAACATGTCGCGAAATCGTGACAATTTTGCTTTCTCTCAACATGTCGCAATATCATGACAATTTTTCTTTCTTCTTCTCTCTCTTCCAACATGTCACGATATCGCGACAGTTTTCTTTCTTTCCAACATGTTGCGATATCGTGATAGTTTTTTGCCTTAGTGATTTTATTTTGATTTTTAGTATATGGGCCACTTCTATCTTTTGAAAAACCACTATACATACTCTGATGAGCCTCTTAACTCCTGTCAACTACATCACTGAACTCCTATCCATTGCATCAACCGATTTGTATGACTGTGTTGACAACAATGACAATACTGTTTCTGCACCTTGCTCAACAATCTCCCCCTTTGGAATTGTTGGCAACACATGCAATTTCCTATAATTCTTCTCCCCCTTTGACAATAATACCAAAGGGCTGCTGCAGACTCCCCCTGAGTCCATGCACAACATTCTTAGACACAAAGTATTACAATTAGCAAAAATTACAAACATGAGCAAAAAGATAATCAAATATATAAATGCTCCCCCTGATAATGTGGTCCTAATAGCTTGTCAGTTCTTGGGAAGCATGACCACTCCCAATTTATTGTGAAGGTATCCGCTACTGACTGGTGGACCTCTCTCCACTTGAAGAATCCTCACTCAGATCTATCTTCAACTGTGTTGGCTGCTGGATTCCTATCCATTGAGACTATGTTCTTTGTACTTTGTCAATAGGCTCACACAGAACCTATCTGAAATCTACTCTAGAAGTCTATCCCAACACTGTCCTCAACTATTTCCCAAAGGCCTTCTCAAAGGCTCAATCAATCATGCTCAAGTAGTATTCAAAATGAACTCAACAATGAATGACAATCTCAAATCAAATCCACTTCATAAAAGCATAAAGAGAATTTTTAGAGACTTAATATCTTCTAACCTCAATCTTAACTCAACATAGAATGATGGAATAATTTATTTCAGAGAACTTTAAAAATCACTTCACACATAACTTGACTAGGCTTAATCAAATCAACTCAACCAATCATCACCAAGCTGGAAACCATCTGGCTGCTCAATATAAACTTCTTCTTCAACCTTCCCATTTAAAAACATTGATTTCACATCTGTCAAAAAAATTGACAAGTGACTCACACTTGTACCAACTTTTGTCCAACACTCTACCAACACTGCAATTTTACTGCCAACTCTGTGCAAGCAACAAACATAGTACCACAATGCCAACCAAATCCCTTTTTACATTTTCAACTTGGTCTATGTTTTCTACAGTCACCGCTGATCACACCTTACTTTCAACTGTTCGAATCAAGAGACAATATTTTGTAAAACGCTTCATGGCCAACTAGTGCACCTTACTCAAACTCATACTTTTGGACCTCGGATAGGTATGATTCACAAAGCAAAGTTGCTCATCTTGATGAGCTAAACATGAATCAATGATCAAACTTCAATATTTTTCACCACAACATAAAAGATCGAACAATTTTCATGTCAATGTGTAGTTCAATGTCTCTGGTTTCTAACGACTGCATTGACTGTTTTCATCGCTCATGCAGGTATTAATAGTGGACCGTTACCTCTAGCATTGGAACCTCAATCTGTGCGTAGTCATCAACCCTCAGTATTCTACTTCTTGATAGGACATATGTTAGAACTACTCAATGTCTTAGGCGAACGTTCTTCATGCAATTCCAGGGAGCATTTCTCCTTACTGCGATCAAGGGATTCCTCAGACAATATCTCGCATTCCTCAAATAATGCAAGACTTTCTTAGGTGCATAGGCATCTTGTCCTCCTTGGCGCTTCACCACTTGGGCGCTATTATCTCAATGTCTCTGCCTTGCATGTGCCACTTGGCACTCTTGACGAACTAGGTGCTAGTGCTACTGTTTGCTTTGACTCTGGCATCTCTTTGATAATGACTACTTCTTTAGAGAAAATTAATGCTCTCTTATACCAAACGATGTGTTGTATTTTTGGTTAAGAAATGCACGCCTTCCCAGCTACATGTTGGCAGAATTTTCATAATGATCATGAAGAGCTTTACCATAGTCCTCCCTCGATATTGGTAGATGAATCGAGACGTACTCACAACATAGATTCTATGTTATCTGCAGATTGGGAAAGTTACAGGCTTCAAAACCAGCATGTGATAGCTTATGCTTCCATGAAATGATGACCTGTGCTGCATGTTCTATCTCAGATAACGCCTATCAACTGCTGCATCAAAAAACCTAGTTGTTCACCATGTTGTTCTGCTAAAGCACATCAGTTTGATACTGTCTCCACAAACATCTACATGAACTGAAGCACATTTTAACAACTATCCGAAAACTCCTCGACTACTTTCCTTTCATCCTCAGATAACCACATAAATACATAGGAGCATTAAAAAATTTAAGATTGCTCCCCTTGAGGATGTGCTACCTGGAGTTGCTTAGTGCAATAGAGGAGTAATCTCCTTCAGTCCAAGGAGACACGATTTCCTCTCTTCTTTCTTTCTCCAAGGTTTCTTGAACTTGGGCTTGAGTTTTTCAACTGCATCCCTATTTTGAACCTTTTCAAGAACTTGAACATTTCTCTTGGGTGGTTGTCTCTTGTGCATCCTTGATGGATGATTATTTTCCTTTCTTTGATGCACATGCTTTCTTCCCTGTCAGTGTTGCATTCTTTGTGTCTGATAAAATCTACTTTCTTGTCTTAGATTAGATACAACAGTTCTTGGACAAAACCTTGCTATGTGCCCATGACCATTACATTTGAAACATTGCATATGGTGTTCATTCCAAAAAGCAGATGTATTTCTACCAGCATATCTCTTTGATCTATTATTCAACCAACAATAAATTTCCTTGTGACCATAATGGTTGGATCTAAAACAATAGCCATTAAAAGCATTATTATGAATAAAGTGAGAGTGATAGAACATCTTTCGTTGTGGTTGATTTGCTATAGATTTCTTTTGAGATTTTCTTCCTTTTGAAGATTCAGCTTCAAGATTTTCTTGCTTTGTTCCTTCAGCAGTGGACTTCTTCTTCTCTATAGATTTAGAAGATGTAGGTTGTTTAGCTTCATATCCAAGACCAAGCTTACACATGGGGCTTCTTTGTTGCCTTATCATTTCATCTAGCAACTCTGTGCTCTTCTCAAATTTGAGATTTGTATTGGCCTCTTCTAGTTGTTTCTTCAATACAACAATCTCCTCTTCTTGTTTGCCGTAAACAATCTCTTTCTCATTGATCTGTGACCTGAGAGTTTCTTCAGTCCATTTGGACTCTTCTACTTGTAGCTTTAGATCACTAATAACTTTGTTAGATTCCTCTTCACATTTGCTACATACATTGCCTTTATCATCCAGGCATGACTTCAAGGCTTCTTCTATTTTCTTGGCTTTCTAAATTTGTAAGAAGAGATCTTCAATATTATCCCCATATTCTTCCAACTTCTTGGACAGTATTTTGTTCTTCTTCCTTTCTATATTCAACTCTTCAAGTGCAGTGATCAACTCACCTTCTAGATATACTTTAGCCTCAAGGTTTTCATCACATACTTCAAAATTCACTTCTTCAACATTTTCTAGTTCAATTTTCTCTTCCATAGGAACTGAAACTGACTGAGATGCCTTATTTGAGGAGGATCTATTCTTCTTACCCATTGCGTACTAATCCAAGATCAACCCTAGTTGATTTAGCCTGATAAGGGAAACTGGCTCTAATACCAATTGTTAGTCTCACAATGACACTGAGAAGGGGGTGAATCAGTGTGGCTCTTTAAAACTTAAATCTTCAATTCTTAAAGCCAAAACAATGAAAGCTTAAAACTCAATAAAGCAAATATACCAAAAGAGCATCACACAACACAAGATGAACCGAGGTTCACCAGTTTTGGCTACTCCTCAAAATTGACTGTTTGGACTCCCATCCAAATCTAGCCTTTGTAAAATATCAATTTTATAATCAATTTACCAGCACCCACTAGAAGGAGCACCAACCCCTGATTTATCTGCACCAACAGAAAGGAGCACCAACCCCTGATTTATCTACATCAAAAAAAAAGAAGCACCAACCCTTGATTTATCTACACCAATAGAAAGGAGCACCAACCCCTGATTTATCTGCACCAACAAAAAGAGCACCAACCCATGATTTATCTACACCAACAAAAAGGAGCACCAACCCCTGATTTACCAGCACCAACTGGAAGGAGCACCAACCCCTAATGCCAAGCACCAACTTGGACTTTTGTTCTAAAACTAGATGATTGACATAAAGATGCCTTCACTTTTACAAGACCCTGACTGGTCTATTGCTAACCCAACCTCTCTTGCTATTCACCAAAACAACACACACTCTTACAACTCTGCTTACTACACTTTTATGGCCCTCTTACAGCCCTCTTGCTGTGCTTATTACTGCACTCTTTCGGATTTCTCTTTTTGTAGCACTTTCACTCTTTTCAGCAGCACTTTTTCCCTCTATATCAGTAGCACTTTAATTCTCCACACAGACCTCCTTTTATAACAAAATTGTCTCTTTGTAACTCTAGTTGTAACTCCTTTCATTTCTCATATGCCACTTGTCAGTTGTAACGTCTTTTATATGTAACTCCTTTTGTATATATAGAGTAGGCATTATGTTAACACGATGCATGTTACGAATTGACACATATACCTTTACCATGATTGTTCATCTTCTTGGTCATGACTGTTCGTATTCTCCTTAGAGATGTTCGCTTTCTTTTACGTGCATGAATGCATTTTCGATTCTATGACTGCACTTGTAACTAACGTACTGACTTCAATTAACTCTTCTTATTTTATCTGCATGAATTTCTTCTCCAACTGCACCTGTAATTGCCATATAACTCTAGTTAATTGTCACATATCTTATTTCGGCTGGGTTCTCTTCTTTGCTCGTGCCAAAGTGACCTATCATGAAATCGTGATACTTCTGCATCTTTGTCCTTCTCTTGGCTTTGCACCCATGAAAACACATGTCATGATATCGCGACACTTTTGCCTCCGTACTCTTCTTCTTTACTTTTATCACGATATCGCGACACTTTCGCATTCTTACTTTCTCTCTCCTCCTTAAGTCGCAAAAATGTGACATGTCGCAATATCGCGACACTTTTTCTCCTGGACTCTCTCTCTTGCCTTTGGGTCGTGAAAACCCGACATGTCATGATATCACGACACTTTTTCTCTCGGAATCTCTCTCCTGCCTTCGAGCCGCGAAAACGCGACATGTGGCGATATCGCGACACTTTTTCTCCTTAGCTCTTTCTCTTGCCTTCGGGTCACGAAAATACGTGTAGCAATATCGCTACACTTTTGCTCCTTGTGATTTTTCTGTGCTTCGGCCCACGATAATACAACATGTAGCAATATCGTGACACTTTTTCTCCTTGCACTTTCTCTTTGCTTTGGCCTCCGAAAATATAACATGTCACGATATCGCGACACTTTTTCTCCTTGCATTTTCTCTTCTCTTCTGGCCGTAAAAATGCAACATGTCATGAAATCACGACACCTTTTTCTATCTTCTCTTTCTCTTCACTTTGAACCACGAAAATGAAACATGTCGCGAAATCACGACACCTTTTTCTCTCTCCTCTTTCTCTTCGCTTTGGATCGCAAAAATGAAACATGTCGCGAAATCGTGACACCTTTTTCTCTCTCCTATTTCTATTCGCTTTAGACCACGAAAATGAAACATGTCACAAAATTGTGACACCTTTTTCTCTCTCCTATTTCTCTTCGCTTTGGACCACAAAAATGAAACATGTCACGAAATCGTGACACCTTTTTCTCTCTCCTCTTTCTCTTCGCTTTCGACTACGAAAATGAAACATGTCACGAAATCGCAACATCTTTTTCTCTCTCCTTTTTCTCTTCACTTTGGACTGCGAAAATGAAACATGTCACAAAATCATGACATCTTTTTCTCTCTCCTCTTTCTCTTGCAATATGTCATGAAATCGTGACACTTTTTCGTCCGTACAGCCTTCCTTGCAATATGTCGCAAAATCGCGACACTTTTTCGTCCGTACAATCTTCCTTGCAATATGTCACGAAATCGTGACACTTTTTCTACTTGCCTTTTTCTCTTCGAACATGTCACAAAATCGCGACAGTTTTTCTTGCTTGCGCCTTCTCCTCGAACATGTCGCAAAATTGCGACAGTTTTGCTTGCTTGTGCTTTCTCTCCGAACATGTCACAAAATCATGACAATTTTTCTTTCTCTCAACATGTCGCGATATTGTGACAGTTTTTCTTTCTTTTTCTCTCTCTTCCAACATGTCGCGATATCGTGACAGTTTTCTTTCTTGCCAACATGTCGCGATATTGCGACAATTTTTTGCCTTAGTGATTTTCTTTTGATTTTTAGTATATGGGCAACTTCTATCTTTTGGAAAACCACTGTACATACTCTAATGAACCTCTTAACTCCTGTCCACTGCATCACTGAACTCCTGTCCACTGCATCAACCGATCTATCTGACTATGTTGACAACAATGACAATACTATTCCTACACCTTGCTCAACATACATCATTTCATTAATATCTAGGTTATGGATATCCTAGATTCATATGGGATGTTGCTCAACCATGATTGGTCAAGAACCCTGAATGGCTATATGATGATTGATTTTTCACATACATGGATTTCTTGACATGGCATAGCACACCAAATTTAGATAGAAAGATATTTAAGGATGAAGGAGTTCATCACTCAGTACAATAATATCCATCGGATTTTATACGTTGATATAGAATCAAGAGTCTATAATGTGGTAGTGGAAACCATAACTAAAGATAATGATTCAATAGTAGATACCCCACACAATACACAAAAAATAATTGAAACTGGTTATGGCCCTCAAGTTTAAGGGATCAAAATCCAAATATGGGAGTGGCATGGATATTTAATTGAGTTGATGAGGTGAGAGAGGTAAGATAAAGGCCTTTAGGACTTCATTTCTAGTGATGCTTGTTAGGATTAAAAAAATAAAACATGAGCAATAAATAAATGCAAAAATAAAACATAGAAGAATAAAGCAATACTCAAGACACAAATTTATGTGGTTCACCCAATGTGGGCTACATCCACGAAGAAAATAACCATGATTTATTATTTTGTCCAACAAATATCAAAGGGATACAACCTACAACAAATTCATTGTACTTCCTCTTCGATCTCACAATTACAGTCTCTCTTCCTTCTCACATATCCAATGTCGTACAACATCCTCTTATAAAATAAGGGTTACAATTTTAGAGCAAATCATTAAGACCCCAAAATAAAAAAATAAAAAAATTACTATTTCAGGCAAATTATATTTTCTATCAAAATTTGCCATTTTAGTAATTACTATTGTAGGAAAATAATTCTTCATCAACAAATTTCCATTTTTAGTAGTTACTATTTTCGACAAATTATTTGTCGTCAATAAAATTCCTTTTTTAGTAAACTATTTTCAGAAGTTTATTTTTCGTCAATTTTTTTTCGAAAATAGTAATTCACAAAAAACCTCATATTGACATACAATTTGACACACAATTACATAACATCCATATTATTTCATAGATTTGGTCCAAATGCGGCTAAAATAGGGCCTCCAAATTAAAATCAGGTTCCACAACCAACAATACTGTGGGATGAGACTCATAAAAACCTATATGCCCATAATCATAGGTATTCCAAATTATCGTAAGCATGCATGGAACCAAGGGGAATTTAACCATGGAATGTTTAACCCATTTGGCTAGGACCCTTTCAAATATCAAATATTCTAGTCCTGTATTATAAATAAGTCTTATACATAGTTTATTGTTTTGAGTTTTTTTGTCTGTTCATTTTGTTTTATTTCATCTCTGTTTTGCTTTGTTTTTTATCTTTAGTTTTGCTCTTGCACTTGCCTCTTTTTGGCTAATATTGGTCAAGTGCAACCAACTTTGGTTACTTTGATGAGGAATTGTTTTTTGCACAATTTGGAAATAAAAAGTCCTACCTTGAGATCAAGGAAGTTAATAATGGCTTAATAAACTATTTGGTGTATATCCATTGTTTTGGGAAAAAATGAATCAATCTAAAAGTAGTGCAAAGGGATGTTCTAGATTCGTAATTAAAATACTTTAGAAGGATTTTATATCAAAAGGAATGAAACAATTATAATTTACTTGTTAGAAAAAATTCATTTGGATGTTCACCCTCCTATTTACCATAGTGATCGCCAACCCAAAAGCATACCCTAATGCTTGTGAAATTTTCTATTTTTGAAAAAGAAGAAAAATGAGCTAAAGTGCTTGGGTGATTCAAACAACCTTTGTTGGGGTTATGAACACCTGGCTAGCAGTAGAGTGAGGTCTAGAGTAGGACCAAAGATAACTCCATTGGGACTATAGATGCCTGGATGGTAGCAAAGCAATGTTTGATAGTTGGTGACATGTCTACTTGTGTGAAAAACCTCATAATGAGTAGATCAATGTTTGTTTAGGGGTGAGCTAGTCTGATTTCTAAATTGTGCTGGAAAATTTTAACCAACTCTAGAATAAAAATGAATTCATATGCACACACTTTTCTTGAAACAAAATGGAGTATTGCTTTCAAATAAATGGATTAGCCTTAGCCTTAGATGGATGCCAAATTTTTGTTTTGTTGGTTTTGATGTTTTATTGTTTTAGAGAGGGTTATTTCTATTCCCATAATACTTAGGAGCATTCTCCATCAAAGTCACCATTTATTGTTGTGTTTGCACAACATACACCAGTCTACATGAACTAGGGATCCAATTTCTAAATTATGGTCAATTTTCTCTTGTTTTCTTGGGATTGTGCATGATAGTTCATCATCCAAAAACTTATTTTTTTTAGCTAAAAGTTTTTAATCATAGATGCCCAATTTTTGCTTACCTTGAGTTTGTTGTAATGTTTTCCATTGATGTGTATGGTAAAATGTTTACAATAAAAAATAACCTATCCTATTAGGTCAAGCTCAGAATAATATTTCCAACAAGTACCTATATGCCTATGTTCCCATAACCTTAACACCCAAAACTGCTAAAAATCAAATATTGTACACTTGAATTTTCCCTCAACAACATCGATGATTTCACTTTCAGGTCACATATCTTTTTCAATATTCAATAACATTTGGTGAAAACACTTTTATTAGATTCCTCTCAAAAAGGAATTTTTGAAAAGTATAAACTTACCTATGTTCCAATAAGAATTAACCTCAGAGATGGCTCATTTTTAGCAAGCTATCTAGTTGCCCTAATTACCTGCAACTCTCACTTTTGAACCCCATATCTTTTGTAATACTAAATTAAATTTTATGGAACTAATTATATTAAATGATCTTTGAAAATAGATTTCCAAAAAGTATAAAATTTTCTATGTTTCCAAGATATTTGAGGCCTAAAATTGCTTGTTTTGTATAGGCTATCCATCGTGACCAAGGTCACTCTTAGAAAAAAGTAAGAATATGACTATAAGTATGGACACTAAATGATAAATTTGCCTTTACTAAAAGTTTGGCTAATAAAGAGGAAGTTTAAGAGCAAACTAAGGTAATGATACTAACAACTCAAAATGCTCTGCAATATCGAAACCTAGGCACTCAAATGAAAACTATGTCATTGAAAGCCTGACACTCATAAGGGAAAACAAAACTAATCTTGAGCCATTGTAAATAATTCCTAGACTATCCTAATACAAAAAGCCTAATCCCAAGGTTTTTATAAGATGATGTAAGGATAAGAGTTTAAAAATCCCAAATGTCAATCCTGTAAAGCTAAGAGAAAATTAAAGAAATCAATGAAGCTAAAGCCCTGACCCAGGAAGCAAAAAGCCCAAAATCAAGGTTTTTTCCAAGATGACATAAAAAAGAGTCTAAAAACCCTAGAATTATCAATCCTAGAAAGCCAAGGGGGAAATAAAGAAGCCAATAAAGCCAAAGCTTGGGCCCAAGAAGAAAAAAAACCCAAACCCAAGGTTTTTCCAAGATGACATAAGCAGAACTATTTTAAAAATGCTAATAAATCCAAGGCCTAGTAAGCATAAGAAAAGTGCTAGAAGCCCCAGACACTTGCAAGAAAGTATGAAGAAATTGGAAATCATCCTAGCAATGGGAAATTGCCTTGGCAATTAGAAATTTTACCTTGACAATTGAAAATTATGCCTTGGCAATCGAAAATTAGCCTGAGCATTGGAAATTTTACTCGACAGTTTGAAAATTTACCTCTACAATTAGAAATCATCCCTAACATATGTTTTGATAGCTTAAATAAAGAAATTAAAAAAAATCCTTGCAAAAATATTTGGGACTTATGGGGAAGCATAAGAAGCAACAAAGTTAAAACTCGACAATTGAAGATTAGGACCAAATTTTCCCAAAAATTTAAAGTAAATTATAAATGCAAGCTCGAGGAAATATTAAAGCTAGCCCAGAAGCCCAAAAATATTATGATGTGTGGGTGCAATGCCAAAAACTAGAGGAAACAAAAAATAAAATAAAAATCAAAACATCAGTGGTCATAAGTTCGAACACTCGCAGACAAGAATACCAAAAATGAGCATAAGGGTAAATCTTTTTTTTTGGAAGAGGTAAAAGAAAAACTAATTATAGGTTTCCAAAAAATTGTAAAGGTTTCATGAATGATGAAAAGATATTAAAAATAAAATAAAATAAAACAATATATATATATATATATATATATATATATATATAAAGCATATAGTATTTTTTTAATAATAGTAAGTACAACAATAACTTCTAATGCTTACATTTTTATTTTGCTTTGTAAGATATTTGATGTGGTTGCTTTAAATTTAGAGATGGCAGACGTGATGGCAGATGTGTATTTTTTTAATATTTACTGTGCAATTACAAATGTACAGGATGGCAGACATGGTTGACTCAATGGTCAACCTAGACTTTGCAGAGCATTGGAGATTTAATGAGGCATGACCATTGCAAAGTTTCTAAGCATTGTGTGAATGGAGATTTAATGATGCATGACTAAAGTATGCCTCAATGTAATCGTACAGAGCACATCTTGGAAATGAATGGCAATTAATTATAAAAGTAATATTATGTGAAGCACCATCAAATGGCATAAATATAGGCTCATTAGTCTGTTATGAGGGTTGGAATCCATTCAATAGCATACTTTTTAGCTTTCTTATTTCTTTGCCTTTCTTGTTGATAGTGGGATGGATTTTTTGAACCAAGTTGCTATTGTTTTGAGCTCTATTTTTGTAATTTATTAAAGTGAGCAAATTTGAAACAAATATACTCAATAAATATTGTTATAATACAATGCTTTTGGGTTCAACCTATGCATGTTAATGGTGGTTGTATTCAACCTATTTTATAGTATTTTTCTCCTTTGAACATTGCACTATCTCAAACTTTAGGTTGTGTGAATACTAGTCAAGTTGATATTGGTTTAGAATTGTTGCTTTACCAGATTGGAGCTAAAGTTAAGGGTAGTATTGGCTTGTTTTATTATTTTATTCTCTATTGCCCTTAAATATTCGATATTTCTTTGGAGCTCATTTAGATTATGAGTAGATTAAATTTAGTTTATAAGCATTGAAACTGGTATTTTGTTATGCTAGTTTTGAATTTTGTTTAAATTGCAAGCTAATCCTTTGAATAAAAATGTATGTTAATTTGGCAACTATGGATTGCATAGTTTAACTACATTTCTAGTTTGTAATAGTTTAAGTTTTATTTAGCTCTTGTATATTGTAATATCAATACAGTGGAATTATTTTTAGGAAGTTAAGTGTTTGGATTTAAGACATTAAGCCTAGTAAATTTATCCCTTAGAGTCATACCAACAAAGGCCTCTTGAAGGAATAACTATCAACAACCTCTGATTTTATCTACACCTACCAAGACCTAGCATACCCAAACCTTAGGGGAAAAATATTTCTCTTTTAAGAGGGAATATATTATATTCCAAGTATGTTGGCTTGCCCTTGACAATGTGTTATTTTCACACACAACACATCCTATTCTACAATTGTAATCCTATAAACTATTAAAATTTGTAATTTGAGTTAATCGCCAAAGTTGACATTGTATGATATACTTTTGTGTGAGCCTAAGTGAAATCATGATACTCATAATTAGTATTGTAATGGTTAAACCTTTATCTTATAAGTTGTAATCAACTTAAAGCCTATTTTTTTGTCTCCTTGGGTTAACATGATTATGTATTTATTGATTAGGTATTTGTATAAATATTCATCCACTTCTTCCATTGCATTAGAGTGTTATGACTATTATCCAAAGATAATATAGTGATCATTTGGTACTCAAGGGCATCCATATTTGTGTCTGTCACTTTTCTCATTTTTTCCTTTTATGCTTTATGTATAAGATTTAAGTAAATGGATTGCTTCTTTTCATTATTGGAAATTAGTGTGAAATCCACCATGGTACTAGAGTATGGAATGACATCACTTAAGTCATACAAAATTTTTGTTTGGAGCGTTTGATCCATATTTTGAATTCTAGGGTGAGTTACTTCTCAAAGGTTTATAAGTGTTTTTGGCATAAGATGCAAGGAGGAGATTTTATTCCACTACCCTCATTTGTTTTTTTAAATATCTTGGAGTGTTTATTTGCAGTCCATTTTCTTACTTCATTGTTATTGAGATATATCTAATTCTTTTTATGTAGATTCAAATTTGATATGGCATGGTGATTATTTTCTTCATTCTTCACAAAGAAGCTATTTAATTCTTGCTAAGGCAAAAGGAGGGGTGTGTTTTTTCTTTATTATTATGATATTTTTTGCTTTGGTTAGAATCAAAGAATAGGTTATTATCATTTTTTGCATCCCAAATTCAAATCTATGCATTCTTTCCTTTGGTTTAAATTCATGGTACCTTCTTTTTCTAATGAAGAGTGAGAAGGCCTTATTCAAGGAGAAGGCACACACACCCATATCCATTAAGGCAATTCCAATACAACTAGATAAAGGTAACTTAAAGTATTCTATTATATAGATGGTTTGAATTCACATTGATAATTTTTGCTTAAGTGATGCAAAATAAGGTAGGATATATATTGGATGTCTTTTGTATTCATTCTAATATGAAGGTATGATAGGATGGACATTTGAGTAAAATTTTGAGCATTTATAGGAGGAGTTTATATGTTCAAACCACATACCCTTCATTTTGTTAAAATGCATTCATCATAGAAGACTTAAATAAACCTATCTACTAAAGTGTTGATGAACTTGTTGCCCTAGTGTTTGCTGCCTAGGTATCAATGTTGAGATAATGGAAATTATATCAACCCATGTTCTAGAATCCCTATGCAAACATTGTATTCGTAGTGATGTGGTAGTTTCTCATGCAATTGATTGGAAGATGATAAAAACATCACAACAAATGCATCGATGTCGTGGCTAGTGTAGAGCACTTTATGCATAAGAACCCAATTTTGATACTTTTATTTTTGGACACTTTTGGAGTGATGGAGTGAAACCATGGCCAATGTGGCAGTTGAATGGTAGTATTCTATGTCTCATAACCATATATATACTCATCCAATTCGATTTAGACATGTGTTGCAACCTTATTTGCTTCTGACATCATGTGGTGAATAGATGGAAGATTCTCAATAGTAGGCATCGACAAATCAATGGGAACCAAATGGTGACTTTTGGTTGGATATAGTAGTTCTAAGGTTTTAGGGGCTAATTTTTGTATTTTTTAGGATTATTAGGTAAAATATTCTAGAGGCCATAACTTTTGCATATGGTAGTGTTCTAAGCCTAATTTTACAATTTACATGATTGTTTTCAGCTCTTTACATTAATGAAATTATTTTAAGGATTTGTTAAAGTTTTGGAACTTAAATTATGAATGATTATCCACAAGACCTATAACTCTCATTTAGAAATAAAAATCTATAGTAATTATGGAATAATTTTTTTTATTCCATATTCATGGGAGAGACAATGAGATTTATGATATTGAAAGTAGTTATTGGATCCTTTGAGGCATATAGAAAAATATTCTAAATATGCTCTTGTCAATCCCTTCTCTTCCTCTTAGATGCTTGGGCTATTAGTTCATTTTATACATAAATATGTAACCTTTCATGATCTATTTTCGCTTCAATTTTTATCTAGGTATTGTTGGTAAGTTGTGATATATCTTCTCATAATAGGTTCATGCAAAGCCTCTTTTGGTAATAATAATTGTATGGATCAACAACAGGCTTTCAAAGAAGAAGCGTGTTGTAAAATAAAAGGTCATATTTCCAAGTCCCGCCTTATGAGATTATATAAGATTGAAGCAATTTGTAAGAGGAGGTATTCTTGGCTTCTACTTATCATATGGGGTTATAGAGGAGGTGTTCTTTGTATATGTATGGGAGTATCTAATATTAGTTATGGTGACTACAATCCATAATAAGGAGATTCTTGTGTAACGTAGGGACATCCTTGCATAAGTAAACCTCCAAATGATAAGTGGGATTCAAATGAGTCTTCCTTAATCATAGAGGCCTACTAGAGCATCCTTTATAAGGGAGACGCTATTATCACTATTGTATTCTCTTATTGACCTCTTAATTTAGATTATGAGGGGGTGTTCAAAGATGTAATTTGACTTAATGGCCAAGGCCAACAATATGATAAACTTATGTGTAAGCCTATAGGCAATTATTATACAATGTATTTATTTATTATTTATGTATGTAATATAGACCATGGTTAACTTTATCATGGTTAAAATTCTACTTGTTATATCAACTTATGTTAACATGATTATGTATTTTGGGATTAGGTATTGGTATAAACTACTCCAATACACTTCATCCCCTACACTAGAGTGTTGTGATTATTATCCACATATATTAAAATGATTATTTAGTGCTCAAGGGCACCCATCATTTGAGCCTATTAGTTTTCTCCTTTTCATCCTTTTATGCTTTCTATATAAAATTTGAGTAAGTGTATTGCTTTTGTTTGTAAATGTAAAATGATGTGAAATCCAACATGAGCATATAATTATGAAATATTAATATATTGAGGTTAAGAAGATAAAACCATCTATTTCTTCATCCAAATTGATAAGGGATGGAAAAATTAAAACTAGAACATATGGGTTTATACAAAAATGATTAAAAGATAATAGAGAGTTCTCAAAAAAGCTCATTTTATTTCTCATCCTTAAAAAGATTAGTTGAGATATACTATTATAATATAATGTAGTTGATGGTTAACAACAAGTATTTTGCATTGTGGGTTAGTTTTCACAATATTTTGATTAATGATAGTGTGATACATTATAGATTGGAATTAAAGAGAGATTTATCTCCCTTTTGTGAAGCATAAAGTTAATATTAACCTAACCATTTAAAATTATAGGAGCTCCATCTCAATTTTATAGACTTTTTTTTGCCCTATAAATATATGGAAGCAAGATTCCTTTTTGTAATCCTCTTAAGAAGGTGGTATTGGGAGTGTGGTGTTAGGTATATTTACTTTGATTAATAATTAAATCATGAAAAAAAAGAGGAACCTAAGTGAAGGTGCTTTTCGTTAACTATTTTCCTTAATAAAAAATTAATTGATCTTTTTTATTATGCCTCAAAGGAGTCTAGTAAGAGAATAGTTATTTGGGATTAGATGGAAAATATTCTTACATTAGATAATATTATGGAGGGATTTCAACACACAAACACACATAGATATAGATGTAGATATAATTTGATCTAATAACATTTATTATTCACCAGGAATTTAGGTCTTGGCCCCATTATAATAATAAGTACAACATACATGATCCTCTCTTTAGAAATTCTAATCACATTAGGAGTAGTCATACACTAGGATGTATTATTGAAAGAGTCCTCAGAATAAACTACAAAAAATTCGTAGGTTACATATATTTAGTTGTATTCCTTTATCAATGTTTTGAGGATGGTATTTCTCTTCACTATGATATTACCAATACTTTATTAGATCATTGTCCTATTATTGCTAATGTATAATTTAGTAATGACTTAGATATAATATGTAGAATTATCTTTATGAATGTTTTAATACATTGGAAATATCTTTAGTCCCCTTAGTATTTCCTCTTCATATGTCATGTGAAGCCTACGCCAACTATGGATTCTATTGTGGAAGGATGCATTAAAAAGATGTGGATATTTAAAAGAGTTTAATAGGAGTCAATACAAGAAGCATAAACATAAAGAAAAGTTTCTAAGAAATTATTTTGAGAATAATTTAAAAATTCTATATGGACTTATCTAATACATATTTGTATTCTTGAGTTGTGTAGTGTGTGTAATCACTAAGAGAATTCAAGAACTATATATGTTGGGAGGATCAAATTACTAAGGGTTGAGATTGACTTGTGTCTTGTGTTTCTTTAACACTTCATTGGGGTCATTACATAGATCTATTTAAATTTGTACATTTTTATAACATTTTATTGTGATAGTCTTGATTCAACCTAGCAATTGAGTAGTCTATATCCGATATTGATTCAGGTGTATTCACATGGATCATGTATTGGTTGAGTTGTTTATTATTGTATCATTATCTTAAATATTTTTATCATATTGTGCCATTAATTCATTATATATTATAGTGTTTTATGCTACACCATATCCTATTTAAGTCTCTTATTTTCTTATTTTGTTTCTTTTGGTTTATTGTCATGTTTGCTAAGGTGTTCATTCTTAGGCAAAATTATGGCTAATTTCTTCATAGTATTAAGGCATAATAGTAGAAAAATTATTTATTTTTGACAAAATATGTCGTAATATTTTTACATGTGTGTATGTGCCATGATGTTTGAAGGTAAGCAAAAAATCTAAATAGATTCCTTAAATTTTGACAATTAGATGTACACTTAGAGGTCAATTGTCTTTGGACGACAAACTAATTTTTTAGATATTTTGAATTTTTAAGGTTTTTAAGTCTTTGGACTTTTTTAGATCAAAGAATTTTCACGAAGTGTTTTTTTTTATCATTTTGAAATTCTTTGAATTTTTTGAGGATGACAAATTTTTGGTGGGATAATTAAAATTTTTGGAATTTTTTGAGGTTTTCAAAACTCTTTGAATTTTTCTAGGCCAACTAATTTTGGGATGGATTTTTAAAGTTGTTTGTATTTTTTAAGGCCAACCAATTTTGGCTAGGATTTTGAAAATTCTTTGATTTATTTGAGGTAAACTAGTTTTGGGTAGGATTTTAAAATTTATTGGATTTTTAGAGGCCAACCAAATTTGGGCAAGGTTCTTAATATTCTTTAAAGTTTTCAAGGCCAACCAATTCTAGGTGTGAAATAAGTGTCTTTTTTATTTTATTTTTAATTTTCATATAGTTGGTTGTGAAATATTTTACCATTTTAATTTCTATATATGCCAAAACATTGAAGACTCATAGCTATGCCATATAGAAATTTTCTAAACAAGAATTTTTAATTCTACATATTTTTTCATGCTTTACTCATCTATGGGATACATTATTCTTCATTTTTCTTTCTTGCTACTAATTTATATGGTAAAATTTAGAATATTGGATATATTATTAGAAAACATAACTTCTTAAGATGGAAGAGTGAATTCAAGTTCGCTTGAATAAGATCCATATTGATCAATATATAAAACACAGTACTAATCAAACCCTATCTAAAAAGGATAACACAATAATATAGATATGATAGTCATAAATATTATAAGCATCAAAATCATAAGCATACATTAAATGTCCTTTGTTGTCTCATTGGAAGCACAATATTCAAATTCAATGGAAGACTTAATAAATATTATATTGTTGTCTACAAAACCCAAAAATATGGCCAAAACCTAGAAAGAAGAAAAACCTTTGGTGGATTACCACTCATCTAAATCACTAACCCAATAATATATATATTAAGATCTTGTCAAAATCAAAGGTGAACCAACTACATAATGAATACCCACCTGATATGTACCTTTTATGTATCTAAGGATCCTTTTGGCAGTAGTCTAGCTACTCTCTTTAGGTGTCTACATGTACCTATAATAATAGCTGAAAACAAAGACAATATCAAGTAGTATATGAGTAATATGAAGGAGACCTCCCACAAGATATTGGTATAAGGTGACATCCACTAAAGGAGTCATGCAATTAAATTAAAGCTTAAATATTGAAGCAAAAGGATTCAAAGCAAACTTACAATCCTCCATCCTAAGGCACTAAAGGAGATCTAAACTATAATTCAACTATGAAACAATGATCCCAGAAGTAGTATGATCAATATAAATATCTAAAAAATAATATAAGAGAACTAAATATGACATTTTAAAGGAAGTACAATATTCTGACCTCATGTCCCAAATAAAAAATAGAGGGTTTCTTGTAATGATAAGATCATCTACACTTGAGTACATCACCAAGGTCTTCTTACATCACCAAAATCCATAGCTAAGGAAGAAAGAGTGGATATTCTCATGCCAAGCATACGATTTCTAATTATGTCCATACAAGGATCGAGTCAAATGATATACCAAAGAAGTGGGACCCCCAAGTTCAAAACCAAGTGACTATTGTATACAGATATCCCTCTAAAGCTCACAATGGATAAGGTACTTTTCATATCCTTCTGATGTAAATTCAACCATAGGAAGTAGCTATAGAAGAATCATTGAAACAAAATCCATTATAACAACAGGGTAAAATATCTCCTAGTAGTTAATTCCATTATTTTGAGAGTCCACTAGCAATAAGACATGCCTTGTGCTTCTTCATTTGACCATATGAAGTGTAATTAGTGTTATAGACCCATTTGCACCAAACTACATGCTTTCCTTCTAGAAAAGGATTAATATCCCATGTTTGATTATTCATCAAGGATCACATTCTACAAGCACATATCTTCTACTATAATCAACTCTTAGCCTAATAATAAGTTAGAGGATATCTAGTATAATAAACCTTCAAGATAAAAGCTCAAGAAAGAGCCTTCTAGTGTCATTTAATAGAAATAACATGTTGAGCATCTTGTATAAGTGTTTGAACCCACTTGAGTGTTGGATAAACCATGGAATATCCAGTAACATCCTATGGTATAACAACATCAAAATCCAATGCTAAAGCATCCAAATCAAACTCACAACTCACCTCATTATCAAATACTATAGCATAAGAAACTAGTGTGCTAAGATCATCATTCTATGAATCTAAGACTAAAGTTATTGAAGGTGGTGTTATCTAATAAGGGGTTAAATGTATAAGCATAGGGACTACATTAGAATGTAAAAAGTAAGCCTCAATAGGAATAAATTCCATAACAACTATAGTCAATTATCACTACACTTGGGAGGAGTAACACTTTGGCCAATTGTGCAGAATATGGTTTTGATAAGAGGAGAGCTATTAAAAAAATTTAAAGAAGGCTAGAGCTAGGTTGGATATAATAGAACATTAACCAAAGCCTTGAGTTTGAAAGGAAATTCAAAATGATAAAGGCACAAATAGAGAAAGCTCAATTTTCAAGGAAGAGTTCAAGCAAAAAATTAAAGACACCAATAGTATATCCAATAGGGCAATTGATGCATTAAAGATACCAATAGGGGGGCTGAAAAGAGGTGACCACAAACATGACAACATTAATTGTATTTGAGCAAGAATTTTTAAGGAAGGATTTTAAATTTTGGAAGAGAAAAATTCCTGGATCCTTTCTATAAATACTAATATTTTGTCATAACCCAAAAATCTAACCAACTCTAGAGAGAGATTTTTTTTACACTTGTTAGACATATATATCTCCCCACCTTACATAAGTCATTCTATGAAGGTTTCTATTAATGATAAGCCTTATGATTAAGTTATTTGTTTCACCTTTGTGATGAGTCAACTTATCCCTTTTTTTTATCAAAGGGTATGCCCATATGTACATGTTACATAAGTCAGTCTATGTAGGTGTACTAAGTGTAGCGAAATAAGATTTACTTGATTCCTTTAACATACATAAGTCCATCTATGTAGGTAAGTTTTTAGTTGTTTGTCTCATAAAAACAAGAAGCCAACCAAGCATCTATCACTTTGCGTGATAGTTCATTCATTGATATAATAACCTAATTGTTGTCTTCCCGCAACCATCTAAGGTTAGATCATTAAAGAGAATTTTAAAACTAGGTTTACCCAAAGATTCCTTCTCAAAGATACCCCATAATTCCTTATTTTTAATTACCTCTAGATTCGAATGAATAAAAGTCCTTGCTAACTACGATAAGATTCCAAGTATCACTAGCATGTAAAACCCTTCACATATTAGTAGGATACTTCTAATCCATGAGCATACATTTGATAGATGTCTTTTTCCAGTCATCTATAATTCATATGATCATTCACAAAGATCACCTGATATTTCTTCCTTAAATAGGGATGCAATTAAGTCTATCTATTTAATTAAGTATCAAATAACATCTACAATCTCGTCAATAAGAATTCATATAAAATGTGAAATCCCTATTTAGTTTCATTATCCTAACATGATAATTTACCCAATCATAACATCATGGATCTTTTATAACAATAAAGTAAAATATATTTTCTATTCATATAAGGTTCATCAAATGCAATATCAAAGGTGAAGATATTCAAATACACACAACACATCATATATCCTAGGAAACCCTTGTGGGAAAAACCTAGACTCAAAAAATCCTCTTTATTGTATATGTTTGGATATCTCCAATACAACTATATAAAGAAATCTCAAATTCCTTTTTCCAAAACATCAATACTAGTATAATTCCATAAGAACCCCATAGTTCTTATGTCCTCAAACATGAATTGTTCCTTTAATTCATATTTCAAATTCAATGAGGAAACCCCATAACTCCCTCGAATGAATTCCACATTCATTCTCCTAAAGATGATCTCTTCTAAATACATAAGAATCCCATAATTATTACATCCCAAAATCATGAATTGTATTATTAATTCTCCTTACAAAAACAATGAGGGAACCCCATAATCCCCTTGAATGAATTCCACATTCATTCTTCATTTAATACACCTTTTCCATCCTAGGATAGTTCTTTCATAAATCACACAAAAGTATATTCGTCATTCAAGAATGAAATTCATTATCATTTATCATTCCATAAAATAATTCAATAATCAAGATTCCATACTTTTAACTATTTGAAACATCCATGAAAACCATTTACTTTAATTAGTTAAAAGCCCATACTTTTAACTAATTAAACATCCATGAAAACCATTTCCTTTAATCAACTAAAAGCCCATACTTTTAACCAATTAAAGTACTTATATAAAACCATTTCCTTAAATTAGTTAAAAGCCCATAATTTTATCTAATCAAACATCCATGAAAACCATTTCCTTTAATCATCTAAAATCCCATACTTTTAACCAATTAAAGTACTTATTAAAAACCATTTCCTTTGATCAGTTTAAATCCCATACTTCTAACCAATTAAAGTACTTAAACAATACCATTTCTCTCAACCAAATTAAACACCAATAAAGCCCATGTAAAACCATTTTCTTTCAATGAAACCAAAAGGTCATTATTTCAATCTAAAAGTCCTCCTTTAATTTAATTTAAAAAATATCCATTAAGCATTTCTTCCAATTATCCAAAATCTCTAAAGCTTAATTAACCTTTAAACCAAAAAGTCTATAATCTAATCCTTCAAATTCATCAAAAGGTCTATCTTTCAAATATATCAAAGGTCTATCTTTCAAATCTATCAAAAAGGTCTATCTTTCAAATTTAACATAAAGTCTTTCTTTCACATACATTCATTCTTTTGAATTTAAACAAAAAGCCTTTACATTAATTCTTTCAAATTTAAACAAAAAGCCTTTACGTTCATTCTTTTGAATTTAAACAAAAGTCTTTACATTCATTCTTTTGAATTTAAATAAAAAACCTTCTTCATTTAAAATATAATCATTCATTTTCAATTTAAACAAAAGGTCTATATTTCCTATTCCAAAGGTCTATATTCAAAATATCAACTCCCATACTTCCTAATGCATTCCTTTCATTAAAAAAACTTTCTTTTAATAAATCAAACCTATTCTTTTAGCTAAAGTCCATCTTCGAAACTTAATACATCAAATTTATTCTTTCAAATATAAGTTTATTCTTTAAACCAAATAAATCAAATCTATTCTTTTAGGTATAAATTTATTTTTTCAATCAAATATACCAAATCTATTATTTCAGATAAAAGTTTATCCTTTAAATTAAATAAATCAAATCCATTATTTAGATATAAGTTTATCCTTTAAAACTTAATGAATCAAATATTTTACTTTAGATGTATGTTTATCCTTTAAAACTTAGTAAATCCAATCTATTATTTCAGATATAAGTTTATCCTTTAAACCAAATAAATTAATCTATTCTTTTAGATATAAGTTTATCCTTTAAACCAAATAAATCAAATCTATTCTTTCAGATATAAGTTTTCCTTTAAACCAAATAAATCAACTACATTCTTTCAGATATAAGTTTATCCTTTCAACTAAATAAATTAAATCTATTCTTTTAGATATAAGTTTATGCTTTAAAAATTAATAAATCAAAACTATTCTTTCAGATATAAGTTTATCTTTTAAAACTTAATAAATCCAATCTACTTGTAGATATAATTTTTTCATTTAAACCAAATAAATCAATCTATTATTTCGTATATAAGTTTATCCTTTAAACCAGATAAATAAAATCTATTCTTTCAGATATAATTTTATCCTTTAAACTAAATAAATCAAATATATTATTTCACATTTAAGTTTATCTTTTAAAACTTAATAAATCAAATATTTTCCTTTAGATATATGTTTATCCCTTTAAAACTTAATAAATCAAATCTATTCTTTCAAATATAAGTTTATCCTTTAAAACTTAATATATCCAATGTATTATTTCAGATATAAGTTTATCCTTTAAAACTTAATAAATCAAATATATTATTTCAATTACATAAAAGGCCCTTCTTTATTTTATTTAAAATATATATTTATTCCTTCAAATATTATAAAAATGAAGGTTTAATCAATCAAACAAACTACCAAACAACCACGTTTCAAATTCTGGTTAAACCATGGGCCAAAATCAGGCTAAACCATGGATCAAACTCTATTTAAACTATAATAGGTAGTCAATAGCATAATTAGAAAATAGATAGGTCAACCTCATTGATCGTGCCAACCATCGATGCACTATCCCCTTCCAAGTGGTGGCTCACTTGACCGCCACTTGGTGGTCTCACTACAATAGGGGAGTCTTCCCCTTTTTAAAGCTCTCAAGTGCTGCCATAGGGAGCATGTGGGATTAATCCCACAAATGGTTTTAAAAAGAGTTTAATCACTGCAAGAACCTAGGCACACAACAACCAATCATAGACAGGCACAAAGAAACAACCAACCAACCATCATCTCTCCACGTGGTAATATAACAAGCCCATTCAATGACTGAATGGAAGAAAACATAACATTTGTCAATAAGTGCAAGCCATTTCAATGCACACACCCTCCAATTGGTACAGGGTATACCACCATGTGGGAAATCCCTGATCACATTCATGTGGTCAACATTAAATGGGAGCCAAATCCGTTTTAATGCATACATGGGCCACCACACGTCCTATGTGGGATGGCCTACACAACCCTCCTCATCTATGCCTCCCTAAGCATGGACATATTGTGGGGTAGTGAAATACCTCGATGATGGTGATGGGGTAAAGTTTTTAAAACTATTTTCCTAAGTTAACTATAATGACACATCTAATTAGAGGCAACGACCTGACAAAGTGGAAAGAAAAAAACACCCCATTACTCTGGTGACGGTGGCAATAAAAACTAACCGAGCATCTCTCCAAACCATGACATAAATATTGATTAGCCAATGTGTTAAGATTATTCTTGGTTAATACAATGCGATCAAGCGTCTATAATAAAACATAGGGGATTTAAATATTAAAAACTATCATTCTCAACTATTCTCTATAATGACTACAAATGCAAAAGACCTCCTTCCTAAGGTAAGATTTTTATGGTTCTAGTTTTTCTTTAGAACAAAAGTAGAGACTTCCATCCATTAGATCAATATGACAATAGGAACACAAAAACTAAACTTAGACAAATGATTACACATTCCTACGACACTACAAGCTTTAAACCATAGGGTGGGTTCAAACAATGAATCTTAGGATATTTAAACAGAGTAAGACCTTCCCTTAACCATTTAATCAAACCAAAACAAAGGCCCAAATGTAGAAAAAATAATTTTTTTTGAGGTGGGGCCCAAAAAAACACACCTTCAGAAAATCATAAAAGGTTCAAGTTCGAAGGAGTTTAAATATTTTAATCAATCTTGTTATAACTACTTCCAATGGATACCACCAACCACATAAAACTCAACCAAAACACTTTAAGAAATATTCAACACAGAGCTTAACAGAAGGATTAAAAAGACAATAATATTTTATCGAGCTTAAAAATCAAGGTTAAATTAAGGATTATCCCCAAGCTATAGTTCATGTTGGGTTGGATCCTCTTCTGCTCAATCTCCTTCAGACCTCCAAGCTCACCTCCTCTAATGCCTCCGCTCTCCTTCTTTCCAAAATTGATCTATCCTTTCAAACTCTTTCCCCCAAACTTATAATATATTTAATTCTAATTTCTAATATATAAATCAAAGTTCAACCACCAAATTTTTTTCCCACCTACACAAGGGTAAGATATTTTAAATATAATATGGTTCTTTTCAAAATATCTCATTTTATTCATTTAAAACGATTATTTTCCTTTTTAAACACCTACTCAATAGGTCTATTCATTTCTTTTAAATATACATGTTTATTCTTTCAAATAAAAATAGATCCTTTAATAAAATATACATGTTTATTCTTTCAAACAAAAAGATTTCTTTATTCAAATATGCATGTTTATTCTTTCAAACAAAAAGAATACTTTATTTAAATAAAATGCATATGTTTATTCTTTCAAACAAAAAGGGTTCCTTTATTAAAATATACATGTTTATTCTTTCAAACAAAAATATTTCTTTGTTCAAATATACATTTTTATTCTTTCCAACAACAATATTCCTTTATGGTCTCTAGGGTTTTGCTCTGCAACTCATCCTGAGGAGCCGAGCCGACTTTGCGTTCATCGTTTGCATGTGTGATTTTTGGCCTCGTCACAATGCTGCATGTGCCAGTGGATGGGATATGTTGCTTTTTCCTTCCATTATTGCTCTGCCTTGGGTGGAATTACTATGTTTTTTTTAATATGTCACATTTGGTTCCTCCTGGTTCATCGTCTGGTGAAGCCGATGGAGAAAAGGATGGCGGGCAAGAAACCTCGAAAGTTCATTCCCACGGTGTTCCACAAGGTAATGTGCCAGACATTTCTATTCCCCTCGATAGTTTCAATAAAGCTTGTACTTGGCTAGAGCAAAATATCGTCATAGGCTACTTCTTGGGTCGTATCCCCTCTGATGCAATTCTACGAAACTAGTTTCAAAGCTATTGGAACCCAAATGGTATCTTTGTAGAGTCTGTGCAAAACCTAACCAAAGGTTTCTTTCATATTCGGTTCTCTGATCCAGAGTGTGTCAAAAAAGTTCTCAACAAGGGTCCTTGTTATGTTCATAGCACTTTGCTTATTTGTCAACCATGGCACAAGAATTTCCAGGTTGCCAATGGTGTCTCTCTTGTTGTCCCTGTGTGGGTTGAATTCCCAGGTTTGCCAATGGCATTGGTCCCATTTATTCGTGATGTTGCCATGAAAGTTGGGGAATTTGTATGTGAAGAGCCTCAGCACTTCTATAATGCTTAGCCTACCCGTCGGCTCTATGTGAAAATTGATTTGGCCAATTCCCTCAAGGAATTTATTGATATTAAGGTAGGTGATACTAATATCCACCAAAGAGTGGTGTATGTCAATTTTCCAAACACTTGCTACAGGTGCCAGTCTGCCACACACAAGATTAAATATTGTCCCTTAATGGCAGATAAGTTTAAATCCAAGGGCTCAACCCCTATTAATCAAGCTTCTAATGAGAAAAACTAGCCAACCAAAGATGGGTCTGACAATGACTAGAAGGTGGTCTCCAAGAAAGGCAAGCATGTCCCTGGTAAAGGCCCTCAGGGAGGCCAGTCCTCTATCCATAATCCTCAATGGGGTCAGCCTGCTGGCTCCTATGCTCAAGCCATAGTGATAAAACCGCCCTTGCATGTCCCAGTTCCATCCCAGAATGCTTCCCCAAGTACTCAAATCCTTTCCAATTCAGCAGTTGTGGCTGAAGATATGTCGATGGCTCTTAAAGATGATGGTATCCTCTCTGTCTCCATGGTTTCTCACCAGCTAGAGAAAAAATAAGGCATGAATGCCTGAAGACGAAGGTCTCATAGTCCAGTGTAGGGTTTGCATGCAGACAAAAACCGACAACTGGGAAGCTTTTCTAGCAACTCGTTTCAGTCGCTTGCTATTCTGGGTGACTCTAATGAGGTCGAGGGAAGTTTGATCCTCGACGAGTCAGAATGATTTTTCTATCATGGAATGTTAGAGGACTGACGGACCCAGTTCGAAGATACATGGTCCGCGATGATATTACTTTCTGTGCAACCAAGTATGGGGGCCCAGATATTGTTTGCTTGCAAGAAGTTAAAATTACTGAGTTCCAATTGTAGTGTGCCTATGCGCTCATTTACCCTAATAGTCAACTTTTTTCCACCAAGCACCCTCCTGGTCATGGTGGTGATGTTATTCTCCTGGCCAATAGATGGCATGGGAATTTTGTTGATTGGGGGGTTGACCCTTCTAACCAAGATGTTTGGATTTTGCTTGAAGTTGACGGAATGTACTTTGGAATTATAAATGTATATGCCTCCAATAGTGCTTCGGAGCGCTGTTTGCTTTGGAAATGGTGTGCCTTTTATTTGCCTCCTACAGTTTGGATTGTCTGTGGAGATTTTAATATGGTTGAGCGTGCTTTTGATAAAATTTTGGGTCTAAACCACAGGTGGGCCCTTGGTGAGCGTGAAGCCTAGTTTTTTATGAAAAAAAATTATGTTTGTCTGACCCTAATTCCTGTCTTTCTCCTGCTTCTTTTGATGAGCACCTTTGGTTTACCTGGAATAACTTTCAAGTTGGGCGGGCAAGGATTCTCAAACGTTTAGATAGAGCTCTGTTGTCAGACCATACCCAATTTTATTTTCATCAAAAGCATGGTGATGCTCCAGTTGTGGAGGTTATTGCTAGTACTATTGGGTCTGATCATTCCCCAATTATGTTCACTATTTTATCTTCTGTGGTACCTGATCAGGGTATTAAGTCTCAATTTTTTCTTAACACATCCTTTCTTCAGCATTCTTCCATGATGTGTCATATTCGGAGAGTCTGGAATTTGGGGGACAGACCTGTTGGTGAAGAAGGATGGATTGAGTGGTGGAATGATGCTATATCCCGAACCACAGCCCTTCTTCGTAGTTTGGGCAAGAAAGTTGCTCAGTTTAGAAAATATTCTTTGCTTGCTTTACGCACTGAACTGACAAAAGCCTCTTGTAGGCTTGAAGCCAACCCTCTCTGTCCTATTTTGTAGGGGCATGCTGCTCAGGTTTGTCATGAGCTCAAGGTGGCGAGCTCTATGAAGCTAAAGGTGCTCAGATCAAGGCCCGCTTACATTGGCTTAAAATTGGGGACAGAGTTTCTAAGGAATTCTTCCAAAAGTTACGTCCTTCTCACAATGACACTAAATTCAAAGCTATTGTGGACAATGGTATTTGCCATACCTCTCTACCCAGTATTGCTGACATTTTTGTTAAGCATTACACTCAAGTTTTTGCTGCTCAGTCTTCTTCTCCAGAAAGGGATGAAGTTCTCAAGCTTTGCATGGATGTTGTCCCTAACAAACTCTATGTAGCTCAAAGAGAGGAGTGTGAAAAGTATTTGTCTGTTGATGACCTTGCCTCAGCATTAACTCAAATGGCCAATGAGAAGGCCCCAGGCTTGGATGGATTTCCTTATGAATTCTACAAGGCATGTTGGGACTTTGTTGGTTCTAATTTACACAAAGTCTACCTTGAAGCCATGCACAGTGGCTCTCTTGGAGAAATTTTGAACCGAGGTAATATCAAGTTCATTCCAAAACAAGGGGATCCTGAATGTATAACAAATTGGAGGCCAATTACGTTGCTCAATGTCAGCTATAATATTATTGCCAAATCCCAGGCTCTGAAACTTCGGCCCCTGTTGCCTCTTATTGTTAGGCCGGAGCAAACAGGATTTATTAAAGGCAGATATATATTGGATAATGTCATTGCAGTTTGGGAAGGTGTGGAATGGGCTAGGCAGTCTGGTCAGCAAGCCATCTTCTTGAAAATTGATTTTGAAAAGGCCTATGATAGAATTGAATGGAACTTCATTCTTTCCATGTTACAGTATTTAGGGTTTGGGCCTGTGTTTGTTCAATCTATCAATATTATTTTTCAGGATGCTTCGGCTATTTTATCTTTGAATAATCATCAAACTAGGCCAATCGGTTTGTTCAGATCTGTTCGAAAAGGTTTTCCCTTGGCTCCTTCTCTGTATATCCTTGCTGCTAGAGCCTTTGGATATTTGCTTGCTAGGCATGCTTCTTTGGGCCAAATTAAGGGTATTTCTCTCCCTGATAACCAAGGTCAGCTCATTAATGGTCACTTTTCTGATGACTCTTTTCTCACTCTTTTAGAGGAGGAACACTCAGTGAAGGAAGCACTCAGATGTTTGGAAGTTTTTTGTCAGGCCTCTGGTTCTATTATTCAGTGGAGAAAAACTTCTTGTTATCAATAGTCCCCTACCCTGCTCCCTCCTTGGCTAGAACAGTTTCAATGGCATTGGATTTTGCCAGGAGAAGTGTTCAAATTTCTAGGGATCCCTTTTGCCTTTTATGGTTCCCCTGTTCAGTTATGGAACTATGTTCTGTACAAAGTTGAGAAAAAGCTTGAGTATTGGATTACTAAGAAGATGTCTCTGGCAAGAAAATTCTAGATTTTTCTAAGGTCTTTGCCTCTACTCATGTGTATTACTCTTCTTGTTGGGTCCCTTCACAAGCATGCTACCTTAAGCTTGAAAGACTATTGAGGAATTTTTTGTGGGCAAACTTAGCTGAGAAGAAAGGTTTTCACCAGGTTGCTTGGGATATGTGTTGTTTACCTAAAGCTTTAGGAGGAATGGGCATGGTTGACTATAAAAGACAAGGCATGGCTCTCTGTGCCAAATGGATCATACGAGCCCTTAAAGGCTCGGAGGCCTGGAAAATCCTCATCATACATTGTATTTCTTCAGGGCTGCCTTTGAACAAACAAGCTTGGAGAGGAATTGACCTCCCTTCCCTAATTGTAATGCCAGTCTTTGTGAAAATCTCTTGTTCTTTTGTGATTAAAAGTATTTGGAAATCATGGCAACAATTCACTCCTTGGCTTAAGTGGAAATGGAATAGAGGCCATAAAGGACTGTCCATCAATTCTTTAAACATCTGGTGGTCTTCGGTGATTAACATTCAGGGAACTCCTCTTGCTCAGGTCCCGTGGATTCATGCCCAAAAGTTTTTTAAAAAAGGTATATCTATAGTTTCTGATTTTTATTCTCAAACCTCGAGGGATTGGATCCCTTGGCCGCTTTTTAAACAACAATTTTAGTTGAGCACTGGTGACAAGCTCACTTATGACTCGGTAATTGACATTATCCCCTTTTCCATGTGGCACAAGTGTGGGCAGCACTCTCAGAGGCCATGGTGGAAAGATTGGTCCTGGTTTTCGGATATACCATTGTTGAATTACTCAGCTAAATTGGGTTACAAGTGGCTCTCCCCAATGTTGCCAATGATCCCTAGACTTAATGATAAATGGGGAGATCCAGTGGCAATTTTTGGTTGGAAGGCTCGATTTCAGATAGTTTGGTCTTCTTTTCTTGAGCCAAAACAATCTTTTTTTTTCTTGGAGCCTTCTCTTTCAAAGTTTACCCTTAGGAGATAGACTCAGGCACTTGGGAGTTGCAAACCCTAAATCTGCATTCTGTAATGAGGATGAATCTTCTCCTCATATTTTCTAGTTTTGCACAAGAGCAAGGAGTGCCTAGGAATGGGGATGGTCTTTTTTTTCCCAATTCCAAGATGAATCCCTTACATGGCAGCAAGCTCTGTTAGGGGATAATATTAAATTTGTTCTTCCCTTGTCCAAAGTGTGGCACATACTTCGAATTAGTCTTCTTTTTCACATGTGGAAATCTAGAAACAAGATAGTTTTTTAGCATCAAAATCCTTCTGATGAATTTTCTCTAGCTGACAAAATAGAGGTGTTTCAAGATACATGGTTCCAGATTTGCAATCAACAGGCTAAACTTGACATTGAGCAGGTGCACATGAAGGCACTTTTGGATGACTATAAAAATGCACCTTGCTCAGTTAGCAGGGTTTTTCCAAACAACGCACAACAGACATCCTATTCCTGCTCGAGGTATCATCAACTGCCATGTATGGTGCATGCATAGGGAGGTTGGGGACATGACATTTTTACCTACAATTATGGATGGAATGCACATCCAATTCAATCACCATCATGTTCTCCACCCAGAGGTGCCTGGGATGAGCTAGTGGAAGTTAATGGTGGCACACAGGATCATGCCTGGAATGCAGGGGATATAAGTGCACATAATCGCCAGCTTGATAGATCTTGAGGATAGGGATGGGGAGATTCAAATGTTCATGAGGATCAGGGACACACAGATGGATTACCGCATACCTTGGCCATTCCATGGGACTCCAATGTAGACGTGCAGCCACAAACTTTCTGATTGCATGCAAGTTTCATCGCCTGTTTGATTGATGTTGCCTAGTTTGTAGTGAGCTCCGGTTTGTGGTTTCCCAACCCGTGGTTAGGGTTGGCTTGTTTCTTCCAGGGGTGTGATCATTGCCACCCACCACTTTTTTCATGTTAAACTTTATTATTAATATAATTTAGCTTTTCATCAAAAATATTCCTTTATTTAAATAAAATACACATGTTTATTCTTAAAAAAAAAAGGGGTTTAATCCACCAAACCATGGGTCATGACATACTACCCCCTTGGACTAAACAAATTCTAATGTATTTTTCTACCACAATAATGTTATCCCAATATATTTTTAAATAAACAAAGAAACTGTCCATTTTGTTTCATTAATTAAAACTAAATAATATCATTTTCCAATAAAATCAATACCACAATCTCTTCATGTGAGATCAAATTCTAAATATTGAGCAATAAAATCAACATCCTTTTTCATTCCCTCCTAGAAGAAGATCTTTTTCATATTTCCTCCTCAACATAGTCCCTCCAAGGTGAGAGAAATAAAAGAACTATGCACTTCGTGCATAGTGAATTTCCTTAGATTAACAATTTTTGGTAAAACTACCCAATCCTTAAACCATAATAGTCCATCCCAAATGTCAAAATCTTATTCTCTTCAAGATTTCATATATTTTTTGCCTAAACTTCATTGCAATGCTCATTCCAAGATCACATTTAGTTGTCTTGATTCATTAAGTCCACGTGATTTTAGGTCAAACAACTACATGCCTTCTTCAATATATTGAACTTGAGTAATATTACCCTATTCTTAATCTTAGGATCTGCTCCTAAGATGGATTTATGTACCTTCAAATGCTTACTAACCTCATATTTTGGTACATTCTTTAACAACTTAGAGAGAGGATCCCATACTCCTCTCAAGAATAGGTTTCCATCTACTCTTTCCACTAAGTATGTTCAAAGCTAAGGATAGATTCTCCATCTACTCCTTATTATTAAGAAAAATCAACTAAACTAAGAATAGTCTTTCCCATATATTCCTTATCATTAAGTGCGATTAACTTAACCATCTAGTCCTTCTCTTTAAGTAACATCAACTTAATTAAGAATAATTTTTTTTTGAGAGGATCCCATACTCCTCTCAAAATAGATTCCTCACCTATTCTTTTCCATACACTTCTATATTCCCACCAGGTATATCCAAGCTTTAAATATTCTACTATATTTTGTCTTCATAGTCCAAGTTCACAAGGATCCATGGTTAATATTTTTTTTTAAATAAAGGGGTAAATATTTATTGATAAAAAGTCTGGATTATAGAGTACAACTGAGCTTCCAACCAAGACTCAAATAAATAGCCAAACAGGCTAAAACCACTAGACTAGAATGACACCCAAAAAAGACAACAAGAACAAACCACATTAATTTTGTACATCCTTGTGGATCAACTCCCACAGGCGTTGAGAATCCCCAGATGAGAGACTCTCCTAATTATCGATACTCCAAGGATCCAGAAGCTCAAAAGCCCTTTTGGCCAAGTAATCAACAACCACATTCCATTCCCTTGGAATGTGCACAAAGGATATAAATTCAAACTCTTCACTCATTCTAAGAATTTGAACGACTATAGAGACCAACTGCCAATTAACTTCCTCCATCCTTTTACTGTTTAAAATATAAACCATAATTTGAGAGTCAGACTCGCATATAATCCTATGCCAGCCAAGAGAAAACCCCCTCCGTAAGGCCTTAAGAATTGCAAGAGCTTCCATAATTTTTTTGGGGTGAATACCTTTATAAATGGAAAAGAAAAAATTGACACCACCAGTAGAATCTCTCCCAACAGCACCAATTCCAGCATGTCTAGGATTACCCCTGGATGATCCATCAGTATTAATTTTTAAAACTCCTCTAGGGGGTGGCCTCCACCTACCATATCTCCTAACCTTCTTGCTGAGTTGAGGAACCCTACTAGGGCTATAATAGTTCACACCATCCCCAAAGAGACCAAGGGCTTGATGTACCTTCTCCTCCCTAGAATCCAAAAGAGGTTCCACATCACATTTGCTATGGATGGTTTCCTAAACCATATAGATGATCCTTTGCCAAATATGTTGAACAACCAAATAACTGCCCTGAAATATGCATTGATTTCATTCAAGCCAAATTTACTAGATGATGCAAGAAGGGCCCAAATTCCAAGCCACCCGAAGGAAGGGGACCTTGGCCGGAGGTCTGCCCAAACTACTACAAAAATCCACTAGGTACAGCACATGAAAACATGGATGGTTCCAAGCGCTCCACCAATGGTGCCAAATATCTCTGGCAAAGGAGCATTGAAAAAATAAATGAGAAGAGTCATCCTCATTCTTACTACAAAGGACACAAAAAGAGGGACCTAGAAATCCCATCTTCCTCACATTTTCCAAAGTGAGGAATTTATTACGAGATACCAACCATAGAAAGAAGTTACATTTTGGCCAAGAAAATTTGTTCCACACCTTTTTCCACCAAGTGATAGGAAGACTCCCATACTTTTGCTTATCAAGAACCTGATAACCATAGGCTACCGAGTAGGTTCCCTTAGGATCAGGGTTCCAAGCCAAAATATATTTACCCCTCAATGAAGAATAAGGCCTCCCCATAAGAATAAGAGAAAGCATCTCTCTATCCTTGGACAGTCCCCCCTGGGGCCATTCTTACGGATCTTTCCACCTGTACATCTCCATATTTCCAAAATACTATATTTTTTTAAAGTCCTCCACACGATACCGACCTGCTTCCAAGAAAAAAATGCTTAGGGAATGTAACCTAGGATATTGATTCAATATAGGAGGGTGACCATCCCAAGAATCCTCCCAAAAAAGAGCATTTTATCCCTGATTGCAAATCCAGAACAAACCCTACTTGATTAAATTAGCTCCTCTTTTCAGAGTGTCCTAGATAACTAAACCTTTCCCAACAAAGCTGACTCTAGGAATATCAGCCTCAGAAATACCTCTCAATTACTTACAAGATAATGTTTTAGCCCAAATATGATCTTGAGAGGTACACCATATCCAATAAATTTTTGTAGCTGAATTCTGACCAAAAAGAGTTGTCTGTCACAACCCAAGGCCTCCCTCTTGCACTGGACTACATATAAAATCCCACCTAACCAAATTCCATTTAGATTGATCAAGTTTTCTAGACCATAAAAATTTTCTTGACAAAGCATCCATGTCCTTGATGAAGTGAGAGGGAGCTATTTGTACAAAACATCTATAAATGGGTAAAGCTTGAACAACAGATTTTAAAAGCAACACTCTACCTGTAGTGGATAGCCATTTGAAAGTCCAGTGATTCACCTTCCTTCTAAACTTATCAAGCATAGACTACCAAGAATATCTAGGTAGAGGATGAGATGAAATTGGAATACCAAGATAAATGAAGGGGGAGTCCCAACCTAGAATCTTAGAATGCGAGTAATCCTAGCTTGAATAAGAGAAGGGGTATTGAAGAATAAAATAGAAGACTTGTCCTCATTAATCAACTGTCTAGAAGCACCAAGATATATGTCAAGAGACTGTCTAATATTGCCAGCTTCCCTGATAGTGGAAACTCCCAACAAAGTAGTATCATAAACAAATTGAAGGTGGGAAAGAGGTAGCAAACTACTATCCCACTTCCACCCCTAAATTAGACCTAGCATGACTTGATACTTGAGCAATCTTCCCAACCCTTCTGCCATAATGATAAACAAATAAGGAGATAAAGGATCTCCTTGCATCAATCTCATTGAGGCCTCAAACAAATATGATGGCTCATTATTAACAAGAATAGAGAATGAGGAAGAAGAAACACAATTCATCACCCATCTAATCCATTCCTCATCAAATCCAAAAGCAGCAAGAACTTTTTGAAGAAAGGACCATCTGACCCGATCATAGGCTTTGGCCATGTCCAACTTAATGAACATAGTTTTCTCCTTAGAATTTTCCATTGAGTGAATAGATTTTGTAGCAATAAAAACCCCATCCAAGATTTTTCGACCAACAACAAACCCTCCTTGCTCCTCAGAGATGATTTTGCTCAACCATATCTTCAACCTCTTAGCAATAATTTTTGTGATGATCTTATACACAACATTGCAAAGAGCAATAGGCCTGAACATATCCAAGGAATTTGCTCCCTCTTTTTTGGGTATAAGCACCACAAAGGTAGCATTTAGGGACCTTAGCATATGTTTGTTCTTTTGGGACTCATGGACCACCTCCAAAATATCAAATTTGATTAAATCCAAAAACTCCTAATAAAACTCAATCGGGAATCCATCTGGGCCTGGGGCTTTTCCTTTTTTCATCTTGAATACAACATTTTCCAACTCCTCAAGGGAAATTGGACCCATCAAGTGCTCATTCATCTCTCTAGAAACAATCACTGGAATACATTTTATAATAATCTTTTCATTCTCACAATCTGATAGGGAGTCCTTGAAGAGAGAGGAAAAATACCTCTTAGTCTCTTCTAAAATATCCCTGAAAGAAGAGAGCAGGGCACCTTGAGAATTCATAAGAGAGGTAATCAAGTTACCATTACGACGAGCCTTAACTAAGTTATAAAATAAGGTTGTGTTCCTATCCCCTTCCTAAATCCAATCTACTCGAGCTTTTTATTTCCAAAAAAATTCTTCCCTCAGTTCCCATTCAGCAAGGTCTTTCGCAACCTTAGATTCCTCAACAAGAAGCTCATTCATGAATCCATGATCCCTAATCTTCCTTGAAGCTTCTTCCATCCTTCTAAGAGCTGCCAACTTAGCCAAGGAAAGGTTCCTAAAATTTAGTCTATTCTATCTCTTCAATATATGTTTTACAAATTGTAGTCACTTCATAAAGGAATACATAGCGGTGCCATGAGGAGGTTTTCCAGTGGTCCACCAACCTCGCATGAAATCATAAATATTAGGATCACGAAGCCACATAAGTTGAAACTTAAAGGAGGGATTCTTTTTTAGACCTAACTACAAAGCAAAGAGTTTGATAGGCCAATTATCAGATCCCTTACCATCCAAAATCATAGAACTAGCACTTTTGTTATTACTCATCCAATAATTGGATATCAAAAACCTATCTAGTCTCTCTGAGATGGAAGCTTCCCCACACCTTCTATTGTGCAAAGTAAAGATCCAATTAAATGGCTTGATGTCAACCAAATTTAGGGCCTGGATATGAGCACTAAAGATAGAAGAAAAAGGCTCGAGACGGTCCACCCCACCATGTTTCTCCTCCAGACAAGTGATAGAGTTGAAGTCTTCAACCAAAATCCATGGGTATAGGGGAACCAAACTTCTCACAAAGCAAATGTTCTCCCACAAATTCACTTTACCATTGTAATCAATAGGAGCATACACATTTGTAAGTAGGATGGTTTCACCAGATTCATTATCATGCCCGATCATCGAAATAGACCATCTTCTAGAAATCCAAGAGGGAATATCTTAATCGGATCCCATAAACAAGTGATGCCACCAGTATATCCACATGCACCAATACATTGGCATTGCCCCCTTCTCCATAACTTGGAAGAAATATTGAACATACTATCAATAGCTAATTTAGTCTCCTGAATAAACACCACATCTGAAGAATGCACGTGAATCAAATCACGAAAAAATTTTTGTCTGGGGATGTTGTTCAACCCCCTTACATTCCATGAGAGGATAATCATTTTTTGGGGTTATAAGGATAAATTTTTGTCTGGGGATGTTGTTCAACCCCCTTACATTATAAGGATAACTTAATTTTATCCTGGTCCTTCTTTCGACCCACCTTCATATTCTTATCCGATTTTTTTTTTAATTATTTTTTGTTGTAATCCCAACACTGTAGGAGTTTTGCAGTCCAAGTATGACTACATCAGTGGCTGATTACGATAGGGCATAACTAAATCTATACCACTTTACAAAATAGTTTCCCTTATAGGGCTAGATCCAACCATATCCCCTATACTCAAATCCAAAGCCCTTTGTTCTTCATTTAAACCCCCTAGATCTGATTCCTTAAGTTCCCCATCAAGAAGAGACACATGATTCGGCCTTGTTATATTTGCATCAAGTAGCGACATTTTAGGTATCTCCATGCACTATTCAAGATCATCTAATATTTCAAAACTTTTGAGTAGAGCATATGGCTGGCTATCCTTAAGGTCTTTTTTTGCCATTTGTCCTCTGTTTCGAGAATTTACCGAAACAAAACCTTCCTTATCCCATTCCCCTTCCTTTATCGAGGATTTTCCTTTATCCAAACTTTTTCTAGACCGAGAGGGCCCATGATTTGAAGCCACAAGTAGGACAAACTTAGGGAAATTTCTTTGCAGGTGGCCATATTCACGGTAAATCTGACAACAAAATGGAAGAGCTTCATAGTCAAGTTTTTGAACCCATGTAGTTGATCAAAATTGTATTTCAATAGAATCCGGAATAGGATTATTTAAATCAATTTCAACACAAATACGAGCAATAGAGATTACCTTTTTATCCATTGTATGTTGTGACTGTCCAACCGGCTTCCCAGATAGAAGGGCAATCTTATGCAAGATATCAGTTCTCCAGAATTCCAACGAGAGCCATGGAAGCCACACCCATACTGGAACCCACAACGATCGCTCCTCTGATGGGTTGAAACCCACATGCTAGGGTTTAAGAAAGAGTCCCACTTGGTTATAGAAATAAGGACCCCCTTCAAATGCTTTGTTACGATATGCAATACAAGAGAAAACCACCATAAAATAGTTGTTCATACTCAACATCACCTCCACATCACCTTCAATATTCCAAGTCTTCCTGACCCAAGACTCCACAAAGGGGAGAGAAATTCGGATGCCCAAAAATTTGCCAATAAGGGTATGTTTGGTTAGATACTCCACATCTTCCGCCACCGAGTCTAGTTGAACCACTAGAACTGGCCTGGCTTCACATCATTCCAAAAATCCATTTTTCTTTAACAAGCGGTTCTTGACATGCACTGGAAAATCCTATTCCTTCCAGTCATTTTCAGATAAAAAAACATCACAAGCATGCACTCTTTGTGCCTGACCCGATGCCATCACGACATTCCTCCAATTTTTTAGACCTCCTCCGAAAGCTGCTGCCATCCCTGCAGAGCAGTTTTTCTTCATCAAACCCTAGCTAATTTTGGTTAATATTCATAATAAGTAAATATCACAATTTAATGTTTAGAGTACCACCAGATGTATCTATCATAGTCCACACTACATCACCTATAACCTTCCTAAAGCCTACCTACTTTTGGGAACCATCCTTCATTGTGGTTATAATGAACATTAAAAATATCTTCTCAAATTATAAACCTCAAGAATTAATTCCACTTGTTAACAAGGAAAATTTACATAACAATATAGAAGTCCATATTGGTTGTTTTTTAAGGCTTGAACAAAACCATTCCACTAAATTTTCATTTCTTGAGTTTCCATGCAAAGTCATTTCATCATTCAAAAGTTGTATCAAGAACATAAAGTGTAACCCTACTATCGGGGTTACTAATGAATAATTTCTCAAGGAAAAGATAAGTTTTCAATTCATACAACCATGTCTCTATTGATTTTAGTAATTTGAATACCTAGATATTCTTCAGGTTCTTGGCTAGCTCTATCTCTATACAAGCTTTTGCCTTTAATATATTTTGTAGCAAGATCTTCCTCCTGTCTACCCTTAGAATTTTTATTTTGGAAACTTGATTAATAATTTCCAATAATTTTTCATTGGCTCATATGTTCCCTCTATCATCAATTTTTATTGTAGTAACTAAGCTATAATGATGAGTTTTTTTGTCTCTCTATTGAACTTTCTTCCAAAATTTTCCTTCAGGGTTTAGCTTCAATTTTATCATGCCTAGCTAGCCCTGTATTTTGAGAAGATCCTCTTCTTATCCTCCTTATCTTGATGTCATTTCTCTTTGCCACATAAAGGATTTGGATGAATTACAATTACTTTCAATTGTACTTTTTAAATTTAGTTATATCTTCACATAACTAACTTAGATTATTAATGGTCACTGTCACACTTGTATTCCCACAAGGTGCCATCTTGGTTATGACCATTATTACCTTCTTGGTAATAATATGGGTCACACTTGCCTTACTGCAAGGTGTCATTCTCCTTAACCACAAAGGAGTTGAGTTTAGTTATTTTATCCTTACAAACTAATCCATTTCATCATATTTCATTTGCTAATGGCTATGGTTATTCTTGATATACGTAAGACATTATTCCTAGGTGTGATTACAAATTATCAATCTCTTGATAATCATGGTGGCCATACTTACTCCACATAGAAATCCTATCAAGTAAAGCTATATTTCCTAGGATTAATTCTTAAGAAATATTTAGCTTATCTAAGGAAGCTTCTAGTCCATCGTACCCAGATATTATCTAGGGAAGCTTATAGTCCTACAACTATTTGCTCTGATTCCAAAGCAGTAAGAAATTCAAGGTCTTCTTGGATTTATCTTAAAACTAAGCAAGGGCTTGAATAGTAAGATACTTGAATCCTTAGCACATTGCAAGGAAGCATATAGTCCATCATACCTAGAGCTCCTTCATGAAAGCATCTAGTCCATTGTACCTATAACTCTGATACCAAATGTAATGACCCAAAAATCTCCCCACCTTACATAAGTCATTCTAAGAAGGTATCTATTATCGATAAGCCTTGTAATTAAGTTTTTCATTTCATCTCTACGATGAGCCAAATTATCCCTTTTGTCTATCAAAGGGTATGCCCATCCCTAAACCTTCAATAAGTTAGTCTATCTAGGTGTACTAAGCATAGCAACATAAGATTTCCTTTCTTCATTTTCCATAAATAAGTCCATATATGTAGGTAATTTTTAGTTGTCTATCTCACAAAAATGATGAGCCAACCAAATATCTATCACTGTACCTGATAGTTCATTCATTGATATAATAACCTAATTGTTGCCTTCCCACAACTATCTAAGGTTAGGTCATTAAGGAAAAGTTGTGAAACTAGGTTTACCCAAAGTTTCCTTCTCAAAGGGACCCCATAATCCCTTATTTTTAACTCTCTCTAACTTCTAATGAATAAAAGTCCTTGCTAACTAGGAGAATATTCCAAGTATCACTAGAATTTAAAACCCTTTACATTGTAGTAGGATACTTCTAATACATGAGCATACATTTGATATATGTATTTTTCCAATCATCTATAATTCATTAGATCATTCATAAAGATCACCCGATATTTCTTCCTTAAATAGGAATGCAAATAAGTCTATCTATTTAATTAAGCATCAAATAACATCTACAACCTCATCAATAAGAAGTCACATAAAATATGAAATTTCTATTTAGTTGCATTATCAAACATGATAATTTACCCAATCATAACATCATAGATATTTTATCAACAATAAAGTAAAATATATTTTCCATTCATATAAGGTTCATCAAATGCAAGATCAAAGGTGAAGATATTCAAAACACACACAACACATCATATATCTTGGGAAACCCTTGCAGGAAAAACCCAGCTTTGAAACATCCTCTTTATTGCATACGTTTGGTTGTCTACAATACAACTATATAAAGAAATCTCAAATTCTTTTTTCCAAAATATCAATACTAGTATAATTCCATAAGAACCCCATAGTTCTTATGTCCTCAAACATGAATTATTCCTTTAATTCATATTTCAAATTCAATGAGGGAACCCCATACTCCCTTGAATGAATTTCACATTCATTCTCCTAAAGATGATCTCTTCTAATACATAAGAATCCCATAATTCTTACATCCCCAAAATCATGAATTGTTCTTTTAATTCTCATTACAAAAATAATGAGGGAACCCCATAATCCCCTTGAATGAATTCCACATTCATTCTTCATTTAATACACATTTTCCAAACCAAGATATTTCTTATATCAATCATAGAAAATTACATTTGTCATTCAAGAATGAAAGTCATTTATCATTTATCAATGCATAGAATAATTCAATAATCAAGAGTCCATACTTTTAACTATTTGAAACATCCATGAAAACCATTTCCTTTAATTAGTTAAAAGCCCATACTTTTAACTAATTACACATCAATGAAATCCATTTCCTTTAATCATCTAAAAGCCCATACTTTTAACCAATTAAATTACTTATCAAAATTCATTTCCTTAAATTAGTTAAAATCCCATACTTTAAACTAATCAAACATCCATGAACACCATTTCCTTTAATTAGCTAAAATCCCATACTTTTAACCAATTAAATCACTTATCAAAAACAATTTTTTTAATCAGTTAAGAGCCCATACTTTTAACCAATTAAAGTATTTAAACAATACCATTTCTCAACCAAATTGAACACCAATAAAACCCATGTAAAACCATTTTTTTTCAATGAAACCAAAAGATCATTCTTTCAATATAAAAGTCCTCCTTTCATTTAATTAAAAAAATATCCATCAAGTCTTTCTTCCAATTATCCAAAATACCTAAAGCTTAATTAACTGTTAAACCAAAAAGTCTATAATCTAAACATTTAAATTCATCAAAGACCTATCTTTCAAATCTATCAAAGACCTATCTTTCAAATCTATCAAAAGGGTCTATCTTTAAAATTTAACATAAAGTCTTTCTTTCACATACATTAATTCTTTATAATTTAAACAAAAAGCTTTTACATTCATTATTTTGAATTTAAATTAAAAAACCTTTACATTCATTCTTTTGAATTTAAACATAAAGCCTTTACATTCATTATATCAAATTTAAACAAAAGCCTTTACATTCATTCTTTCAAATTTAAACAAAAACCCTTCTTCATTTAAAATATAATCATTCCTTCTCAATTTAAACAAAATATCTATCTTTCTCATTCCAACGGTCTATCTTCAAAATATCAACACCCATACTTATTAATTCATTCCCTCCTTTAAAAGGTCTTTCTTTTAATAAATCAAACATATTCTTTCAGCTAAATTCCATCTTCTAAAATTATTACATCAAACCTATTCTTTTAGATATACGTTTATCCTTTAAACCAAATAAATAAATATATTCTTTCAGATATAAGTTTATCCTTTAAACCAAATAAATCAAATCTATTATTTCAGGTATAAGTTTATACTTTAAACTAAATAAATCAAATCTATTATTTTAGATATAAGTTTATCCTTTAAAACTTAATAAATCAAATCTATTCTTTTAGATATAAGTTTATCCTTTAAAACTTAATAAATCAAATATATTCTTTTAGATATAAATTTATCCTTTAAAAATTAATAAATAAAATCTATTATTTTAGATATAAGTTTATACTTAAAACCAAATAAATCAACCTATTCTTTCAAATATAAGTTTATCCTTTAAACCAAATATATCAAATCCATTCTTTCATATATACGTTCATCCTTTAAACCAAATAAACCAAATCTACATAAATTTATCCTTAAACTAAATAAATCAAATTTATTCTTTTAGATATAAGTTTATCCTTTAAAAATTAATAAATCAAATCTATTCTTTTAGATATAAGTTTATTCTTTAAAACTTAATAAATCCAATCTATTCTTTAAATATAAGTTTATCGTTTAACCCAAAAAAATTAATATATTCTTTCAGATATAAGTTTATCCTTTAAACCAAATAAATCAAATCTATTTTTTTAGATATAAGAACAAATAAATCAAATCTATTTTTTCAGATATAAGAACAAATAAATCAAATCTATTCTTTTAGATATAACTTTATCCTTTAAAACTTAATAAATCAAATCCATTCTTTTAGATATAAGTTTATCCCTTTAAAACTTAATAAATCAAATATATTCTTTTAGATATAAGTTTATTCTTTAAAACTTAATAAACCTAATCTATTATTTCAGATATAAGTTTATTTTCTAAAACTTAATAAATCAAATCTATTCTTTCAGTTTACATAAAATGTCCTTCTTTATTTTATTTAAAATATATATTTATTCCTTCAAATAACATAAAAAGGGGGTTTAATCAATCAAACAAACTGACAAACAACCACGGGTCAAAATCTGGTTAAACCATTGGTCAAACTCTAGTTAAACCATGGGTCTAAATTTAGTTAAACCATGGGTTAAAATCTAGTTAAATTAGAATGGAAAATTAATAGCATAGTCAGATAGCAGATAGATCAACCTCGTTGAACGCACCAACCATCGACACACTAGCCCCTGCTAAGTGGTGGCTCACCCAACCATCACTTGGTGGTTTCTACAATAGGGGAACCTTTCCATTTTTCAAACCCCCAAGTGTGCCCATAGGAATAATGTGGGATTAATACCATGTATGGTTTTAAAAAGGGTTTAATCACCCCAAGAAACCGAATGCACATCAACCAATCACAGGCTGGCATGAAGAAACAACCAACCAACCAACATCTCTCCATGTGGTAGAACAACAAACCCAATTAGTGGTTGAAAGGAGGGAAATAGACCATGTATCAACATGCATAATCTATGTGAATGCACGTGTCATCCAACTAGTGTAGGACAACCCACCATGTGGGTGACCTCAAAACACATTCATGTGGTTGAACTTAAAGAGAATCCAAATCCTCTTTAAGGCATGTGTGGACCACCATACATCCCATGTGGGATAAATGTGTGGGATAGCCTAAGCAACCCTCCTCGTATGGTCCTCCTTGATCATGGAAACACCACACGATGATATTGGTGGGATAATTTTTTTAAAACTATTTCTCTAAGTTAACCTTAGGATACATGTAATTAGAGGTGGTGGTACAACGGAGAGGAAAGAAACAAACACCCCACTACTATGGTGATGATGATGGTAAAAACTAATCAAGCATCTCTCCAAACCATTGCATAAATATTTATTAGCCAATGTTTTAAGATTCTCCCTAGCTAATACAATGTGATTAGGTGATTGTAATAAATGTAGGGGCTTTAAAATTTAAAACCCACCATTCTCATCTATTATTTGTGATGACTGGAAATGCAAAAGACCTCCTTCCTAAGGTAAGGTTTCAGTAGTTCTAGTTTTATTTTAGAATAAAGGTAGAGACTTCCATCCATAGGATTGATATGACAACAAAAACATAAAAACCAAACTTAGGTAAACAATTACATATTCCTATGATGCTACAAAATGTAAACCATGGGGTGGGTTCAAACAATGAATCTCAATATATTTAAGCATAGTAAGACCTTCCCTTAATCGTTTAATCATACCAAAATAAATGCCCAAGGGTAGCAAACATAACTTGTTTCTAGGTGGGGCCCAAGAAAACACACCTTCAACAAATCACAAAAGGTTCAAGGCCAAAGGAGTTTAAATTTTTTAATCAATCTTGTTATGATGACTTTTAATGGATACCACCAACCACATAAAACTCAACCAAAACCTTTAAGGAATATTCAACACAGAGGTTAATAGGAGTAAAAAACAATAATATTTCATCAGAGCTTAAAAATCAAGGTTAAGTTAAGGAATATCCCCAACATGTAGCTCCTATTGGGTTGGATCCTCTTCTCTTCAATATCATTCAGACCTCCAAACTCACCTCCTCCAATGCCTCCACCCTCCTTCTTTCCAAAATTGAGCCATCCTTTCAAACTCTTTTTACCAGACTTATAATATTTCATTCTACTTTGCCCACCCCCAAAAGGTGAGAAGATAGACATTCTTTCTAATATAAAAATCAATTTTCAACCACAAAAATTCATTGCCCACCTATGCAAGGGTAATATATTTAAATATAGTATGGTTCTTTTCAAAGTATCTCATTTTATCCATTTAAGACAATTCTTTCCTTTTTGAAACACCTACTCAATATTTCTATTCATTTTTTTTAAGTATACATGTTTATTATTTCAAAAAAAAAGAGTTCCTTTATTAAAATATACATGTTTATTCGTTCAAACAAAAATATTCCTTTGTTCAAATGCATGTTTATTCTTTCAAAAAAAAAAATTCATTTATTTAAATAAAAGACACATGTTTATTCTTTCAAACAAAAAGAGTTCCTTTATTAAAATATACATGTTTATTATTTTGAACAAAAAGGGGGTTTAATCCACCAAACTGCAAGTCATGACAATTTTCTTTAAAAGAGGGATAAATAATTTGTGCCTAGCATCTAGCCTTGGGAAATTTTTCTCTCATTTTTCTATTTTGTATATCAGTCTGGACTTGAGCCTTGAGTCACTACATGTACAAGCCATCGAGCCTCTCTCAATTATATATGATTGTAATTGCACTTTAATATAAATGCAAGGAGTTGTGACTAATTCAATTTTTATCTTGATCTTTACATGTATATATCTTTCTATGGTGGGCTATGACTAGTATCTGTCCTAATTTTTATAGGATATCTTTCAGGTTGCAATTGTATAAAATAATGATCATGTTTATTTCAACTATCATGTGTTATTATATGTATTCATCAATCCCACTGATATATAAGATGAAGTCTATCATCTTTGGTGCATCACCATCCATAGATTAGGCTAGTTTGGTTAGTTAGATCTTATTGTATTTTCTCTCTATCCATTTTTTCTAGCAATAACCTAGTAGACTAGGACTAGCTTAGGAGGTAAGGCAAGAAGGAGAGCATCAAATATCATATTAAAATAAGGCGTTGGCCTTGGTGAAAATACTTAGAGGTTGTCCAAAGGATTCACATCCTATGCTCCTCAAAATTTCCAATATTGGTACCCCAGTGAGGCACATGCACCAGACACACTTGACGAAGCCACATTGTGGGTGGTCATCATGCTTGGAGTGCAAGGACCAAATCTAGTCCCCAACAACAATATCTACTAATTCAGTTAGAGCAATTAAAAAAATAAGAGGATATTCTACCAAATATTAGATGATATACTTGTTAGAACAAAATGATAATCAACTAAATAGTTACTCTAACAATACTAGATGAAATCCCTAAAATGATGTAATGATTCTACTTGCATAAATTAAATATACCTAGAAATAAATTAATATAGAAACATAATGTTGGAACTTGAATATAGAATAACAATTATTTTATTGATTACACTAAAGAGTTACAAGTATTGTAGGCCACTTCAAGGGGAAATTCTCCTTTATCATAGGCCACTTCAAGGGGGCAACCTCCTTTATTAGCAATATTCCTTTGCAATATAATTCTATAGGATGCTCTACCTATCTTATAATATAATATATAAAGGTAACTTTGCCGAGCATAGATGACAATGCAAAAATATATTATTTCCAAAATAGCTATTTGAGTTATCTAACCCTAACCCTAATGATTGAGGGTCACCCTTACATTCAAAAGGGGATGCCCACTCATTACTAACTAAACTATTACAATAAAATAAAAAGGGTTAGGATGTGAGGTCCTAACACTACATCCCCCTTCAAAAAAAAAATATTCTTAAAGATGAAAATAAGGAAACTATTGTGAGAGTTTGCATAGTGGTTTCCTTGTGGTATCCAAAGGATGCATTATACAATATTGCACCAAAAGATCTATAATGGTTTGGTTGTATTATTGTCATTATTTTCAATCCAAAATAGATTTTGGTTGGAGAATGAATGAGCCTTCATAAAACTCATGATATCATTTGATCCACTAGGATTTCCTGGAAGATATGAGGTGAGTGGTGGTGGTAATTTCCATTTGATCCAGTACATTTGATGCTCCCATGTAAAACATAATAAAGCTCCAAGCACTTGTTTTTAATTTTAGTTTGGCCATTTTTCTAGATATGGTATGTTGAGCTCATATTTAGTTGGTTTCCTTGCAACTTGAAGACTTCCCTCCAAAAGTTACTAGTGAGCGTAGGGGTACTATTATAGCCTATAGAGTATTGCATTTAATAAATCAAATAATTATGATCAATGACTATTTGGAAAATGGTAGAAGTGGGGTAAGTATGTACAAGAGTAAAAAATAGACATAGATTGAGAAATGACCTACAACAAAAAAATAATGAAGTTTTCTACTATCTTAGGTAGTTCCTTCATGAAATCCATGGAAATTTCAATCCATATTGTTGCTAGAATCAATAATGGGTGGATTTTTCCTTGAGATAGAAGTGGTTCCCTATTGTGACATTCAAAAATATTACATTGTTGATCATCCCATTTAATCACTTCTACTTTCAATAGTTTTTGCATGAAATTTACAAATTTTGATTATTGTCTAGAAGAATATTGTTAAGGATAGATATTGGGTTGTAGATTCCCTAGAAAAATTATTATGGTATTATCAATTCTATGAGAGTCCTCAAAAACCTACATAAACTTATTAAGGAATATTTGCAATATTGTGGATGGATCATTTTGACCAACTTCTATAAACTGCTTTGTAAAAATTTTAGCATGACTCCTTGAGTATAATTTTTTGTGTAATTTTCCATGTAGCAAGAACTAATGACTCTTGTTGGTCCAATTTTCAAAGCTTCTATAAAATTATCATGTGCACTAGGGCCAAATTGGACAAGTAAATTTCCAAAATATTCATCCCATGAAGCTTCTGCTCTCTCAGATGTTTTTAACCAATGATACCATTTTATTACCTCCTTCTCAAGGTTGAAAGATGCTATAGGGACTTTTAGAATATCCTAATTTTTATATATTGATTTTCATAATATATATATATATATATATATATATATATATATATATATATATATATATATATATATATATAAACGGGATATTAACCGTCAACCTTGAAAATTTCTAATTTTGTGGTATGACGTGCAATGTGTGAGGTGTATTGTCCACGCATAATATTTTATGAATTTTTACATATTTAGTGATTGTGGAATTTTTTTTCCCATGCTAAAATGTGTCTTGTACTTCTTGGATAGTATTGTAGAGACCGATGGTGAATGTTTGGATGTTTTTTATATTTTATTCCATAGTGTCCAACATTTTTATCTCATTAATTAAGAGTTTGAGTCAAAAATTTGAAATTGATTCCTAAATTATTTTAGTTCCTTTATCTCCACACTTTCAGTTTCTAAATAGCTAACCTATGATCTATAAAAACTCTTATAACCCTCGCCTATAATTTTATCCTAAAAAAAAGCCCCCATTATATTTTTCTATGTAAACCCCTATAATCCCTTTGTTGCTCAAGTCTATAAAATTCTAACTATTCTCTATAAATACACTCTCAGTATTGCCAAGAGTCCTTGTAGATTTTTTATTTTAGGTCTACATATTCTTAAATACTCATTAGAAATGAGCCCTGATTAGGTCAATATTCTAACATATTATGAATCATCTCTCAGTATGCCCAAAAATCCCTTATGGGTATTTTTTACCAAGTGTGCTAGGTTGGGGTTTGTTTGGTTTGTGGGCTTCTAAATATACTTATCTCATTTATAGAAAATATCTGATCTACTATTTTAATGCACTAGCTATATAGGATTCCACCATGTTTTTAGTTGCACTATTTATTTTCAAGGTACAATACAAGTACCTTCTTGGGGTTAACCACTTAATGATGCACCACAAAGTTAAAAAGACATATTTTCATATGAACAAAATATTCTCCTATTTGTAGGGGTGTCTTCCTACAGACTTGAGGGTATGTGGTATCTCACAACCATTATATACAAGTATTTTCTAAGGCTTGGGTATTAAAGCCTGAGCAACCCTCACTTCACTAGATGCTTTATGCGAAATCCAACTTAGCCAATAATAAAAACTTCTTCATGATTTTTTAGAAGCTCTAAAATAGATTTTCTAGCCGAATGAATCTAGGGAAGATAAAAATATTAAATTTATTTGGATGACTATAAAATAAATGATGTAAAATAAACATACTAAGGAGTGAAGGAAAATACTAAAAAGATAAATAAATTATTGAGATGGATGCAATGTGGTCATATATATTTTTGAATAGAAGCCTCATTGCCACAATAAAACCATTCATAGATAAAAAAATAATACAAAATGTAATGATTTTGCTTGCATAAATTATTTGGATCCATGAATAAATTTGCATAAAACACAATATTTCAACTTAAACATAGAATATTAATTATTTTATTGATTGCGCTAAAGAGTTACAAGTATCATGGGCCACTTTGAGAGGGAAAGATACTTTATCATAGTCTGCTTCAAGGAGATAACAACCTTTATGACCAATGATGCTTTAAAATATAATTCTTTAGTATGCCTTCCTTTTTTTACAATGAAATATATAAATATAACTTTACCTAAAATAACTTACAATGTAAAAATAGATTAAACCTAAAATAATAATTTGAGTTATCTAATCATAATCCTATTGATTGAGGGTTACTATTATATTTAAAATGAGGTTCCCACTCATTATAACTAAACTACTACAATAAAATAAAAAGGGTTAGGATGTGAGGTCCTAACAAATGACCTCATCAACAACCACATCTCTTTGAATGAGAATCTTATACCTCTAAGGATCATATAGTTGGTATTCCTTAGAGGCATCCAAATTATATAACTCTTTGGCATCTATCAACCTCTCAAGAGGTGTCATACCATGGACTACTATAGTGGGAACCCTATTGATAATGTATGTTTCACAAGTGATGATCTCACCCAAAATGTTATGCTCCATATCCTTAGCATTAATCATACAATGAGCTATTTCCATGGTTACCCTATTTTTCTCTTAGCTACCCCATTTTTCTTTGGGTTATAGTGAAGATTCCTCTAAAATGATATACCATGAAGAGTAAAAAAATCATGAAAGGCACTACTCATGTAATCACCTCTACTATCTAAATTGATATAATTTATAACTAGTTCTCTACTAGTGTTTTGAATCCTTTGTATTTCTCAAATGTCTCATATTTTTATGCATAGTACATAGAAACACATGTATAGAGAAATAATCAATAAAAAATAGAAAGTATTTATTTCCAAAAATAGAAAATATACCCATGGGTCCACATATATCACTATGTATGATCTCCATGGGTTATGTAGCATGCCTCACTATCCCTTTTGTAAAGGAAATCCTATGATGATTTCATAGAATACATCCCTCACAAGCATCACTCAAAGGGAATACATGATAAAGTCCAATGACCATCTAAAGACAACCCATGTATCTTTGTGATCCATATCTAATATGTTTGAGTCTTTCATGTCATTGCTAACTCTCATCATTTGCTTGAGCCACCATGGATACAAAAACCTTTTGTTATGAGGAAGTAACAAAGGGAGTCAATTTATCTCATCTAACTTGTATATTTTATTTGACTTATCACAATAATAAAAAATAACTATCTTGAATCCTTTATCTATGTCCTTGCTCATTCAATGATCAAGTCAAAACTCATCCTTTTTATTTATATGGTGATACGATAAATAAAAAATATATTGGTGGAAACATAGGAATATTAATAACTTAATCAAAAGAATATTTAATATTATCCTTCCATAACTTTCCACCTATAAATAAAAATCATCTTCAATGACAAAACCCTCTTCCAAATGTAATGTGTTATAGCCTTGTATAAGTTTTTTGTGCTTAGTCATGTACCTTGTTGCCCTTGAATATGCAATCCACTTACCAAATTATGTGGATGTCTAATATGTTAAATGAACAATTATATGAGCTTGTGAGGTTTTAACATCAAAATTTTCCTCACCTTGTGTATAGAAGAAAGCAAGAACAACACCCGCTTTTTTACTTCTTCAATATTCTTGATACAAATACAACAAAATTCTACTTTTTTTTCTTCTTGAAAAACTCACAAGTTGATTTCTTGAAGGGCTTATCATAATTTTGTTTGGTTTTATTATAAATTTGAGCTTTGACCACTTCTTTTGCATGATTCTAACTTATGAAAGAATGACCCTTATACCTATATTTTTTACCTTGATGGTGAAGCTAGTATTTGAACACTTCATCAATTGGTCATATATGACTATTGAAGAAACTATTGAGAAGTTCATTATTTTCTTCTTGTACATATCTTGTTATTCTTCTCCTATTATATTTGTAATCCCTCTAGTAGTTTGGATTCCATATTGTAACTTCTTGAATTGACTAATATACTCATCAATGATATCAAAAAGTCCATAGTCAACATTGTAAGATTTACCTCCAACCTACTAATTTGTAGGGAATCAATATGATCACATAATTCCTATAATTTTAAATTAACTCCTTAAGGTTTGTAGTTCTTCTAACACCAAGAGTATCATCCTTCTTATTCCTATACAACTGCTTCCTCTCTTTAGAGTTAGTTTCTTGATGTTCTTTATTTACATATTTGAGTAACTCTTTCTTTAAAGCAAAGCTTCAATCTTGATTTTCTAAGTGGCATAGATTGGAACATTTAGCAAGGGCACATGTTGATCCATAAATTTACTACTAAAATCTAAAATTCTACATGTAGTTGTGATTAGAAACAACACTATCAATGTAGAGATATCAAAAACCATGTAGTTTTTAAAAATGGCTCAAAATTCTTCTATATGCAAAAGTTATGACTCTCTAAAGTTTGACCCAAAAGTCACACAAAGTGCCTCATTTTCTATACTTGTATCAAATGGTAGGTTGTTATGTGTCTATGCATGATGGATGAAGAGGTGAAAATTATGTGTTGAATAGATAGCATACCAATGAATGACATGACTGCACTTATCATAGTCTAGAACAAGTGGATGCTAACTAAGTCCTAACTATGTAGGCAACTGGGTAGTGCACCAGGAAACCAAACTATGCTACTTATCATGCTTTTATTTTTACTAAAAATTATAGACCATTTTGTACCACTTCTTATATTATGATTTTCTCTAAAATATGTTCTTTACCAAGTTTTCTACTGATTGTGTGATTGTACTATCATTAGGTTCGATGAGATGGCAAAATGTTATTGGTTGAACCTCTTTTTATCCTTCATAAATAGAATATTATCTGTCACATTATCCATTGCTATGTTATCACTTTTCATGTCCTTTGTGCCATGTAGTACTACACCATATCAACAAGTACCATGTTAGTTGCCACATCATCACTCACTATGTCATCTTAGACCACATCAACAAGTGCCATGCCATCAACTACCATACCATCACTTATTGCATTAGCTTTTGTAGGTACCATATCATTAACTAACATTTAATTAGGTGTCATGTCATCATCAATGGGTAAAAATTTGATGACATCATCAACTACCACATCATCACTAGGTGTCACATCATCTTTCTATGCTGCCATGTTAGGATTGTTGATATCATCATTTTAGATGCTAACATCATCCAATATTTTTTATTAATTTGGGATGATGGGATTCAAACTCATGACCTCTTGCACCCAATATCTTAGTAGTGGATTCACTAGCCCATAAATAAAAAATACACTCACATCTAGAATTTTATGGATGAAAATATTCCTAAAGTTGGGTCCATCTTTTGGAAATCAATCCTCTAGACCAGATCTCTTATTCAAATGGAAACCATATGGCAACTTGGAACAGGAAATAGGATAAATTTTTGGTTAGATAGGTGGATCTTCAATAAAATTCTTAGTGTGTACAACAAAATCTCAGTGATGAAGCCTTTGTTGGATACTCTCATAGGCAGAAAGGTGGCTATTTTCATAGACTCTTCAGTCCAACCAAAAATATGGAAAGATATCCACATTGCAAATGTTGTTGCCCAAATTTCAAATATTATCATAGAATTATCAAAATTGTTTAGGGCAACTATAATTCCATCTGGTATGTCTCATGATATCCCTTTTTGAAAAGAAACTAACTCTGGTCTCTCTTTCTATCAAATATGCTCATCTTTTGACTTTCACTCCCCAAACTTCTCTCATTCCTTTCAATATGGTTTGGCTTAAACACATCATACCTAAAGTTACTATCTTTTCTTGGTTGGCCATACAAAATAAGATCCTCACTACTGATAATATAATTAAGAGAGGGATGGTTGTTCCTAATAGATGTCATATTTGCTTAGAGGTCTAGGAATCTATCAACCACATATTTACAAAATGTTCTTTCTTCTAGTTATCCATGGATCATCTCATGTCCACCTTTTACATCTCCTAGACCCAGCCCAACTCCCTACCTCTTTTTTTCTCCCAGTGGTCCACACCTTTTAGAAATTCTAGGTTGTTTATAGGGATTAGGATTACGTTTAATATTCACATGGATCGTGCATATTAAATGCCATTTTTGTAAATGCAGACATGCCTATAAATATATTTTTGATTAATATAATTGATAATTTTTATTATGCTCATTATTGCATTCTTGCTTTCGAGTGTTCATTATATATCAGTGGTATAAAATCCAAACATTTGGGAGGTGTGTATCATCTTCATATAGGCTAGTCTGGTTCAAAAGAGGAACAAGAAAACCACCAGCGGATATTTTCTTAGGAGGAACACTCTTACATTTTTTGCACACTCTCATTTGAAAACTCTCACTGGGATCCCTCTGGTCATCGATATTTAGTTTGGGGTCAGAGGAACCCTAGCTTGGCTGAAGTTCAATGACTAGAGGGACTCCAGTGAGAGTTTTTGAATAAGGATTGTTGAAAGTCATGTGCAAAAAATGAAAGAGTGTTCACCCAATGTCAAGATCCACTGGTGGTTTTCTCATTCCTATTTAGAACCAGACTGACCTAGAGGAAGAGGATACTCACCTCTCCAATGCTCGGGTCTAATACCACTGATATGGGAAACACTCTTAATAGACAACACGAAATGGCACAAATGAAAATTTTCATTGCAGTCATCTAGAAACATATCCTATCAACATGTGGTATGGATCAAGGTGGATAAATGGTTGGGATTAAGGTAATATGGATGGCCAAGATTAATTCACACATATATACATATATGTATTTATTAAATATATATAAAATATAATATAAAAATATTAATATTAAATATATATAACAAATATATATATATATATGGAAATAATGGGTAAAAATTGTTTTAGACCTATATGGATGACAAGTAGCTAGGATTTGGTTTGTACAGAGGCTCCTTTTTGTACCATGTTGCATGAAACTCAATGCAATGCAAAAATACAAGACACATGTTTTGGCTTGATGGTGAAGCAGCTTTTTCGAGATGTGGACATGAGTTTGGAGATAAAAAAATTTGAGTGCATAGCTTACCCCCTCAATTGGTGAATGAGTTTGTGGATTAATCTCATGAGCCAATTGAAAAAATAAATGAGTGCAAATGATTGTATGGATGAATGGTATTATTGTGGATGATATGAATGATGTAAATGTGATACCATTTTTTTCCCAATGATGGAAAAGGGGTTGATGGAAGATGTATGTGATTGACTATGTTTTTTACCTAACAGAGAAAGAGGTTTTTGCCAAGTGTAGATACCATGATCATGTGATATGTATCTCATTGTGGGAAAATAAAAATCAAATGTGGTTACCCCAAGTTTGGTATGATTCCATGTTGTTGAAGAATATGCATGTCGACATCATTGATATGCAAGTATGAAGATGTAAAAAAAGTCAAATTCGGAGGGTGAGCTAGTGACTGTCAGATAATTCATATGATAAGAACCAATCACCCTAACTAAGTCTAGTCACCATGATGAATTTCAAGGAGAAAAATAATAATGAGTTATAATTTTGTCCATGTTTTAGGACCCATGAACTAGGCCATCAATGACAACTTTAGAGCAAATTGATCATGGCATAGTTTCATGCAAAAGGTGAAGTACCAAAAGTGATTTTGTTTTCAAATAATGAGATATTGGATGATGAAAAATGGCCAAGTGTCGTTATGTAGTGTATTCATTTTACCGAATTACATGGATCCAAATCGTTGCAATCATCAAGGGGATAGAATAAATCACTAGATACGATGTTCACTTGAATTTTTGTTTCAACTTGATGAATGTGCAAATGCAATGATTGATATTTGAAAATGATGTGAAAATGAGGCATTGATGATGAGAATGATGATTATGATCATTTTGTGAAAATTTGGACTATTTTGGAGCATTTGGAATTTGGTAAGTGATTTGGAGCCTTTTGGGTGTAAACTAAAATTATGTATCCAAATTGGTTAGGACCTTCATAAAACCTAATAATATGATGAAATGGATGCATGGATGAAATTTGGAGTGATTTGGTGGAGGTAATATACCTTTTGGGATTGATTTTGTGCTTTTATCAACTCTAACTCCAAACACCAATGGGTTCTTATTGCATGCGCAAACACCTGTTAAAATTTGGTGCATTTCAAAATCTGGGTGGGTGCTTCAGTGCACCAAGAAATGCCCATGGGCATTTATGTGTGCCTAAAGTAGCTATATAAGGCTTGTAGAGGGTAAACCAAGATAATTTTGCATCCAAAAATTCTGGAAGCTGCATCTGAGGGAGTGGAGTGAAGTGAGTGAAATAAAGTGAGCTACAAAATATATGGTTGCAGAGGGAGTGGATGTGGATGTAGGTGTTGGAGCTTAAGCTAGAGTGCGGTATACCAAGGTAAGGCCTTTTGACTTGCTTTTGTGTTGTGCAATTTTTTTTTAGTATTGTACATGTTCTAATATTAATGTTTTTGTGTTGTGTTGCAGCTGATGATTTTGGAGGTTCGACATCGATTTTCACCTCTCATCACTGGGGTGAGGAAGGCATTAAGGGAGGAGGAATGGAAGTGGTTGGAGGCTATGGTACTGGTGGGAGAAGCCCATATAGATGTTGTGAGGGCTGATTAGGGGTACCTCTTAGCCTTGGCAAAGAGGTGGTATCCAGATAGGGGGACCTTTTAGCTCCCTTCTAGAGAGATGACTGTGACACTTTAGGATGTATATCGCATCCTCAAGTTGCTAGTGGAGGGTTTGCATATCGAGGTTGGCCACGATAAGAATACTAAGCTGAGATGCATGTTTGGGGATGGATGGGAGGCTATGGAGGTGATGGGTGGATGGATTACTTACTTGTACATGTATGTGGATAAGAATTTGGACACCCTTCCCATTTTGGTGATGTTCATGTTGGCCAAAATAGTGGTCCCGAACAGTATTGGATGTTGGTTTCCCTGGAACCTTATCAGGTTGGTGTATGACATGCTCTCTACACCATGAGTGTATGCATGGGCTCCAAATTTATTAGCATAGTTATACCAAGAGCGATTGAGATGAAGAGGTCGAAGCACCAAGGATTAGATTATTGTGTGCTACTGCAATACTAGTTTTGGGAGCACTTCAGTTTAGCTTGACCTATGGGATTTTCAATGAGGGGATGGGATAGGGAGAAGCCCTATGTGATGAGGTGGGAGAGGTACAGTCAATTCATTCGACTCAAACCAGTCAATGGTATGGGGTTTTATGGGCTAGTTTGATAGTAGCTCAATGGAGGCCATGGTGAGGGGCCATGTGGATAGGTGATGGGGAGTATCTATGATGGGTGTGGTAGGCTAGATGGGTTATTATAAGGTACATGAAGGAGGTGGATCTTATCCAATTTTCATGGGTGTTGTGGTACTTTAGATTGAGGTTGGGAATTCTTGAGGAGACAATGCTTTACAGATGGTATCAGTATGAGATAGGGCTACCGTGCATTGAGGCATGGAGGATCACCCTTGAGGATGATGAGGATATGGATCTCCTTGATGTGGATTATGTAGGTACTATAGAGGAGTATGATGTATGGTTCATGAATCATTCGGTATGGGTGTCGAGTATAACTACGTATGGTGGAGAGGGAGGAGGTAGACTAGGAGGGTGGCAGAGTAGGTTCCAAAGGGTGGAGGATATGGAGGGGATATGGAGGATCAGGTTCCTCAGTTTGGGGGATATGGAAGGGATATGGCAGATAGGGAGGAGATTCTGAATGGGCCTCCTAGTTAGATCGAGGATGATTGGGCGAGGATGAAGTAGCTAGTGGTAGAGTGAGATGCTATGATAGCATCTCAGTATATGAATATATCTTAGCTACGAGGTAGAGAGGTGATTTAGGATATGGAGATAGCTCGATTATAGACAAATCTAGAGGTATGATCAACAATATGTGGAGATGAGAGCAGGATCACGAGGCTCCAGGAAGAGCTACAAGAGGGATATTGTAAGGAGAGACATGGTGTACATCATATTTAGGCTCAAGATGGATATATCTGATTATTGGAGGATCGGTTGATGGATCATGTTATTGGGATTCAAGAACCACCCGCCTCATCCATATCTGGATCCACTAGGCCTAGTGAGTCTAGGCATAGTTCTAGGTCAAGGGCTCCTTCATGGTCATAGGGTCCTCTCATAGGCATTAGCTAGTGCTTAGATGCACTTTTTGTATATGAGCCTTGGTGTTCCATTATATGTAGCCTTTTTGGGCACTCATTGTATATGCAATATTTTTATATATAAACACATGGATTTTACTTTTATGGTATGCTTTTGTGTGAATATTTTTTATGGAAATGCTTTTGTGTGAATGTATATGTATATGGATGATTAATGCAAGTGGTAATGTGTTATGGATGTAAATATTCTAATGATCATTCATAGTTTAGAAATTTCTTGACCATGTTTTAGCATTTTTGTTTAATAAGGGGCACCAAACTTGGTGGTATCTGGGGTGAAAGATGCATGAACTGACATGGGTATTGACATGGAAGAAGATATGGATGTTGATATGGAAAACATACTATTTTGCAGAGACTCAGACATACTAGTGGTATAAAAAAAACTCACTAAAATTATCTAATTCCACTAGGACCAAATGTGTGTGCAATGAATTTATTTACTGAATCATGAGCATGGTAATGAATCAAGGCAATCAAGAACTGGTTTGTGTGCAAGTGAGTTCATTAACTCATCTTGAGTAAATTGGTAGTGATTCGTTATGGATGAAACCAATAAGGTAGCTTGTTCTTATATGCGATCAAAGGTCTCTTTGAAAGAGACATGTCACCATGCATGAGCGTACTCCATTGTCAGTCAAGCATCTATAGCTTCGATGGAGGCTAACTCCATAGTCCAAGGATTTGATCTCTTAAGTTTTGGGGATGACTACTTAACCATATGACTAAAAATGTAGTACGATCCTTATAACCCAATGATCAATGGTGTGTGATGTAAAATATTTTTGATTTTTTAGAGATTTTTACCTACTCGAAGAACACAAGATTATACTAAGAGGGGGAGGGGTGAACAGTATAAGACCACTTTTTACTTTCTTTCCAAACCAATATCAATTAATGTCCTTAATTGCAATAACCAAATATAGAAGTGTGCATTAATAACTCAGATAGCAGTAGTAAGCAAGAGCACAAGTCACCACACACAATTGAGACACAAGATTTAACGTGGTTCCCCCAATGTGGGGTACTCCACAAGATGATCTCCTTATAATATTTCACACAAAAATATCCAATACAATGATTTATTTGATCTGCTCAAAGCTAGGCAATAACAAGTTCACACAGAACTTGTCCAAATCTGAATAACAAGTTCACATAGAACTTGTCCAACTTTGAATAACAAGTTCACATAGAACTTGTCCAACTTTGAATAACAAGCTCACACATAACCTATCCAAAACTGAATAACAAGATCACATAGAACTTGTCCAATGCTGAATAACAAGCTCACATAGAACCTGTCCAATGCTGAATAACAAGCTCACACAGAACTTGTCCAATGCTGAATAACAAGCTCACACAAAACTTGTCCAAATATGCTCCAACAAGCTCACTAAGAACTTGTCCAAATCTGCTCTAGAAAGCTCACCAAGAACTTGCCCAAAATCTGCTTCAACAAGCTCACCAAGAACTTGTCCAAATCTGCTCTAGCAAGCTCACCAAGAACTTGCCCAAAATTTGTCCAACAAGATCACCAAGAACTTGTTCAAATCTGTCCCAAATCTATCCACAAATCTGTCCTCAAATCTGTCCCAACACTATCCTCAAATGTGTCCCAAAACTATCCACAAAGGCCTTCTCAAAGGCTCAATCAATCATACACAAACTGCCACAAGTCTGTCCATAAATCTATCCCAAAGGCCTTCTTCAAAGTCTCAATCAATCATGCTCAAGTAGCACTCAAATTCCCAACTCTCAGGCAAGCTCAAAGATGAACTCAACAATGAATGGGTTCATGAAAAAAAAAATCCAATTTACCAAAAACCATGAAGCAAAAGAATTGTTGAGACTCAATTGTCTAATTCAATCTCAACTCAAATCAACTTCATAGAAGCATAAAGAGAATTGTTAGAGACTCAATATGTTCTAATCTCACTCTCAACCCAAATCAATCTCAACTCAACTCAAGTCAACTCATAGAAGCATAAAGAGAATTGTTAGAGACTCAATATGTTCTAATCTCACTCTCAACCCAAATCAATCTCAACTCAACTCAAGTCTTATAGAACCATAAAGAGAATTGTTAGAGACTCAATATGTTCTAAACTCAATCACCACAAGGGACAACTCTCTCTCACACAACCCTAGTCCAAGTATGTATCAACCAACTCAAATGTTTCCAACAATGCTCAACCACAAATCTCACATAACAATGATACTCATGTTCTTTTCTAACTCATGTTCTTTCACAACCAATGGGCTTCAACAACTATGCTTATAAAACAAGGTTTAAAAACAACTCTCAATTCATAAAACCTTGAAGCATTCAACCAACCACTTTTGAAAAGGAAACCACAAACAATCCTTTTCCCTCCAATGATATTTCAGAAATCAACCACCATAAACAATCAATAGGAGAATGTGCCCATACCTTTTATGAAGATGAAGAAACCCCTTTGGAAATTTGCCACACTCAACACACTTTGAAAAGAACAAAACAACCTTCACTTGAACCCCTTTACAAAAATAGAAATATCTCTTTATGTACACCTTATTTCTCCTTCTAAGCAAGATAATCAAATAGCCCTCGAAATAAGATTTCCAATGATATATAACATGATATACTTTTATAAAAGGAAAAAACCAAAAATATCTCCTTTTCTAAAAGTGCACTATAACTCTTAAACTTGCCTTACGATTAAATAAAAAATATTTAATCAAACATTTTCCTCAACCACACCTTATTCCTCCAACATTAGGCAATAATAAAAAAATATTTTAATAAAACATTTACTTGCCTCTAGAGGGAATCGAACCTCTATCGCTACCCACACAACACCTCAACCATGGCGCCAAAGACCACGCGAGCTACTCGCTCGCATAAGATGGAGAGCGAAGACTCTCCCCTTATCTCGCTGCCCTCTTGCTCACGTCAAAATGTGGGCCAAGACTTTCCTTCCTTACTCCTCGTAATTCATAGCCAGTGGGAATCGAACACATGCACATCCACTAGCAAAAACCTTAACACTCCCAAGCTCACCATTGGACCATGTTGTCACGTCGAGGAAATTTGGTGCCTACAAATAAATGTTCTCTTTGAATCTTGCTTAGGGGCTTTAAAAAAAAAGCCCTTTGCATATATATATGCAATCTCCTTTGTAAGATAATAAACATCGGTGCTTTTAACTTTTAATAATTACCTTTGATAGCGCATGAACTTTATGACGTCGACAATAATTTTAATTTTAATTTTAAAATTTAAATTTAAATTTTAAATAATTAAAATTTAAACTAAATATTTAAAATCAAATATCTCCATCACCGGGGCACCTTTTTTGATGAAACGAAAGCCTAACTTGGGTTTCAAGAAAAATCTAGTTCAAATATGCCATCCATGGTTTTAAATAAAACCTTTTATTTTGCCTGCCTTGGTTCTCACAAAAACCATGTATATATCCATGCTCTCCGAAATATGAATGCTTTGGTCATCAAAACTCAATGTGTTCCTTGGGACATTAATGTGACATCAATGACAACATAAAACAACTCAAATTTCCAACAATCTCCCCCTTTTTCATTGATGGCAACACCTCTAAAGCAAAAACCACAATCATTGCAAAAACCATCTCTGAGAATCAAAGTTGCTCCCCCTGACTCAATAATCTCTTTGGAGGCTGCTCCCCCTAACTCAATGCTCTCTTTGGAGGCTGCTCCCCCTAACTCAAATCTCTCCTTGGAGGCTGCTCCCCCTAACTCAATACTCTCTTTGGAGGCTGCTCCCCCTAACTCAAATCTCTCCCCCTTTGACATCAATGGCAAAAGGGACACCTATGGGGCTAAAAGATATGACTCTTAAGCATAGCCCCCTCACCACCTTCTCTCTTGAGGTGATTAATTTTGGGGTGGGAGTACCTTTACTCCCATATTACATTGATTCTTTCCTTTATCAACTTCCTTCCATGTTTTTTTGATATCCTTCTCTTGATGAATTACTTGATCTTCTTGTCTTGAACCTGTTTGACCTTCTTGCCTTGAACCTGTTTGACCTTCTTGCCTTGAACCTATTTGGAATTGAGTCCTACACCATTTTGCAATATGCCCAAAGTTATTGTAAATAAAACACTTGATATTGTAGCCTTTGGATGGTGCCCATGTCCTGAATTCTTTCTTGAAGTAATTTCCATATCCATTCCTTTCTTGAACCCTGTATTGTGAAGCTCTGTTTTCATGACCATTATGACCATGACTTCTGAATTGTGTAGCTCTAAAACCAAAACCATGTTGCTCATTTCCTTTGCACTAAAAAGCTTTATGACCAATCATGTTACATGAGAAGCAATGTCCCTAAAAATAATACCTTCTTCCTTTGAAGTTTCTTCTTGCAAAATCAAATTTCTTTGATCCATAGACCCTGCAATGTATAGCCCTGTGTCCAAATCCATTACAAGAAAAACAATGTCCTTGAAAAGCCCTTTTTTCATGCCTTGGTTCCTCATACCTTTCTTGACCATTATCCCTATGATCATCTTCAACTTGTGCATTGCATTCTTGAACCTTCTTTGTAGTATCTAAATCTTCTTCCTTAGTTTCTTCCTTGTTTTCCTCTTCAAGTATTTCTCTTTCTTTTGAACTTGATTCACCTATCTCAAAACAAGATCTAAACTGAATATTTGGAGCCATAGGAACTTTGGAACTTTCCTCACAAATCTTAGGTGCTTCCTTGCTTTCATATTTAAGAACTTCCTTTCCTTTTGAGTGTGATTCCCCAAACCTAAAATATGAGACCTTTGGTGCTTTGGAATCCTCCTCTTCTTTCTCTTTATTTGTGTCAAGTAGCAAATTGGCATACATCTCTATAGCCTCTGAAATACAAGTATCCATTTATGTTGCTTCTTTTTCTTTGGGAACTGGTTCTTCCTTATAGATTTTTGAAACAAAACCTCCTGATACAAATATAGGACCTTGTGTACTTATTTTTTATTTCCCTTCTTCATAACCAAGCCCTGTCTTTATAAATGGATCTCGTTGTAAATCCAAAAGAATATCCAGAGTTTTTGAATTCCTTTGAAATTGTGCTAACTCATTTATGTAGGTCCCCAAACTTTTCTAATATTCTTCTTCTAACTGATTACATATTTCTTTCCTCTCCTTCAATTTCTCAAAAATAGTGATGCCAAGCTCTTTTGTTTCTTGAAGCTCTTTTTCAAAATCTTGAATATGTTGATTAAGCATCATATTGACTTTTTCATTTTCTTGAACCTTATTTTCAAGCCTCTTGATTTTCTTTTTCAACCTCCTAATTTTCTTTTCTTGTTTTGTGGAATCCTCTTCTTCATCATCACTGTTGTTGGAATTGTCACTAGAACTGCTGCTTTCTTTTTCAAATAAACTTTCCTTGTTGCAATTGTTGTAGTATGTGCAATCATCATCTATATGCCAAAAATCTCCACATATGAAGCATTTTAGTATCCTTAGACCTTTCTTGTACCTATCTGCTTTCTCAATGGCTATGGCAAGCTCTTCATGTCTTTCTTCAATAGATTTATCCTCTTCTTTAACTTCAATACCTAGGAATAGGTGTTCTTGCTTTTCTTCATTTATTCCAAAGAATGTACATTCTTCTTCATCTGACTGATCTTTATCACTGTAATCTGAGCTATCACTTGCTTCTACAATGTAGTAATATTTCTTTGCCTTACGAAAAATTTTCTTCTTCTCATACCTGTTTTGCTTGAATCTGTCATCTTTGTCATGCTTATGCTTTCCATCTTCTTTTCTTCTTTGACCCTGTTTTTCATCATCATTATTTTCTTCATGTGGACACTTGTATGCATAGTGACCAAGATCACCACACTTGTAGCATCTGACTTTCCTTATATCTCTAAAATTCCTTGAGTCCTTATTCCTTTTGATGAAGTTAGCTTCCTCATCATTTTCTAAAACTCTATCTATTTCTAAAACTTTCCCTTTCTCTTTTTCTGAAGCCTTGAATGCAATCTCTTTTATTGGAACTTGATGCTTACTTACCCTCATCTCATAAGATGTGAGAGTACCTTGCAATTCTTCCATTGTTAGCTTATTGATATCCATTGTTTCTTCTATTGTTGAAACCTTAGAATCATATTTCATGGGAAGTGATCTCAAAACCTTTTGAGTAACTTTTGATTCTTTCATCTCAAAACCTAGGCCTCTCATGGTGTTAGTAATCTCATCAACTTGAAGTAAAAACTTTGCAATATCTTCAGAATCTTCCATTTTCAATTCCTCAAATATTTTTCTATGAGTTTGTAGTTTTTCCAACTTTACCTTGGAATCTCCTTCATAAGTATTCTACAACTTGGTCCACATTTCATTAGTTGAAGTACATACCATGACCTTTGCAAAATATGTCTCACGTAGCCCACTCAAAATATAATTCATTGCTCTTGCATTTATCTCAACCAATTTCTTGGTAGTCTTATCTTCCTCGGGATCACCTTCAACCCTATACTCTTTTTCAACCATCTGCTATACCTCATATCCTTGTGATATCAAGTAGTTCTTCATCCTCATGCTCTAGAAAGCATAATTGTTACCATCAAATAATGGAGCCTTATTTGTAGATAATCCATTCTGTGAAGCCATTTGTGTTCTTGTAGAATCTGCCCTCAAGTTGTTATCTTTTTAGAAGGAACCCGCTCTGATACCAATTGAAGAACACAATCTTATACTGAGAGGGGAGGGTGAACAGTATAAGACCACTTTTTACTTTCTTTCCAAACCAATATCAATTAATGTCCTTAATTAAAATAACCAAATATAGCAGTGTGCATTAATAACTCAGATAGCAATAGTAAGCAAGAGCACAAGTCACCACACACAATTGAGACACAATATTTAACGTGGTTCCCCCAATGTGGGGTACTCCACAAGCTGATCTCCTTATAATATTTCACACAGAAATATCCAATACAATGATTTCTTTGATCTGCTCAAAGCTAGGCAATAACAAGTTCACACATAACTTGTCCAAATCTGAATAACAAGTTCACATAGAACTTGTCCAACTCTGAATAACAAGCTCACATAGAACCTATCCAAAACTGAATAACAAGCTCACATAGAACTTGTCCAATGCTGAATAACAAGCTCACACAGAACCTGTCCAATGTTGAATAACAAGCTCACATAAAACCTGTCCAATGCTGAATAACAAGCTCACACATAACTTGTCCAAATATGCTCCAACAAGCTCACTAAGAACTTGTCCAAATCTGCTCTAGCAAGCTCACCAAGAACTTGCCCAAAATCTTCTTCAACAAGCTCACCAAGAACTTGTCCAAATCTGCTCTAGCAAGCTCACCAAGAACTTGCCCAAAATCTATCCAACAAGCTCACCAAGAACTTGTTCAAATATGTCCCAAATATGTCCACAAATCTGTCCACAAATCTGTCCTCAAATCTATCCCAACACTATCCTCAAATGTGTCCCAAAACTGTCCACAAAGGCCTTCTCAAAGGCTCAATCAATCATACACAAACTGCCACAAGTCTGTCCACAAATCTATCCCAAAGGTCTTCTTCAAAGGCTCAATCAATCATGCTCAAGTAGCACTCAAAACTCCCCACACCTCTGTCGAGGCAAAGCTCAAAGATGAACTCAACAATGAATGGCAAGGTCTGAGGGGTTACAACTGGATCCACAATGATATCAACTCAAATCAACTTCATAGAAGCATAAAGAGAATTGTTAGAGACTCAATATGTTCTAATCTCACTCTCAACCCAAATCAATCTCAACTCAACTCAAGTCAACTCATAGAAGCATAAAGAGAATTGTTAGAGACTCAATATGTTCTAATCTCACTCTCAACCCAAATCAATCTCAACTCAACTCAAGTCTTATAGAACCATAAAGAGAATTGTTAGAGACTCAATATGTTCTAAACTCAATCACCACAAGGGACAACTCTCTCTCACACAACCCTAGTCCAAGTATGTATCAACCAACTCAAATGTTTCCAACAATGCTCAACCACAAATCTCACATAACAATGATACTCATGTTCTTTTCTAACTCATGTTCTTTCACAACCAATGGGCTTCAACAACTATGCTTATAAAACAAGGTTTAAACACAACTCTCAATTCAAAAAACCTTGAAGCATTCAACCAACCACTTTCGAAAAGGAAACCACAAACAATCCTTTTCCCTCCAATGATATTTCAGAAATCAACCACCATAAACAATCAATAGGAGAATGTGCCCATACCTTTTATGAAGATGAAGAAACCCCTTTGGAAATCTGCCACACTCAACACACTTTGAAAAGAACAAAACAACCTTCACTTGAACCCCTTTACAAAAACAGAAATATCTCTTTATGTACACCTTATTTCTCCTTCTAAGCAAGATAATCAAATAGCCCTCGAAATAAGATTTCCAACGATATATAACATGATATACTTTTATAAAAGGAAAAACCAGAAATATCTCCTTTTCTAAAAGTGCACTATAACTCTTAAACTTGCCTTCCGATTAAATAAAAAATATTTAATCAAACATTTTCCTCAACCACACCTTATTCCTCCAACATTAGGCAATAATAAAAAATTGTTTTAATAAAACATTTACTTGCCTCTAGAGGGAATCGAACCCTCGTCGCTGCCCACACAACACCTCAACCACGGCGCCAAAGACCACGCGAGCTACTCGCTCGCATAAGATGGAGAGCGAAGACTCTCCCCTTATCTCGCTGCCCTCTTGCTCACGTCAAAACATGGGCCAAGACTTTCCTTCCTTACTTCTCACAATTCACAATTGGTGGGAATCGAACACATGCACATCCGCTAGCAAAAACCTTAACACTCCCAAGCTCACCGTTGGACCATGCTGTCACGTCGAGGAAATTTGGCGCCTACGAATAAATGTTCTCTTTGAATCTTGCTTAGGGGCTTTAAAACAAAAAGCCCTTTGCATATATATATGCAGTCTCATTTGTAAGATAATAAATGTCGGTGCTTTTAAATTTTAATAATTACCTTTGATAGCGCATGAACTTTATGACGTCGGCAATAATTTTAATTTTAATTTTAATTTTAAAATTTAAATTTAAATTTTAAATAATTAAAATTTAAACTAAATATTTAAAATCAAATATCTCCATCACCGGGGCACCTTTTTTGATGAAACGAAAGCCTAACTTGGGTTTCAAGAAAAATCCAGTTCAAATATGCCATCCATGGTTTTAAATAAAACCTTTTATTTTGCCTGCCTTGGTTCTCACAAAAACCCTGTATATATCCATGCTCTCCAAAATATGAATGCTTTGGTCATCAAAACTCAATGTGTTCCTTGGGACATTAATGTGACATCAATGACAACATAAAACAACTCAAATTGCCAATATACTCTTTGTTTTATTTTGGAATTGTGATAGTGGTGAAAACCACTTTTTTTGTGGACTATGTTGCATGATGGGACATGCGAGGATTGCCCCTTTCACTTCGAGGTTCAACCCAAGTATGGTGTTATCCCTATTTGACACAAGATGTTTTTTAATATGTGAAATTATGTTTGGTTAAAGAATATTTTGGAGTAAATTCCTATAACTCAGCATTTTCTTAGGAAGATGTGTAATGGTCCTTAAAAGAACTTGATATGTATTTATGGTTTGCTTAAAACACTAGGAGTGGTTGAGTGACTGAAAAAATCTAGGAATTATGGATATATGGAAGCAAATGAAAATTTGCTTTGGTGGAATGGTGTGGATGATGTTGTGAAGGTACCCCTGATTAAGGCAACATTACTTTTTTTGGACCAATAAAACCTTGAACTGAATAAATGATCCCTAATATGAAATGTGAAATGTATGAAATGCAATTTGTGAAATGGAGTGTATGAATGCAATTGTTTTTAAATGAAATGTGTGAATGCAATTGTTTTTAAATGAAATGTATGCAAATGAAGTGCAATGTTTTTGTGTATGAGCCATGTATATATACATAAATAAATCTCATTAAGCATAGAATTATCTTAAGTGTATAACATTAAGTGGTTCGGGTTCTTCCTCTCCCTCTAGACTGGCAAGCCTATAAGTACCTTTACCCACTTTTTGAGTGATAATGTATGGACCTAACCAATTAGCCACAAATTTATCATGAAGATGTGGTAATGCATTGGTGTTTTATTAATTCTATTTAAGGACAATATCTCCTACTTGGAATTCATGTAGATGAACTTTGGCATTGTAAGCATGCTTTAGGTAGTATTGATAAACTCGTAAATTATCTAAAACATTGAATCACATCCCATCAAGAAGTGTGAGTTGGTCAAGATGTGCTTGTCTAACAGTGTTATCATCTATGAATTCCTGCAAATAAATTTGCAAGGAGGGGATCTCAAGATCAAGAGGTATGATTGCTTCAGCTCCATAGACCAAGAAAAATGGTGTTGCCCTAGTAGGCATGTGGATGCTTGTTCGATAAGCCCATAATGCCAAGGGAATTTTAGTATACCTTCTCTATGATTTTTGTTAACCAGTTTCTTGAGAATAAAAACTAAGGTCTTGTTGGTAGCCTCAACGTGTCCACATGCTTATGGGCAATAAGGAGTCAAGAAACTATGTTGGATGTTATATTTCTCGTAAAGTGCTTGAACATACTTTTTCTTGAAATACTTACCATTGTCAAAGATGATTTTGGAAGGAATACCAAAATGACAAATGACATGATGAATTAAAAACTCCACAATTCTAGGTCCTATCGTACTAGTTAAAGGAATTACCTCAACCCACTTAGTGAAGTATTCAGTGGCTATGATGACAAGTGTATGTTTTTTTGAGGAAGGAGGTGATTTTTTTCCAATTAAATCAATACCCCATTGTGAAAAGGGTTAAAATATTTGAATAGGCTATAATGCTTGTGATGGCACATGAGTTAAATTAGCATGTTCTTGACATTGCTTACAATATTTGACATAAGTGCAACAATCTTGTTCCATGGTGGGCCAATAATAACCCATGCATAGAATACACTTTATGATGGCCATCCCGCTAAAATGACCACTACAAGTACCATTATTAGCTTCATATATGGCTCTTTATGCCTCAAAAACCTTGAGATATTGAAGGAGGATTCCATCATAACCACATTTATACAACACGTCCCCCAAGAGAATAAAACATGTTGCTTTTTACTTCAAATTGAATTTATCAGTTCGAGACATGTCAGATGGGAGTGTTCCAAACTTGAGAAAAACTACTATTTGGCTTGACCAAGGCTCATATGGATCTAACTGGATAAAGCAAACATCCTTTTCATCCTTAGATTCATCCTAAACAATTGTATATTTATAGATCATTGAAATAATTAGAGGTTTTACCTCTCCTAAGGAGTCTTTTGGAATCAATGATCCAAGAGATGCCATCGCATCTACGAATCTATTAGTCAAACGTGGTAAACTGTTGATTTCATACCAATTAAATTTAGAGAGAAATTTTATTGCTAATTCATGGTAAAGCTTAATTGTAGGTTCTTTACATTGGTATTCTTTGTTGATTTTCTTGACAATAAGTTGAGAATCACCAAATATCTTGATATGCTTAATGCTCATAGTTATAGCTGATTGAAGGCCTAATATTAAGGTTGCGTACTCTTCAGTGTTGTTTGTGCATTGAAATTCAAGTTTGAATGATAAGGGGATAGGTACCCCCTGCGGTGTTTGAAATACGACTCTAACACCTTGACCTTTTGCACACTTCGAATAATCAAAGAATAGTGTGATATTGTCATTTTGCTTCAGAATGACATCTTCTTCATGTTTAGTGATAGTGAATACCAAATCATCTAGGAGCTCAATAATCAAGGGATGACCACTAGGTAGTAGAGCTTCCGTAAGTTGATCGGCTATGACCTGACCTTTAATGGATTTTTGGCTAATGAACTCAAGGTTAAATTCAGTAAGAAGCATTATACATTTAGCAGTGCGGGTATTATTGTAAGTGTGATACATCATATAATGCAAAGGATTTTATCTAGATACGATATATGTTTTGTGACTAAGCATGTAATGTTTGAGTTTATTAGTGGAAAAAACCACTGCTAAGCATATTTTTCTACATAAGTGTATCTGGTTTCATATATTACCAATGTTTGACTTATGTAAAAGACAACTTGGTCTCGATTTTATTCATTCTTTTGTGCAAGCATTGTCCCCAATGCAAAGTCTGTTGTTGAAACATAAATATAGAAGGGGATCACCAAACGAGGAGGTGCTAAGACTGGCAAAGAAGCTAAATATTGCTTAATGTAATTAAAGGCTTTTTGGAACTCATCTAAGAAAATGGCACCCCTTTTGTAGCAGGTAATTGAATGGCTTGCATTTGTCAAAAATTTGTGCAATGAAATATTGGATTGATTGAATTTTTCCTTGTAAACTATACAATTTCTTTAAATTTATTGGGGGAGGCATCTCCATGATGGCCTTGACCTTGTTTGGGTCTACTTCAATGCCTATTTTGGAGATAATTAACTCTAGTAGTTTTCACGAGGTAACACCAAAGACACTTTTCTTAGGATTCAACCTTACATTATGCCATAGAAGTCGATCAAAAACTTTTTCCAATACACCAAAGTGCTCTTGTCAAGTTTTGGATTTTTCCTAGAGATCATCCACATAATCTTTGATAATATTATGCATATAGTCATGGAAAATGTATGTCATGGCACGTTGATAAGCGGCACCTGCATTTTTAAGGCCAAAGGGTATCACCTTGTAACAAAAAGTTCCCCAAGGTGTAGTGAATGTTGTTTTGTGTTGGTCTTCAGGATTTATTAAAATTTGATTGTATCCTAAAAATCCATCCATGAGAGAAAGCATTTTATGGCCAGCACAGTTGTCGACAAGAGTGTCAATGTTTGAAAGAAGAAATACATCCTTAGTACATGCTTTGTTAAGATCTATAAAATTAGTGCAAACGTGTATCGCCCCGTTAGGCTTACGAATGGGTACCATATTTGAGAGCCACTCAGGATAGTCAATGGGTACAATGAAACCCACATCTCATAGTTTTTAAAGATTTTCTTTGACCAAGAGGGCAATGGTAGGATGCATACTCCTAAGTTTCTATTTGACCGACTTAGAATCAATATGTAAGGTGAGATTATGGACGACCAAGCTAGGGTCAATACTAGGCATATCCTTCTAGGACCATGCGAAAATACCCTTCTTCCTCTTGAGGAGAGAAATTAATTTCTCTTGTTCATATTTGGATAAGATTTTACCTATTTTGATAATTTAGGGATTGTCTTTGTCTGAACTAAGGTCCACATCGATGATATCTTCAATGGACATGTGGAAACCTTCCTTAAGTTTATGGGGCATTGGGATTAGATGAATATCATCTATGATGTCATCAAACGCTTTTGAATTATCCTCATCTACGTCATCTAAGGTGAAGGTGAAGGTGAAGGTGGAGGGGATAGAGGAATGTAGTTGGTTGAAGCTCTTAACAATTCCTCGGATAGGACAAACTCAAAAAAAGAAGGTGGTGAGGAAATCTGATCCATATCAATAAGGCTCATGTCAATTGGAATTAGTTTTGCCAAATCATATGGATTATGGAGTGGGGTGAATAAGTCAACATGATTCATGTTGACTTTAGGGAAAATGGAGGAGGTGAAATGGATGGAATAGATAGAGCCTAAGAAATGATGCTAGGAACTTGGTAAACCTGGACAGTAGCAAGCAACACAAATAAATACACTTAAATAAATGCTATATGCAGAAAAAAAATGTTTTTGTTTGTTTTATGTTTTTCTCTTTTTTTTTGTATTATTTATATATGTTACAATTTTGGTCGATGAAATGGATTAATGAGATGGAGGTGGTGGTTCATCGATAGGTTTGGCTCACTCTTGTGGAAGAAGCAAGCAAAATATGGGCTTATGGATGGAAAAGTTTTTGAGATAAAACTCATATTGTTCAGTGTGGGGAATGATGGGCTCTGATTCCTCCTTAGATTACTCAGAAGATATCAACATGAGGTTGAATTCTTTGTACATTTTATCGTCAGTCATCAGGGTGAAGGGCTTCTTCTTCTAAATTTAGATTAAGCCTTTGTAAGGCTTGTTCAAAAGAAGAGATGGTGTGAAGTGGATGATATCCTAAAACCAAAAAATCGTGCACTTCTTGATAAGGAACATCAATAGGTTGAGGCACTCCCTATTCATATCGACCTAAGCCATGTATTTTCCAATTATGTCTGTGAAAATAGTGGGATGGAAAACCCATCATTTTTTGGATATTGGTAGGTTTTGGTTGTTTGGGTTCTTTTGGGAGTAGGATTAGACAAATATTATGTCCCCCCGTACACAAAATTTATGGTATTAAGCACTAAACCCATATTGTATACCACTTTTACAGATAAAGGTGGGTCACATGGGCAACTGAAATCCTTAGTAGTTGAGATATTGAGAGGTGTAATTGTGATGTCTTGGACCACATATTCGCCAATACCAAGGTTGGTGAGGTGGACTTCAACTTGGGATGATGAGGATGAAGTGGTCATGGGAGGCTCATGGTTGGATAATGGCTTATATTATGGGGAAGATGTAGGCACCTCACAGTTCAACAATTTGACTTGTGAAATATTGGTTGATGGATATGGATTTGGTTGTGAAGGAATTGTTGCAATCAATGAGGGGGATGATAATGTGGATAACATGGATTGGGTTTGACCACATGTACATGTAGTCAATGATGATGATAATAAATGTGTATAAGTGGATGCTTGGTTGGAATTGGTGATGGGAATCTCCTTAGGAATGGGAGCTTTTGATGAAGGATTGGATGGAGTGATTGATGATGTGGTGGATGACGTGAGGAAAAGGTGGGTAGAAGGAAGCATGGATTCATAAGGATTCCATATGAAGTTGCAATACTTAAACATATCAACATCCATTGGTATGCAATGTACTTTCCCTTCATTTACATATTTTATACATTGATGTAATATGGAAGGGACACATCTCATTTCCCTCATCCAAGGTCTTCCAAGGAGTACATTGTATGCCATGGATCCTTCTAATATGTGGAACAATATATGCAACATTTTTACCTCTACTTCAATGGGCAAAACAACAGTGCTAAATGTAGAGCAGATAGCATCGTTAAATACTTCTAATGTGATGGTGGATTTGGTTATGTGAGATGGAGGAAGATTGAGATGATGGAGGGTAGATGTGGTGATGATGTTAATGGAGGAGCCGATATCAATTAAGACTCTTTTGAATGGTTTTCTGTCAATTTGATCCATTACATGCAATGGAGGGTCCACCAATTTTGATGAGATTGGTTTAATCTCAAAGTCATAAAACATCATGTAAGGCTCCATGCATGTTTGAATACTCCATACAAAGTTATTAAAGGTATTTGAATCTTGATATTGGAGTTCGATGTATTTTAGAATATCCATTAATGCCTAATGATGTTGGGGAGATTGTTGAAGTAGGTCATAAATAGATAATTTTGATGAAGACATTTTTAAACTCATGGTTAACCAACTAATCAGAGAAATGATTAGCCTTTGGGGGTGGTTGATGGGATAAATTTATGGATTATAATGGTTGGGAATGTGGTTTGGTGAAGAAATATTTGGAGAAATTTGGATGGGTGGTGATGGAATAGGTTGAGACTCCCTTGCTTGTGAGTTCATGGGTTGTTGAACGGATTGCTACCATGCATCTTGTCGATTGTTTTGTCATTGTTGACTTTGGGTTACCACATGAATATCACCTATAAAACCTTGGTATTGTTTAATATGGTTAACTTTATTGGGAGGTGTCTTGATGTTAGACCCTCCCATTATGGATTGTACCTCCTCATGATGAGGAAGTGGTATTTGGAAAATACCAAGATTTTGGTTTTGTTGAGCTAGGGAGATATCAAGATTGATAGCTCCTAATTCAATAAGGTCTTGTACTACATTCTTAAATACATGGTAGTTATTTATGTCATGCCTATTTTACCTATGATAAGGGCAAAAAAAATGTTCCCTATAGTTTTTACCATGTCTTGTGGGATCATATGGTTTAACCTCAAACAAAGCAAGTTGGTTGGTGTCATACAACCTTTGAAATATGGAGGCATAAAATTCATATAGAGGGGTGTATTAACGATTTTGTCGAATTGATTATCGACGTTGGTGATTATCCATAGTTGGCACTGTACTTTGCATAGATTGGGTTACAAAGGGTACCACATGATAAGAAATTAGTTCTAGTTGTTGTTCATTGGTTGTTGTTGAGCCATTATCTTCTAACTCATGACCATTTTATTGATGTGATTGGCTTGATTGGCCAGATTGGCCTGTGTTGATTTGGTTTGGCCAGAATAATTGCTTTTGTATTGGCCTTTGTTTTGCCATTCCTTATTTCTTAGCTTAAGTATACCTTCTTGGATTTTTATCTCCTCGATAATACTAGCTTGGGCAAGAGCTTCCTTAAATGAGTGATATATTTGCAATTGAAGCATCCAAGAAATGGGTTTTAGGTAGCTCTTAGTTAATAGCTTAATAAAATCTTCCATAGGTAAGGTGAGTGGCATTTTGGTTATGATGGCCCTTCAAAATTGCCAAAATCATAGATAGACTCATCATCATGATGTCTTAAACCATAGATATCATACAATGAGACTTCCTTTCTTACATTAAGGGCAAATCGTTTAAAGAATTGGTAAACCAATTATGTGAAAGTATAAATACTATGATTGGGCAATTATTTATACCACTCTATGTCATCTCCCCCTAATATCTGAGGAAATCTGAAGATCATGCGAGCATTATCAATTTGAATTCTAAAGAATGAGTGCACGAATGTTCTCACATGCTCTTTAGGGTCCTCAGTCCCTTTGAACTTGTCAAACCTTGGTATCGTAAAGTATGCCAAATATGGTGGTGATGGTACCAAAGGGTGAATTGGTTGATTAATTAATTGATGTAAGGTTAGTTTCTAGTTATTGTAACCAGGAGTATGTTGAATCAAATTATCAATATTTTGTTGCATAGCCTTTCTTCTAGGATCTTCCCTAGGAATGTGAAAGCCCTGAATCACTTGATGATTCTGTGAAGGGGTGGAAATATGTTACGGAGTGACAAGATGATTATGGATAAGAGGAGTGAATTGGAATTGATGGTGATGAGACTAATTGAGAAATAATGGTGACTGTTGAAAATGGGATAATGCATGAGGACTATGGCTAGGTTATCCTATGGTAATGGAATGTATATGAGTGGATGGAGGTGTTGGAATGGAAACCACATAATATTTTGGTACCCAAGATGAACTTTGGCTAACAAATATGGATTGAGTAAAAATTGGCTGAGGCATAGGGTTCACTTGAACTTGTTGTTGAGCGGTCTGTCGCTTCTTAAGAAATTTGTTCAAATGTTCCCATGCTTCATTAATTTCCATATCATAATTGGAAGGCATGGATGAAGATGGAATAGATGATGTGGATGGGTGACAAGTGGCAATGGGAATTGCAACTTGATTGGATTAAATGGGCACTTGTGAAGCAGCATTGAATTGTGCTTCATACAAGGGGTTGATTTGGTGGATACATATGAAGTGCTACGAGTACATGATGGTTGGGGAATGGAGAAATGGGATGAAGGTGCAACTAATACCTCAAAAAGAGGGTTAGTGTACACCTGGGTGAAGATATATGGTTAGGAAGGAATAAGTTCCTACTATAAAGAAGGATCTTGATCCGGGTCATTATGGATGGGTTGTAAGACATAATTAGTCAATTTGTAGAAAGCCTCTACTTTGGCCATGTTTATGTGGGTAATTTTATGGTCAATTGTGGGTGAATATGATTCAGTTTATGGAGGAGATGTGGAGGTGTATTTATGTGAAATATTAGTAGCTTGCATAATGTGTGATGATACCGTAGACAAATATATGCAATCTGTCTAAACCACACTGACAGGATTTACCACAGAAGTGGAAATAAATGAGGATGAAGTCTATAGAAGTATTGTTTTAGTTTAAATCTTTTTTTGATTTCTTGTTAATACCATAAGCTACTAAACCAAATGTAAAATGTGCTGTAAAAGAAAATGCAAAAATATAAATTCACAGAAATCAAATGAAAACAATCAATGCCATGTTTAACAACTATGTCTTACCTCATTCATTAATTATCTCCTTTTAATATATTTTTTATTTTTTTTGTGATTTTATGTGTTTGAATGCACTAATATGAAATTAAAATGGGTGAACACTATGGCTAGGAATGTGTAATGTCCCCTCTTTAGTGACTTGGGGAGGAGATTCTGATGACCTATTTTGAGTCCTTGTAGGTCATTCAGGGAATTGCTAAGGGACTCATCATCATGGAGGTTTTTGCTTTGATCGAGCTTCAACATGGGGTTGTCATTTTGTATAAGGGATGATATTTTTGGCCTAAGTATGATTTATTTCCCTTTTATTATAATATATTATTTTTTTAATAAAAGAAATTATAAAGGGAAATTATAATATTAAAATATAAGAAGAGGCCAAAATTTATTTAAACAACATTATGACTACTAGGTAAGGGGGCCAATATGGGCATCCCCCTTGGGAATATTCTAGCATATTCTTGAAGAGGTTAAGAGAAAACATAAATAAGGAGAAAGAGTGGTCATTTGGGGCATCCATTCATGTTTGTTGTTGTGGTCATTTTATGAGGACATTGGAGATTTCTACCTTTTTGGAGCTTGTGGGGAGGATACCTCCATAATAACATTGGTTTCGTGTGTTGGAGAAGTCACCTAGACAATTAGAGTAGTTTCTACTTTAGGAAACTCATTGTGCTTCAGATATTTTTGAATCAAGGGTTTTGCAGATTGGAAAAGTTCATCATTGGAGCAAACCAACACATGGGTTTTGTTGGTCTTCATCAGCCGTACAAGAATCCATAGTTATTTTGGAGAACTAAGGGCTTATAGAGGTAACTTCAGACTTTCATTCTTGACTGGTTTTCCTACAGCAGATCCATGTTTTCACTCATAACTTCAGATTTTGGCATCATATGGTTGTGGGTATTGGTTCAAAGCATAGTTGTTGTCTTCACCATCATTTTAAGCACTTATATGGCAAGGTTCATGGTATATTTGATTTATTAGAGAGGGCCAAACTTCTGCCCAAGGTGCACCTCTTAGAACACCCACAATTTTGGCATTGACTTGGTGATTTGTGACTGCATTGCATTGAACTTGCATCGCACTTCAGAAGCATTTGGCATCAATTTATTGGCAATTTGGTGAGGGTTATGAGCTTCATAATAAGTTTGAAGACAATAATTTATAGTCATACTTTAGACTTCATAATTATCTAATTTGGAGGCCATTCAACCTCCAAATTGTGTCTTTGACATCCTCCAAGTTTGGTGCCCCCATTGAGACTATTTCTAAGACAAGAAGGTGATGTGTGGTTAAGTCTGAAGCATTCATATCAGACTATTCTATCTTCTGATCAGACCTTAATTATTTGGCATCCAAGGGTGATTTGTGGACCAGTATTCAAGGAGAACCTCCTCATTCCATAGCCCATCCCTTGGTGCTCACATTGGTGCATTTTGATGGCATTTTGTAATCAATTTCAAGTCTAAAGCAACATATACCAAGTCTAAGAACATTTATACCAGAACTCTATAATTTTGTTTTGAAATTAAATTAAGTGTGGAAGTTGCAATACTTTGTTAGTTATTTATTTTGGTAATTAGTTTAGACTCTTGTTGCATGGTATCTTTCATTTTGGCATTGCAAAAACCAATCATATCAGCAAACCTAACAAAAAATAAAATCAGACCCAAACAAACTCAAACACATATCAAAAGAATCAGATAAGGGGGTGTATATTATAGTGGTATCAGAGCAGAATGATGCTTCGGGTGAGGGCATTGGAGCAGTACTGATGTAGAATAAGCATCCAATTGCCTTCAAGAGCAGGAAGCTTAGAGGTGGTGAGACCAGCTATTCAGTTTATGACCATGAGATGCTAGCTATCATGCATGCACTAGCAAAGTTTAGATAGTACTTGGTGGGCCGATGGTTTATAGTGAAGACTGATCACAACAGTCTTAGGTACTTCTTGAATCAGAAGGACCTGAATGACAGACAGATGAAGTGGATCAGCAAGATACAGGCCTATGACTTTGACATAGAATTTTTCAAAGGGAAGAAGAACATAGTAGCTGATGCCTTATCCAGACGTCCTCATTTGTGCTCATTGACAGAGATTTTCGAGGATTGGAGACCTAAGCTCATAGCAGAATATGCCAAGGATGATTTTGCTTGCCATATTTTAGATAGGGTACACAATGATGAGCATTATGTGGTTAGAGATGAGGTGGTCTATTATAAGGAGAGACTTTGGATTCCATCGGATTCAAAGTTTAAGAGGCAGATATTCAGACTTCTTCATGACACACCGATGGTTGGACATCCTGGCTACTATAAGACCTATCGGTAGATTAGAGAGAGGTTCTCTTGGAAAGGCCTCAAGGAGGATGTTCTACATTATATACATGAGTGTTTTGCATGCCAACATAACAAACATGAGCATACATTCACAACAGGGTTGCTTCAGCCACTCCCTATTCCTTCGTAGAAGTGGGAGAGTATATCCATGGACTTTGTCACGGGACTTCCCAGGGCTCAGGGAAAGGATTGTTTGTATGTTGTAGTGGATAGACTCACTAAGTATGCTCACTTCTTCACCATTACTTTGGGGTTCATAGTAGTGCAGACAACAAATTTAGAGAGATATTCAGGCTGCATGGGCTGCCTAAGACTATAGTTAGTGATTGGGACAACATATTTATGAGCTTATTTTGGTAGGAGTTGTTTCGATTGTGTGGGATAGAGCTGACGCCCAGTACTAGTTATCATCCTCAAATTGATGGTTAGATAGATATCATCAACAAATGGATAGAGGGTTATCTGAGGAACTATGTGACAGGGCAACAGAAGGTGTGGGTGCGTTGGATACATTTGGGTGAGTATTGTTATAACTCATCATATCACATGTCGATTTGTATGTCACCATTTATGGCTCTTTATGGATACGAAGCTCCTAGCTTCATGGATTTGGTATTGGGTGACAGTAGAGTACCCCAAGTGAGGGAGTTGGTGCAGGATGTACAGGATATCATGTGTTCTCTATAGGAGAACATTAGGCAGGCACAGGAGCAATAGAAGAGATATGTTGATCATAAAAGGGTTGAGCGAGTGTTTGAGATTGGTGACATGGTGTACTTGAGACTTCAGCATTTTTGATAATCATCGTTGAAGAAGAGTGGAGCTGAGAAGCTCAAGCCTCATTTCTATGGGCCATTCTAAGTTATACGAAAGGTAGGTGAGGTAGCATATGAGCTTGAGCTACCAGAGAGCAGCAGATTCCATAACGTGTTCCATGTTTCACACCTCAAAAAGGCTTTGGGACACAACATTACACCTTCAGTTGATTTACCCCCATTGGATGATGAGGGGAAGCTCATCCTTGTTCCAGAGGTAGTCATTGGTCAGCGAGAGTGCAACCTCAGGAAGAGAATGATTAAGGAATATCTAGTCAAATGGTGGGATCTACCTGAGGAGGATGCCACTTGGGAGGGAGAGGCCATTCTGCAGACTCCAGGTTTCCAATTGCTTGAGGACAAGCAATTTCGGGAAGGGGAGACTGTAATGTCCCCTCTTCAGTGACTTGGGGAGGAGATTCTGATGACCTATTCTGAGTCCTTGTAGGTCGTTCAGGGAATTGCTAAGGGACTCATCATCATGGAGGTTTTTTCTTTGATCGAGCTTCAGCATGGGGTTGTCATTTTGTATAAGGGATGATATTTTTGGCCTAAGTATGATTTATTTCCCTTTTATTATAATATATTATTTTTTTTTATAAAAGCAAATTATAAAGGGAAATTATAATATTAAAATATAAGAAGGGGCCAAAGTTGTTTTAAACAACATTATGACTACTAGGTAAGGGGGCCAATATGGGCGTCCCCCTTGGGAAGCTTCTAGCATATTCTTGAAGAGGTTAAGAGAAAACATAAATAAGGAGAAAGAGTGGTCATTTGGGGCATCCATTCATGTTTGTTGTTGTGGTCATTTTCTGAGGACATTGCAGATTTCTGCCTTGTTGGAGCTTGTGGGGAGGATACCTCCATAAGAACATTGGTTTCATGTGTTGGAGAACTCACCTAGCCAATTAGAGGAGTTTCTACTTCAGGAAACTCATTGTGCTTCAGATATTTCTGAATCAAGGGTTTTGCAGATTGGAAAAGTTCATCATTGGAGAAAACCAACACATGGGTTTTGTTGGTCTTCATCAGCCATACAAGAATCCATAGTTATTTTGGAGAACTAAGGGCTTATAGAGGTAACTTCAGACTTTCATTCTTGATAGGTTTTCCTACATCATATCCATATTTTCAATCATAAATTCAGATTTTGGCATCATATGGTTGTGGGTATTGGTTCAAAGCATAGTTGTTATCTTCACCATCATTTTAAGCACTTATATGGCAATGTTTGTGGTATATTTGATTTATTAGAGAGGTATGAACTTCTGCCCAAGGCACACCTCTTAGAACACCCACGATTTTGGCATTGACTTGGTGATTTGTGACTGCATTGCATTGAACTTGCATCGCACTTCAGAAGCATTTGGCATCAATTTATTGGCAATTTGGTGAGGGTTATGAGCTTCATAATAAGTTTGAAGACAACAATTTATAGTCATACTTCAGACTTCATAATTATCTAATTTGGAGGCCATTCAACCTCCAAATTGTGTCTTTGACATCCTCCAAGTTTGGCGCCCCCATTGAGACTATTTCTAAGACAAGAAGGTGATGTGTGGTTAAGTCTGAAGCATTCATATCAGACTATTCTATCTTCTGATCAGACCTTAATTCTTTGGCATCCAAGGGTGATTTGTGGACCAGTATTCAAGGAGAACCTCCTCATTCCATAGCCCATCCCTTGGTGCTCACATTGGTGCATTTTGGTGGTATTTTGTAATCAATTTCAAGTCTGAAGCAACATATACCAGGTCTGAGAACATTTATACCAGAACTCTGTAATTTTGTTTTGAAAGTAAATTAAGTGTGGAAGTTGCAATACTTTGTTAGTTCTTTATTTTGGAAATTATTTTAGACTCTTGTTGCATGGTATCTTTCATTTTGGCATTGCAAAAACCAATCATATCAGCAAACCTAACAAAAAAAAAATCAGACCCAAACAAACTCAAACACATATCAGAAGAATCAGATAAGGGGGTGTATATTATAGAATCGGTAACGAGATTCTTACTGGTGATGAAATCCAGCAAGTTTTATCAGGGGTAACCTATGGTGTCTAGGGGCAGAGATTGGTGGATGAAGATGAAACCCACCGTCACCAGATCTAAAGTAATGATTGGTGATGAAATCCAATCACTACTATTAAAAGTGTCACGTGAAGTGTGTGATTCCTTTTTAAAAGTTTTTAGTTTTCTATTGTGCTCATACAATATAAAAAAATAACTGCTTTCATCAATCTAAATTAGAATCCAACATCAAAATATCAAATTTCCCAAAGGAGGTAGAGTACACCACTTAAGACCACTCTCTAAATGGAGGAGGGTTTGTCTACTCCTCCGCCTTAAATCACAAAGTACGGGGATACTTATGTTAATTTAAATGTTGTTCCTACTTATATTAATAAAAATAGTAACTTTTAACCCTAGGATGCATTCTACTTTATGCTCTTAACATTTCATATGCAAACAAAATATGGAGCACACTAGAAAGCATGAATTCTTTTTAAATTAAAATGTGTTATGTGTAAATGCAACTATATGCAAAAACTACTTTAATGTCTAAATGCACACTAGAATGATTGTTTTTAACAAATATATATTATTATGTTCTTTTTTAATCCAATATCTAAAAGAAAACATAAAAACATAAAATGTAAAATACGTAAAACAAAGATTAGGGTTTCAAGGTAAGCTTGTAGGGAAGCCTACGTATTTTTTCTCTTCTCCAGGAAATGCATCTGGGTGGTTGTGACACCTACAAAATGTATCTGGATATTTCTTGAATATCCCATGAATGTCGCAGGGCTTCTATGCACATTCTGCAACTTTGGCATTGTTCCAAAAACCTATATTCTATAAAAATCACGTGATTCGGGCTTCTAAAACTTGTAAGATAAAACAAAAAACAAGTTAGATCACAAGATAAATCAAAGTAAGAAACCCTTAGGGGGTCCCACCATGATCACCATTTGTGAAGACAAAAATGAAACACCAAATATATAACATAAAATGAATAAGCAATGATACAAGAGATTGCACAAAGAATGGATTTTATATTATTATCATCGGGTGGATCTCAATACAATCAAATGTACCCCAAATAGGGATTTACACTATTTATTATTTTTATACAAATGAATACAATATGCTAGGGTTCTATGAAATCCTAGCCAACAATGCTTGTGGTGTCTTCAACACTTTTTCTTACTCCCAACAGAGGTGAGTGGGTTTTAGATATCCATTGATCGAATCACTCCAACTTAAACAACTGCTCAATACATGTATATCTCCAGATATGCACACAAAATATAATAAAAGAGGGTTAGTAATAACTGTGAAGGCTCCACTGTGTGAAACCCTTAGAAATCAATAAAACCTTAGCTATCAAATGATAAAACTGCATGCAAATATGAAAATAATAAAATTAATACAATAACAGAATATTTACCTTATAAACTTGTCACTTTCTAATTTGTCATTGGTTGTCATTGCAGAATAAATATGCACAGATGCCCTAGCGACACCCGAGGGTTTTCTAGTCAGTAGAACTAGGGTTTGAGATGCCCACGAGAATTCGACAGCAGTAGGAAGCACCTAGAGGTGCTCGATTATGGAGGGAAGGCACCCAGAGGTGTTAGGTGACGATAGGGAATGCTCGGAGGTGCTCGACGAAAATAGGGAATGCTTGGAGGTGCTCAAAAACTAAGACAAAAATCTATAAAAGTAGATATGGCTGAGCAAAGTGGGTGGTGACAAATACAGAGGTTACAACGAGTGAGTGAGGATGGTGAGAATGCTTGGATACTTGAGGACTCTAAAAACTTAGGGAGTAAATTTTTAGAAAACTCTAGGGGTTGAGCCATCAAAATGACTCCTATTTATAATCTTCCCTGGGGCACATTAGGGTTTTTATGACACAATTTATGTGGTCAAGATTAAAATGTGACAAAGGGTGGAGATTAGATATGGGTATGTGGCATGGATCAAGGCGGATAAATGGCTGGGATTAAAGTAAGATGGATGGCTAGGATTAATTCACACACACACACACACACACACACACACACACACACACACACACACACATATATATATATATATATATATATATATATATATATATATGTATGTATGTATTTTATTAAATATATATAAAATATAATATAAAATATTAATATTAAATATATAAATTAATATATATATATATATATTAATTTATATAAATAATAGGTAAAAATGGTGGGAAGACCTTGATGGACGACAAGTGGCTAGGATTTGGTGTCTACAATTATATTAGGGTTGTGTCCTAGATTAGTGAGTGAGTTAATATTTTATGTAATGTAATAATGTGTAGGAAATGCACAAGTGTCATATAAATATGTGTGCAAGTGTTATGAGTGTAGATGTGCACAAGTGTCTAATATGTAAGTGTGCACATGTGTCCTTAGAATAGGAAAATGAAGAGTTATTAAGAAGAGTGAAGGTCAAGAGAGCAGCATATGAAGAGTCACATGCAATTATATATTTGTGACTAAGAATTGTAATTTTTTGAAGGTGAATCAAATGTGCAAAGTTTTGAGCTTGCATTAGTAGACCTTTATTCAATAACATTTTCAATATTTTACATGTGCAATATTGCGAGCATGTTTATGTGAGCATTATTACAAGTTATTCAATTTGTTATTACATTATAAGATACTTTTTGTTTCATTATATTGCAACTTTGTTATATTATATCTTGTGATTATTTTTCTATGGTGATTTATATTAAATATTAGAGTATCAAAAGTTAACATACTTGGTAGAAGAGAAGTGGTCAAAATATGACTACTTCGTGAACGAGGCGCATCAATATGTCCCCAATTATTATCTAGAGCAATGGGAATATGAGATATTGATGTCAGATCCTAAAAAGGCCTTCAATCTAGCTAGAATGGGATGATCCACCACCCTAACTATTTTTTTATACATATTTTTAATGTTTTATATATTTTGTAAATATTTATATATATATATATAGATATATATAATTTTTCAAAAAAGTGGAATCCTTTTGGATGAGAAAGTCTTTTAGAGCACAAAGTAGGGCATCCAACCTATGAAGAAAATCTTAAGATGCCTCATTACTTAAATGGATTTTGTCAAGGAGCATTGAGCATTCGATTAAAGATAAACATAGGACAAATTTTTAATATTATAAAGTGTCTCTCACCCTTAGACAAAAATACATGATAGATCCATATTAGCCCAGAAGCGAGAGCAAAAGTTTGTCAAGGACCAAGTAACAACTATCATTGGTTCAAGTGTTATCAATGGCCAAACACCCAATTTCATTGATGATCCAAGTGGCACACGATTCAAGTCTAGATTTTCATAAGGTGTTGGAACTTAATACATGCTTATGGAAATGTGCACTAAAAATTATTGCATGATAATGGCTTGAAAGGCCATGATGGGTAACACTTGGAAGGCATGAGTTGGATCCAAAAGCATGATTGGGAGAAATCTACATGGTAGATATAAAAACTTAATGGATGGAATTGTTTGCAGGAACCAAGGAATATTTAATGCTTTGATCAAGCCACCTATCAAAAGGATGCATGTGATTCCTATCTTGGCACATGCAATGAACTCCTCGAGAGCAAGCAATACTGCTACATTTCTAGCAATATCAGCTACATTCTTGAAGGTGGGTTGGCTTGGGGAAAAGTGCATGTAAAAAAGGGACATAATCAGTGGACAACAACCCCACTTGTGAGCTTACAAATCATCACACACTACCTAGAGGACCCATTATGTCAACGACAATATGACTACCACAACAAACATAAGGAAGGACAACAAATCAAACCTTTCCTAATTTAATGTTATAAGAAAGATTCTCTCATTGGCTTGTTAGAAAAGTGTCAATCATCAATCAAAGTTTCTCTATGATGGATGGAATATCAATATTGGTAGTAGAGGTTGGTGATTGGCACTTCCCTGATGTGATATTCCATCCATTAGAGTTTCTCATAATTCCAGAGGTTGTTCAGAGTCAAGCTTTTTAAAGACCACCACCAATTAGATTTTCACTATGATGGATGGAAGATCAAGATTGGTACCTGTTGTCGAAAATATTGATTAGAATATTTTTTATCATGCTACAAAATTTTTTAGAATCATAAAAATATGCAAGCTCTGGTGTACTTGCCGCTTTGATCTAGATGGAGTTTCAAGAAAATTCATAAAGATACTAGATTAGGTTTGGACACCCTAATAAGAGCCCAATTAAACATGGGTATTCTATATTTCTAAATCTTCCAAATTAGATGGGATTAAATAAAATTACAATGACAACCAAGCTTGATAAAAAACCTCAATATTGTAGACCGATGTTTTTTCCATTGGGAAATCATAGCAGGAATTAAAATTTTATATAAAAATATTGAAAAGAGAAAGAAATAAATGGTGTATTCACATACATTTGAATAACGCAATGCATATAAATATTTGACCAGTGAAATAAAACACTATTTATGTGTTCAAATAATGTAACCCATAAACAAACAACAAATACATTTACACAACAAATTTGCAAGAAGGATGAAGCCTAGATTTGTATTAAATTCCACATACAGATTATAGTATAGACCCAACAGAGTGCCAAGGATCTGATGAAATTCAATACAATGGTTCTTTCCATTCAAATAATGTAACAGAATAACATGACTCTCTATTCGAATATCACAACCGAGAGCCTCCAACCTCTAATCCAACAATGGGAAATAATCTCAATGATTGAATGCTCCTCACAAACCCCTACATAAATGGGAATAATAAGAATGGGATAAAGGAAAACTAACATAGGGGAATATAATAATCTAAAATAGGACACACAGTATACCTTGCTTGAATTTTTTTACAATGGATGCTTGATGATGAATTTTGGCCTCTTTGCCTCCTTATGTAGCCTAGTTGTCTAAAATATGTTACATTTTCTTGGTGATGGTTTAGCCATGTGTATCTCATTTTTATCTATGTCTCTTTGTCTTCTTAGGTTTGTTACAACTAGATACCAATGGATGCAAGCTGTCAATATTTTAAAAAAATACCATTTATTTGAAATTGTATTTCATAAGTTCTTATTATTCATCTCTATCTATTTTTGGTTAAGAGGGAGTGCTTGAGCTATCTTGAGCATGTGATCGTCTAGCTTTATTTTCAACTCTGTGGTGGGCTAGACATTTGACTATGTAAAAATATAATATTGTATATTCATGTTTGTCCTACTCATCCATTTTTATATTTATCTATATCTAGACTAGGCTTGATGCAATTATATTTTTAATATGGAATAGAGGGGATTTGATGTGATGTTGAAGAGAGGAAAGAGAAAATACAATGAAATGGAACAAAATGGGAAATAGTATGGATGAGTGTGGAGACAGGTGAATACAATGGATGGAGTGTTGTACATGGAATGGTGGTGAGATGGTGCTTTGTGGAGCAAAATGGAATGACAGTCAAGAGAGAATGCCCATAAAGGAGGGGGTTGTAGTTTATTTATAGGTGAGAAGTCAAAAGTAGCACTAAAGTGCTAGGGATGGAGGGAAAATAGAATGGAAAATGAGATCTGGAGGTACAGGAATGAGTGTAATAGTGAAAATATTGTACCTCCATAACTATACTATGTTGAGATGCTTCCTCTATAACTATACTCCATTGAGGTGCTTGTATCTTCCTAAAGTAGTAAAAGTGCTAGAACTTCAACATCTACTTTATTCAATTGCATATTTTGTGTCTTTTAGCTAGGATATATTGGAACTTATCGTACTGTTCATAGTATTTTTGATGCACATTTTGGCTCATATTTGTCTTTAAATCCTTGTTTCAACACTCACCTTCATATAGAACCATGTTGACAAGATGTATTTTGTGAGTTAATGATGATGTCATCATGTTCTATAGGTATGGCAATATTTGAATTTCTTGAAATGGCATTAAATCTATTACTAATACCACTCACTCTATCAATATACTTGTATCAGTACAGTCTAGAGGCTTTTCACCTTGTACAACAAATTTATTGGTGTGGCCCGATATTTTTTTCCTTATTTCCTAGGTTCAGATAGCCTTATTGCTTGGATTACCTTTATCAGTATTTTTACGCTACAAATGGACGATGACGCAAATCTACTAGTGGGTAGAAACTCCATTAATGCAATGGAACATTCTTAGGAGCAATGAAATTTTATTTCCACCATTCTTAGTGAATTTTTGTTTGTTATGGCTGGTTACCTCCTTTGATTTCAACTGACTGTATAGTGACATCTACTTTGAATGAGCCAATGAGAGGATTTATCAACATAACAATTGCTAGTCAGCATTTGTCTAGTCACTAGTTCTCTTTGTCCTTGCCATATCATCATAGTCACCGTTGACGAAATGTATGACTTTGAATTTCATAGTGGTTAGGTGGATGAGATATCCGCTAGATTTGACCTCATTGGGTGAGTCGTGTGCTCAAGAAAATGAAATAGCCATAGAGTTTCATTGCTTCATATATTACAACCAATGATGCAATATAAATGATGACTCTAGAAGATATGCAAATTGTACTTAGATTTATGTGACCTTGGTGGGTGAAAGAAGGGGGCGACAAGTCTGCAGTGTGGCTTAATTTTTTTTTCGTCAAGCATCATCGGGTGAGTCATCCATCCATAACTCTAGCAAAGCGATCATCGATTTATCTAATGATCAATTTTGATCGGCCAATGTGACATAGTCGCTTGATTCATCCGAGCTGATCTACATCATCGATTCTTCTAGGAAAATTTAATACATTCATCAAGGCATTCAACCAATGAGAAAGCATCAGGAAAGTAGGTTGAACAATTTATTTTCATAAAATTTTTTATACTTACCATGGTATCAAAAAAGAGAGGGGTGCATTAGTTATGTAGGATAGACCCTCGAATACCTAGGTAGGGACACCATATTTTTAACGTGACATATACACCATCAAACAAGGTATTTAATTGAGCACATAACAAATATGACCATCGACTAAGATTATTGATAAATTTAAGTGGTCGGGTGACTAAGAGGGGCCATCAAATATGACGTGTGATGAGAAAAGTAGTATTGGATGATCTAGTTGCTATCATTTATGGATACACATAGAATAGTAGGAAGGTGTGTGGGTTATCGAGTTATGGTGGGAATGCATCGGACAACATAGTTGATAGAAGACTTAGGGCGAACATGATGGGCAATGACCTTTTGATTGGATGTGATAGCCAATGGGTTTAAGGGTGATCGAATGAGGTAAATGGGGCATCAATTAGGATAGTCACTTTTTCTTGTTTTGTCATATAAGGTAGCCAGTGGGGTATTTATTAGGTGTGATGACTTAAGATGCTTCAAGAACCTTAAAATTTTAATAATTTGGGAAAGGGAAAAGACATCTGACTCTAAATACATACTTCGCATCTTAGGGAGCATAGATACCTTAGGGTAGATTTTATGTGTGACATTGATCATCATTGGACTTAGGAAAAATGACTCGGGGAAACATTCGGGTATAAATATGAATAAGTGAAGGCGGATGAATAAGTGTATGGAATTATGAATTATTATTTTAAATGGATGGAATGGTAGCTTTAATAAAGTGGGTGATGTCATAATAATGTTATGGTGGAATGGATATGATTGGAATAAATTTATGAAGGATAATTTTAAATGGATTATGCAAAAGATGACCTAGAACTACCTTGATGATCATGGAGATTCTTTTACATGACTTTCATGAAACTTATTTATTTGAAATTTAAATATCAAAATCTATAATCACCTAGACTCTTGGTGATTTAACCTTATTTGAAAATTAGGGATCCGATATGAGCTGGTATTTTTAAGCCCAACACAGGCTCTGTTTGGGACAAGAGAACTGATGAATCTTAAGAGGGTAAAATTTTTCTTAATAACCTTAGAATATTTGGTTGATTTTACCATGCATGATAACTCTCTAATGCAACACACTATATTTCCAAGATGACTGTAACAATGTTTATTTACTTGACTCACATAAGAACTTGCAACGACTGGATCAAAATTTAAATCTTGAAAAATTAATTACCTGCATTCATTTAGCCTAATAACGTAAATATCTAGCCTAGTCACCCTAAGGACTGAAAATAACAAACTATTAAAACAACCTTACTAACTAAACTTTGATGGAAACTAGAATTTACTAAAGCATGAACTTTTGCAAAGGCAGACACAAACATAATGTTTTTTACAAATAGAAATTAATTATATCCATTGATATCTCTCATGGGGATGGTACATCTTCATATGTTGACCATTTAATGGGAACTATATTTCTTCTCCTTGTAGAGTCTGCAATCTATAAGTATGATGGCCTATCTATTGTATGATCTAATAAGGACCCAACCATTTTAGTTCTAATTTGCCTTTGTATCTTGGATTATCATTCTTTGGATCCCAATATAAGTACTATATCCCCTTCAAAAAATATCCTTCCTCTAGATTTATGATTAAAGACTTGAACTATAATTTGATTTTCTTGTATCATTCTTTCAAAGGCATTTCTTTTGTCCTCTTCAATTTTAACAATTTGGTTCATTCTTATTTGCAGATTATCTGGTTTCTTATGATCTTGAAGAAGTAGGGCCAATGCGGGTATTTCTATTTGAGGGGGAAGTAATACCTATTCTTCATAGACTAATTCATAATGGGTCTTCCCTGTTTCTCTTTTAATAGAAATATTGTCAGCCCATAAAGCAAAATTCAATTCATGGTCCCAGCCCTTTTGTTTCTATTAAGAGATCTCTTTATCCTGGTAATGAGGTTTTTATTTGATGATTCTACTAGACCATTACCCTGGGGGTAGAAATTAGTTGAGTGTACCAGGTCAATGCTATATTTACTAAAAAATACCGCAATCTCATATGAGCTAAAATTGCTTCCATTTTTAGTGATAAGATTTCTAGGTGCTCCAAACCTGGTCAAGATGTTTTCTTCCAAGAATATGACGATTACTTTAGTGGTTTATTTCTTTAATGGGGTAGCTTCAAACCATTTGGTGAAATAGTTAGTTTCCATTATTATCCATCTATGACCACCTGAAGAATTTGGATTTATTTCTCCTATCAGGTCTATACCCCATTGGGTGAAAGGACCTTCTACCACCATAGGCTTTAAAGGCATCGTAGATAGCTTTTTATTTCCACTAAATATTTGATAATTCTAGCACCTTCTTAAAAATAAGTGTACATCTCTAAACATGGATGGCCAGTAGTAACCAGCTCTCATTATAGTATTAGTAGTATCTTTAGGTGTAAAGTGTCCTCCATAGAAGCCCATAAGGAATTCTTCAATTATACCAAGGACTTCTTTTTAAAAGAGATAGGGTATTAATACTCTATTTGGATACCTCCAATATGATTTATACTTATTGATATAATACTTATATGCCTACTATTTAATGTTTTTCATCCTATTATGAATTATACCTGCTAGAAAGAAAAGCATTTTCAAGTACAAAAATATATCTTATACCATCCTTCTTCGAGGTCATCTGCAATGTTTCTAGGTTGGATACTTGTTGTGGTGATGGTATTATTGAATTATTCTCCTCATTTTATGGCCATGTATCTTGCCAAACATTGCCCCTTAATGGTTTTAACTACCTTTAATTCGATCTCATATTGTTGTAGATTGACCATCCACCTATCTGACTTGCTTTCAGGTTCATTCTGAGTAAATACCTCTATAAAGACTATGTATGGTACACACACTATTACTTTATTGGACCCAAAAAATTCTTTGAAATGTTCTAGAGCTTTTACCAATGAGAAAGCTTGCTTTTCAATCATTGTGTATTTTAGATATCCTTTCATTCTCGTGCTCATAAACGCAATGGGTTTCTCATTTTTCTCTTGGTCCATTTGAGATAAGATGACAACAATGGTATCTTCTAAGGCAAATGAATAGATGTTAAAATCTCTCAAATAGTTTGGGCATGTTAACACTGGTGCTTGTGTAATGGTATTTTTAATCTTCTGGAAGGCCTCTAAATTCTCTTTTGTCCACTTGATAATTGTGTCTTTCCTTATCATGTTGTTAATTGGTTTAGCAATTTGGGCGAAATTTGGGATGAACCTTTTGACGAATTTGATCTTCCCAAAAATGATCTAACTCCCTTTAGATTATTTGGTGATAGGATTTTTGCAATTACCTCTATTATTTCTAGATCGATGATGAACCCTTCTTTAGAAACAATGTGACCAAGTAGTTTGCCATGTGTAGCTCCAAAAATACACTTTTTTGGATTTAAAGAAATACCAAATTACTTACACCTTTCAAATATCTAAGATAGATGCTCAAAATGATATTCTATATTTTTAGAGAAGACAATAATATCATCCAGGTAAACTACCACTATTTTGAACATTGATGAGCCTCAGAAATGCTCATATTTTGTATGAGTTTCATTGATTATTATGCGACAATATAATAGGAGTTGTGTACTTTTATGAATTATTATGTAATTATTTAATAGAATTGTGTGTGTTATCTAATTTGTGTGTTTTAGTGTGTTTGTGTGGAAATGTAGTTGGTTTTAATAGATTTGGATCAGTCGAGGTCCTTCAAGGAAGGCGCCAAGAGAAGGTAGGTTCCTTCTTCTTCAAGGAAGGTGCCTTCCGTATAAAGAAGCGCCCGACATACTTAGACACCTTCTGCATAAGGAAGACACCCTATACAAGGCAAGGCACCTTCCACATAAAGAAGACACCCAACATCAGTAGGCGCCTTTCACATGAACAAGGCGTGCAACCTTAGTAGGTGTCTTACACATGAAGAAGGCGCTCGACATCAGTATGTGCCTTCTACATAAAGAAGGTGCCTGCCAAAGCACTTGAGGAAGGAGCCTTCCTCATAGAGAAGGAGCCTCCATTCTTCTCTAGTTGACCAAATAAAGCAACATGGGCAGTTTTGACCGATGTAATTCTAGTTCCATGTCATGCAAGACAATTCTAGGAATTGCACCAACATATGAGAATGTCTTACCTATGCCAGGCGAAGCATGATCCAGCTCAAGCAACTCGAACTAATCAGTGAACGCGCTACTGTTAGGAACAATAACTATTTTTAGCAGATACTGAATGCGGTTACCAGACTATCCTAGTTTAGTCTAGACTAAACTACTATTGTAACCTCATTATAACAGAAGATCTGTGTGTGTGCTATATAAACACACACAAACCTCTTTCATAGATATCTAGAAAATCATCTAGAATTTATTGATTATTCTGAGGAGATAGAAGTATTGTAAAAGTTATATTACAATTATAATAAAGTTTGAGAGTTCCTAATTGCGTGTTCAGCTGGAAGGGATTTGTTGGAGCCTGGGCTCACTCCAAGCCAGTATTCCTTCTATTTTTCTTGTGTTTTCCTAGACTAATTTCCTGATTTCATAGGTTTGTTTTTTGTACTGTTATTTTCATTACCATAGTGAAATTATTTTCATATCTAGTGAATGATGCACGTATGAATATTTAATTTCTAAGGATTTAATTATTCATACATAAATTATTGTGGTGTGGATGAGTGATCATTGATATTTTAAACCCCCCAATGATAGAATTAGCCGGACTCATCTCAAAGTGGGTATTGTAAATGATCTTGTTTGAGACACTTCTAGAGTTTACGAAGCTCCCTAGGTTGATAATTTAAATGCACGGGCAGTGAAAAAATAGGATCAAATGTAACCTATGTTTGGCCTAAAAAATTTTGGCATCATTTTCGGGGAAGTGCCTCTACTATATTAATTGCAATACCTGAAAACCTTCCATCTGACTTTGTATGAGTTCCTCGAGAAGAAGAGGACCTGATGTTCATTTTATAAAATAAATTCCAACAAAATTTGAGTCAGCCAAACACTCTGAATTTGAATTAGATTCCCCAGACTTGTCACCAGGACTCCACTGGAGTGATAATCCTCACTTTGTACAAAGTTCTTCCTTATCCCACCAACCTAGGGAGGATTGGACCATTGTAAACCCATTATTTAAGAGAACACCCTTAGAGGAAGCCTTGCTATGAAAATATATATAGGATCAAACTATAACACCAGCCAATTTTAAAGCACTGACTCAAAAAGTTTTGAACGATCGTGAGGCCATAAGAACTTCATTAGAGACCACATTTCTTGAAAAATGGCCAAAGAAGATACTTCATCTGGATTTAGTTTCCCGATAGAGGAAGGAGTAGGAGAAACCAAAATGAAAAACATATCCCCTACTCACCTTCCTACCTTCAGAGGATACCCGACCGAAGAACCTGATCTATTTTAATTTAAGTTTAGTGTTCTATGCAGGTCTGTGGACTACAAATATGATACACAGAAGCTGAAGCCCTTTCCTTCCATAGTAGACGATGTAGCTTTGCAGTGGTTCATTGGTCTGGGAGACAAACACATTGCCACATGGGATCAAATTAAGAGGCTATTTTTAGAGCAATATCATGACTTCAGGAGAGCAAGAGACTCCAAAGAAGAGGTCTTAAGCATGACATAGAAAGAAGACGAGTCTCTTGAGGAGTACTGGAAGAGATTAAATTTCAATATTCAAAGATATCCTCACACGAAGTTGGCTAACAAGTCTCTTAAAAGCATATTTTTGAGAGGACTTAACAATGATTCATTAGAGGCTCTCAACATGGTATTCGGAGGTTACATCTACTAGCACGCCATGGAAGACATCCGAAAACTGTCGGAACTACTCAAGAAGGAGAGGCAAGACCACTTCTAGAACCATGAAAGCAACTACTTTAATCACAAAAATAGATATAGGGAACATGCTAGAAGATTTGAAAAGTGAGATGCTTTCATCTCTGACATTGCAAATGGACACGCTATTGTTGGAGAAAAAGAAGAAAGAAAAAGAAGCAGCATTGGCTTATTTCTGCCCAAACTATAGAGGAAATCATGCAAAGAACACATACCCAGAGAACAAATTTAGAGTATGCATAGTCTAAAAACTAGATCATAATACTCAATTGTGCTCATAATTGCCTAGTATCAAGGAGGATTTTGATGTCACAAAAGCATTTTTATAGGCAATCGAAGGAGTTGGCCCAAACTCCCTATGGGGAATATGCCACCAATAATACCATCATATGGGGGAGGACCATACATGCCACAAGGCTAGCCTCAACCATATAACATGGGGTGTTTGGGGCCATCGCCTTGGTCCAATGTACCCTTAGGAGTGACGTTTCTAAACCAGAAGCCCTGGATGTGATATTAATATCTTGGGAAACAGTGAAGAGGCCATGCTCCATGGAATCTATCTCCACAAAAATTAGTGCTAGCCCACCCCCAACAAAACCTATTGGCTTTTCCCATAGTGAGACTTTCACAGCTACCTATACAACTTATGATGAATCCAAATAATAGAGTAAATCAACTGTTATACAATGTAGAAGGTGAGATGTATCCGATGTACCATATTAGTTACAATCGTATTCAACTTAGATCAGGTAGACAACTAGGAGTAGGGACACCTCCATTGATAGAAGAGGAGGCAGATGTAGGAGGAACACCTCTTATAGAAGAGGTGGAAGAAGAAGTGGTTGAGAAAACAAAGGCTCCATTTCCTAATTGACTGCAAGAACTAAAGAAACTAACGTAGTCAGAGTTTGATATTCTTTCCAGCTTGAAAAATCTCACAATGACAATTCCACTTTTTCAATCTATTCGAGACGTCCTCATATATACTAAGGCGATAAAGGAGATTTTCCTAAGAAATTTAGGATAAAAAGTAACTCAGACTATCAATTTCATGGGTAATTTGGTAGATTTAATGATGGGAAGGTGTGTCATCATAATTACGTAGAGCCAGGCATCCCAGTGTTGACCATAAAAATTGGGGGATATTCCTTGACCAATACATTGTTTGATCTCGGTGCAACCATCAATGTGATGCCTTAGGATACCATGAATAGGCTATAGCTCATAGACTTGAGACCCACCATGATAGTGCTACAACTAGTCTATCGATCAACCATAGCATTAAAAGGAATGATTGAAGATATAATAGTGATGGTTGATGCATGGAAATATCTGATCAAATTCCTAGTTTTATAGTCTAAAATAAGGTTGGATGGATACCCGTTTATCTTGGGAAGACCATGGCTGGCGAAAACCGATGCTTACATCAACTGTCATGATGGCCTGATAACCATATCCAATGGAAAAAATATCAAAGGTTGACCATTTCATCCCTTGTGTAGTCCGTTGATTCATTTGGAGAGCTTAAATTGACCAAGCACAAAGACAATGAGTTGTCCATAATACAACCGGTGATGGTGTTAGATGAATCGATGGAGGATGAATATGAGGATGGCAATATTGTGTTAATCCTCTAGGGGGAATCTTCCATCACAATGCCTGAGTCACCATTGGTTGGTGCCCAAGACCACTACATTCAGTAGAAAATGTTGAGTCGAGAAGGATGTTAAACCTCAGCAGTGAGTTGACCCCCACATAGCTAAAAAAAGTTAAAGAACTCCTGATAAAACACCAATAGGCATTTACATGGGACTACTCAGATATGAAAGGTATGAACCCAAAAATTTGTACCCATCGAATATACCTCGATGAGCAGACAACTCCAAGCAAGCAGCCAAAAGAAGGATGAATCTGACAATGAAAGACATTATCAAGGCAGAGCTATAAAAATTCTTGTTTGTTAGATTCATCTATCCAAAATCTGATAGTAAGTGGGTTACCTATAAAATCCTACAAGTTGGGTAATTTTGGCCCACTCTATTTAAAGATGTGGTCGCCTATGCCAGCAAGTGTGATGAATGCCAAATAATGGGCAGACCAACCCATCGGGATGAAATGCCCCTTCAACCTCAAGTGCACCTAGAGCCCTTCGATAAGTGGGGCATGGATTTTTTGGGGCCAATTAATCCACATTTGATAGGAAGGATATTTATTTTAGTTTGTACAGACTACATCACCAAGTGGGTTGAAGTTCAATCATTGAGGGATTTAAAAGAAAGAGCAGTAGACGATTTCTTATTTTCTCATATTTTACACAATTTGGGGTCCCCAGAGAGAAAAAAAACTAGGGGCCTCAATTTACCTCTAATTTAATCGAGTAGTTGATGAAGCAATATAGAATTTGGTACACAATACTACACCCTACCACCCATAGGAAAATGGACAAGTGGAAGTAACGAACAGATAAATTGATAACAACTTGACAAAAACCATGCAGCAACATAGAAAATATTGGGTTGCATAACTTAAAGAGGTAGTATGGGTGTATAACACCACATGGAAGTCAACCACCAGCTTCACACCCTTCCATATGGTTTATGGGAAGAGTGCAATGATGCTCATCGATTTTGAAATCAAGACACTGAGAACTGATTTAGAATTAAATCTGAGCTTGGAAGAAGCCCAAAAAGAAAGAGTTCGATAGCTAAATCAATTGTATGAAATCTGAATGGATGCTTTACAAATAATGGAGACCATTCAAAAGAAAATAAAATAGTGGAATGATCGTCACATCAAGATAAAGCAGTTCAAGGAAGGAGAATGGGTGTTGTTGTACGATTCTAGGTTCCAGGAATGCAAGGGAAAATAAATGCAGAGATGTATGGGACTGTATGAGGTGGTAGAGCTCATCAATAATGATGTTGTGTGCATTAGGACCATTGACGACAGCAACGTTGTATTGACAGTTAATGTCCATGGACTATGACCCTACAACATGTCCGAGAATTTACTAGTGGAGTCCATAGCAGGCATGGGGGAGATCCCATCCTTATGAATCTCGATAAAACTCTTAGAAAATAGAATGGTGAACATGGATGTGTCCACAAAAATCAATTAGTTTAGGTTTTGTTTTATTTATTACTATGTGTTTTGCAGGGATGATGCTCGCATTCAAGCTACAAGAATCCTTATTTTAGGGCCTAACAGGCATGGATTGCATCTAACTACCTACATTTTTCTTTCTTTTTGTTTGCTTTTTGCAGGTGAAGGGCCTGACAGCACAAAAAATAGGTATCTAGGAAACCAGGCCTGAACTGGCTCAACTTCTTAACACCTACGCACGTAGTTTAGAAGTAGCATCTATCCAAGATCAGGGATGGCAACAAACTCTCCTCTAAGGGAAAAATCACATTCCAGGCCTGGTAGGAAGATGCTGGGGTAGCATGAAGTAAGTCTAAGGAGGATTTATCACCCTTGCCCAGATGATCATGATGTGGATGCTAAGAATAAAATGCCTTGCATAAAGCCTTCATCTCCAAAGAAGACTTCACTTAAGAAATGGTGCCTTCCTCCTTGGAGAAGGCACCTAAATAAGGTGGACGTTTCCCATCGTAAAGAAGGTATGAAGCTAGAGGCAAGGCACCTTCCTTATAAATAAGGCATCCCACAAAAATAAGGTGCCTTCCTTATAAGGAAGGCGTCCCATAGAAATAAGGCATTTTCCTTATAAATAAGGTGCCCCATGGAAAGAAGGTGCCCAACTAAAATAAGGCACCTTCCTTATAAATAAGGCACCCGTTGAGAGTTCCTAAAATATATATATATATAGAGAGAGAAAGAGAGAGAAAGAGCCTTCCACATCATGAAGGTGCCTTGAAAAAAAATGAAGAATTCACCTTTCGCTCTAGGAAGGCGTATATATTCAAAGCACCTTCTGCAGTAGGAAGGCATCGTTCTTCAAAAGTGCCTGTCATAGCAGGAAGGCATCATTATTAAAAAGCATCTTTCGAATCAGGAAGGCATCGTTCTTCTGAAGCACCTTCTATAGTAGGAAGGCACCATCAAGCAAAAGTGTCTTCGACCTAGAGAAGGCGCTAGTCATTTAAAGCACCTTCTGCATCGGGAAGGCACCAAAAGTGCCTTACGCATATAATCAGCATTTTTATTTCATGTGCGCCACAATTCAAACGAGATCAACACAAGATTGGGTAGCACTAGATTACCACCATCACCCCATGTGATGGAAATATGTCCCAACTAAAAATATTGCAGAGTTACGGGGTGGGATCCTCGCGCACACCCTAAGTATTATGGACAGATGATTTTCAAGCCAATCATGAGTCTATCTTTGGCATCAAACCTTGAACAACACAACAATGAAGTACAGTGTAATCCGCACATGTAAAATACTCATCCTTCATGTCACAGACTGATGAATCATCATGAAGCATCCAATCAGGTACATGCATAATTCTAATTAATTTTTTATATAAGTTTTCATGAACTATGCAGTACCAAAAAATATCGGCACCATAAAAATCAAGTACCCCTCCATGCCTGAAACATTGTGCCACCATTATGGCTCGAGAGGTGTACCTTTCCAACCCCAAAATTGAATACTAGGGTTAGACGCCTTCCTTATAAGAAGGTGCCTTCCTGAGAAGGTAGGGCAGGAAAACAGAGGAGCAGTTAAGAAAGGTTCCATAGGAGGATGATAAAATAATCAGGTTATCAATAATAATGAGCCAAGTAACACCAAAGGGATCAGAGGGGCGGTCAGGACTTAGTTTGAAGTCAAGGGATGGCTCGATTACTATACCCTGGTCTGTCAGAACCAATATATGGAGGCAGCCAATAAATTTACTACCTCCTTGAGAGGTGACGCATCTCAAGTGCACGAAAGGGAGATTATGGTCACCCTAGAATACAACTCCCAGGTGACCGGCTTGCCTCTCATAGGCAAGAGCACATACAAGGGTGGTATGTTGAAGCAGTGCACCAAATTATTGTTGGAGGGAGAAAACGTACATATAAATAAGGAAGGGTTACCAAAAAGTAGACTTCCAATGAACCTACAAAAGATGTTTGAGCAGATTGCTCAATTCTTCACATGCATAGGGAAATATTCCCACTTGCACGTTAATCATGTGTAGTTTTTAGATCACCTAGTGAATGGAAGAAAAATTAACGTGCCCTTCTTCCTGGAAAATTCCCTGAAGGAGTAAGTGACTTGATACCAGAGGGGTGCACATTCTACCTTGGCCCACCATGGGCTGATAATAGCACTAGTTCACCATGTATAAGCACAAAGGGAAGACTCCAAAGCATAGAAATATGACAACCAGGAAGGACGGGTAGATTCTACTACCAAGGTAGGGAAATATGAAGAAAACCCCATAGAGGAGGTAGAAGAAAGAGGGAAGTCACCATTGATTGATTTTGTAGAAGAAGGGGCACAACTTGCCAATGGTGGAACCGAATTACGACAACTTGAACTATTCCCTAGGAGAAGGCACCTATGACGTCTACTCCTATCATAAGAGGAGGAGGAAGATGGCCTGGATTTTGGACTCTTAGCCCAGATCCTCCAAGAATTAACCATCTAAAGTCCATAGGATGCAGGTACCTCTAGGGGCATTGATCATCAAGTTGATGCAATCCTAGAGGAATCCCTAGAATGGCAAAACCCATTGTTGGATGGCCCAACAAATTTTTGAGGATTTCCAGACAATGCACATGGAAGAATTGGAAAAGCAAGCACAAAGGATAGTTCATCTTGAGTAGCTAGTCCAGTAGCTGCAAGGCAATAATCAACAATTTTGGGCCAAGGAGGTAGAGAAGAGGGATGCATCCACTCAAACCGGCTTGGCGATTAAGGTCTCGATAAATTTCCCTACCTCATTAGAATGAGTATTCTCTTTGGGGAAATTCCAATCGGATGCATGATAAGCTAGCCCAAAAGTAGGGGATAATTTCTCTATTTTTGAAGTTGATATGAGTAAGAGCCCAACGAAGCCCCCAGTTATTGAGCTAAATGATACAAAACTAGGCATGGACTAGCGGTCGCAACCAAAACCAGGGGTTAAAGAAGAATTCCCTAGACCTGAGGAAGGAGGTACCGAGGGACCTTCTGGGTCAACACCAGAGCAACTAGAGAAAGGAGGGACAACTCCAGGGTCAGCAAAGAAAGCCCCTCGCAATGAAGATGCACCCATTGGTAAGAAGGAGAAACCCCCTATTTGAGTCGTCACACTTTCCACTGGGGCCAAAGTAAAAGGGCCCATGACGGCTCAAAAGAAGGATAAGGTGACCTTTGCTAAACTGTTCAAGGATGAATGGGATATGCAGTCATTCGTAGAGAGGCAAAAGTGATTCAAACAGATGCATGAATAAATGGAAATAGCAAAGGAGGTTAGGAAATATACCTTGAAGGTCATGGGAGACCCTAGTATTTGTGTTAATCCGATGGATGACGATCAGTTTTGGGAGATTTATGGGTCATCACGAGGATGCCCCTCTAAAATGTAGAAATATTTTGAGAGATGGGGGGTATACAATCCTAAATTAGAAGTCGTTGCCATTGCAAAATAAAATGCAGGGCTTACCCATGAAGTAGCCCAATTACACAAGGCTCAGGTAGTTCATCTTAGGAGGGACAATTCTGACATCCCTCTTGTACTTGTCAGGACTCTAGATGTTGACCTATGGTAGGCTACAAAAGCTGCATTACAGGCAGAAGGGACTACATTAGCTATACCACCTCCAAGAATAGTCAGGGTGGGAAATCCTAATAGGCGAAATCAGCAGATTGAGCAGAGGTAGACAATATAAGTTGGCCGCCTCAACACCACAGTTCCATGCAGGAAAAGGAATACCGCACCTTCCAATGCAGGTCCATAGAAAAAGTGATCATAGGCTACAGGTATAGCCATATCTATTGGAAAACGATGACGATGAGGAGTATGAAGGGCTACCGATAGTTTGATGCCATGAGGGTGTGGCATATGTTAGGCATTGGGGGATGATGATCCTAAAAAATGCTCATATTTTGTATTGTTTTAATTGATTATTATGTAGTAATATAATAGGAATTGTGTACTTTTATGAATTATTATGTAATTATTTAATAGAATTGTGTGTGTTATCTAATTTGTGTGTTTTAGTGTGTTTGTGTGAAAATGTAGTTGGTTTTGACAGATTTGGATCATTCGAGGTCCTTCATGGACCTGTCACTTTGTTTCTTTCAGGATCAAGTCATGGTGGTTAGGTGCCTTTATCTTCAAGGAAGGCACCTAGAGAAGGTAGGCACCTTCCTCTTCAATGAAGGCACCAATAGAAGGTAGGCGTATTCCATATAAAGAAGGCATTCGACATACTTAGGTGCCTTCCACATAAGGAAGGCACCCCATACAAGGCAAGGCACCTTCTGCATAAAGAAGGTGCCCAACATCAGTAGGCACCTTTCGCATGAAGAAGGCATCCAACCTTAGTAGGTTCCTTCCACATGAAGAAGGCGCTCGACATCAGTATGTGCCTTCTACATAAAGAAGGCGCCTGCCAAAGCACTTGAGGAAGGAGCCTTCCTCATAGAGAAGGAGCCTCCATTCTTTGCTAGTTGACCAAATAAAGCGACGTGGGCAGTTTTGATCGATGCAATTCTAGTTCCATGTCATTCAAGAAAATTCTAGGAATTGCACCAACAGATGAAAATGTCTTACCTATGTCAGGCGAAGCATGATCCAGCTCAAGAAACTCGAACCAATCAGTGAACGCTCTATCGATAGGAATAATAACTATTTTTAGTAGATATCGAATGCGGTTACCAGACTATCCCAGTTTAGTCTAGACTGAACTACTGTTGTAACCTCATTATAACAGAAGATCTGTGTGTATGCTATATAAACACACACAAACCACTTTGATAGATATCTAGAAGATCATCTAGAATTTATTGATTATTTTGAGGAGATAAAAGTATTGTAAAAGTTATATTACAATTATAATAAAGTTTGAGAGTTTCTAATTGCGTGTTCAGCTGGAAGGGAGTTGTTGGAGCTTGGGCCCACTCCAAGCCAGTATTCCTTCTCTTTTTCTTGTGTTTTCCTAGACTAATTTCTTGATTTCATAGGTTTGTTTTTTGTACTGTTATTTTCATTACCATAGTGAAATTATTTTCATATCTAGTTAATGATGCACGTATGAATATTTACTTTCTAAGGATTTAATTATTCATACGTAAATTATTGTGGTGTGGATGAGTGATCATTGATATTTTAAACCCCCAAATGATAGAATTAGCTGGACTCATCTCAAAGTTGGTGTAAATGATCTTGTTTGAGACACTTCTAGAGTTTACGAAGCTCCCTAGGTGGATAATTTAAATGCACGGGCAGTGAAAAAATATGATCAAATTTAACCTGTGTTTGGCCTAAACAATTTTGGCATCATTTTCTAGGAAGTGCCTCTACTAGATTAATTGCAATACCTAAAAACCTTCCATCTGACTTTGTATGAGTTCCTCGAGAAGAAGAGGACCTGATGTTCATTTTATAAAATAAATTCCACCAAAATTTGAGTTAGCCAAACACTCTGAATTTGAATTAGATTCCCTAGACTTGTCACCAGCAGTCCACTGGAGTGAGAATCCTCACTTTGTGCAAAGTTCTTCCTCATCCCACCAACCTGGGGAGGATCGGACCATTGTAAACCCATTATTTAAGAGAACACCCTTAGAGGAAGCCCTGCTATGAAAATATGTATAGGATCAAACTATAACACCAGCCGATTTTAAAAACCTGACTTAAAAAGTTTTGAATGATCATGAGGCCATAAGAACTTCATTAGAGACCAAATTTCTTGAAAAATGGCCAAAGAAGATACTTCATCCGGATTTAGTTTCCGATAGAGGAAGGAGTAGGAGAAACCAAAATGAAAAACATATCCCCTACTCACCTTCCTACCTTCAGAGGATACCTGACCGAAGACCCTGATCTATTTTTATTTAATTTTAGTGTTCTATGCAGGTCTGTGGACTACAAATATGATACGCAAAAGCTGAAGCTCTTTCCTTCCATAGTAGACAATGTAGCTTTGCAGTGGTTCATTGGTCTGGGAGACAAACACATTGCCACATGGGATCAAATTAAGAGGCTATTTTTAGAGTAATATCATGACTTCAGGAGAGTAAGAGACTCTAGAGAAGAGGTACTAAGCATGACGTCGAAAGAAGACGAGTCTCTTGAGGAGTACTGGAAGATATTCAATTTCAATCTTCAAAGATATCCTCACACGAAATTAGCTGACAAGTCTCTTAAAAGCATATTTTTGAGAGGACTTAACAATGATTCATTAGAGGCTCTCAACATGATCTTTGGAGGTGATGTCTACTAGCACGCCATGGAAGACATCCAAAAACTATCGGAACTACTCAAGAAGGAGAGGCAAGACCACTTCTAGAACCATGAAAGCAACTACTTCGATCACAAAAATAGAGATAGGCAACATGCTAGAAGATTTGAAAAGCGAGATGCTTTCATCTCTGGCATTGCAAATGGACATGCTACTGTTGGAGAAAAATAAGCAAGAAAATGAAGCAGCATTGGCTTATTTTTTCCCAAACTATAGAGGAAAGCATGCAAAGAATGTATACCCAGATAACAAAGTTAGAGTATGTGCAGTCTAAAAACTAGATCATAAGACTCAATTGTGCCCACAATTGCCTAGTATCAAGGAGGATTTTGATGTCATGGAAGCCTCTTTATAGGCAATCGAAGGAGTTGGCCCAAACCCCCTATGGGGAATACGCCACCAAGAATACCATCATACGGGGGAGGACCATACATGCCAAAAGGCTAGCCTCAACCATATAACATGGGGTGGTTGGGGCCATCGCCTTGGTCCAACACACCCTCAGGAGTGACGTTTCTAAACCAAAAGCCCTAGATGTGATATTAATATCTTTGGAAACAGTGAAGAGGCCATGCTCCATGGAATCTAGCTCCACCAAAATTAGTGCTAGCCCACCCCCAACAAAAACCTACCAGCTTTACCCACAGTGAGACTTGTGCAGCTACCTACACAACCGATGATGAATCCAAATAATAGAGTAAATCAGCTAGTATACAATGTAGAAGGTGAGATGTATCCGATGTACCATATTAGTTGCAATCATATTCAGCTTAGATCAGGTAGACAACTAGGAGTATGGACACCTCCACTGATAGAATATGAGGCAGATGTAGGAGGAACACCTCTTATAGAAGAGGTGGAAGAAGAAGTGGTTGAGAAAACAAAGGCTCCATTTCCTAACCGACTACAAGAACTAAAGAAACTAACATAGTCGGAGTTTGATATTCTTTCCAGCTTGAAAAATCTCACAGTGACAATTCCACTTTTTCAAGCTATCCGAGATGTCCCGATATATACTAAGGTGATAAAGGAGATGTTCCTAAGAAAGTTAGGATAAAAAGTAACTCAGACTATCAATTTCATGGGTAAGTTGGTAGATTTAATGATGGGAAGGTGTGTCATCCTAAGTACACAAATCCAGGCAGCCCAATGTTGACCATAAAAATTGAGGGATATTCCTTGACCAATACATTGGTTGATCTCGATGCAGCCATCAATGTGATGCCTCAGGAGACCATGCATAGGCTACAACTCACAGAATTGAGACCCACCATGATGGTGCTGCAACTGGTCTATCGATCAACCATAGCATCAAAAGGAATGCTTGAAGATATAATAGTGATGGTTGATGCATGGAAATATCCCATCGACTTCCTGGTTTTAGTCTAAAACAAGGCTAGGTGGCTACCCACTTATCTTGGGAAGACCATGGGTGGCGACAGCCGATGCTTACATCAGCTGTCCTGATGGCCTGATAACCATCTCCAATGGACAAAATATCAAAATGTTGACCATTTCATCCCTTGCGCAGTCCGTTGATTCGTTTGGAGAGCCTACATTGACCAAGCACAAAGGCAATGAGTTGTCCATAATCCAACCGGTGATGGTGTTAGATGAATCTATGGAGGATGAATATGAGGATGGCACTATCGTATTATTCCTCTAGGGGGAATCTTCCATCACAATGCCTGAGTAACCATTGGCTGGTGCCCAAGACCACTACATTCAGTAGATAAACATTGATCCGAGAAGGACATTAAACCTCAACAGTGAGTTGACCCCCACATAGGTAACAAAAGTTAAAGAACTCTTGATAAAATAGCAATAGCCATTTACATGGGACTACTCAGATATGAAAGGTATCAACCCAAAAATCTGTATCCATTGAATATACCTCGATGAGCAGACAACTCCAAGCAAGCAGCCAAAAGAAGGATGAATCTGACAATGAAATATTATCAAGGCGAAGCTATAAAAACTCTTGTTTGTTAGACTCATCTATCCAAAATCTGATAGTATGTGGGTTACATATAAAATCCTACAGGTTGGGTAATTTTGGCCCACTATATTTAAAGATGCGGCCGCCTATGCCAGCAAGTGTGATGAATTCCAAATAATGGGCAGACCAACCCATCAGGGCGAAATGCCCCTTAAACCTCAAGTGCACCTAGAGCCCTTCGATAAGTGGGGCATGGATTTTTTGGGGCCAATTAATCCACCTTTGATAGGAAGGATATTTATTTTAGCTTTTACAGACTACATCACCAAGTGGGTTGAAGTTCAATCATTGAGGGATTTAAAAGAAAGAGCAGTAGACAATTTCTTATTTTCTCATATTTTACACAATTTGGGGTCCCCAGAGAGATAACAACAAACTAGGGTCCTCAATTTACATCTAATTTGATCGAGTAGTTGATGAAGCAATATAGAATTTGGTACAACAAGACTACACCCTACCACCCATAGGAAAATAGACAAGTGGAAGTAACGAACAGATGAATTGATAACATATTGACAAAAACCATGTAGCAACATAGAAAAGATTGGGTTGCATAACTTACGGAGGTAGTATGGGTGTATAACACCACATGGAAGTCAACCACCAACTTCACGCCCTTCCATCTGGTTTATGGGAAGAGTGCAATGATGCCCATCGAGTTTGAAATAAAGACACTGAGAACTAATTTAGAATTAAATCTAAGCTTGGAAGAAGCCCAAAAAGAAAGAGTTTGACAGTTGAATCAGTTGGACGAAATCTGAATGGATGCTTTACAAAGAATGGAGATCATACAAAAGCAAATAAAATAGTGGAATGATCGTCACATCAAGCCAAAGTAGTTATAGGAAGGAGAATGGGTGATGTTGTATGATTCTAGGTTCCAGGAATGCAAGGGAAAATAAATGCAGATATGTATGGGATTGTATGAGGTGGTAGAGCTCATCAATAATGATGTTGTGTGTATTAGGACCATTGACGACAGCAACGTTGTATTGACAGTTAATGTCCATGGACTATGACCCTACAACATGTCCGAGAATTTACTAGTGGAGTCCATAGCAGGCATGGGGGAGATCCCATCCTTATGAATCTAGATAAAACTCTTAGCAAATAGAATGGTGAACATGGAGGTGTCCACCAAAATTAGTTAGTTTAGGTTTTGTTTTATTTATTACTATGTGTTTTGCAGGGATGACGCTCGCATTCAAGCTACAAGCATCCTTATTTTAGGGCCTAACAGGCATGGATTGCATCTAACTACCTGCATTTTTCTTTCTTTTTGTTTGCTTTTTTTAGGTGAAGGGCCTGACAGCACAATAAATAGGTATCTAGGAAACCAGGCCTGAACTGGCTCAACTTCTTAACACCTACGCACGTAGTTTAGAAGTAGCATCTATCCAAGCTCGGGGATGGCAACAAACTCTCCTCTAAGGGAAAAATCACATGCCAGGCCTGGTAGGAAGATGCTGGGGCAGCATGAAGTAAGTCTAAGGAGGCTTGATCACCCTTGCCCGGATGATCATGACGTGGCTGCTAAGAATAAAATGCCTTGCAGAAAGCCTTCATCTCCAAAGAAGACTCTCCACTTAAGAAATGGTGCCTTCCTCCTTGGAGAAGGCACCTAAATAAGGTGGATGTTTCCCATCGTAAAGAAGGTATGAAGCTAGAGGCAAGGCACCTTCCTTATAAATAAGGCATCCCACAAAAATAAGGTGCCTTCCTTATAAGGAAGGCGTCCCATAGAAATAAGGCATTTTCCTTATAAATAAGGTGCCCCATGGAAAGAAGGTGCCCAACTAAAATAAGGCACCTTCCTTATAAAGAAGGCACCCGTTGAGAGTTCCTAAAATATATATAGAGAGAGAGAGAGAAAGAGAGAGAAAGAGCCTTCCACATCATGAAGGTGCCTTGAAAAAAAAATTATGAAGTCGCCTTCCGCTCTAGGAATGCGTATCTATTCAAAGCACCTTCTACAGTAGGAAGGCATCATTCTTCAAAAGTGTCTGTCACAGCAAGAAGGCATCGTTATTCAAAAGCGTCTTTCAAATCAGGAATGCATCGTTCTTCTGAAGCACCTTCTGTAGTAGGAAGGCACCATCAAGCAAAAGTGTCTTCCACCTAGGGAAGGCTCTAGTCATTTAAAGCGCCTTCTACATCGGGAAGGCACCAAAAGTGCCTTACGCATATAATCGGCATTTTTATTTCATGTGCGCCTCAATTCAAATGAAATCAACACAAGATTGGGTAGCACCAGATTACCACCATCACCCCATGTGATGGAAATCTGTCCCAACCAAAAATCTTGCAGAGTTAGAGGGTGGGATCCTCGCGCACACCCCAAGGATTATGGAAAGACAGTTTTCAATCCAATCATGAGTCTATCTTTGGCATCGATCCTTGAACAACATAACAATGAAGTACAGTGTAATCCACACATGTAAAATACCCATCCTCTGTGTCATAGACTAATGAATCATCATTTTTTGTGACGCATGAAGCATGCAATCAGGTACGTGCATAATTCTAATTAATTTTTTATATAAGTTTTCATGAACTATGCAGTACCAAAAAATATCGACACCATAAAAATCATGCACCCCTCCATGGCTGAAACATTGTGCCACCATTATGGCTTGAGAGGCGTACATTTCCAACCCCAAAATTGAATACTAGGGTTAGACGCCTTCGTTATAAGAAGGTGCCTTCCTGAGAAGGTAGGGTAGGAAAATAGAGGAATGGTTAAGAAAGGTTCCATAGGAGGATTATAAAAGAACCATGTTGTCAAGAATAATGAGCCAAGTGACACGAAAGGGATCATGGGGGTGGTCAGGACTTAGTTTGAAGTCGAGGGATGGCTCGATTACTGTACCCTGGTCTGTCAGAACCAATATATGGAGGCAGCCAAGGAATTTACTATCTCCTTGAGAGGTGATGCAGCTCAAGTGCATGGAAGGGAGATTTTGGTCACCCTAGAATACATCTCCCAGGTGACCGACTTGCCTCTCATAGGCAAGAGCACATACAAGGGTGGTATGTTGAAGTAGTGCACCGAATTATTGTTGGAGGGAGAAAACGTACAGATAGAGAAGGAAGGGCTACCAAAAAGTAGACTTCCAATGAACCTGCAGAAGATGTTTGAGCAAATTGCTCGATTCTTCACATGCATAGGGAAATATTTCCACTTGCACGTTAATCATGTGTAGTTTTTATATCACCTAGTGAATGGAAGAAAAATTAACATGCCCTTCTACCTGGAAAATTCCCTGAAGGAGTAAGCAAATTGATACCAGAGGGGTGTGCCTTCCGCCTTGGCCCACCATGGGCTGATAATAGCACTGGTTCACCATGCATAAGCACAAAGGGAAGACTCCAAAGCATAGGAGGATGGCAGCCAGCAAGGACGGGTAGATTCTACTATGAGGGTAGGGCAATATGAAGAAATCCCCATAGAGGAGGTAGAAGAAATAAGGTAGTCACCACTGATTTATTTTGTAGAAGAAGGGGAAAATCTTGCCAGTGGTGGAACTGAATTACAACTTGAACTAGTCCCTAGGAGAAGGCACCTATGACGTCTGCTCCTATCATCAGAGGAGGAAGAAGATGACCTGGAGGTTGGTCTCGTAGCCTAGACCCTCTAGGAATTAACCAACCGAAGTCCATAGGATGCAAGTACCTCTGGGGGCATTGATCAGCAAGTTGATGCAATCCTAAAGGAATCCCTAGAATGGAAAATCGATTGTTGGATGGCCCAAAATTTTTTTGAGTATTTCCAGACAATGCACATGGAAGAATTGGAAAAGCAAGCACAAAGGATAGCTAATCTCGAGTCGCTGGTCCAATAGCTACAGGGAAATAATCAACAATTTTGGGCCAAGGAGGCAGAGAAGAGGGATGCGTCCACTCAAACCGGCTTGGCGATTAAGGTCTCGATAAATTTCCCTACCTCATTAGAACGAGTATTATCTTTGGGGAAATTCTGATCGGATGCA